>OX382225.1:22846724-23579224 GCA_947507525.1 Apamea epomidion | reverse complement strand
AACCTAACCTAACCTAACCTAACCTAACCTAACCTAACCTAACCTAACCTAACCTAACCTAACCTAACCTAACCTAACCTAACCTAACCTAACCTAACCTAACCACATAACTTTGCATCCCGGTGACGCAATTTCAAGCTGTTTTCAGCAAATTAAATCTTTTCTAGGCTCCCTGAAACGTTCCCACTGGGAAGAACTGACAATTTCGCGAAAAACATTTTTTCGTTTTGGACTTGTAAAATTTTCACAAAAACTCCTGTTATAAAAAACACTTTTTGATTTTTTCTTCAAAATTTCCAGATTATTCCAGGTTTTTTATAATCCAAATTGATACTTACCTGCCTTACCTGTACTCCCGTGCGCGTTCCGCGAACTCGAGTCCCGTTTTGGTAGTGTTATTCGAGGTTTCCACATATATTTTGGCCGTAAAACAAGTTTTTTCAGCAAAATTCCCGATTTTGGTTTTGGATAAACTCCAGTAACCCCATAGTTAGCTAGCCCGCGCGGAGACGCGTCTTTTGACACCTCGCCCGTGCGCCTAGCCCCCATAGAACATCAAATATTCCAGAAAATTTTTACATTCAATACTACCAACAATTGACGAAATCCACCTAAGGGAGACGTGTTTTTGCACAAATCTACATAACTTTGCATCCCGGTGACGCAATTTCAAGCTGTTTTCAGCAAATTAAATCTTTTCTAGGCTCCCTGAAACGTTCCCACTGGGAAGAACTGACAATTTCGCGAAAAACATTTTTTCGTTTTGGACTTGTAAAATTTTCACAAAAACTCCTGTTATAAAAAACACTTTTTGATTTTTTCTTCAAAATTTCCAGATTATTCCAGGTTTTTTATAATCCAAATTGATACTTACCTGCCTTACCTGTACTCCCGTGCGCGTTCCGCGAACTCGAGTCCCGTTTTGGTAGTGTTATTCGAGGTTTCCACACATATTTTGGCCGTAAATTACGTTTTTTCAAGAAAATTCCCGTTTTTGGTTCTGGATAAACTCCAGAAACCCCATAGTTAGCTAGCCCGCGCGGAGACGCGTCTTTTGACACCTCGCCCGTGCGCCTAGCCCCCATAGAACATCAAATATTCCAGAAAATTTTTACATTCAATACTACCAACAATTGACGAAATCCACCTAAGGGAGACGTGTTTTTGCACAAATCTACATAACTTTGCATCCCGGTGACGCAATTTCAAGCTGTTTTCAGCAAATTAAATCTTTTCTAGGCTCCCTGAAACGTTCCCACTGGGAAGAACTGACAATTTCGCGAAAAACATTTTTTCGTTTTGGACTTGTAAAATTTTCACAAAAACTCCTGTTATAAAAAACACTTTTTGATTTTTTCTTCAAAATTTCCAGATTATTCCAGGTTTTTTATAATCCAAATTGATACTTACCTGCCTTACCTGTACTCCCGTGCGCGTTCCGCGAACTCGAGTCCCGTTTTGGTAGTGTTATTCGAGGTTTCCACATATATTTTGGCCGTAAAACAAGTTTTTTCAGCAAAATTCCCGATTTTGGTTTTGGATAAACTCCAGTAACCCCATAGTTAGCTAGCCCGCGCGGAGACGCGTCTTTTGACACCTCGCCCGTGCGCCTAGCCCCCATAGAACATCAAATATTCCAGAAAATTTTTACATTCAATACTACCAACAATTGACGAAATCCACCTAAGGGAGACGTGTTTTTGCACAAATCTACATAACTTTGCATCCCGGTGACTCAATTTCAAGCTGTTTTCAGCAAATTAAATCTTTTCTAGGCTCCCTGAAACGTTCCCACTGGGAAGAACTGACAATTTCGCGAAAAACATTTTTTCGTTTTGGACTTGTAAAATTTTCACAAAAACTCCTGTTATAAAAAACACTTTTTGATTTTTTCTTCAAAATTTCCAGATTATTCCAGGTTTTTTATAATCCAAATTGATACTTACCTGCCTTACCTGTACTCCCGTGCGCGTTCCGCGAACTCGAGTCCCGTTTTGGTAGTGTTATTCGAGGTTTCCACATATATTTTGGCCGTAAAACAAGTTTTTTCAGCAAAATTCCCGATTTTGGTTTTGGATAAACTCCAGTAACCCCATAGTTAGCTAGCCCGCGCGGAGACGCGTCTTTTGACACCTCGCCCGTGCGCCTAGCCCACATAGAACATCTAAAACTCCAGAAATTTTTTTACATTCAATATTACCAAAAATTGACGAAATCCACCTAAGGGAGACGTGTTTTTGCACAAATCTACATAACTTTGCATCCCGGTGACGCAATTTCAAGCTGTTTTCAGCAAATTAAATCTTTTCTAGGCTCCCTGAAACGTTCCCACTGGGAAGAACTGACAATCACGCGAAAAATTTTGCCCGCCCACCCGCCCTCTGGCTTATAGGAAGGTAGACGTGGGGTTTTCGGCGAAAAATTTTTTGCTAGCTTCAGATTGCTCTGTCTTGGTGGGGCTCTTGGGGGTCTTAATACGAAGATTTCGCATTTTTAATTTATTGACCGAGTCTGCAAAGGCTTATTGTGACAGTGGACAGACATAATTATTTTTTTTTATTATTGTAATTATTATATTATTGAAATTTTTATTATTGTAATTTATTTTTAGTATTTTAATTTATTTGAAATTGATTTTTACATTTCTTTTACTTTCTGTGTTCCCCTCTTTACAGGGACACAGAAGAACCCAGTGTCCATTTTAAAACTCTCTCCTCCCGAGTTGATTTAGTTCTGACTCCCTCTTTACAGGAGTCGGTTCTGAAAGCTAATTTGAATATGTTCCGCACCCCATCCAGCACTCTGTGGGCCCAAGGCTCTAGTGGCTCGCCGCGATCGGCGGAGAAGGCGGGGCCTCTACCTAATGCGAAGAGGAGAATCTCCTTCGGAGACGAGACTCCTCCTTCTGCGTCACAAGGGGTTCCTGCCACTTCGAGGACGCGCCGAGCTGCTATCGATGCCTCAAGACCGCTCATAAATCCTGAGGCGCGGCGCCGCAGTCGCACTGAGGAGGCGAGAGCTTGCCTGAATAAGGCCAAGCTTAATCTAGGCAACTCCCGCAACCTCAAGGCCGAGATAAAGACTGCGGTGCTGGAAGCCATAGACAGGCTTTATGAGCTGGTCAAAGAGTCGGAACGAGACAAGGCCCCTGCCGCACCCACCGCTGTGCCGGAATCCGCGCCCACTGCTGACCTCTGTCCCCGGTCCATTCCCGAGAGTCTTGCTAGCCAGACTGAGCTCGTCGCGACAATGAAGGAGCACATCTCCTTAATAAAGGAGAACTCCGAAGAATTGGTCAAGCTGCGAGACAGTCTGGCTAGCAGGGAATGTGTTGTGGAGAAGACCTACGCGGGTGTAGCGTCTGGGATTAAAAGCCACACTAGGGCACAAGCCCCGGAGCGAACGACGCTGCACTCCGTAGTGGTCTCTTCAACACAGGAGATGGATACTGGGGCCGAAATACTCGAAAGAGTTAGGAAAGCGGTGGACGCGAAGGAGGGCTGGGTGCGAGTCGAGAGAGTCCGAAAGGCCAAGGACCAAAAGGTCATCATGGGGTGCGCAACGAGGGAGGAGAGGGAAAAGCTTAAAAAGCGAATTGAATCGGCCGGAGAGAACCTCGTCGTCGAGGTGGTGAAAAATCGGGACCCGCTTCTGGTTCTTAGGGATGTGCTGTCAGTGCACAGCGACGAGGAGGTTTTGAGAGCCCTTAAGAACCAGAACCAGGAGATTTTTCGCGGCCTCGGAAACGAGGAGCTCAAAATGACGGTTAAATTCCGGAAAAAGTGTCGAAACCCGCATACGAACAGCATTGTGCTGAGTGTTACCCCAGCAATCTGGAAGAGGGCACTCGAAGGGGGCAAGCTTCGGATTGACCTCCAGAGAGTGCGCGTCGAAGACCAGACGCCTCTGGTGCAGTGCACCCGCTGCTTGGCATACGGGCACGGAAAACGTCTGTGCACGGAGCCAGCCGATCTGTGTAGCCACTGCGGCGGACCGCACCTCAAGGTGGACTGCCCACACAAGCAGATCGGCGAAGCAGCGGCGTGCGTAAACTGCACCAGAGCCAAGCTGGGGGAACACTCGCACAATGCGTTTAGTGAGTTGTGCCCGATACGAAGGAAGTGGGACGCATTCGCAAGAGCATCGATAGCTTATTGCTAAAGTTGTCGATGCCCCCACTTCCGAGTATTATGGACAGATGACCAGTTTGACACTGCCAGATTGCAGACGCATTGAGCGAACCACTGGAGTTGGCTCAATGGGGGATACTAATTGGAGTCACTTTCGTGAGAAAGTGGCTGTAATTATACTGGACCGTGAGTCAACTCTAGTGGAACCGACAAGCGGTGTCAAGCTGGTCGAAAATCTATGTCACAGACATTCGATCTTAAAATTGTGATATATGTAATTATATAATGACAATATAACGACGATATCAGGAAGATAAAGTCATGTCCAATTAATGAACAAGACACCAAGTGACAGATATAGATATAAGGCACAAAATAATACTAGGGACAAAAACACTTAAATAGTAAAATCTTTAAACTAAATTATGCACAACAATTAAATCAAAAATAGCAGAAACGGATACATAAATTTTAGTAGTAAGCAAGAACAGCATAGAATTTATCTTCAAGCTAATATAGTATTAAAAACAATAGTCAAAATTTATCGCAAACTAGAGAGTGGTCTCTTCGGCCTCCTACATAAAAGACGCCAAAAAAGGCACAACAACTGTGACCAAGGACTCTGATTCCCATGTCAGAGGGACACTGGTGGGGCAGGAGTGTGGTTTTAGCCGGTTCGAGTCCGGCACTACCTCGACTATCTCACAACCTGTGAGGTAGTCGAGGTGTCCGTGGGGATTTCCCACTCCTGCCAAAAAACAAAAAAAAAAAAAAAAAAAAAAAAAAAACCTAACCTAACCTTTTTTTTTTTTTTTTTTTTTTTTTGTTATCGGGGGGAAAATCCTCATGGACATCCTCCGCCCTGGGGAAGGCAGAGGGGCATGCCGGACTCTTACCGGCTAAAAACCACCCCGGTGTTCCCTTCCTGTACCTATTGCCGGGGGTACGGGTATCGCTTGCGCATTCATCCGCGCCCCCGGCAGGTATTGGCCCACCAGATGTTTGTAGGCGGGCCCCGTCACCCTCTGCGGCCGTCACCCAGTGACCGCAGGAACTCCAACTAAGAGGCGCGCGCGGAACACTACGCCGCCGCCTCGAGGCCTGTTTCTGATCGGGCGACAGACGCCCCTAGTCTGTCACCCGCAGGCCGCGCCCTACGGTGGCCGGAGATCGTCCGCCACCCTGCGACGCCCGGTGCGTCTGCTGCGGGCCGGGAGAGAGGTAACAGCTTCTCTCTCCCTTTCCGCCGCCTCCTTTGCCGACATTACGTCCTCGCAAAAGGAAGCGACGGCCGTCCAGCCGCTCTCGCTCTCGACCATGCATGAAATGACGGCCGGAAGCGAGAGGTCGCCCGCAGCATCGACTGCCGCGACTAAGTCACGGCGCTGTACTGCCCAAGCTGGGCACTCCTCCAACGTGTGCAGCGCCGTGTCCTCCCGGCAGCTGTCACAGTGGTGACATTTGGGCGTCGGCTCCCGGCCTATCCGACACAAGTACTTCCCGAAACACCCGTGTCCGGTAAGCACCTGCGTCAGCCGGAAACTGAGGGCGCCGTGGCGTCTCTCCAGCCACTCCTTCATCACGGGTCTTACCACCGCTATCGCGGCGTGCCCTGCCGTGGGTCGCGCAAGTCGCTGCTCCCATTCCGCCACTAGGACCTGACGGAGCTCTGCCCTGCGCGGCTCAACTTGTCGAGGCGCCAGACGCTCGCCCCGTCCCACTGCTTCCTCGCGCCATGTATAGAGTGACGCGAGGAGTTCCGCCTCTAGGTCCCACGGCGGGGATCCGGCTAGGAGGCTCGCCGCCTCGAAGGAGATCGTACGGTATCCCCTTATTACCCTGACGGCCATCGCTCTTTGCGGCCTTCGTAGCAAGGCGATGTTACGGGCCGTCAGGGCATCCGCCCACACTGGCGCGGCGTAAAGCGCCATGGACCGTACGACCCCTGTGTAGAGCCTCCGGCAGGAGGTATTTGGACCCCCCAAGTTGGGCAGCAAGCGCGAGAGCGCTGAAGCGGCGCCCAACAAACGGGGTGCGAGCCGCTGGAAGTGCGGCCCGAAGCTCCACCGACTGTCGAGGACGACTCCTAAGTACTTCATCGTCGACTCGACAGCCATGGAGACCCCTCCTACCACGATGTTTGAACCCGCAGGTGGCTTATTCCTCGGCCCGTGAAAACAGAGGGCCTCGGATTTGTGCAAGGCCACCTCCAGGCCCAACCGCCGGATCCTACCCACGACATGCGCGACCCCGGCTGTCGCCAGTATGGCCGCCTGCCGGTATGTCTTCCCACGTGCTGTTACTAGCGTGTCGTCGGCGTAGCAAGTCACGCCGACTCCGTGGAGAAGAGCACCGCGCAGAGCCCAGTCGTACCCTATATTCCACAGGGGTGGCCCCAATACCGACCCCTGCGGAACACCGCACGACATCTCTCGCCTACCCCATCCTTCACGACCCGGGTAAACTACTGATCTTTCCGACAAATAGGCCCCGATAATGCGGCGGAGGTAGCCGGGCACCCCGTGATACCGGAGTGCCTCTCTGATAGTATTCCAGGGCAAGGTGTTGAATGCGTTGGCGATGTCGAGCGACACCGCCAAGACCACCTCACCCCGGGCGACTGCCTCCTCCGCCAGGACCCTCACGCGCATGATCGCGTCCACTGTGGAGCGCCCCTGACGGAAACCAAATTGGTTGTCCGCTAGGTCCGGCCCCTCGTTGGAACCTAACCTAACCTAACCTAACCTAACCTAACCTAACCTAACCTAACCTAACCTAACCTAACCTAACCTAACCTAACCTAACCTAACCTAACCTAACCTAACCTAACCTTTTTTTTTTTTTTTTTTTTTTTTTTTTTTTTTTTTTTTTTTTTTTGGTCTCGGGGGGAAAATCCTCATGGACATCCTCCGCCCTGGGGAAGGCAGAGGGGCATGCCGGACTCTTACCGGCTAAAAACCACCCCGGTGTTCCATCTCACACCTACGCCGGGGGTCGCGGGAACGTACGATCCTTCCGCAACCCCCGACTGGTGCCGGCCCGCCACCGCGGGCCTCCTCGGGTCAGGGGGGGGAGTGAGGTGTTAGACTCCCCCCGCGACGTCTAAGAGGGGCACGCGTGGAACACTACGCGCCGCCACCTCGGGTCCTGATGTGTGGGGGGCAACGGACGTCCCCGAGTCCGTCACCCCTGGACCCATTTAGGGGGGCTGGAAGAGGGCGTTGTCCGCCCTCCGCCGACGCCCGGTGCGCCTGCTGCGGGCCGGGTGAGTGGACGAGATCTCCCTCTCCCTTTCCGCAGCCTCCTTCTGCGAGACGACTGTTTCGCAGAAGGAAACCACCGCGTCCCAGGACTCTTCGCTGCCGACCATCGACTCGACCACGGCCGGCAGCGACAGGTCACTGCCTACTTCTGAGATGAGGGCACGGCGTGGCTCCTCCCAGGCGGCACACTCTGCCAGCGTATGCCGCGCCGTGTCCTCCCGGCAGTCGACGCAGTGGTGACACCGGGCGTCCGGCTCCCTGTTAATGCGACACAGGTACTTCCCGAAGCAACCATGCCCCGAGAGCACCTGCGTCACCCGAAACGACAGGGAGCCGTGCCTCCTCCCGAGCCAGCGCTCGAGCACCGGCCGGACCGCCTCGATGGTGACGAGGCCAGCGGTAGGGCGTGTAAGCCTGTCCCGCCATTCCGCCACCAGGACCTCGCGAAGCTGAGACCGACGCAGCTCCATGTGTCGCTGCATCGGTCGCTCACCTCGCGCCCTCGCTTCCTCGCGCCACCGATACAATGACGCGAGTACTTTCGCCTCGAGGTCCCAGGGCGGGGATCCAGCCAGTACACAGGCCGCCTCGTAGGAGATCGTGCGATATCCCCTTATGACTCTGACGGCCATCGCTCTCTGCGGTTTCCGCAATATTGCGATACTGCCGGCCGTCAGGTCAGAGGCCCACACCGGGGCCCCATACAGGGCCATCGATCGCACGATCCCCACATAGAGCCGCCTACAGGCGGCGCTCGGGCCCCCCAGATTGGGAAGTAGCGTTGATAGCGCCCCAGCCGCGCCCAACAACTTGGGCGCCAGCCGCCGGAAATGGGGTCCAAAGTCCCACTGGCTGTCGAGCACCAATCCCAGGTACTTCATGGTAGACTCGACAGCGATCCGAGCCCCCCCGACCACGATGTGTGAGCCGGGCGGCGGCGCCCGCCGGGGGCCATGAAACACCATGGCCTCCGACTTGCTGAGGGCCACCTCCAGGCCTAGGCGACGTATGCGGTCCACCACCTGTGAGACCGCAGCCGTCGCCAGCAACGCTGCCTCCCTGTGCGAGCTCCCCTGGGCAGTGACCAGCGTGTCATCCGCATAACACGTCAGGTCTACCCCCGGTCTGAGCTCGCCCCTCAGCACCCAGTCGTATCCGACGTTCCACAGGAGCGGGCCTAGGACCGAGCCCTGCGGAACGCCGCACGACATGTGGCGCTGGTTTCTGCCATCACGTCCCATGTAGGTGACACACCTCTCCGACAGATAAGCCCCAACGATGTGGCGGAGGTAGGGAGGCACTCGATGATACCGCAGTGCCTCCCGAATACAACTCCAGGGCAGGGTGTTAAAGGCGTTGGAGATGTCCAAGGACACCGCCAACATCACCCCGCCCCGGGACACCGCTTCCTCCGCCAGGACTCTCACTCGCGACACTGCGTGTATGGTGGAGCGCCCATGCCGAAAGCCGAACTGACTGTCGTCCAGATCCGGCCCCTCTCTGCACAAGTGGCCGACGAGGCGGGCTGCGATTACTCGCTCAAACAGCTTACCCACCTCGTCTAGCAGCACTATGGGCCGGTATGCGGACGACGAGTCCGCAGGGCGCCCCGCCTTCCTGAGCAGGACCAGACGACCAGATTTCCACAAAGAGGGAAACTGGCCCTGCTCAAAGCACGCTGTGTAGAGTCCTCTCAGTTGGGGCTCAAGCTCCTTCAGAGCGAGGGCTAACGCACAGCCGTGGATCCCGTCGGGCCCCGGAGCTACGTTCTTGGCCCGGAGCCGCATCACGGCTGCCCCCATCTCTGCCTGTGTCACCTCTGGGACGCAACCTAACCTAACCTTTTTTTTTTTTTTTTTTTTTTTTTTTTTTTTTTTTTTCTCGCTGAGAAATGCTTTATGCATCCCCTTCTCGTGGGGGACGAGCCGGGGTATGTGGGACTCCCTGTCAGAATGACAGTATACCCACTAAAACTCAGCGGTGTTCCCGCATCGCCGTGATGGGAGGGCCATGGGAAACCGGCTTAGCCTTTACTTCCACAGCCCTCCCGGCGCATGCCCGCCTAGCTGGCGGGCCCTGCATGCCCCCCGTGCTGGGGGGCTACGGGAATGGCCGGGAACACCTGGCCATTCCCGTCCGACACTGGTGGAGGCCTGTGCGATACAGGCAAGGGTGCCCCCGCACCCGCTGCCTGCTGGCCTCCACCTGGGAGGAGTCGGAGATGACTGTCAAATTGACGTCTTCTTCGACCCCTCCTCCGCCTTCTGAGCGCCGCCGCGTGAGGATCGTCCTCCCGCGCGCGCTCCGCCGCCTCCTTCTGGGACATGACGTGTTCGCAGAAGGAGGCGACTGCCGCCCAGGACCCCTCACCCCCCAGCATGGCGTTAACCAAACCGGGTAGTGAGAGGTCCCGTCCGATCGCCGCAATGAGACTGCGGCGAGGCTCGGACCACGACGGGCACACCTCGAGGGTGTGCTGCGCCGTGTCCTCCGCCGCGCCACAGTCGTGGCACGACGGCGTCTCCTCCCGTCCGATCCGGTGCAGGTACGATCCGAAACAACCGTGTCCGGACAGCACCTGCACCAGACGGAACGAGAGGAACCCATGCGACCGCTCGAGCCAGTCTCGCAGGACCGGCCCAAGCGCGTCGAGGGTTCGGCGGCCAAAGGCTGCGGTGGCGAGGTCCCGCGTCCAATGGACAACGATGGCGTCCCTCGCCTCCCGCCGGACGGCCTCCCGCTCTTCCGGGGCAGTGCGTTCTGCTCTCGCCCTCCGCCCCGCCATCCATTCGTACACTCTGGCGAGCACCCACGCCTCGAGTTCCCAAGGCGGGGTGCCGGCCAGAGCACACGCTGCCGCGAAGCCCACCGTGCGGTAGGCCCGCGCCACCCGCTGGGCTATGGCCCTCTGAGGTGCCCGCAAGGCGGCAGCGTTCTCCCTCCTATGGAGAGAGTCCTCCCAGATAGGGGCCCCGTAGAGGGCCATACTCTTAAGGATGCCGGCGTAGAGTTGCCGGCATCGTGCGCTGGGCCCCCCCAAGTTGGGAAGGAGCCACGATAGCGCCCCCGCGGCCTTCAGCAGGCGCGACGACAGCCCGCTGAAATGCGGGCCGAAGCGCCACCTGCTGTCGATCACAAGGCCCAGATATTTCATCTGGGCCTTGACCTCGATTCTGACGCCCTCCACGAAGATGTGGGCGTCAGGTGGGGGGCGCTGCCGAGGTCCGTGGAAGAACACGGCCTCGGTCTTGTGCAGCGCCACCTTTAGACCTAGGCGGCGGATCCTCGCCGTGACCAAGGATCCGCCCGCCGAGGCCAAATTGGCCGCCTCCCTGAAACTCCCCCCCCGGGCGGTGAGGAGAGTGTCGTCCGCGTAGCAGACGACGCTCGTGCCTCGGAGGAGAGTTCCCCGCAAGAGCCAATCGTAGCCGACGTTCCAGAGGAGTGGTCCTATGACTGACCCCTGTGGAACGCCGGCTTCGACGGTATACCGCCGGACTTGGCCAGTCCTATCTACCAGGAGGATTGCCCGATCCTCCAGGTAGCTGGCCAGCAGACTGCGCAGGTATCGAGGCACTCCGTGGAATCGGAGCGCCTCTAGGATGGTGGAGTGGGGAACGGAGTTGAAGGCGTTGGCTATGTCGAATGACACCGCCAGCAATCCGTCCCCCGCCTCCATCGCCTCCTTCACCTGCCCCTTAAGGCAGGACAGCGCGTCCACCGTGGAACGCTCAGCCCGAAACCCGAACTGAGCGTCCGACAAGTCCGGCCCGGTATCCCGCAGATGGCCCTTTAGGCGACCAGCGATTATCCCCTCGAACATTTTGCCGACCTCATCTAGAAGAACGATGGGTCGGTATGCCGAGGGGGAGTCTGCTGGGCGGCCCTCCTTTCGAAGGAGGCACAACTGCCCCTCCTTCCACGGTTTCGGGAACCTCCCAGACGCGAGGCATGCGCTGAAGAGGTCCCGAAACCTCCCCTCCATTCGAGTGGCGGCGATCGCCACCACTCTTGCGGGGACACCGTCGGGGCCTGGAGCCGTCTTCTTGGCGCGTATACGAAGGATCGCCGCGCCAAGTTCCGACTCCGTGACAGGAGGGGGGGCCTCCTCTTCCTCCTCGTCTACTAGCGGGGCTCCACACATCACTGGCGGGGTGAAGTTGTCCCTGCCCGGGAACAGAGACTGAACCACCCCGTCCAGAAATGAGGGTTCCAGGGTCTCGGCAACCGGGGGACCAAAGGGGCGCAATTTGTTGCGCGCCGCCTTATACGGTCTCCCGTAGGGGTCGTTGTCGAGACCCTCCAACAGCTCGGCTCTCGCCGAGTCTTTTGCGGCGGCGATGGCCCGATCGAGGACCTTTTTTGCCTCCACGTATACGTCGTAGAGGTGGTCCTCGTCGGCCCGGACCCGTCGACGCCGCCGCCGACTCCGCGTGTAGGCCCTCCTTGCCTCCGCACAAGCTGCTCGAAGCCCCGCCAGCTCCGCCGACCACCAGTACACGGCGCGTTTGGGTGGTGGTCGGCGAGACCGAGGCATGCTAGAGTTGCATACCTCGGTCAGACACTCCCTCAGCTGCCCCGCTGCGGTGTCCACATCCAGGCCGGCGGTAGGCGGCGAAAGCCAGTCCTGGATGAACGCCGCCTCCGCCGCTGCCTCCCTGTCCAGGCGGGTGAAAGCCCACCGCGGGAACGGTGATCGCCCCGAGATGGGCCGCATCGCTCCGGGGCCCCTGGTGGAGATGTCGAACCGCACGTAGCGGTGGTCCGACATGGTCTCCACCAGGTCCACCCGCCAGTTCAGCACGCGTGCGGCTAACGCAGGGGTGGCGAAAGTGACGTCCACTATTGAGCCACCCTGCCGCCGCACGCATGTCTGGACGCTTCCTCTGTTCAAGAGGGAGAGTCCAGAGGAGGCTGCCCACATCTCCACCGCCCGCCCGCGTGCGTCGGTGGCCGGGTTGCCCCAGGTCACCGACTTGGCATTCAGGTCTCCCAGCAGGGAGACCTGCCGCGGCGCCGCCCTGCCGACCACGGCGGTCAGGACTCCGAGATAATTCTCAAAGTCCTGGAGAGGGCGGTTTGGGGAGAAATATACCCCCACAAGGGCTATGTCTCCCCACGCGGCGGCCACGTATCCCGGTCCTCTCTCTAATAGCGAGAGGGGAGGGGAGTCCGTGGAAGACCGCGCCGCTAGTGCCACCGAGTCGTCCTCGTCACCCAGCCAGCTGCTGGGGATCGAGTAGGGCTCGGCGACCACCGCTACGTTCACCAACCACTCGGCCATGACCTGCACTACCAGGTCCTGGGCCGCTTTGCAGTGGTTGGCGTTCGCCTGGAGGATGCGATAGTCGGAAAGCATTATTCCGACATCGCACCCCTCTCCTCAGCTACCGCCGCTGGCACTGCAGCAACGACGATGGCGGCGGCGGTGGTGGCAACAGGGCGAACCTGCGCCGGCACTATGCCCTTCCTCACGGGGGGCTTGCAGCTTCGACCCGTCATCCTGTGGTCCGCAGGACGGCCACTGGCGGCACACGCCTTGCAGTGTGGCGTGGTGGCGCGGCAAGTGGCACTCTTGTGTCCCTCTTGCCCGCACTGGTAGCACGTGTCTCCCCAGTCGGACTTGGAGGGACACGTGGCTCGGGTGTGGCCGAACGCGAAGCACTTGAAGCACCGCGTAGGCTGGTCCTCAAGTGGCCTGACCACAGCCGAGCTGAGCCCCACGAGCAGCCGTCCCTTGGTCGCAGCAAGGACGGCCGCAGCCGCGGCGACTGGGCACTCGATGCGGATGATGCCCATGCCACGGCGGCCGAACCCGATGGCTCCACCCCTCACCGCGCTAGCGTCGCAGCCTCCAGCCGCCGCGACTGCCGCCACCACATCCTCCTTGGTGACCGAGTCATCCAGATCGGCCACCTCCAAGGCTGCGGTCTTGACAGGCTTTACGATGGTCGCCACGTCCGCGATGACCTCTTGCAACTTTTTTGCAAAGAGGTCCGCATTGGTGCCGCGCTCTTCCCCCGAGAACTCGAAAATTCGAGCCCCGGTTAGGGTTCGGCGGCACGTAATATTGCTGATCCCCAGCTGGGAGGGATCAGCATTGGTACGAGCCCGTCTTAGGACGGACTCGTACGTCTCGCCACGCTCCACGGCCTCCGGGGTGAGGGTCACCACGACGGCCGCGGTTTTGGGAGGAACCAGCTTCCTCCCGCCGGCTGGAGCCCGTTTGGCTGCAGGAGCAGTCGCGGCGGGCTTGGGGGCCGACTTTTGCACTCCCTTGCCCTTTCCTCTCTTGACCACTTCCGTCCACGACTGGTTGGACGGGGTGGTGGAGGGAAGAAGGGCGTCTTCCTCCTGCGAGTCCTGGGTGGCTGCTGGAGTCGCCGACGACCCAGTCGCTCCCTCCGCGCTTGTGGTGGGGGCTTGAGGAGCCACCTTGGTCCTCTTGCCCTTCCCTTTGCCCTTGGAGGGCTTCGGGGCCTGGAGCTGCGCCACCGATGCCGGGCTTGCTAGAGGCGCGGGTTCCGGCTCCCTCTGTGGTGGCTTATCCGCCGCTAGTGGCGGGCGGAGCCGCCTTTCCGGCAGGAGCCGGTCCTCAATGCCTGCGAGGCAGGCCCGGGTGAAGGCCCTCTCCTCCATGACAACCTTGCGGATTATCTCCTCAAGGTTGGAAGGGGAGGAGGAGCCTCCTACCACCGGACCTGGGGCAGGCTGAGCAGGGCGAGCCGTGGCCTCAGCCAGCTTCAGGTGTAGCTGGCTGACCTCCGCCTGCAGGCGATCCAGCTTCGCCTGCAGCTGCCGCGTCTCGTCCGTGGCCGTCCGCTTCACCAGCTCTGCGACTATGCCGTGCAAGCTGGCAGCCCGGCATTTGAGGGCCTTCTGGAAGGTCCCCTTCAGGTTGGAGGACTTTGAGGCGACCTCCAGGACCTCCTCTCTGTCCTCCTGCGCCATGCGCTCCAGTTCCGCCAGGGAGTGGTCAGCATACAGGACACTGGATGCCCCATAGCCGGCCCTCGACCTGGCGGTTTGCGTTTGGCGCTCCTTCGCAGCGACCCTCTCCTCCAGGTCCTCCTGGAGTTGCGCCCTCTTTGCCAGATTTAGCTGGCGCTCGGCGTCCACCAAACCCACGTCGTGGGTATCAGGCTCTTTAGAAGTCGAAGCCTTTTTAGGCTTCGACTTCTTCCCGGCCTTACCTTCGGCCGACTCCGAGGAGCCCTCGGACCCGTGCCTTAGGTAGGCCCTCTTCCGCTTGAGGCGGTCGTTTTCGGCCCCCGACGTCTCCAGGTTGGAGTCGTTGGAGTCCGAAAACTCGTCCGGCCTGCTGAACAAGCCGGCCGCAGACGGTGCGCGGTCAGCGTCCGACGCCAAAGCGTCACCGGCGTGGCCCTGAAAAGGGCCGTTGGATTGGCCCTGAGAAGGGCCGTTAGGTTGGCCCTGAGAAGGGCCGTTTGAATCGCCCTGGGAGGAGCGATTCGGGTTAAAATTTTGGTTAAAATTGGGATAAAAATTGGGGTTATAAATAGGGTTAAAATCAGGGTTAAAACTAGCAAAACGCCCAGAGGCGTCCCGCATCGGTTTCTTACTCATTATTCGTCGACAACCGCAGGAAAGTCAACGAATCACAGCGCACTTTAGCCGCCGGTCTGCCACTCCGTTACGGTGGTCAGACACGACGTTGCCCGGGGGAAACTGCGAGGAAGTATGCACTGTGGGGGATCCCCCAACCTAACCTAACCTTTTTTTTTTTTTTTTTTTTTTTTTTTTTTTTTTTTTTTTTTTTTTTTTCTCGCTGAGAAATGCTTTATGCATCCCCTTCTCGTGGGGGACGAGCCGGGGTATGTGGGACTCCCTGTCAGAATGACAGTATACCCACTAAAACTCAGCGGTGTTCCCGCATCGCCGTGATGGGAGGGCCATGGGAAACCGGCTTAGCCTTTACTTCCACAGCCCTCCCGGCGCATGCCCGCCTAGCTGGCGGGCCCTGCATGCCCCCCGTGCTGGGGGGCTACGGGAATGGCCGGGAACACCTGGCCATTCCCGTCCGACACTGGTGGAGGCCTGTGCGATACAGGCAAGGGTGCCCCCGCACCCGTTGCCTGCTGGCCTCCACCTGGGAGGAGTCGGAGATGACTGTCAAATTGACGTCTTCTTCGACCCCTCCTCCGCCTTCTGAGCGCCGCCGCGTGAGGATCGTCCTCCCGCGCGCGCTCCGCCGCCTCCTTCTGGGACATGACGTGTTCGCAGAAGGAGGCGACTGCCGCCCAGGACCCCTCATCGCCCAGCATGGTGTTAACCAAACCGGGCAGTGAGAGGTCCCGTCCGATCGCCGCAATGAGACTGCGACGAGGCTCGGACCACGACGGGCACACCTCGAGGGTGTGCTGCGCCGTGTCCTCCGCCGCGCCACAGTCGTGGCACGACGGCGTCTCCTCCCGTCCGATCCGGTGCAGGTACGATCCGAAACAACCGTGTCCGGACAGCACCTGCACCAGACGGAACGAGAGGAACCCATGCGACCGCTCGAGCCAGTCTCGCAGGACCGGCCCAAGCGCGTCGAGGGTTCGGCGGCCAAAGGCTGCGGTGGCGAGGTCCCGCGTCCAATGGACGACGATGGCGTCCCTCGCCTCCCGCCGGACGGCCTCCCGCTCTTCCGGGGCGGTGCGTTCTGCTCTCGCCCTCCGCCCCGCCATCCATTCGTACACTCTGGCGAGCACCCACGCCTCGAGTTCCCAAGGCGGGGTGCCGGCCAGAGCACACGCTGCCGCGAAGCCCACCGTGCGGTAGGCCCGCGCCACCCGCTGGGCTATGGCCCTCTGAGGTGCCCGCAAGGCGGCCGCGTTCTCCCTCCTATGGAGGGAGTCCTCCCAGATAGGGGCCCCGTAGAGGGCCATACTCTTAAGGATGCCGGCGTAGAGTTGCCGGCATCGTGCGCTGGGCCCCCCCAAGTTGGGAAGGAGCCACGATAGCGCCCCCGCGGCCTTCAGCAGGCGCGACGACAGCCCGCTGAAATGCGGGCCGAAGCGCCACCTGCTGTCGATCACAAGGCCCAGATATTTCATCTGGGCCTTGACCTCGATTCTGACGCCCTCCACGAAGATGTGGGCGTCAGGTGGGGGGCGCTGCCGAGGTCCGTGGAAGAACACGGCCTCGGTCTTGTGCAGCGCCACCTTTAGACCTAGGCGGCGGATCCTCGCCGTGACCAAGGATCCGCCCGCCGAGGCCAAATTGTCCGCCTCCCTAAAACTCCCCCCCCGGGAGGTGAGGAGAGTGTCGTCCGCGTAGCAGACGACGCTCGTGCCTCGGAGGAGAGTTCCCCGCAAGAGCCAATCGTAGCCGACGTTCCAGAGGAGTGGTCCTATGACTGACCCCTGTGGAACGCCGGCTTCGACGGCATACCGCCGGACTTGGCCAGTCCTATCTACCAGGAGGATTGCCCGATCCTCCAGGTAGCTGGCCAGCAGACTGCGCAGGTATCGAGGCACTCCGTGGAATCGGAGCGCCTCTAGGATGGTGGAGTGGGGAACGGAGTTGAAGGCGTTGGCTATGTCGAATGACACCGCCAGCAATCCGTCCCCCGCCTCCATCGCCTCCTTCACCTGCCCCTTAAGGCAGGACAGCGCGTCCACCGTGGAACGCTCAGCCCGAAACCCGAACTGAGCGTCCGACAAGTCCGGCCCGGTATCCCGCAGATGGCCCTTTAGGCGACCAGCGATTATCCCCTCGAACATTTTGCCGACCTCATCTAGAAGAACGATGGGTCGGTATGCCGAGGGGGAGTCTGCTGGGCGGCCCTCCTTTCGAAGGAGGCACAACTGCCCCTCCTTCCACGGTTTCGGGAACCTCCCAGACGCGAGGCATGCGCTGAAGAGGTCCCGAAACCTCCCCTCCATTTGAGTGGCGGCGATCGCCACCACTCTTGCCGGGACACCGTCGGGGCCTGGAGCCGTCTTCTTGGCGCGGATACGGAGGATCGCTGCGCCAAGTTCCGACTCCGTGACAGGAGGGGGAGCCTCCTCTTCCTCCTCGTCTGGCGGGGCTCCACACATTACTGGCGGGGTGAAGTTGTCCCTGCCCGGGAACAGAGACTGAACCACCCCGTCCAGAAATGAGGGTTCCAGGGTCTCGGCAACCGGGGGACCAAAGGGGCGCAATTTGTTGCGCGCCGCCTTATACGCTCTCCCGTAGGGGTCGTTGTCGAGACCCTCCAGCAGCTCGGCTCTCGCCGAGTCTTTGGCGGCGGCGATGGCCCGATCGAGGACCTTTTTTGCCTCCACGTATACGTCGTAGAGGTGGTCCTCGTCGGCCCGGTCCCGTCGACGCCGCCGCCGACTCCGCGTGTAGGCCCTCCTTGCCTCCGCACAAGCTGCTCGAAGCCCCGCCAGCTCCGCCGACCACCAGTACACGGCGCGTTTGGGTGGTGGTCGGCGAGACCGAGGCATGCTAGAGTTGCATACCTCGGTCAGACACTCCCTCAGCTGCCCCGCTGCGGTGTCCACATCCAGGCCGGCGGCAGGTGGCGAAAGCCAGTCCTGGATGAACGCCGCCTCCGCCGCTGCCTCCCTGTCCAGGCGGGTGAAAGCCCACCGCGGGAACGGTGATCGCCCCGAGATGGGCCGCATCGCTCGGGGGCCCCTGGTGGAGATGTCGAACCGCACGTAGCGGTGGTCCGACATGGTCTCCACCAGGTCCACCCGCCAGTTCAGCACGCGTGCGGCTAACGCAGAGGTGGCGAAAGTGACGTCCACTATTGAGCCACCCTGCCGCCGCACGCATGTCTGGACGCTTCTTCTGTTCAAGAGGGAGAGTCCAGAGGAGGCTGCCCACATCTCCACCGCCCGCCCGCGTGCGTCGGTGGCCGGGTTGCCCCAGGTCACCGACTTGGCATTCAGGTCTCCCAGCAGGGAGACCTGCCGCGGCGCCGCCCTGCCGACCACAGCGGCCAGGACTCCGAGATAATTCTCAAAGTCCTGGAGAGGGCGGTTTGGAGAGAAATATACCCCCACAAGGGCTATGTCTCCCCACGCGGCGGCCACGTATCCCGGTCCTCTCTCTAATAGCGAGAGGGGAGGGGAGTCCGTGGAAGACCGCGCCGCTAGTGCCACCGAGTCGTCCTCGTCACCCAGCCAGCTGCTGGGGATCGAGTAGGGCTCGGCGACCACCGCTACGTTCACCAACCACTCGGCCATGACCTGCACTACCAGGTCCTGGGCCGCTTTGCAGTGGTTGGCGTTCGCCTGGAGGATGCGATAGTCGGAAAGCATTATTCCGACATCGCACCCCTCTCCTCAGCTACCGCCGCTGGCGCTGCAGCGACGACGATGGCGGCGGCGGTGGTGGCAACAGGGCGAACCTGCGCCGGCACTATGCCCTTCCTCACGGGGGGCTTGCAGCTCCTGCCCGTCATCCTGTGGTCCGCGGGACGGCCACTGGCGGCACACGCCTTGCAGTGTGGCGTGGTGGCGCGGCAAGTGGCACTCTTGTGTCCCTCTTGCCCGCACTGGTAGCACGTGTCTCCCCAGTCGGACTTGGAGGGACACGTGGCTCGGGTGTGGCCGAACGCGAAGCACTTGAAGCAGCGCGTAGGCTGGTCTTCAAGTGCCCGGACCACAGCCGAGCTGAGCCCCACGAGCAGCCGTCCCTTGGTCGCAGCAAGGACGGCCGCAGCCGTGGCGACTGGGCACTCGACGCGGATGATGCCCATGCCGCGGCGGCCGATCCCGATGGATCCACCCCTCACTGCGCCAGCGTCGCAGCCTCCAGCTGCAGCGACGGCCGCCACCACATCCTCCTTGGTGACCGAATCGTCCAGATCGGCCACCTCCAAGGCTGCGGTCTTGACGGGCTTGACGACCGTCGCCACATCCGCGATGACCTCTTGCAACTTTGTTGCGAAGAGGTCCGCATTGGTGCCGCGCTCTACCCCCGAGAACTCGAAAATTCGAGCCCCGGTTAGGGTTCGGCGGCACGTAATATGGCTGATCCCCAGCTGGGAGGGATCAGCATTGGTACGAGCCCGTCTTAGGACGGACTCGTACGTCTCGCCCCGCTCCACGGCCGCCGGGGTGAGGGTCACGACGACGGCCGCAGTTTTGGGAGGAACCAGCTTCCTCCCGCCGGCTGGGGCCCGTTTGGCTGCAGGAGCATTCTCGGCGGGCTTGGGGGCCGGCTTTTGCACTCCCTTGCCCTTCCCTCTCTTGACCACTTCCGTCCACGACTGGTTGGACGGGGTGGTGGAGGGAAGCAGGGCGTCTTCCTCCTGCGAGTCCTGGGTGGCTGCTGGAGTCGCCAACGACCCAGTCGCTCCCTCCGCGCTTGTGGTGGGGGCTTGGGGAGCCACCTTCGTCCTCTTGCCCTTCCCTTTGCCCTTGGAGGGCTTCGGAGCCTGGGGCTGCGCACCCGATGCCGGGCCTGCTAGAGGCGCCGGTTCCGGCTCCCTCGGTGGTGGCTTATCCGCCGCTAGCGGCGGGCGGAGCCGCCTTTCCGGCAGGAGCCGGTCCTCGATGCCTGCGAGGCATGCCCTGGTGAATGCCCTCTCCTCCATGACAACCTTGCGGATTATATCCTCAAGGTTGAAAGGGGAGGAGGAGCCTCCTACCACCGGACCTGGGGCAGGTTGGGCAGGCCGAGCCGTGGCCTCAGCCAGCTTCAGGTGTAGCTGGCTGACCTCCGCCTGCAGGCGATCCACCTTCGCCTGCAGCTGCCGCGTCTCGTCCGTGGCGGTCCGCTTCACCAGCTCTGCGACGATGCCGTGCATGCTGGCAGCCCGGCATTTGAGGGCCTTTTGGAAGGTCCCCTTCAGGTTGGAGGACTTTGAGGCGACCTCCAAGACCTCCTCTCTGTCCTCCTGCGCCATGCGCTCCAGTTCCACCAGGGAGTGGTCAGCATACAGGACATTGGATGCCCCATAGCCGGCCCTCGCCCTGGCGGTTTGCGCCTGGCGCTCCTTCGCGGCGACCCTCTCCTCCAGGTCTTCCTGGAGCTGCGCCCTCTTTGCCAGGTTAAGCTGGCGCTCGGCATCCACCAAGCCCACATCGTGGGTATCGGTTTCTTTAGAAGTCGAAGCCTTTTTAGGCTTCGACTTCTTCCCGGCCTTACCTCCGGCCGACTCCGAGGAGCCCTCGGACCCGTGCCTTAGGTAGGCCCTTTTCCGCTTGAGGCGGTCGTTTTCGGCCCCCGACGTCTCCAGGTTGGAGTCGTTGGAGTCCGAAAACTCGTCCGGCCTGCTAAACAAGCTGGCCGCAGATGGTGCGCGGTCAGCGTCCGACGCCAAAGCGTCACCGGCGTGGCCCTGAAAAGGGCTGTTAGATTGGCCCTGAGAAGGGCCGTTGGGTTGGCCCTGAGAAGGGCCGTTTGAATCGCCCTGGGAGGAGCGATTCGGATTAAAATTCGGGTTAAAATCATTAAAATTAGGATAAAAATCAGGGTTAAAATCATTTTGGTTAAAACTTGCAAAGCGCCCAGAGGCGTCCCGCATCGGTTTTCTCGACATGTTCGTAGACGACCGCGTTGATATCTACGAATTCACAGTGCACTTTAGCCGCCGGTCTGCCACTCCGTTACGGTGGTCAGACGCGACGTTGCCCAGGGGATACTACGTGGAAGTATGCACTGTGGGGGATCCCCCAACCTAACCTAACCTTTTTTTTTTTTTTTTTTTTTGTCGCTGAGAAATGCTTTATGCATCCCCGTCTCGCGGGGGACGAGACGGGGTATGTGGGACTCCCTGTCAGAATGACAGTATACCCACTAAAACTCAGCGGTGTTCCCACATCGCCGTGATGGGAGGGCCATGGGAAACCGGGCTAGCCTTTACTTCCACAGCCCTCCCGGCGCATGCCCGCCTAGATGGTATGGCGGGCCCCGCATGCCCCCCAGGTTGGGGGGCTACGGGAATGACCGAGAACACCTGGCCATTCCCGGCCCACACTGGTGGAGGCCTGTGCGATACAGGCAACGGTGCCCCCGCACCCGTTGCCTGCTGGCCTCCACGCCCGCCTAATGGGCAGGCCCCGCATGCCCCCCGTGTTTGGGGGGCTACGGCCGCAGAGGATAGGGAGAGCGGCAACTTAACACCGACACTCCTCTTCCCCTGCGGCCCCACCGCGTCCGCCATCTAACGGTGGCGGCCCCGCTAAGGCCGCGGAAGGTAGGGAGAGCGGCAACGTAACACCGACACTCCTCTCCCGCCGCGGCCTCCAATCCTCAGCCGCGATGTCTCCCATACGAGGGACATCGCGGCCCGCCTCAGGTAGGTTGCAATGTCACCCAAGTGGCACCGCCACCTACCCGCAGGCCGCTCATCGTTGGCTAAGCCGCAAAGCCTTGACGAGCGGCCCCCGCTGGGGTTCCTCTTAGCTTCACCGTGGTCCTCCGAGCCACGGCTACTGAGCCCCCCCGCCTCGTCAATGCGGGAACCCACCGGGGGGGAACCTAACCTAACCTAACCTAACCTAACCTAACCTAACCTAACCTAACCACATAACTTTGCATCCCGGTGACGCAATTTCAAGCTGTTTTCAGCAAATTAAATCTTTTCTAGGCTCCCTGAAACGTTCCCACTGGGAAGAACTGACAATTTCGCGAAAAACATTTTTTCGTTTTGGACTTGTAAAATTTTCACAAAAACTCCTGTTATAAAAAACACTTTTTGATTTTTTCTTCAAAATTTCCAGATTATTCCAGGTTTTTTATAATACAAATTGATACTTACCTGCCTTACCTGTACTCCCGTGCGCGTTCCGCGAACTCGAGTCCCGTTTTGGTAGTGTTATTCGAGGTTTCCACACATATTTTGGCCGTAAATTACGTTTTTTCAAGAAAATTCCCGTTTTTGGTTCTGGATAAACTCCAGAAACCCCATAGTTAGCTAGCCCGCGCGGAGACGCGTCTTTTGACACCTCGCCCGTGCGCCTAGCCCCCATAGAACATCAAATATTCCAGAAAATTTTTACATTCAATACTACCAACAATTGACGAAATCCACCTAAGGGAGACGTGTTTTTGCACAAATCTACATAACTTTGCATCCCGGTGACGCAATTTCAAGCTGTTTTCAGCAAATTAAATCTTTTCTAGGCTCCCTGAAACGTTCCCACTGGGAAGAACTGACAATCACGCGAAAAATTTTGACCGCCCACCCGCCCTCTGGTCTATAGGAAGGTAGACGTGGGGTCTTGGCGAAAAATTTTTTTTTTTTTTTGCCAGCTTCTGATTGCGCTAGTCTTGGTGGGGCTCTTGGGGGTCTTAGTACGAAGATTTCGCATTTTTTAATTAATTGACCGAGTCTGCAAAGGCTTATTGTGAGAATCGACAGACATAATTATATTATCATATTATTTTATTATTTTATTATTGTAATTATTTTATTATTGCAAATTATTTTATTATTGTAATTTATTAGTGAAATTTATTATTGTAATTTACTTTTAAATTAAATTTTTACATTTGCATTTTATTTTATTTCTGTGTTCCCCTCTTTACAGGGACACAGAAGAATCCAGTGTCCACCATAAAACTCTCTCCTCCCGAGTAGATTTCGTTCTGACTCCCTCTTTACAGGAGTCGGTTCTGAAAGTTAATTTGAATATGTTTCGCACCCCATCCAGCACTCTGTGGGCCAAAGGCTCTAGTGGCTCGCCGCGATCGGCGGAGAAGGCGGGGCCTTTACCGGATGCGAAGAGGAGAATCTCCTTTGGAGACGAGACTCCTCCTTCTGCGTCACAGGGGGGCCCTGCCACTCCGGGGACGCGCCGAGCTGCTATCGATGCCTCAAGACCGCTCATGAATCCTGAGGTGCGGCGCCGCAGTCGCACTGAGGAGGCGAGAGCTTGCCTGAATAAGGCCAAGCTTAATTTAGGCAACTCCCGCAACCTCAAGGCCGAGATAAAGACTGCGGTGCTGGAAGCCATAGACAGGCTTTATGAGCTGGTCAAAGAGTCGGAAAGAGACAAGGCCCCTGCCGCACCCATTGCTGTGCCGGAATCCGCGCCCACTGCTGACCTCTGTCCCCAGTCCATTCCCGAGAGTCTTGTTAGCCAGACTGAGCTCGTCGCGACAATGAAGGAGCACATCTCCTTACTAAAGGAGAGCTCCGAAGAATTGGTCAAGCTGCGAGACAATCTGGCTAGCAGGGAATGTGTTGTGGGGAAAACTTACGCGGGTGTAGCGTCTGGAAGTAAGAGCCACACTGGGGCACAAGCCCCGGAGCGAACGACGCTGCACTCCGTAGTGGTCTCCTCAACGCAGGAGATGGATACTGGGGCCGAAATACTCGAAAGAGTTAGAAAAGCGGTGGACGCGAAGGAGGGCTGGGTGCGAGTAGAGAGGGTCCGCAAGGCCAAGGACCAAAAGGTCATCATGGGGTGCGCAACGAGGGAGGAGAGGGAAAAGCTTAAAAAGCGAATTGAATCGGCCGGAGAGAACCTCGTCGTCGAGGTGGTGAAAAATCGGGACCCGCTTCTGGTTCTTAGGGATGTGCTGTCAGTGCACAGCGACGAGGAGGTTTTGAGAGCCCTTAAGAACCAGAACCAGGAGATTTTTCGCGGCCTCGGAAACGAGGAGCTCAAAATGACGGTTAAATTCCGGAAAAAGTGTCGAAACCAGCATATGAACAGCATTGTGCTGAGTGTTACCCCAGCAATCTGGAAGAGGGCACTCGAAGGGGGCAAGCTTCGGATTGACCTCCAGAGAGTGCGCGTCGAAGACCAGACATACGGGCATACGGGCACGGAAAACGTCTGTGCACGGAGCCAGCCGATCTGTGTAGCCACTGCGGCGGACCGCACCTCAAGGTGGACTGCCCACACAAGCAGATCGGCGAAGCAGCGGCGTGCGTAAACTGCACCAGAGCCAAGCTGGGGGAACACTCGCACAATGCGTTCAGCGATTTGTGCCCGATACGCAGGAAGTGGGACGCATTCGCAAGAGCATCGATAGCTTATTGCTAAAGTTGTCGATGCCCCCACTTCCTGGTATTATAGACAGAGGACCAGTTTGACACTGCCAGATTGCAGACGCATTGAGCGAACCACTGGAGTTGGCTCAATGGAAAATGCTAATTGGAGTCACTTTCGTGAGAAAGTGGCTGTAATTATACTGGACCGTGAGCCAACTCTAGTGGAACCGACAAGCGGTGTCAAGCTGGTTGAAAATCTGTCACAGTCATTTGTTTTTTTTTTCCTTTACAATCATGATATACAATTGTATAATAATTATATGATAATGATATCATAAAGATGAACTCATGTCTTAAGGGAAGGGAAAGTGACAGAATTAGTTAGAAGGCACACAATTATATGAGGGAAAATAACATTTGACAGTAAAAATCTTTAAAATAAATTATAAAGCATGAACAATTAAATAAAAGCAACAGAAACGGATTTAAATTTAGTCAGAGCATTCAGCATTTTAAAAAATTAGTTATTAAAAACAGAATAGAATTAAACTCGAGTTATTGTAGTAATAAAACGTAAAGTACCTATTTGAAAGTTTAGAACATAATTACAGTCAAAATTAATCGCACAACAGAGCGTGGTCTCTTCGGCCTCCAACTAAAAAGTCGCCAAAAAGCACAACAATTGTGACTAAGGTCTCTGACCCCCATGTCAGAGGGACACTGGTGGGGCAGGAGTGTGGTTTTAGCCGGTTCGAGTCCGGCACTACCTCGACTGTCTCACACCTTGTGAGGTAGTCGAGGTGTCCGTGGGGATTTCCCACTCCTGCCAAAACAAAAAAAAAAAAAAAAAAACCTAACCTAACCTTTTTTTTTTTTTTTTTTTTTCTCGCTGAGAAATGCTTTATGCATCCCTGTCTCGCGGGGGACGAGACGGGGTATGTGGGACTCCCTGTCGGAATGACAGTATACCCACTAAAACTCAGCGGTGTTCCCGCATCGCCGTGATGGGAGGGCCATGGGAAACCGGCATAGCCTTTACTTCCACAGCCCTCCCGGCGCATGCCCGCCTAGATGGTATGGCGGGCCCCACATGCCCCCCAGGCTGGGGGGCTACGGGAATGACCGAGAACACCTGGCCATTCCCGTCCCACACTGGTGGAGGCCTGTGCGATACAGGCAACGGTGCCCCCGCACCCGTTGCCTGCTGACCTCCACGCCCGCCTAGCTGGCGGGCCCCGCATGCCCCCCGCGTTGGGGGGGCTACGGCCGCAGAGGATAGGGAGAGCGGCAACGTAACACCGACACTCCTCTTCCCCTGCGGCCCCACCGCGTCCGCCATCTAACGGTGGCGGCCCCGTTAAGGCCGCGGAAGGTAGGGAGAGCGGCAACGTAACACCGACACTCCTCTCCCGCCGCGGCCTCCAATCCTCAGCCGCGATATCTCCCATACGAGGGACATCGCGGCCCGCCTCAGGTAGGTTGCGGTGTCACCCAAGTGGCACCGCCACCTACCCGCAGGCCGCTCGTCGTCGGCTAAGCCGCAAAGCCTTGACGAGCGGCCCCCGCTGGGGTTCCTCTTAGCTTCACCGTGGTCCTGCGAGGCCACGGCTACTGAGCCCCCCCGCCTCGTCAATGCGGGTACCCACCGGGGGGGAACCTAACCTAACCTAACCTAACCTTTTTTTTTTTTTTTTGGTCTCGGGGGGAAAATCCTCATGGACATCCTCCGCCCTGGGGAAGGCAGAGGGGCATGCCGGACTCTTACCGGCTAAAAACCACCCCGGTGTTCCATCTCACACCTACGCCGGGGGTCGCGGGAACGTACGATCCTTCCGCAACCCCCGACTGGTGCCGGCCCGCCACCGCGGGCCTCCTCGGGTCAGGGGGGGGAGTGAGGTGTTAGACTCCCCCCGCGACGTCTAAGAGGGGCGCGCGTGGAACACTACGCGCCGCCACCTCGGGTCCTGATGAGTGGGGGGCAACGGACGTCCCCGAGTCCGTCGCCCCTGGACCCATTTAGGGGGGCTGGAAGAGGGCGTTGTCCGCCCTCCGCCGACGCCCGGTGCGCCTGCTGCGGGCCGGGTGAGTGGACGAGATCTCCCTCTCCCTTTCCGCAGCCTCCTTCTGCGAGACGACTGTTTCGCAGAAGGAAACCACCGCGTCCCAGGACTCTTCGCTGCCGACCATCGACTCGACCACGGCCGGCAGCGACAGGTCACTGCCTACTTCTGAGATGAGGGCACGGCGTGGCTCCTCCCAGGCGGCACACTCTGCCAGCGTATGCCGCGCCGTGTCCTCCCGGCAGTCGACGCAGTGGTGACACCGGGCGTCCGGCTCCCTGTTAATGCGACACAGGTACTTCCCGAAGCAACCATGCCCCGAGAGCACCTGCGTCACCCGAAACGACAGGGAGCCGTGCCTCCTCCCGAGCCAGCGCTCGAGCACCAGCCGGACCGCCTCGATGGTGACGAGGCCAGCGGTAGGGCGTGTAAGCCTGTCCCGCCATTCCGCCACCAGGACCTCGCGAAGCTGGGACCGACGCAGCTCCATGTGTCGCTGCATCGGTCGCTCACCTCGCGCCCTCGCTTCTTCGCGCCACCGATACAATGACGCGAGTACTTTCGCCTCGAGGTCCCAGGGCGGGGATCCAGCCAGTACACAGGCCGCCTCGTAGGAGATCTCTGACGGCCATCGCTCTCTGCGGTTTCCGCAATATTGCGATACTGCCGGCCGTCAGGTCAGAGGCCCACACCGGGGCCCCATACAGGGCCATCGATCGCACGATCCCCACATAGAGCCGCCTACAGGCGGCGCTCGGGCCCCCCAGATTGGGAAGCAGCGTTGATAGCGCCCCAGCCGCGCCCAACAACTTGGGCGCCAGCCGCCGGAAATGGGGTCCAAAGTCCCACCGGCTGTCGAGCACCAATCCTAGGTACTTCATGGTAGACTCGACAGCGATCCGAGCCCCCCCGACCACGATGTGTGAGCCGGGCGGCGGCGCCCGCCGGGGGCCATGAAACACCATGGCCTCCGACTTGCTGAGGGCCACCTCCAGGCCTAGGCGACGTATGCGGTCCACCACCTGTGAGACCGCAGCCGTCGCCAGCAACGCTGCCTCCCTGTGCGAGCTCCCCCGGGCAGTGACCAGCGTGTCATCCGCATAACACGTCAGGTCTACCCCCGGTCTGAGCTCGCCCCTCAGCACCCAGTCGTACCCGACGTTCCACAGGAGCGGGCCTAGGACCGAGCCCTGCGGAACGCCGCACGACATGTGGCGCTGATTTCTGCCATCACGTCCCATGTAGGTGACACACCTCTCCGACAGATAAGCCCCAACGATGTGGCGGAGGTAGGGAGGCACTCGATGATACCGCAGTGCCTCCCGAATACAACTCCAGGGCAGGGTGTTAAAGGCGTTGGAGATGTCCAAGGACACCGCCAACATCACCCCGCCCCGGGACACCGCTTCCTCCGCCAGGACTCTCACTCGCGACACTGCGTGTATGGTGGAGCGCCCATGCCGAAACCCGAACTGACTGTCGTCCAGTTCCGGCCCCTCTCTGCACAAGTGGCCGACGAGGCGGGCTGCGATTACTCGCTCAAACAGCTTACCCACCTCGTCTAGCAGCACTATGGGCCGGTATGCGGACGACGAGTCCGCAGGGCGCCCCGCTTTCCTGAGCAGGACCAGACGACCAGATTTCCACAAAGAGGGAAACTGGCCCTGCTCAAAGCACGCTGTGTAGAGTCCTCTCAGTTGGGGCTCAAGCTCCTTCAGAGCGAGGGCTAACGCACAGCCGTGGATCCCGTCGGGCCCCGGAGCTACGTTCTTGGCCCGGAGCCGCATCACGGCTGCCCCCATCTCTGCCTGTGTCACCTCTGGGACGCTGATGGCGTTCTCCTCTGTGGACTCTGTGGCTGTGGACAAAGCCATCGGCGGCGGCATATGCTCCGCTCTTGCCGGGAAGAGGGCTGCGACCACTTCCTCCAGCAGCTCGGGTTGGAGACTCTCCGTAAGTGGGGGCGCCGCGGCTCGAAGTCTCCCTCGGACCGCGCGATAAGGGCGCCCCCACGGATCCCCGTTTAGAGTCTCCAACATCTCTTCCCTGGCTCGCGTCTTCGCCTCGCTGATGGCCAGCCACAGAGTCCCCTTCGCCGCGCGGTACACCTCATACAGCGCGGCTTCTTCGTCAGGGACCCGACGACGTCTCCTCCGGTATCGGGTGTACTGGCGCCTAACCGCCACGCACGCGACGCGCAGCTGCGCGATCTCGGCGGTCCACCAGTACACCTGGCGCCTTGCTGACTGTGCGTGGACCCGGGGCATGGACGCGTCGCAGATTTGCGTCATCGCCCCGCGGAACCACAGCGCCTCCTGCTCGACGTCGACGGGTCCGTTCATTGCCGACTCCCGGCTCCAGGCCTGGACAATAGCGGCCTCCTCGAGAAGCTCCCTGTCGATGCGCTTACGCGCCCAGCGCGGACCGTCCGTTCGCGAGGCCGGTGAACCGCGCGCGACGGTGGTCTGGGCGGAGACGTCGAAACGGATGTATCGGTGATCCGACAACGTCTCCACCTCCACGGCGACACGCCAGTCGCGGACACGACCCGCGACAGCGGGGCTAGCGAACGATACGTCCACTATAGACCCGCCTCTTGTTGGGCGAGAAATACGCCCCAACCGTGGCAATGCCGTCCGCGAGGGCGGCTACCCAGCCGTGACCTCGGGTCGGGTTGACTAGAGTCCCGCCAATGATGGCCACCAAACCGTCCAGGTCTCCCACCCAGTTATCCCTGGAGGGGACGAAATACGGTTCGGCGACCACAGCCACCTGAATCGACCACTCTGCCATGCTCTGGAGCAAGAGATCCTGAGCTCTAGCAGAGTGGTTGATATTGCCCTGTAGGAAATGGTAGAGCGCCATTATGCGCAATCCATTCCCTCCACACCATTCCTAGGCCGGGAGTCGGCCGAAGGGCTGCCAGGCTGAGGGGGGGGTAAAGAGCCCCCGGCAGCCTTGGCACCCCCTCTCTTCTTGGTCTGGGCGGGTGCGCCACAGGCCTTTCCGCCCGCTCTGTGCCCGGCGGGCCTCCCTGCAGCTGTACAGAGGCAGCAGTTTGGCGCCGCGGAGCACTGGGCCGCCTTGTGGCCGGCCTGACCGCAGCGATAGCACAGCTCGCTGCGGTCTATTTCGGCGGTGCACCGTGCCCTGACATGTCCAATGCCGAGGCAACGGTAGCACCGCAAGGCCCTGGGTTGTAGCGGCTTCACCCTCGCTGCCACCCACCCCACCAACAGACGCCCAGCGTCGGCGACTTTGTTCGCCGCCGCCACCGGGCACCGCACCCAGATCGCGCCGAGCCCGGAAGCGTCGACGCGAATCTCGCCCGTCCGCACGTTCTCGGGCGGACATCCACCGACTCGAGCGACGGCCGCCACGACCTCGGCCGGAGTCGTCGAGTCGTCCAGTCCGTCGATGCGCAGTTCAGCGGTCTTCACCGGCCTGGACACCCGAACGTCCTCCGCGTTGAGGACCTCCCTCAACTTGGCGGCCAGGATGTCCGCCTTCTCGCCGCTCGAGGCACCCGACACCTCGAACAGCCGCGCCCCCGTCATTGCCGGCCTCATTTTGAAGCCGGTCGGTGTGCCAAGGTCAGGGAACGCGACTTTGGCTCTCGCCTCCGTCAGGACCGCCTTGTATGTCAGGCCCCTTTCGATGGCTCCGGGCTGCAGCGTAATGACTACAGCCGCGGAGCGTGGAGCTCTGACTTTAGACGGCCCCTGAGCCTTCTTGGGTGCCGATGCCGGTACTCCAGCGGGTACCGGCGGCGCCGTCTTACGGCGACCCTTCTTGACGACCGTCGTCCAGGTTTCTGTAGTGGACGCGGGCGCGGTCGCCGAAGGTGCGGTCGCCGGGGGTGCATTCGTCCGGGAAGTGGGCGCGGACGTGCTCTCACCGGGCTTCCTGGGCCGCCCCGCGGGGTTTTTGCCCCCCTTTGGCTTCCTAGCTGTGGTTGCCGGGCTCGACTTAGCGGGCTCCTCCTTTCTCCGCCTATCCGCAGCAAGCGGCGGCCGGAGAGTCTCTGCCGGGAGGAGCCTTGACTCCAGACCCTGCAGACGGGCATTCATCATACCCCCACACTGCAGCATGCAGATGCGAACGATCTTTTCGATCTCCGCATCCGCAGGCAGGGCGGGGGTAGGGACTGACGACGGGACCGACGGTGGCGACGGCGGTGGGGCAGCGACGGGAGCGGAGCCGGTGGCCGCAGGACGCCTCTGCTGCCATTCCGCCCTCTGCGCAGCAAGCTCCCGCTTCAGGTCCTCGAGCTCTGATCTGAGACGGCCGTTCTCCTCCCACAGCTTCGCCGTCTCCTCTGAGCTTGTGCGACTAAGGAGGACCCCAACTGCCTCCTTGATGCCGTCAGCCGCCTCCTTCAGAGCGCGCGTGAACGTGCCCTTCAGACTGCCAGATTTAGTGGCAACCTTCAGGACGACGTCCACGCCGTCCAAAACTTGGCGACTGAGCGCCACCGCGGACAGGCTCTCACCGGCAGCCGCCTGAGCAGAGCGCCGCTCTCGGGCCAGTCGTGCCATCTCGCTGACCTCGTCAGCCGCCACCGCCTTCCGCTGCGCCCGCTTTGCGGCATTCGCCTCCGCCTTGTTGGACCCTAACAAGGATAGGAGCGAGGACGAGGAGCCCTCGCTCAGGTCCAGTACTGAGAGCCCGGGGTGACTGTCCACACTCTCCACTGGACGCTCTGCGGGAACTGGTGTAGCGGGCCGAGAGAATGGCACGAAGCGACCCGCTCGGTCACGGCCCGGCAACCGAGCGGGGGCTCCCCCCGCTGCCGCGCGACCCCGTCCTCTCTGTGCCGTTGGCACTTTGGGGGCCGACAGGTTCTCCTCACTGGACGAGAGGCCCATCGACCCCGAGTCCTCACTTCGCATGCGCTTCAGTGCACGCGAGTCCAAGTCCCTATTAGGACATGAGCCTCCTCGGCTCTTGTTGCCGTCCACGACGGCAAGCGGTACATCTGCGTCGCACAGGCGCTCCAGGCTAACCCGGAGCTCCTTTTGTTGCGACGCAGGAGTTGGTTGACGAAGGTCGGCGGTGTTCTGCCGGCCCACGAGACTATTGGTGCCCCCCCCAGATACGGTGGGGCTGCCTTCCGAAGAAGGGCGGGACTGACCCTCCTTGCGTAGGAGGGTACCCGCCTGGGGAATATTGCCAGTAGTCGTACTTTCCATTGTTCCTTTTTAAGGGTGAGGTCCCTTTTCGCCGCGCTAACGGCCGGATCCCCTCCGGCCATTCATCCCCTCGGCACGCTAGACCTTGGGATTGGGGTGATTTTTTAGAGAGGTTGTCTTCCTCGCGGCCCAGGCCTCAGTGGCCCGGACCCCCGGTCCTGAACCCAGGATTACGGAGTGGCCGACGGCTGGCAAACCAACCACCGCCCCGGCGTCCCCACGCTGCCGCCGGATACCGGACAGACGCAGCGCGGACATGGACACCCTCCACCACCCACACTGTTGTGGGTTCAGCGGCGCGAACCGCCCCTCCCCAGTCTACGCCCACTCACTTCCCTCTGTAAGCAGAGGAGGAGTAGACGTATTAACCACCTGTAGCCCGGTTCCCTTCAACGACCATCAAGGATGATCGGTGATTGGAACCATGACCCTTCCCCGTTTGTTAAAGATTAGCCGCCAGCCCCAAGTGTCCACCAAAACCCGGTGGGCACTTGGAGCCGACGTTGCCCAGGGTGCGCCACGAGGAGGCTCTTCAACATGCACCCCAACCTAACCTAACCTAACCTAACCTTTTTTTTTTTTTTTTTTTTTTTTTTTTTTTTTTTTTTTTTTTTTTTTTTTTCTCGCTGAGAAATGCTTTATGCATCCCCGTCTCGCGGGGGACGAGACGGGGTATGAGGGACTCCCTGTCGGAATGACAGTATACCCACTAAAACTCAGCGGTGTTCCCGCATCGCCGTGATGGGAGGGCCATGGGAAACCGGCATAGCCTTTACGTCCACAGCCCTCCCGGCGCATGCCCGCCTAGATGGTATGGCGGGCCCCGCATGCCCCCCAGGTTGGGGGGCTACGGGAATGGCCGAGAACACCTGGCCATTCCCGTCCCACACTGGTGGAGGCCTGTGCGATACAGGCAACGGTGCCCCCGCACCCGTTGCCTGCTGACCTCCACGCCCGCCTAGCTGGCGGGCCCCGCATGCCCCCCGCGTTGTGGGGGCTACGACCGCAGAGGATAGGGAGAGCGGCAACGTAACACCGACACTCCTCTTCCCCTGCGGCCCCACCGCGTCCGCCATCTAACGGTGGCGGCCCCGTTAAGGCCGCGGAAGGTAGGGAGAGCGGCAACGTAACACCGACACTCCTCTCCCGCTGCGGCCTCCAATCCTCAGCCGCGATGTCTCCCAACCGGGGGACATCGCGGCCCGCCTCAGGTAGGTTGCGATGTCGCCCAAGCGGCACCGCCACCTACCCGCAGGCCGCTCGTCGTCGGCTAAGCCGCAAAGCCTTGACGAGCGGCCCCCGCTGGGGTTCCTCTTAGCTTCACCGTGGTCCTCCGAGCCACGGCTACTAAGCCCCCCCGCCTCGTCAATGCGGGAACCCACCGGGGGGGAACCTAACCTACCCTTTTTTTTTTTTTTTTTTTTTTTTCTCGCTGAGAAATGCTTTATGCATCCCCGTCTCGCGGGGGACGAGACGGGGTATGTGGGACTCCCTGTCAGAAAGACAGTATACCCACTAAAACTCAGCGGTGTTCCCACATCGCCGTGATGGGAGGGCCATGGGAAACCGGCATAGCCTTTACTTCCACAGCCCTCCCGGCGCATGCCCGCCTAGATGATATGGCGGGCCCCGCATGCCCCCCAGGTTGGGGGGGCTACGGGAATGGCCGAGAACACCTGGCCATTCCCGTCCCACACTGGTGGAGGCCTGTGCGATACAGGCAACGGTGCCCCCGCACCCGTTGCCTGCTGGCCTCCACGCCCGCCTAATGGGCAGGCCCCGCATGCCCCCCGCGTTGGGGGGACTACGGCCGCAGAGGATAGGGAGAGCGGCAACGTAACACCGACACTCCTCTTCCCCTGCGGCCCCACCGCGTCCGCCATCTAACGGTGGCGGCCCCGTTAAGGCCGCGGAAGGTAGGGAGAGCGGCAACGTAACACCGACACTCCTCTCCCGCCGCGGCCTCAAATCCTCAGCCGCGATGTCCCCCATACGAGGGACATCGCGGCCCGCCTCAGGTAGGTTGCGATGTCACCCAAGCGGCACCGCCACCTACCCGCAGGCCGCTCGTCGTTGGCTAAGCCGCAAAGCCTTGACGAGCGGCCCCCGCTGGGGTTCCTCTTAGCTTCACCGTGGTCCTCCGAGCCACGGCTACTGAGCCCCCCCGCCTCGTCAATGCGGGAACCCACCGGGGGGGAACCTAACCTAACCTAACCTTTTTTTTTTTTTTTTTTTTTTTTTTTTTTTTCTCGCTGAGAAATGCTTTATGCATCCCCGTCTCGCGGGGGACGAGACGGGGTATGTGGGACTCCCTGTCGGAATGACAGTATACCCACTAAAACTCAGCGGTGTTCCCACATCGCCGTGATGGGAGGGCCATGGGAAACCGGCGTAGCCTTTACTTCCACAGCCCTCCCGGCGCATGCCCGCCTAGATGGTATGGCGGGCCCCGCATGCCCCCCAGGTTGGGGGGCTACGGGAATGACCGAGAACACCTGGCCATTCCCGTCCCACACTGGTGGAGGCCTGTGCGATACAGGCAACGGTGCCCCCGCACCCGTTGCCTGCTGACCTCCACGCCCGCCTAGCTGGCGGGCCCCGCATGCCCCCCGCGTTGGGGGGGCTACGGCCGCAGAGGATAGGGAGAGCGGCAACGTAACACCGACACTCCTCTTCCCCTGCGGCCCCACCGCGTCCGCCATCTAACGGTGGCGGCCCCGTTAAGGCCGCGGAAGGTAGGGAGAGCGGCAACGTAACACCGACACTCCTCTCCCGCCGCGGCCTCCAATCCTCAGCCGCGATATCTCCCATACGAGGGACATCGCGGCCCGCCTTAGGTAGGTTGCGGTGTCACCCAAGTGGCACCGCCACCTACCCGCAGGCCGCTCGTCGTCGGCTAAGCCGCAAAGCCTTGACGAGCGGCCCCCGCTGGGGTTCCTCTTAGCTTCACCGTGGTCCTGCGAGGCCACGGCTACTGAGCCCCCCCGCCTCGTCAATGCGGGAACCCACCGGGGGGGAACCTAACCTACCCTTTTTTTTTTTTTTTTTTTTTTTCTCGCTGAGAAATGCTTTATGCATCCCCTTCTCGTGGGGGACGAGCCGGGGTATGTGGGACTCCCTGTCAGAATGACAGTATACCCACTAAAACTCAGCGGTGTTCCCGCATCGCCGTGATGGGAGGGCCATGGGAAACCGGCTTAGCCTTTACTTCCACAGCCCTCCCGGCGCATGCCCGCCTAGCTGGCGGGCCCTGCATGCCCCCCGTGCTGGGGGGCTACGGGAATGGCCGGGAACACCTGGCCATTCCCGTCCGACACTGGTGGAGGCCTGTGCGATACAGGCAAGGGTGCCCCCGCACCCGTTGCCTGCTGGCCTCCACCTGGGAGGAGTCGGAGATGACTGTCAAATTGACGTCTTCTTCGACCCCTCCTCCGCCTTCTGAGCGCCGCCGCGTGAGGATCGTCCTCCCGCGCGCGCTCCGCCGCCTCCTTCTGGGACATGACGTGTTCGCAGAAGGAGGCGACTGCCGCCCAGGACCCCTCACCCCCCAGCATGGCGTTAACCAAACCGGGTAGTGAGAGGTCCCGTCCGATCGCCGCAATGAGACTGCGGCGAGGCTCGGACCACGACGGGCACACCTCGAGGGTGTGCTGCGCCGTGTCCTCCGCCGCGCCACAGTCGTGGCACGACGGCGTCTCCTCCCGTCCGATCCGGTGCAGGTACGATCCGAAACAACCGTGTCCGGACAGCACCTGCACCAGACGGAACGAGAGGAACCCATGCGACCGCTCGAGCCAGTCTCGCAGGACCGGCCCAAGCGCGTCGAGGGTTCGGCGCCCAAAGGCTGCAGTGGCGAGGTCCCCCGTCCAATGGACGACGATGGCGTCCCTCGCCTCCCGCCGGACGGCCTCCCGCTCTTCCGGGGCGGTGCGTTCTGCTCTCGCCCTCCGCCCCGCCGTCCATTCGTACACTCTGGCGAGCACCCACGCCTCGAGTTCCCAAGGCGGGGTGCCGGCCAGACCACACGCTGCCGCGAAGCCTACCGTGCGGTAGGCCCGCGCCACCCGCTGGGCTATGGCCCTCTGGGGTGCCCGTAAGGCAGCCGCGTTCTCCCTCCTTTGGAGGGAGTCCTCCCAGATAGGGGCCCCGTAAAGGGCCATACTCTTCAGGATGCCGGCGTAGAGTTGCCGGCATCGTGCGCTGGGCCCCCCCAAGTTGGGAAGGAGCCACGATAGCGCCCCCGCGGCCTTCAGCAGGCGCGACGACAGCCCGCTAAAATGCGGGCCGAAGCGCCACCTGCTGTCGATCACAAGGCCCAGATATTTCATCTGGGCCTTGACCTCGATTCTGACGCCCTCCACGAAGATGTGGGCGTCAGGTGGGGGGCGCTGCCGAGGTCCGTGGAAGAACACGGCCTCGGTCTTGTGCAGCGCCACCTTAAGACCTAGGCGGCGGATCCTCGCTGCGACCAAGGATCCGCCTGCCGAGGCCAAGTTGGCCGCCTCCCTGAAACTCCCCCCCCGGGCGGTGAGGAGAGTGTCGTCCGCATAGCAGACGACACTCGTGCCTCGGAGGAGAGTTCCCCGCAAGAGCCAATCGTAGCCGACGTTCCAGAGGAGTGGTCCTATGACTGACCCCTGTGGAACGCCGGCTTCGACGGCATACCGCCGGACTTGGCCAGTCCTATTTACCAGGAGGATCGCCCGATCCTCCAGGTAGCTGGCCAGCAGACTGCGCAGGTATCGAGGCACTCCGTGGAATCGGAGCGCCTCTAGGATGGTGGAGTGGGGAACGGAGTTGAAGGCGTTGGCTATGTCGAATGACACCGCCAGCAATCCGTCCCCCACCTCCATCGCCTCCTTCACCTGCCCCTTAAGGCAGGCCAGCGCGTCTACCGTGGAACGCTCAGCCCGAAACCCGAACTGAGCGTCCGACAAGTCCGGCCCGGTATCCCGCAGGTGGCCCTTTAGGCGACCAGCGATTATCCCCTCGAACATTTTGCCGACCTCATCTAAAAGAACGATGGGTCGGTATGCCGAGGGGGAGTCTGCTGGGCGGCCTTCCTTTCGAAGAAGGCACAACTGCCCCTCCTTCCACGGTTTCGGGAACCTCCCAGACGCGAGGCATGCGCTGAAGAGGTCCCGAAACCTTCCCTCCATTTGAGTGGCGGCGATCGCCACCACTCTTGCCGGGACACCGTCGGGGCCTGGAGCCGTCTTCTTGGCGCGGATACGGAGGATCGCTGCGCCAAGTTCCGACTCCGTGACAGGAAGGGGAGCCTCCTCTTCCTCCTCGTCTGGCGAGGCTCCACACATTACTGGCGGGGTGAAGTTGTCCCTGCCCGGGAACAGAGACTGAACCACCCCGTCCAGAAATGAGGGTTCCAGGGTCTCGGCAACCGGGGGACCAAAGGGGCGCAATTTGTTGCGCGCCGCCTTATACGGTCTCCCGTAGGGGTCGTTGTCGAGACCCTCCAGCAGCTCGGCTCTCGCCGAGTCTTTGGCGGCGGCGATGGCCCGATCGAGGACCTTTTTTGCCTCCACGTATACGTCGTAGAGGTGGTCCTCGTCGGCCCGGTCCCGTCGACGCCGCCGCCGACTCCGCGTGTAGGCCCTCCTTGCCTCCGCACAAGCTGCTCGAAGCCCCGCCAGCTCCGCCGACCACCAATACACGGCGCGTTTGGGTGGTGGTCGGCGAGACCGAGGCATGCTAGAGTTGCATACCTCGGTCAGACACTCCCTCAGCTGCCCAGCTGCGGTGTCCACATCCAGGCCGGTGGTAGGCGGCGAAAGCCAGTCCTGGATGAACGCCGCCTCCGCCGCTGCCTCCCTGTCCAGGCGGGTGAAAGCCCACCGCGGGAACGGTGATCGCCCCGAGATGGGCCGCATCGCTCGGGGGCCCCTGGTGGAGATGTCGAACCGCACGTAGCGGTGGTCCGACATGGTCTCCACCAGGTCCACCCGCCAGTTCAGCACGCGTGCGGCTAACGCAGGGGTGGCGAAAGTGACGTCCACTATTGAGCCACCCTGCCGCCGCACGCATGTCTGGACGCTTCCTCTGTTCAAGAGGGAGAGTCCAGAGGAGGCTGCCCACATCTCCACCGCCCGCCCGCGTGGGTGGGTGGCCGGGTTGCCCCAGGTCACCGACTTGGCATTCAGGTCTCCCAGCAGGGAGACCTGCCGCGGCGCCGCCCTGCCGACCACGGCGGCCAGGACTCCGAGATAATTCTCAAAGTCCTGGAGAGGGCGGTTTGGGGAGAAATATACCCCCACAAGGGCTATGTCTCCCCACGCGGCGGCCACGTATCCCGGTCCTCTCTCTAATAGCGAGAGGGGAGGGGAGTCCGTGGAAGACCGCGCCGCTAGTGCCACCGAGTCGTCCTCGTCACCCAGCCAGCTGCTGGGGATCGAGTAGGGCTCGGCGACCACCGCTACGTTCACCAACCACTCGGCCATGACCTGCACTACCAGGTCCTGGGCCGCTTTGCAGTGGTTGGCGTTCGCCTGGAGGATGCGATAGTCGGAAAGCATTATTCCGACATCGCACCCCTCTCCTCAGCTACCGCCGCTGGCGCTGCAGCGACGACGATGGCGGCGGCGGTGGTGGCAACAGGGCGAACCTGCGCCGGCACTATGCCCTTCCTCACGGGGGGCTTGCAGCTCCTGCCCGTCATCCTGTGGTCCGCGGGACGGCCACTGGCGGCACACGCCTTGCAGTGTGGCGTGGTGGCGCGGCAAGTGGCACTCTTGTGTCCCTCTTGCCCGCACTGGTAGCACGTGTCTCCCCAGTCGGACTTGGAGGGACACGTGGCTCGGGTGTGGCCGAACGCGAAGCACTTGAAGCAGCGCGTAGGCTGGTCTTCAAGTGCCCGGACCACAGCCGAGCTGAGCCCCACGAGCAGCCGTCCCTTGGTTGCAGCAAGGACGGCCGCAGCCGCGGCGACTGGGCACTCGACGCGGATGATGCCCATGCCGCGGCGGCCGATCCCGATGGATCCACCCCTCACTGCGCCAGCGTCGCAGCCTCCAGCTGCGGCGACGGCCGCCACCACATCCTCCTTGGTGACCGAATCGTCCAGATCGGCCACCTCCAAGGCTGCGGTCTTGACGGGCTTGACGACCGTCGCCACATCCGCGATGACCTCTTGCAACTTTGTTGCGAAGAGGTCCGCATTGGTGCCGCGCTCTACCCCCGAGAACTCGAAAATTCGAGCCCCGGTTAGGGTTCGGCGGCACGTAATATGGCTGATCCCCAGCTGGGAGGGATCAGCATTGGTACGAGCCCGTCTTAGGACGGACTCGTACGTCTCGCCCCGCTCCACGGCCGCCGGGGTGAGGGTCACGACGACGGCCGCAGTTTTGGGAGGAACCAGCTTCCTCCCGCTGGCTGGGGCCCGTTTGGCTGCAGGAGCAGTCGCGGCGGGCTTGGGGGCCGGCTTTTGCACTCCCTTGCCCTTCCCTCTCTTGACCACTTCCGTCCACGACTGGTTGGACGGGGTGGTGGAGGGAAGCAGGGCGTCTTCCTCCTGCGAGTCCTGGGTGACTGCTGGAGTCGCCAACGACCCAGTCGCTCCCTCCGCGCTTGTGGTGGGGGCTTGGGGAGCCACCTTCGTCCTCTTGCCCTTCCCTTTGCCCTTGGAGGGCTTCGGGGCCTGGGGCTGCGCACCCGATGCCGGGCCTGCTAGAGGCGCAGGTTCCAGCTCCCGCTGTGGTGGCTTATCCGCCGCTAGCGGCGGGCGGAGCCGCCTTTCCGGCAGGAGCCGGTCCTCAATGCCTGCGAGGCAGGCCCTGGTGAAGGCCCTCTCCTCCATGACAACCTTGCGGATTATATCCTCAAGGTTGGAAGGGGAGGAGGAGCCTCCTACCACCGGACCCGGGGCAGGCTGGGCAGGCCGAGCCGTGGCCTCAGCCAGCTTCAGGTGTAGCTGGCTGACCTCCGCCTGCAGGCGATCCACCTTCGCCTGCAGCTGCCGCGTCTCGTCCGTGGCCGTCCGCTTCACCAGCTCTGCGACGATGCCGTGCATGCTGGCAGCCCGGCATTTGAGGGCCTTTTGGAAGGTCCCCTTCAGATTGGAGGACTTTGAGGCGACCTCCAAGACCTCCTCTCTGTCCTCCTGCGCCATGCGCTCCAGTTCCGCCAGGGAGTGGTCAGCATACAGGACATTGGATGCCCCATAGCCGGCCCTCGACCTGGCGGTTTGCGCCTGGTGCTCCTTCGCAGCGACCCTCTCCTCCAGGTCTTGTTCTAGTTGTGCCCTTTTTGCCAGATTTAGCTGGCGCTCGGCGTCCACCAAGCCCACATTGTGGGTATCGGCCTCTTTGGAAGTCGAAGCCTTTTTAGGCTTCGACTTTTTCCCGGCCTTACCTCCGGCCGACTCCGAGGAGCCCTCGGACCCGTGCCTTAGGTAGGCCCTCTTCCGCTTGAGGCGGTCGTTTTCGGCCCCCGACGTCTCCAGGTTGGAGTCGTTGGAGTCCGAAAACTCGTCCGGCCTGCTACACAAGCTGGCCGCAGACGGTGCGCGTTCAGCGTCCGACGCCAAAGCGTCACCGGCGTGGCCCTGAAAAGGGCCGTTGGATTGGCCCTGAGAAGGGCCGTTGGGTTGGCCCTGAAAAGGGCCGTTTGAATCGCCCTGGGAGGAGCGATTCGGGTTAAAATTTGGGTAAAAATCGGGATTAAAATTGTTAAAATTGGGATTAAAATTAGGGTTAAAAACAGGGTTAAAACAAAAGCGCCCGGAGGCGTCACGCATAGGTTTTTTTGACATTTTCGTAGACGACCGCGTTGATATCTACGAATTCACAGTGCACTTTAGCCGCCGGTCTGCCACTCCGTTACGGTGGTCAGACGCGACGTTGCCCAGGGGATACTACGTGGAAGTATGCACTGTGGGGGATCCCCCAACCTAACCTAACCTTTTTTTTTTTTTTTTTTTTTTTTTTTCTCGCTGAGAAATGCTTTATGCATCCCCGTCTCGCGGGGGACGAGACGGGGTATGTGGGACTCCCTGTCGGAATGACAGTATACCCACTAAAACTCAGCGGTGTTCCCGCATCGCCGTGATGGGAGGGCCATGGGAAACCGGCATAGCCTTTACTTCCACAGCCCTCCCGGCGCATGCCCGCCTAGATGGTATGGCGGGCCCCACATGCCCCCCAGGCTGGGGGGCTACGGGAATGACCGAGAACACCTGGCCATTCCCGTCCCACACTGGTGGAGGCCTGTGCGATACAGGCAACGGTGCCCCCGCACCCGTTGCCTGCTGACCTCCACGCCCGCCTAGCTGGCGGGCCCCGCATGCCCCCCGCGTTGGGGGGGGCTACGGCCGCAGAGGATAGGGAGAGCGGCAACGTAACACCGACACTCCTCTTCCCCTGCGGCCCCACCGCGTCCGCCATCTAACGGTGGCGGCCCCGTTAAGGCCGCGGAAGGTAGGGAGAGCGGCAACGTAACACCGACACTCCTCTCCCGCCGCGGCCTCCAATCCTCAGCCGCGATGTCTCCCATACGAGGGACATCGCGGCCCGCCTCAGGTAGGTTGCGATGTCGCCCAAGCGGCACCGCCACCTACCCGCAGGCCGCTCGTCGTCGGCTAAGCCGCAAAGCCTTGACGAACGGCCCCCGCTGGGGTTCCTCTTAGCTTCACCGTGGTCCTGCGAGGCCACGGCTACTGAGCCCCCCCGCCTCGTCAATGCGGGAACCCACCGGGGGGGGGGAACCCACCGGGGGGGGGGGGGAACCTAACCTAACCTAACCTAACCTAACCTAACCTAACCATCTTGGGTGGAGATGCAAATGCCAAAAGCTCTTGGTGGGGTAGCTGCAAAATCGATCGAAGAGGGATCGAAATGGCCGGTGCCCTAGAGGAGATGGGATTGCAGGTGCTCAACATAGGCGACACACCAACGTTCCACACTGTGAGGGGAACCTCACTGTACACCAGCTTTGTGGACATCACGGCGTGTACGGCGGATCTGCTCGACCTGGTCGATGACTGGAGAGTAGACGAAAGCATGACGAGCTCTGACCATAACACCATTCTCTTCAAAATAAAACTGGAAAGGGCAAAGGGTTTAGATATAGATAGAACAACTAGAATATTTAATAGTAAGAAAGCAAACTGGGACCAATTTCGTGAGAAATTGGGCCAGTTGCTAGAAGATAACAAAATAAACAAAATTGAAATAGATGAAATTAATAATAAAACAGATTTAGAATTTAAAATAGAGTCATATATTAATATAATAGTAGAAGCATCCAATGTAAGTATACCAAAATTAAAGCCAAATAATAAAATAAAATTACCTTGGTGGACTGATGAGCTCGCCGTGATGAAAAAGGAGGTCGCCACTAGGAAGCGCAGAATCCGCTGTGCAGCGCCAGTCCGGAGGTTGAAAATCGTCGGGGAGTACCTGCAAAGTAAGGAAAAGTATGAGCAAGCGGAGAGAGCGGCCCAAACAGAAAGCTGGAAAAGCTTCTGTGAAAAACAGGATAAAGAGGGACTCTGGGAGGGTATTTACAGGGTAATAGGTAGGACCACCAAAAGACAGGAGGATCTGCCCCTGACCAAGGAAGGTAGAACATTGAACCACCTAGAATCTGCTACATTGCTGGCAGAAACATTCTACCCCGAGGACAAGAGGGAAGAGGACAACGAGGAACATAGACGTGTTAGGACGCTAGCCGAAAAAGTAAATGAGATAGGCCATGATGAAGAACATGACCCTCAGTTTACTCAAGAAGAGCTGAGCGTAGCCATACGCAACTTCAATCCCAAAAAAGCCCCCGGGGCAGATGGCCTCACGGCCGATATTTGCCAGCAAGCAATAAGTCGCGATCCGGGGCTCTTCCTATCACTGGCAAACAAATGCCTGGAGCTGGGCTACTTCCCGAGGATCTGGAAGGAAGCGACGATAGTCATCCTGCGGAAACCCGGGAAGGAGAGCTATACGGCTCCTAAATCATATAGGCCAATAGGACTGTTGCCAGTGATGGGAAAAGTCCTGGAAAAAATGCTGATAGGGAGGGTTAAATGGCACATCATACCCGGACTCAGTACCCGCCAGTATGGGTTTATGCCACAGAAAAGCACCGAAGACTCCCTCTATGACCTGCTAGAACTCATTCACAAAAAATTAAATGAGAAGAAACTTATCGTTATGATATCGCTAGACATAGAAGGAGCCTTTGACAGCGCATGGTGGCCGGCTATAAAAACCGAGCTGGCGAAAACGGGATGTCCGGTAAATATCAGACGTATGATGGACAGCTACCTGGAACACAGGAGGGTCAGGGTGAGATACGCGGGCCAGGAGGTCACCAGGGAAACTAACAAAGGCTGTGTTCAGGGATCGATAGGGGGCCCGATTCTTTGGAATCTCCTACTTGACCCCCTATTGAAAGGCCTGGTACAAAGGGGAGACTACTGCCAGGCCTTCGCCGATGATGTAGTTTTGGTGTTCGATGGGGACTCAGCGATGGAAGTCCAGCGACGTGCCAATGACGCCCTCGAGTATGTTCATCAGTGGGGAGTCAGAAATAAGTTAAGATTTGCACCGCAAAAGACGAACGCAATGGTCATTACGCGGAAACTTAAGCATGACACCCCGCTGCTGGGCATGGGCGGGGTCGGCATTGGTATGTCGCGGGAAATCAAAGTCCTGGGGCTGACCATCGATGACAAGCTGACGTTTAATGCCCACGCATCTAATGTATGCAAGAAGGCATTAAACCTATACAAGCGGTTGTCGAGGGCAGCCAGGGTCAGCTGGGGACTAAATCCGGACATCATACGCACCATCTATACGGCAGTGGTCGAACCAACAATCATGTACGCAGCAAGCGCGTGGGCACCGGCAACTAAAAAGCTGATGGTGCGCAAGCAATTGAACGCGGTCCAAAGGGGATTTGCACAGAAACTGTGCAAATCCTACCGCACAGTCTCCTTGAACTTGGCACTGGTGCTGGCTGGGATACTACCCCTTGACCTCCGTATACAAGAGGCAGCAGCCCTGTATGAGGCAAGGAGGGGGTTACCTCGGCCAGCACTAGGAGATAAGGAGATCGAGCGACGCACCGCGTTCGATAAAACTCCCCACCCTGCCAAACATATAAGCCTGCAGTTCATATGCCTGGCAGACCAGGAGCAACATGACAACCACTGCACTCAAGCAGTGCGGATATACACGGACGGCAGCAAGATCGAGGGCAAGGTTGGAGCATCACTGTCTCACTGGAGCAATGATGCTGAAACCAAAGCCCAAAAACTCAAGCTGTCGTCCCACTGTACCGTCTTCCAGGCGGAACTGCTGGCTATATGCAAGGCCACGAGGGACATATTGCGCAGTCCAAACCAAAGCTTTGGTATCTACAGCGACTCCAAATCGTCGTTGGAGGCGGTCACCAACCACCGCTCTCTCCACCCCCTTGCAGTAGAAGCCCGGGAAAACCTGCGCCAGTGCAGGGATCGATCCAAAAAAGTTGAACTTTTTTGGATCAAGGCCCATGCGGGACTCGAGGGTAATGAGAGAGCAGACCAGCTGGCTAAGGACGCCGCCCTCACCATGAAAACAAGGCCGGAGTATGATCTGTGCCCGATTTCATTCGTCAAGCGGCAGATCCGTGCGGACACGCTTGACGAATGGAATCGGAGATACCGATCTGAGGACACAGCCGGAGTTACCAAAGTATTTTTTCCAGATGCCATCCAAGCGTATAGCCAGATAAAATCGCTGAAACTGACTGGAATATTAACCTAAGTATTGACGGGGCACGGTGGGTTCTCCGAATACCTGAACAGGTTCAGGTGTAGGGAGAGCCCATCGTGCATATGCGACCCTGACAAAGACGAGACTGTCATTCACATTTTGACCGACTGCCCCGCTTACGGTCTAGAGAGATACGAAGTCGAACAGGAGCTAGGTATGGAGGTAAAAGCGGCGAACTTTAATATGTTTATGACTAGTAAGAATACCAGAGATCTATTTATAGGGTTTTGCATAAAAATAGCAAACAAAACAATAACTAGGAATAAGTAAACGAAACAATGCTTAGGATTCATATTGTAAGGATAATATGTAACAGTAGCAAACAACAAATCGTTGAAAATGTCTGAAAGGTTACAACCCATAAACTAGGATAGAATATAAAATAAGCAACTTAGAGTTAAGACGTAGTTAATATAGATATAAGGAGGTATAAATTGTAAATGTGTGTATAGTCGTAAGGATAGTTTTAAGGTAAGAGACCCAAGACAGATATGTAACAGCACTCAAAGATGTAGCTGAAAAAGGGCTCTGATAATGTCAGAGGTGACACATGTAAGGCAGGAGTGTGGTTTTAGCCGGTAAGAGTCCGGCACTGCCCAGACTGGCTCATTAGTGAGGCAGCTTGGGCGTCCATGAGGATTTCCCACCCCTGCCAAAAAAAAAAAAAAAAAAAAAAAAAAAAAAAAAAAAAAAAAAAAAAAAAAAAAAAAAAAAAAAAAAAAAAAAACCTAACCTAACCTAACCTAACCTAACCTTTTTTTTTTTTTTTTTTTCTCGCTGAGAAATGCTTTATGCATCCCCGTCTCGCGGGGGACGAGACGGGGTATGTGGGACTCCCTGTCGGAATGACAGTATACCCACTAAAACTCAGCGGTGTTCCCACATCGCCGTGATGGGAGGGCCATGGGAAACCGGCTTAGCCTTTACTTCCACAGCCCTCCCGGCGCATGCCCGCCTAGATGGTATGGCGGGCCCCGCATGCCCCCCATGTTGGGGGGCTACGGGAATGGCCGAGAACACCTGGCCATTCCCGTCCCACACTGGCGGAGGCCTGTGCGATACAGGCAACGTTGCCCCCGCAGCCGTTGCCTGCTGACCTCCACGCCCGCCTAGCTGGCGGGCCCCGCATGCCCCCCACGTTGGGGGGACTACGGCCGCAGAGGATAGGGAGAGCGGCAACGTAACACCGACACTCCTCTTCCCCTGCGGCCCCACCGCGTCCGCCATCTAACGGTGGCGGCCCCGTTAAGGCCGCGGAAGGTAGGGAGAGCGGCAACGTAACACCGACACTCCTCTCCCGCCGCGGCCTCCAATCCTCAGCCGCGATGTCTCCCATACGAGGGACATCGCGGCCCACCTCAGGTAGGTTGCGATGTCGCCCAAGCGGCACCGCCACCTACCCGCAGGCCGCTCGTCGTCGGCTAAGCCGCAAAGCCTTGACGAGCGGCCCCCGCTGGGGTTCCTCTTAGCTTCACCGTGGTCCTGCGAGGCCACGGCTACTGAGCCCCCCCGCCTCGTCAATGCGGGAACCCACCGGGGGGGGAACCTAACCTAACCTAACCTAACCTAACCTAACCTAACCCAGTTCCCCCCCAGCCCTCGCGGTGGTCGGATCGTTTTTGAAGTCGCTCCGCAGTTAAAAAATCGGAAAAGTGGTAAAAAGTGCTCGGATTTTAACAAATCAAGTGTCGGTGTGTAGAGGAAAGTTGCCCCTACACGCCTTCGTTAAAACGCAACCTGGATTGCAGTGCTGTGCAGTGCAAAAGCTGAAAAACCCTCTTTTTAGAGGTTAAGTTTTCCCAAATTGGACTATCGGACGCATTTACCACGGATCAAGATCGACGACCCCATGTTTTTCTTGTGAGAAACATAGCGGAGCAGCCTTACCCTGGTTCCTGCCTACTCAGAAAACACCTCGACTCTGAAATTCTCGAGATATTCAGGAAAAACGAAAAAGCACGTGTTCTGAAAAACCTCAGGGAGACACGTCAGCTGCCTGAAACTTTGCAGTACGCGAGAGGCCCATGGGAGAGAACAATATTCGCAAGTACATTAATTTTATCTAATGTACCCTCCGTTTTATGACAATTAGAAAGTTAAAAGTTTGGATACCTATAACTACTGAAATAGCAGAAAATTTGCAAATCTACAACTGCTATCTTTGGCGCGCTCATCAGAAGAAGACACCCTGAAAGAACTAGATTTTTAGCTATTTTATATTTGGCATAGTGACCAGAAAACTGTAAAAACTATATTAATATAAATTTTAACAGGAAAAATCCTGAAACCCCAAAATTATCTACTAGAATCGTATAGCGCATTATTTGTAGAATATTAGGGCATTTTTTCCAAAATTTTTTGATAAGCGGTTCCAAAGTTATTGAATTTTTAGTTATTTTTTAATATAAAATAGGAACAAATAGAAATAAATTTATTTTAATGATTGAATTGACTTCTGTATGTGTATAGCGAATAGTTTAAGCCCAAAGTCGCGCCCAATAACTTAAAAACCCACGGAAATAGCTTTTTTAGCCATCTTGGTTTAAGTGGTTAAATTTTCAACTGCCAATATCTCCAAAGTTATTGGGCGTAGAAAGCCCGGATTTGTTCATTTTTGAGCGGGGCACTTGTTAGAATATATGAAAAATACTTTCAGGCGTTTTTCAGGGCTGAAATTTTTCAGCGCTGAAAACAAATTTTATATAGACGCAAGGTCGGGGCAGGACCCACATTCGAGACCGCAACTCTCTCCGATAAACGGTCACGGAGTTAGAGCCACTTAAAGTTGGCATTTGACAGTTGGGCGGCCATCTTGGAAAACTTTGACTCAACGCAGCTCCGGACTCAGTGGTCGTAGAGGGTTGCCGTTTAAACATTGTTGGCTCAGGGGGACGCAATCTATCGTGTTCAATAGGTTTCGGGCGATTTCAGGCTGAAAATTTTCAGAAACCTGGAGGCCACCTTGCATGAGGGAGCGAGTCGGGCCGAGCCGAAAGAGTCCAAACTCGGGTGTTCTGCGACCAGCCAAAGCGGAGATACCACCTGCCAAAGATTAACTTTGACAGCAGCGCCGCCATCTTGGTGAAATTTTAAATATCAATATCTCCGCAACGGAGGGTCGTGGAGCGACGGGATTTGCTTTGCTGGGATTGGCTAACGCTTGTCTTTGGGGTGGACTGGCTTTCAGGCTTTTTCAGGGGAAAAAATTTTTTCAGCCTGAAAAGCTCTTCATTGTGTAGATCTCGTCGAGCTCGGTAAAATAAACCCAAGCACGGGGAAATTCGGTCTGCCGGTTGCGGAGCTTTCGGGTTTCAACCACTTTCTGGCCGCCATCTTGAAGGGTAACCAGAATTTTCAAACTTTGATTGCTCCGAAACCCTTAGTGCTAGGTACCTCGTGTTTGGTGTTGTTGAGTCTGGCTTGGCGGGCTCTATTCATTGACGGTATCGAGCAGACTCTACATAGAGCCACTCTACCAAAAATTTTTAAAATTGGTTTTTGACTTTGCAAATTGACACCAGGGCCTATGTGGAGCCCTATATAACTGCCCGAAACCCTGTACCCTGGGTGGAGTCCTAGTAGAAACGTTTTAAAAATTTTTTGTTGTGACTCTACCATAGCTTTTAAGTCTTGTGCGGTTTTGTTTACAATTTTACTTTTTATTTTATTTTTTATTTTATTTTATCGTCCCTATTGACGTATTTTTTAATTATAATATATTGACGCATACCTTCCGACATGTTCGGCTTTAGAACACCTTCAAAGGTGACCAACGACGAGAAGTCTCCGTCAGGGCCTGGGGCAGTGCCCCCCCCTAACGTAAGGCGCAGCATAGGGGAGTGGGAAGCCACAAATACCAGCCCAACTCCCTCAATTACAAACAAGACGTCGCAGGCCGGCCCTGCGAAAACCGTGACGAAGTCTGCTTTGACGCAGGCGACCGCGACCACTATGAGGAAGTCACTTGAAGCGCATTCACCGCCAAAGATCAAATATGTAGACCGAACTGCGGAGGCGAAAGCCTGCCTAACAAAGGCAAAGCTTCACCTAAGCAGCTCGCGAAACACAAAGACGGAGATTAAAACCGGTATCTCCGAAGCCACGGAACGACTTTACCAATTGGTAAAGGAAGTCGAAACGGAGCTCAAAGTGGCAAAGCTACAAATGACGAAGGCAGGGCCGGTAGTGACAGACCCAAAAGCACCAGCTGCAGAATTAACTTCTCCTGAAGAAACAGGGACAAGTAAGATCCTGCTGGCAATGGAACACCACACAAAGCTCCTAGCGGAAAATAGTAAGAAAATAGAGGAGCTCAAGGAGAAGATGGATCACCAAAATGATATCTTGGAGAAGGGTACCTATGCGAGTGTGGCCGCAGCTCAACCCGTGAACTCACTGCCAAAACGCAGTACGCTGCATTCTGTTGTGGTCACGTCCAAGGACGAAACCGAAACAGGCGACGAAGTTCTTAATAGAATAAGAGAAGCGGTCAATGCCAAAGATGGGTGGATAAAGGTGGAAAAGGTGAGGAAAGCCAAGGATAGGAAAATAATAATAGGCCTGGAAACCGAAGAAGAGAGAATCAAAATAAAAACCCGACTCCAAAAAGAAGGAGTTGACCTCACTGTCGAGGAAGTTAAAAATAAAGACCCGCTTCTGATCCTAAAGAACGTTCTAGTTGTGAATACCGACGAAGACGTCATTAGAGCATTGAGGAACCAGAATAAGGGTGTTTTTGACGGCCTCGACACTGGGGAAAACAGGTTGGAGGTAAAATACAGGAGAAGGACACGTAACCCCCATATTGGCCACGTCATCATCAGCGTCTCGCCCACTATCTGGCGACGGGCTATAGAAATCGGGACCGTGCACATCGACCTCCAGCGCATTAGGATCGAGGATCAGTCCCCGTTGGTCCAATGCACTCGCTGCCTAGGCTTCGGACACGGTAAGCGGTTCTACAAGGAGCCCGCGGACTTATGTAGCCACTGCGGTGGCCCCCATATGAGACCAGAGTGCCCAGATTGGCTATCGGGCTCACTACCCGCTTGCCGAAACTGCGCGAAGTCGAAGATGGAGCACGGCACGCAACACAACGCCTTCAGCCTCGATTGCCCTGTAAGAAGGAAATGGGATGACGTGGCCAGGTCGACTGTAGCGTACTGCTAAGGGCACCCCTATACAAAATACCCCGTATGGAGTATTGCAGGCTAACCTCCAATGCAAGAAGCTAGCCACCAACGAGCTTCTGATAGAAGCTACGAAGCGCGGAATAGCGGTGGCGCTTCTACAGGAACCGTACGTGGCAGGAGCGAAGGTAATGAGGAGTCACAGGGGCGTCAGGATCTTTCAGAACACTGGCTTAGGAGAAGGGACTGTCAAAGCGGCAATAGCCGTCTTTAACAGCGACTTTACAGTCAAGCAGTACCCAAAACTCACCACGAATAACATCTCAGTGGTGGGAATCCAGACCAGTGCCTGGGAGATCACGCTTGTCTCCCTCTACTTTGAGCCAGACCAGCCTATCGAGCCCTATTTAGAACACCTCAGACGAATAGGGCTTGCAGTCGGCTCCAAGAGACTGATTGTTGGAGGGGACGCCAATGCAAAGAGTATATGGTGGGGCAGCCCGACGGTCGACCTTAGGGGAGAAGAGATGGCAGGAACTCTCGGTGAGCTTGGCCTGAATATACTCAACCGAGGAGAAATTCCAACCTTCGACACTATCCGCGGAGGGAAACGGTACAGCAGTCACGTGGACATAACCGCTTGTTCAAATGACATTCTGGACTTGATAGACGACTGGAGGGTTGACGAAGGCCTCACGAGCTCGGATCACAACGGCATTATGTTTAAGATCCTCTTGAAGAAATCTAAAGGCGTCAAAATTGAAAGAACAACTAGGAAATTCAGAACCAAAAAAGCAAATTGGGCCAAATTTCATGAGAAGTTTGGCAAATTAAAAATAGACCATAAATTCACAGCAACCGCAATAGATAAAATTAAAGACATTGAGCAAATTGACATCATGACAGATAACCTCACAAAAGCAATAGAAGAAGCATGCAAGCAAACAATACCTACCAAAAAAGTCCAAGAGGAACTTACCTTGCCGTGGTGGTCCGAGAGACTCGCTGAGATGAAGAAGACCGTCGCCACCAGGAAGCGCAGGATCCGCTGTGCCGCCCAAATCCGGAAGTCGAAGGTCATAGAAGAGTACCTGAAACTGAAAGAAGAGTACGAGTTAGAATCGGCTAAAGCTCAGACCGAGAGTTGGAAGGAGTTCTGCGAGAAGCAGGATAGGGAGGGGGTCTGGGAGGGAATATATAGGGTGATAGGTAGAACGCAGCGTAGGGAGGAGGACTTGCCATTGGAGGAGAACGGTGACGTGCTGGATGCGAGAGGCTCCGTAAAGCTACTAGCTGAAACTTTTTACCCGGATGACCTCCTAGAATGTGACAATGCCCATCACCGATCCGTTCGAATCAAAGCAGAATACGTAAACTCTGGCGAACAAGATGATCCTTGCGACCCACCGTTTACGCTGGCAGAATTAAAAAATTCAATGGAGTCCTTCAACCCGAAGAAGGCACCGGGTTCCGATGGCTTTACCGCAGACATCTGTTGTCATGCCGTGAGCAATGACCCGGAATTATTTTTAAAGTTCCTAAATAAGTGCCTAAAACACCATCACTTCCCCACGTCCTGGAAGGAGGCAACAGTCGTGATACTGAGGAAGCCTGGGAAAACCAACTATACCACCCCCAAATCGTATAGGCCGATTGGACTATTGCCTATATTGGGGAAGGCTTTTGAAAAAATGCTGGTGGCCCGCCTAAAGTTCCACCTTTTACCAGGGATGAGCACCCGCCAATACGGCTTCATGCCACAAAGGAGCACCGAGGACTCCCTCTATGCGCTCATGCAGCATGTCTACAGTAAGCTAGAGCAAAAAAGGATAGTTACGCTTGTATCATTGGACATAGAGGGAGCCTTCGATAGCGCCTGGTGGCCAGCGATTAGAGTCCGTCTGGCAGAGGAGAAGTGCCCAATCAACCTTAGGCGGGTCATAGACAGCTACCTCAGAAACCGAAAAGTGACGATCAGGTACGGTGGGGAAGCATACACCAAGGACACAAACAAGGGCTGTGTCCAAGGCTCAATTGAAGGACCAATCTTATGGAACTTAGTCCTAGACCCCCTCCTAAAAGCAGTAGTGAACGGGGGGAACTACGTTCAGGCGTTTGCGGACGATGTTCTCTTAGTCTTTGACGGAGATACCGCACTAGAGGTGGAGAAATGTGCCAATGCCGCTCTCAATCATGTTCTGGCGTGGGGTGTCGAGAACAAACTCAAATTCGCACCACACAAAACGACCGCGATGGTGATTACCAGGAAGCTGAAATACGACACACCACGCTTGAGGATGGGGGGGATCGACATTGGCATATCAAAAGAAATGAAGCTTCTGGGTGTGACCATTGACCAAAAACTGACCTTCAACACCCACGTCTCACACGTTTGTAGGAAGGCAATTGCGATCTACAAACAGCTGTGTAGAGCCGCAAAGGTCAGTTGGGGGCTTCACCCAGAGGTTATTCGGGTGATATATGTGGCGACCGTAGAGCCCATAATACTTTACGCTGCTAGCGTCTGGGCACCGGCTGCAAAAAAGTTGGGCATTATAAAGCAGCTTGGGACCGTCCAGCGTGGAATTGCTCAGAAAATCTGCAGGGCATATCGCACGGTCTCCCTGAACTCAGCACTAGTGCTGTCCGGAATGCTCCCCCTTGACCTCCGAGTTCGTGAGGCAGCATCACTTTACGAAGCCAAGAAGGGGGTGCCCCAGACATCACTGGGGGACAGGGAGGTCGAGCGAATGGCTGCTGCAATCGAGGATCCCCACCCCGCGGCACGTGACATCCTGCAATTCAGCAGCCTGGTGAACCAAGAACAACTCGACAACAGCTGTAACTTCGACGTCCGCATCTTTACGGACGGGAGCAAGATTGGAGGAGGGGTTGGTGCTTCACTGTCCATATGGAATGGTGAGGCCGAGACCAGAGCCCTCAAACTTGCTCTATCCAGTTACTGCACAGTTTACCAGGCTGAACTCCTAGCAATAGCAAGGGCAACTAGGGAGATAACTGGGCTCAATAAATCTTCCTTTGGAGTTTTCAGCGACTCAATGGCGGCTCTCCAAACGATCACAAATCCTGGATCGCACCACCCTCTTGCTGTTGAAGCTAGGGATAACATAAGATCTGCATCCCTCCAAAACAAGTTGATAAGCTTGTTCTGGATCAAAGCTCACATAGGACTATTGGGGAATGAAAGAGCTGACCAACTAGCAAAAGAGGCCGCTGAGAACTCCAAACGAAAGCCTGATTACGATCGGTGTCCGATCTCATTCATCAAGCGAAGCCTACGTATGGCGACGCTTGATGAGTGGAATCGTAGGTACGAAACCAGCGACACTGCATCCGTGACCAAGTTATTCTTCCCGGATGTGCGGGTAGCATATGGTATAGTTCGCAGGATAGGAACAAATAGCCTGAACACACAGATAATGACGGGACACGGCGGATTCTCTGAGTATTTGTTTCGTTTCAAGTGCAAGGAGAGTCCCTCGTGCATCTGCGACCCGGATGCAAGCGAAACGGTCCCACATATACTACTCGACTGTCCCCAATTCGCAAAACAACGCTTTAACGTCGAAAATATACTGGGCACGAAAATAACACCTAACAACTTAAAGGATATAATGAAAAGTAAGAAAGCAGAAACATTCTTAGATTATTGTAAATATGTCGTAAAAAGAGTAATCGATCGTAACAAAACCGCATAAGTAAATATGCTGTCATAATAGTATAGTATATTATATTAGAGACTAGCATAGTATGTAAAGCTGTAAGTATCATAAGATAAAATAGGAATTAATTGAATATATAAAAATAAAATCAAGCTTGGAATAAGTTTTATTATGTAAGTGTTAGTGTGTAAAAACAAGCACTGCTCCCTTATCTCTATAAAAATAAAATAAAGAAATATGGATATGTAAAATAGTATAAGAATAGATAATAAGCAGAACTAAAAATGTAAAATAGTATAAGAATAGATAATAAGCAAAAATAAAAATGTAAAATAGTATAAGAATAAATAATAAGCAAAAACAAGAATGTAAAATAGACATAAGTTTAGAGTAAGTGGTAATGTATACGGAAACTTATTAAAAAACTGTCTCCCTGTTCCTTTCTTGTAATACCCGAAATGGAATAAACTAATAAAATATAAACAAAGATAGAAAGAAGTTGTTAGCTGAGAATCCCACCCAGAAAAGACACAAATGAGGATGAATGCATGAAAGACCAAGTATGAGGTATGAAATTACGAGAGGCATAAATGCGAGAACTGGCATGAACGTAGAGCAGACAGGCATAGGCTCCGATTATGTTGGAGGTAGAAGTATAAAAAAAAAAAAAAAAAAAAAAAAAAAAAAAAAAAAAAAAAAAACCTAACCTAGCCTTTTTTTTTTTTTTTTTTTTTTCTCGCTGAGAAATGCTTTATGCATCCCCGTCTCGCGGGGGACGAGACGGGGTATGTGGGACTCCCTGTCGGAATGACAGTATACCCACTAAAACTCAGCGGTGTTCCCGCATCGCCGTGATGGGAGGGCCATGGGAAACCGGCATAGCCTTTACTTCCACAGCCCTCCCGGCGCATGCCCGCCTAGATGGTATGGCGGGCCCCGCATGCCCCCCAGGTCGGGGGGCTACGGGAATGGCCGAGAAGACCTGGCCATTCCCGTCCCACACTGGTGGAGGCCTGTGCGATACAGGCAACGGTGCCCCCGCACCCGTTGCCTGCTGACCTCCACGCCCGCCTAGCTGGCGGGCCCCGCATGCCCCCCGCGTTGGGGGGGCTACGGCCGCAGAGGATAGGGAGAGCGGCAACGTAACACCGACACTCCTCTTCCCCTGCGGCCCCACCGCGTCCGCCATCTAACGGTGGCGGCCCCGCTAAGGCCGCGGAAGGTAGGGAGAGCGGCAACGTAACACCGACACTCCTCTCCCGCCGCGGCCTCCAATCCTCAGCCGCGATGTCTCCCATACGAGGGACATCGCGGCCCGCCTCAGGTAGGTTGCGATGTCGCCCAAGCGGCACCGCCACCTACCCGCAGGCCGCTCGTCGTCGGCTAAGCCGCAAAGCCTTGACGAACGGCCCCCGCTGGGGTTCCTCTTAGCTTCACCGTGGTCCTGCGAGGCCACGGCTACTGAGCCCCCCCGCCTCGTCAATGCGGGAACCCACCGGGGGGGAACCTAACCTAACCTAACCTAACCTTTTTTTTTTTTTTTTTTTTTTTTTTTTCTCGCTGAGAAATGCTTTATGCATCCCCGTCTCGCGGGGGACGAGACGGGGTATGTGGGACTCCCTGTCGGAATGACAGTATACCCACTAAAACTCAGCGGTGTTCCCGCATCGCCGTGATGGGAGGGCCATGGGAAACCGGCATAGCCTTTACTTCCACAGCCCTCCCGGCGCATGCCCGCCTAGATGGTATGGCGGGCCCCGCATGCCCCCCAGGTTGGGGGGCTATGGGAATGGCCGAGAACACCTGGCCATTCCCGTCCCACACTGGTGGAGGCCTGTGCGATACAGGCAACGGTGCCCCCGCACCCGTTGCCTGCTGACCTCCACGCCCGCCTAGCTGGCGGGCCCCGCATGCCCCCCGCGTTGGGGGGGCTACGGCCGCAGAGGATAGGGAGAGCGGCAACGTAACACCGACACTCCTCTTCCCCTGCGGCCCCACCGCGTCCGCCATCTAACGGTGGCGGCCCCGTTAAGGCCGCGGAAGGTAGGGAGAGCGGCAACGTAACACCGACACTCCTCTCCCGCCGCGGCCTCCAATCCTCAGCCGCGATGTCTCCCATACGAGGGACATCGCGGCCCGCCTCAGGTAGGTTGCGATGTCGCCCAAGCGGCACCGCCACCTACCCGCAGGCCGCTCGTCGTCAGCTAAGCCGCAAAGCCTTGACGAGCGGCCCCCGCTGGGGTTCCTCTTAGCTTCACCGTGGTCCTCCGAGCCACGGCTACTGAGCCCCCCCGCCTCGTCAATGCGGGAACCCACCGGGGGGGAACCTAACCTAACCTAACCTTTTTTTTTTTTTTTTTTTTTTTTTTTTCTCGCTGAGAAATGCTTTATGCATCCCCGTCTCGCGGGGGACGAGACGGGGTATGTGGGACTCCCTGTCGGAATGACAGTATACCCACTAAAACTCAGCGGTGTTCCCACATCGCCGTGATGGGAGGGCCATGGGAAACCGGCGTAGCCTTTACTTCCACAGCCCTCCCGGCGCATGCCCGCCTAGATGGTATGGCGGGCCCCGCATGCCCCCCAGGTTGGGGGGCTACGGGAATGACCGAGAACACCTGGCCATTCCCGTCCCACACTGGTGGAGGCCTGTGCGATACAGGCAACGGTGCCCCCGCACCCGTTGCCTGCTGACCTCCACGCCCGCCTAGCTGGCGGGCCCCGCATGCCCCCCGCATTGGGGGGGCTACGGCCGCAGAGGATAGGGAGAGCGGCAACGTAACACCGACACTCCTCTTCCCCTGCGGCCCCACCGCGTCCGCCATCTAACGGTGGCGGCCCCGTTAAGGCCGCGGAAGGTAGGGAGAGCGGCAACGTAACACCGACACTCCTCTCCCGCCGCGGCCTTCAATCCTCAGCCGCGATGTCTCCCATACGAGGGACATCGCGGCCCACCTCAGGTAGGTTGCGATGTCGCCCAAGCGGCACCGCCACCTACCCGCAGGCCGCTCGTCGTCGGCTAAGCCGCAAAGCCTTGACGAGCGGCCCCCGCTGGGGTTCCTCTTAGCTTCACCGTGGTCCTGCGAGGCCACGGCTACTGAGCCCCCCCGCCTCGTCAATGCGGGAACCCACCGGGGGGGAACCTAACCTAACCTAACCTTTTTTTTTTTTTTTTTTTTTTTTTTTTTTTTTTTTTTTTTTTTTTTTTTTTTTTTCTCGCTGAGAAATGCTTTATGCATACCCGTCTCGCGGGGGACGACACGGGGTATGTGGGACTCCCTGTCGGAATGACAGTATACCCACTAAAACTCAGCGGTGTTCCCGCATCGCCGTGATGGGAGGGCCATGGGAAACCGGCATAGCCTTTACGTCCACAGCCCTCCCGGCGCATGCCCGCCTAGATGGTATGGCGGGCCCCGCATGCCCCCCAGGTTGGGGGGCTACGGGAATGACCGAGAACACCTGGCCATTCCCGTCCCACACTGGTGGAGGCCTGTGCGATACAGGCAACGGTGCCCCCGCACCCGTTGCCTGCTGACCTCCACGCCCGCCTAGCTGGCGGGCCCCGCAAGCCCCCCGCGTTGGGGGGGCTACGGCCGCAGAGGATAGGGAGAGCGGCAACGTAACACCGACACTCCTCTTCCCCTGCGGCCCCACCGCGTCCGCCATCGAACGGTGGCGGCCCCGTTAAGGCCGCGGAAGGTAGGGAGAGCGGCAACGTCACACCGACACTCCTCTCCCGCCGCGGCCTCAAATCCTCCGCCGCGATGTCTCCCATACGAGGGACATCGCGGCCCGCCTCAGGTAGGTTGCGATGTCACCCAAGCGGCACCGCCACCTACCCGCAGGCCGCTCGTCGTTGGCTAAGCCGCAAAGCCTTGACGAGCGGCCCCCGCTGGGGTTCCTCTTAGCTTCACCGTGGTCCTGCGAGGCCACGGCTACTAAGCCCCCCCGCCTCGTCAATGCGGGAACCCACCGGGGGGAACCTTTTTTTTTTTTTTTTTTTTTTTTTTTTTTCTCGCTGAGAAATGCTTTATGCATCCCCGTCTCGCGGGGGACGAGACGGGGTATGTGGGACTCCCTGTCGGAATGACAGTATACCCACTAAAACTCAGCGGTGTTCCCACATCGCCGTGATGGGAGGGCCATGGGAAACCGGCTTAGCCTTTACTTCCACAGCCCTCCCGGCGCATGCCCGCCTAGATGGTATGGCGGGCCCCGCATGCCCCCCATGTTGGGGGGCTACGGGAATGGCCGAGAACACCTGGCCATTCCCGTCCCACACTGGCGGAGGCCTGTGCGATACAGGCAACGTTGCCCCCGCAGCCGTTGCCTGCTGACCTCCACGCCCGCCTAGCTGGCGGGCCCCGCATGCCCCCCACGTTGGGGGGACTACGGCCGCAGAGGATAGGGAGAGCGGCAACGTAACACCGACACTCCTCTTCCCCTGCGGCCCCACCGCGTCCGCCATCTAACGGTGGCGGCCCCGCTAAGGCCGCGGAAGGTAGGGAGAGCGGCAACGTAACACCGACACTCCTCTCCCGCCGCGGCCTCCAATCCTCAGCCGCGATGTCTCCCATACGAGGGACATCGCGGCCCGCCTCAGGTAGGTTGCGATGTCGCCCAAGCGGCACCGCCACCTACCCGCAGGCCGCTCGTCGTCGGCTAAGCCGCAAAGCCTTGACGAACGGCCCCCGCTGGGGTTCCTCTTAGCTTCACCGTGGTCCTGCGAGGCCACGGCTACTGAGCCCCCCCGCCTCGTCAATGCGGGAACCCACCGGGGGGGAACCTAACCTAACCTAACCTAACCTTTTTTTTTTTTTTTTTTTTTTTTTTTCTCGCTGAGAAATGCTTTATGCATCCCCGTCTCGCGGGGGACGAGACGGGGTATGTGGGACTCCCTGTCGGAATGACAGTATACCCACTAAAACTCAGCGGTGTTCCCGCATCGCCGTGATGGGAGGGCCATGGGAAACCGGCATAGCCTTTACTTCCACAGCCCTCCCGGCGCATGCCCGCCTAGATGGTATGGCGGGCCCCGCATGCCCCCCAGGTTGGGGGGCTACGGGAATGGCCGAGAACACCTGGCCATTCCCGTCCCACACTGGTGGAGGCCTGTGCGATACAGGCAACGGTGCCCCCGCACCCGTTGCCTGCTGACCTCCACGCCCGCCTAGCTGGCGGGCCCCGCATGCCCCCCGCGTTGGGGGGGCTACGGCCGCAGAGGATAGGGAGAGCGGCAACGTAACACCGACACTCCTCTTCCCCTGCGGCCCCACCGCGTCCGCCATCTAACGGTGGCGGCCCCGTTAAGGCCGCGGAAGGTAGGGAGAGCGGCAACGTAACACCGACACTCCTCTCCCGCCGCGGCCTCCAATCCTCAGCCGCGATGTCTCCCATACGAGGGACATCGCGGCCCGCCTCAGGTAGGTTGCGATGTCGCCCAAGCGGCACCGCCACCTACCCGCAGGCCGCTCGTCGTCAGCTAAGCCGCAAAGCCTTGACGAGCGGCCCCCGCTGGGGTTCCTCTTAGCTTCACCGTGGTCCTCCGAGCCACGGCTACTGAGCCCCCCCGCCTCGTCAATGCGGGAACCCACCGGCGGGGAACCTAACCTAACCTAACCTTTTTTTTTTTTTTTTTTTTTTTTTTTCTCGCTGAGAAATGCTTTATGCATCCCCGTCTCGCGGGGGACGAGACGGGGTATGTGGGACTCCCTGTCGGAATGACAGTATACCCACTAAAACTCAGCGGTGTTCCCACATCGCCGTGATGGGAGGGCCATGGGAAACCGGCGTAGCCTTTACTTCCACAGCCCTCCCGGCGCATGCCCGCCTAGATGGTATGGCGGGCCCCGCATGCCCCCCAGGTTGGGGGGCTACGGGAATGACCGAGAACACCTGGCCATTCCCGTCCCACACTGGTGGAGGCCTGTGCGATACAGGCAACGGTGCCCCCGCACCCGTTGCCTGCTGACCTCCACGCCCGCCTAGCTGGCGGGCCCCGCATGCCCCCCGCATTGGGGGGGCTACGGCCGCAGAGGATAGGGAGAGCGGCAACGTAACACCGACACTCCTCTTCCCCTGCGGCCCCACCGCGTCCGCCATCTAACGGTGGCGGCCCCGTTAAGGCCGCGGAAGGTAGGGAGAGCGGCAACGTAACACCGACACTCCTCTCCCGCCGCGGCCTTCAATCCTCAGCCGCGATGTCTCCCATACGAGGGACATCGCGGCCCACCTCAGGTAGGTTGCGATGTCGCCCAAGCGGCACCGCCACCTACCCGCAGGCCGCTCGTCGTCGGCTAAGCCGCAAAGCCTTGACGAGCGGCCCCCGCTGGGGTTCCTCTTAGCTTCACCGTGGTCCTGCGAGGCCACGGCTACTGAGCCCCCCCGCCTCGTCAATGCGGGAACCCACCGGGGGGGAACCTAACCTAACCTAACCTTTTTTTTTTTTTTTTTTTTTTTTTTTTTTTTTTTTTCTCGCTGAGAAATGCTTTATGCATACCCGTCTCGCGGGGGACGACACGGGGTATGTGGGACTCCCTGTCGGAATGACAGTATACCCACTAAAACTCAGCGGTGTTCCCGCATCGCCGTGATGGGAGGGCCATGGGAAACCGGCATAGCCTTTACTTCCACAGCCCTCCCGGCGCATGCCCGCCTAGATGGTATGGCGGGCCCCGCATGCCCCCCAGGTCGGGGGGCTACGGGAATGGCCGAGAAGACCTGGCCATTCCCGTCCCACACTGGTGGAGGCCTGTGCGATACAGGCAACGGTGCCCCCGCACCCGTTGCCTGCTGACCTCCACGCCCGCCTAGCTGGCGGGCCCCGCATGCCCCCCGCGTTGGGGGGGCTACGGCCGCAGAGGATAGGGAGAGCGGCAACGTAACACCGACACTCCTCTTCCCCTGCGGCCCCACCGCGTCCGCCATCTAACGGTGGCGGCCCCGCTAAGGCCGCGGAAGGTAGGGAGAGCGGCAACGTAACACCGACACTCCTCTCCCGCCGCGGCCTCCAATCCTCAGCCGCGATGTCTCCCATACGAGGGACATCGCGGCCCGCCTCAGGTAGGTTGCGATGTCGCCCAAGCGGCACCGCCACCTACCCGCAGGCCGCTCGTCGTCGGCTAAGCCGCAAAGCCTTGACGAACGGCCCCCGCTGGGGTTCCTCTTAGCTTCACCGTGGTCCTGCGAGGCCACGGCTACTGAGCCCCCCCGCCTCGTCAATGCGGGAACCCACCGGGGGGGAACCTAACCTAACCTAACCTAACCTTTTTTTTTTTTTTTTTTTTTTTTTTTTCTCGCTGAGAAATGCTTTATGCATCCCCGTCTCGCGGGGGACGAGACGGGGTATGTGGGACTCCCTGTCGGAATGACAGTATACCCACTAAAACTCAGCGGTGTTCCCGCATCGCCGTGATGGGAGGGCCATGGGAAACCGGCATAGCCTTTACTTCCACAGCCCTCCCGGCGCATGCCCGCCTAGATGGTATGGCGGGCCCCGCATGCCCCCCAGGTTGGGGGGCTATGGGAATGGCCGAGAACACCTGGCCATTCCCGTCCCACACTGGTGGAGGCCTGTGCGATACAGGCAACGGTGCCCCCGCACCCGTTGCCTGCTGACCTCCACGCCCGCCTAGCTGGCGGGCCCCGCATGCCCCCCGCGTTGGGGGGGCTACGGCCGCAGAGGATAGGGAGAGCGGCAACGTAACACCGACACTCCTCTTCCCCTGCGGCCCCACCGCGTCCGCCATCTAACGGTGGCGGCCCCGTTAAGGCCGCGGAAGGTAGGGAGAGCGGCAACGTAACACCGACACTCCTCTCCCGCCGCGGCCTCCAATCCTCAGCCGCGATGTCTCCCATACGAGGGACATCGCGGCCCGCCTCAGGTAGGTTGCGATGTCGCCCAAGCGGCACCGCCACCTACCCGCAGGCCGCTCGTCGTCAGCTAAGCCGCAAAGCCTTGACGAGCGGCCCCCGCTGGGGTTCCTCTTAGCTTCACCGTGGTCCTCCGAGCCACGGCTACTGAGCCCCCCCGCCTCGTCAATGCGGGAACCCACCGGGGGGGAACCTAACCTAACCTAACCTTTTTTTTTTTTTTTTTTTTTTTTTTTTCTCGCTGAGAAATGCTTTATGCATCCCCGTCTCGCGGGGGACGAGACGGGGTATGTGGGACTCCCTGTCGGAATGACAGTATACCCACTAAAACTCAGCGGTGTTCCCACATCGCCGTGATGGGAGGGCCATGGGAAACCGGCGTAGCCTTTACTTCCACAGCCCTCCCGGCGCATGCCCGCCTAGATGGTATGGCGGGCCCCGCATGCCCCCCAGGTTGGAGGGCTACGGGAATGACCGAGAACACCTGGCCATTCCCGTCCCACACTGGTGGAGGCCTGTGCGATACAGGCAACGGTGCCCCCGCACCCGTTGCCTGCTGACCTCCACGCCCGCCTAGCTGGCGGGCCCCGCATGCCCCCCGCATTGGGGGGGCTACGGCCGCAGAGGATAGGGAGAGCGGCAACGTAACACCGACACTCCTCTTCCCCTGCGGCCCCACCGCGTCCGCCATCTAACGGTGGCGGCCCCGTTAAGGCCGCGGAAGGTAGGGAGAGCGGCAACGTAACACCGACACTCCTCTCCCGCCGCGGCCTTCAATCCTCAGCCGCGATGTCTCCCATACGAGGGACATCGCGGCCCACCTCAGGTAGGTTGCGATGTCGCCCAAGCGGCACCGCCACCTACCCGCAGGCCGCTCGTCGTCGGCTAAGCCGCAAAGCCTTGACGAGCGGCCCCCGCTGGGGTTCCTCTTAGCTTCACCGTGGTCCTGCGAGGCCACGGCTACTGAGCCCCCCCGCCTCGTCAATGCGGGAACCCACCAGGGGGGACCTAACCTAACCTAACCCTTTTTTTTTTTTTTTTTTTTTTTTTTTTTTTTTTTTTTTTTTTTTTTTTTTCTCGCTGAGAAATGCTTTATGCATACCCGTCTCGCGGGGGACGACACGGGGTATGTGGGACTCCCTGTCGGAATGACAGTATACCCACTAAAACTCAGCGGTGTTCCCGCATCGCCGTGATGGGAGGGCCATGGGAAACCGGCATAGCCTTTACGTCCACAGCCCTCCCGGCGCATGCCCGCCTAGATGGTATGGCGGGCCCCGCATGCCCCCCAGGTTGGGGGGCTACGGGAATGACCGAGAACACCTGGCCATTCCCGTCCCACACTGGTGGAGGCCTGTGCGATACAGGCAACGGTGCCCCCGCACCCGTTGCCTGCTGACCTCCACGCCCGCCTAGCTGGCGGGCCCCGCAAGCCCCCCGCGTTGGGGGGGCTACGGCCGCAGAGGATAGGGAGAGCGGCAACGTAACACCGACACTCCTCTTCCCCTGCGGCCCCACCGCGTCCGCCATCGAACGGTGGCGGCCCCGTTAAGGCCGCGGAAGGTAGGGAGAGCGGCAACGTCACACCGACACTCCTCTCCCGCCGCGGCCTCAAATCCTCCGCCGCGATGTCTCCCATACGAGGGACATCGCGGCCCGCCTCAGGTAGGTTGCGATGTCACCCAAGCGGCACCGCCACCTACCCGCAGGCCGCTCGTCGTTGGCTAAGCCGCAAAGCCTTGACGAGCGGCCCCCGCTGGGGTTCCTCTTAGCTTCACCGTGGTCCTGCGAGGCCACGGCTACTAAGCCCCCCCGCCTCGTCAATGCGGGAACCCACCGGGGGGAACCTTTTTTTTTTTTTTTTTTTTTTTTTTTTTTCTCGCTGAGAAATGCTTTATGCATCCCCGTCTCGCGGGGGACGAGACGGGGTATGTGGGACTCCCTGTCGGAATGACAGTATACCCACTAAAACTCAGCGGTGTTCCCACATCGCCGTGATGGGAGGGCCATGGGAAACCGGCTTAGCCTTTACTTCCACAGCCCTCCCGGCGCATGCCCGCCTAGATGGTATGGCGGGCCCCGCATGCCCCCCATGTTGGGGGGCTACGGGAATGGCCGAGAACACCTGGCCATTCCCGTCCCACACTGGCGGAGGCCTGTGCGATACAGGCAACGTTGCCCCCGCAGCCGTTGCCTGCTGACCTCCACGCCCGCCTAGCTGGCGGGCCCCGCATGCCCCCCACGTTGGGGGGACTACGGCCGCAGAGGATAGGGAGAGCGGCAACGTAACACCGACACTCCTCTTCCCCTGCGGCCCCACCGCGTCCGCCATCTAACGGTGGCGGCCCCGCTAAGGCCGCGGAAGGTAGGGAGAGCGGCAACGTAACACCGACACTCCTCTCCCGCCGCGGCCTCCAATCCTCAGCCGCGATGTCTCCCATACGAGGGACATCGCGGCCCGCCTCAGGTAGGTTGCGATGTCGCCCAAGCGGCACCGCCACCTACCCGCAGGCCGCTCGTCGTCGGCTAAGCCGCAAAGCCTTGACGAACGGCCCCCGCTGGGGTTCCTCTTAGCTTCACCGTGGTCCTGCGAGGCCACGGCTACTGAGCCCCCCCGCCTCGTCAATGCGGGAACCCACCGGGGGGGAACCTAACCTAACCTAACCTAACCTTTTTTTTTTTTTTTTTTTTTTTTTTTCTCGCTGAGAAATGCTTTATGCATCCCCGTCTCGCGGGGGACGAGACGGGGTATGTGGGACTCCCTGTCGGAATGACAGTATACCCACTAAAACTCAGCGGTGTTCCCGCATCGCCGTGATGGGAGGGCCATGGGAAACCGGCATAGCCTTTACTTCCACAGCCCTCCCGGCGCATGCCCGCCTAGATGGTATGGCGGGCCCCGCATGCCCCCCAGGTTGGGGGGCTACGGGAATGGCCGAGAACACCTGGCCATTCCCGTCCCACACTGGTGGAGGCCTGTGCGATACAGGCAACGGTGCCCCCGCACCCGTTGCCTGCTGACCTCCACGCCCGCCTAGCTGGCGGGCCCCGCATGCCCCCCGCGTTGGGGGGGCTACGGCCGCAGAGGATAGGGAGAGCGGCAACGTAACACCGACACTCCTCTTCCCCTGCGGCCCCACCGCGTCCGCCATCTAACGGTGGCGGCCCCGTTAAGGCCGCGGAAGGTAGGGAGAGCGGCAACGTAACACCGACACTCCTCTCCCGCCGCGGCCTCCAATCCTCAGCCGCGATGTCTCCCATACGAGGGACATCGCGGCCCGCCTCAGGTAGGTTGCGATGTCGCCCAAGCGGCACCGCCACCTACCCGCAGGCCGCTCGTCGTCAGCTAAGCCGCAAAGCCTTGACGAGCGGCCCCCGCTGGGGTTCCTCTTAGCTTCACCGTGGTCCTCCGAGCCACGGCTACTGAGCCCCCCCGCCTCGTCAATGCGGGAACCCACCGGGGGGGAACCTAACCTAACCTAACCTTTTTTTTTTTTTTTTTTTTTTTTTTTCTCGCTGAGAAATGCTTTATGCATCCCCGTCTCGCGGGGGACGAGACGGGGTATGTGGGACTCCCTGTCGGAATGACAGTATACCCACTAAAACTCAGCGGTGTTCCCACATCGCCGTGATGGGAGGGCCATGGGAAACCGGCGTAGCCTTTACTTCCACAGCCCTCCCGGCGCATGCCCGCCTAGATGGTATGGCGGGCCCCGCATGCCCCCCAGGTTGGGGGGCTACGGGAATGACCGAGAACACCTGGCCATTCCCGTCCCACACTGGTGGAGGCCTGTGCGATACAGGCAACGGTGCCCCCGCACCCGTTGCCTGCTGACCTCCACGCCCGCCTAGCTGGCGGGCCCCGCATGCCCCCCGCATTGGGGGGGCTACGGCCGCAGAGGATAGGGAGAGCGGCAACGTAACACCGACACTCCTCTTCCCCTGCGGCCCCACCGCGTCCGCCATCTAACGGTGGCGGCCCCGTTAAGGCCGCGGAAGGTAGGGAGAGCGGCAACGTAACACCGACACTCCTCTCCCGCCGCGGCCTTCAATCCTCAGCCGCGATGTCTCCCATACGAGGGACATCGCGGCCCACCTCAGGTAGGTTGCGATGTCGCCCAAGCGGCACCGCCACCTACCCGCAGGCCGCTCGTCGTCGGCTAAGCCGCAAAGCCTTGACGAGCGGCCCCCGCTGGGGTTCCTCTTAGCTTCACCGTGGTCCTGCGAGGCCACGGCTACTGAGCCCCCCCGCCTCGTCAATGCGGGAACCCACCGGGGGGGAACCTAACCTAACCTAACCTTTTTTTTTTTTTTTTTTTTTTTTTTTTTTTTTTTTTTTTTTTTTTTTTTTTCTCGCTGAGAAATGCTTTATGCATACCCGTCTCGCGGGGGACGACACGGGGTATGTGGGACTCCCTGTCGGAATGACAGTATACCCACTAAAACTCAGCGGTGTTCCCGCATCGCCGTGATGGGAGGGCCATGGGAAACCGGCATAGCCTTTACGTCCACAGCCCTCCCGGCGCATGCCCGCCTAGATGGTATGGCGGGCCCCGCATGCCCCCCAGGTTGGGGGGCTACGGGAATGACCGAGAACACCTGGCCATTCCCGTCCCACACTGGTGGAGGCCTGTGCGATACAGGCAACGGTGCCCCCGCACCCGTTGCCTGCTGACCTCCACGCCCGCCTAGCTGGCGGGCCCCGCAAGCCCCCCGCGTTGGGGGGGCTACGGCCGCAGAGGATAGGGAGAGCGGCAACGTAACACCGACACTCCTCTTCCCCTGCGGCCCCACCGCGTCCGCCATCGAACGGTGGCGGCCCCGTTAAGGCCGCGGAAGGTAGGGAGAGCGGCAACGTCACACCGACACTCCTCTCCCGCCGCGGCCTCAAATCCTCCGCCGCGATGTCTCCCATACGAGGGACATCGCGGCCCGCCTCAGGTAGGTTGCGATGTCACCCAAGCGGCACCGCCACCTACCCGCAGGCCGCTCGTCGTTGGCTAAGCCGCAAAGCCTTGACGAGCGGCCCCCGCTGGGGTTCCTCTTAGCTTCACCGTGGTCCTGCGAGGCCACGGCTACTAAGCCGCCCCGCCTCGTCAATGCGGGAACCCACCGGGGGGAACCTTTTTTTTTTTTTTTTTTTTTTTTTTTTTTTCTCGCTGAGAAATGCTTTATGCATCCCCGTCTCGCGGGGGACGAGACGGGGTATGTGGGACTCCCTGTCGGAATGACAGTATACCCACTAAAACTCAGCGGTGTTCCCACATCGCCGTGATGGGAGGGCCATGGGAAACCGGCTTAGCCTTTACTTCCACAGCCCTCCCGGCGCATGCCCGCCTAGATGGTATGGCGGGCCCCGCATGCCCCCCATGTTGGGGGGCTACGGGAATGGCCGAGAACACCTGGCCATTCCCGTCCCACACTGGCGGAGGCCTGTGCGATACAGGCAACGTTGCCCCCGCAGCCGTTGCCTGCTGACCTCCACGCCCGCCTAGCTGGCGGGCCCCGCATGCCCCCCACGTTGGGGGGACTACGGCCGCAGAGGATAGGGAGAGCGGCAACGTAACACCGACACTCCTCTTCCCCTGCGGCCCCACCGCGTCCGCCATCTAACGGTGGCGGCCCCGTTAAGGCCGCGGAAGGTAGGGAGAGCGGCAACGTAACACCGACACTCCTCTCCCGCCGCGGCCTCCAATCCTCAGCCGCGATATCTCCCATACGAGGGACATCGCGGCCCGCCTCAGGTAGGTTGCGGTGTCACCCAAGTGGCACCGCCACCTACCCGCAGGCCGCTCGTCGTCGGCTAAGCCGCAAAGCCTTGACGAGCGGCCCCCGCTGGGGTTCCTCTTAGCTTCACCGTGGTCCTGCGAGGCCACGGCTACTAAGCCCCCCCGCCTCGTCAATGCGGGAACCCACCGGGGGGGAACCTAACCTAACCTTTTTTTTTTTTTTTTTTTTTTTTTTTTCTTTTTTTTTTTTTTTTTTTTTCTCGCTGAGAAATGCTTTATGCATACCCGTCTCGCGGGGGACGACACGGGGTATGTGGGACTCCCTGTCGGAATGACAGTATACCCACTAAAACTCAGCGGTGTTCCCGCATCGCCGTGATGGGAGGGCCATGGGAAACCGGCATAGCCTTTACGTCCACAGCCCTCCCGGCGCATGCCCGCCTAGATGGTATGGCGGGCCCCGCATGCCCCCCAGGTTGGGGGGCTACGGGAATGACCGAGAACACCTGGCCATTCCCGTCCCACACTGGTGGAGGCCTGTGCGATACAGGCAACGGTGCCCCCGCACCCGTTGCCTGCTGACCTCCACGCCCGCCTAGCTGGCGGGCCCCGCAAGCCCCCCGCGTTGGGGGGGCTACGGCCGCAGAGGATAGGGAGAGCGGCAACGTAACACCGACACTCCTCTTCCCCTGCGGCCCCACCGCGTCCGCCATCGAACGGTGGCGGCCCCGTTAAGGCCGCGGAAGGTAGGGAGAGCGGCAACGTCACACCGACACTCCTCTCCCGCCGCGGCCTCAAATCCTCCGCCGCGATGTCTCCCATACGAGGGACATCGCGGCCCGCCTCAGGTAGGTTGCGATGTCACCCAAGCGGCACCGCCACCTACCCGCAGGCCGCTCGTCGTTGGCTAAGCCGCAAAGCCTTGACGAGCGGCCCCCGCTGGGGTTCCTCTTAGCTTCACCGTGGTCCTGCGAGGCCACGGCTACTAAGCCGCCCCGCCTCGTCAATGCGGGAACCCACCGGGGGGAACCTTTTTTTTTTTTTTTTTTTTTTTTTTTTTTTCTCGCTGAGAAATGCTTTATGCATCCCCGTCTCGCGGGGGACGAGACGGGGTATGTGGGACTCCCTGTCGGAATGACAGTATACCCACTAAAACTCAGCGGTGTTCCCACATCGCCGTGATGGGAGGGCCATGGGAAACCGGCTTAGCCTTTACTTCCACAGCCCTCCCGGCGCATGCCCGCCTAGATGGTATGGCGGGCCCCGCATGCCCCCCATGTTGGGGGGCTACGGGAATGGCCGAGAACACCTGGCCATTCCCGTCCCACACTGGCGGAGGCCTGTGCGATACAGGCAACGTTGCCCCCGCAGCCGTTGCCTGCTGACCTCCACGCCCGCCTAGCTGGCGGGCCCCGCATGCCCCCCACGTTGGGGGGACTACGGCCGCAGAGGATAGGGAGAGCGGCAACGTAACACCGACACTCCTCTTCCCCTGCGGCCCCACCGCGTCCGCCATCTAACGGTGGCGGCCCCGTTAAGGCCGCGGAAGGTAGGGAGAGCGGCAACGTAACACCGACACTCCTCTCCCGCCGCGGCCTCCAATCCTCAGCCGCGATATCTCCCATACGAGGGACATCGCGGCCCGCCTCAGGTAGGTTGCGGTGTCACCCAAGTGGCACCGCCACCTACCCGCAGGCCGCTCGTCGTCGGCTAAGCCGCAAAGCCTTGACGAGCGGCCCCCGCTGGGGTTCCTCTTAGCTTCACCGTGGTCCTGCGAGGCCACGGCTACTAAGCCCCCCCGCCTCGTCAATGCGGGAACCCACCGGGGGGGAACCTAACCTAACCTTTTTTTTTTTTTTTTTTTTTTTTTTTTCTTTTTTTTTTTTTTTTTTTTTCTCGCTGAGAAATGCTTTATGCATACCCGTCTCGCGGGGGACGACACGGGGTATGTGGGACTCCCTGTCGGAATGACAGTATACCCACTAAAACTCAGCGGTGTTCCCGCATCGCCGTGATGGGAGGGCCATGGGAAACCGGCATAGCCTTTACGTCCACAGCCCTCCCGGCGCATGCCCGCCTAGATGGTATGGCGGGCCCCGCATGCCCCCCAGGTTGGGGGGCTACGGGAATGACCGAGAACACCTGGCCATTCCCGTCCCACACTGGTGGAGGCCTGTGCGATACAGGCAACGGTGCCCCCGCACCCGTTGCCTGCTGACCTCCACGCCCGCCTAGCTGGCGGGCCCCGCAAGCCCCCCGCGTTGGGGGGGCTACGGCCGCAGAGGATAGGGAGAGCGGCAACGTAACACCGACACTCCTCTTCCCCTGCGGCCCCACCGCGTCCGCCATCGAACGGTGGCGGCCCCGTTAAGGCCGCGGAAGGTAGGGAGAGCGGCAACGTCACACCGACACTCCTCTCCCGCCGCGGCCTCAAATCCTCCGCCGCGATGTCTCCCATACGAGGGACATCGCGGCCCGCCTCAGGTAGGTTGCGATGTCACCCAAGCGGCACCGCCACCTACCCGCAGGCCGCTCGTCGTTGGCTAAGCCGCAAAGCCTTGACGAGCGGCCCCCGCTGGGGTTCCTCTTAGCTTCACCGTGGTCCTGCGAGGCCACGGCTACTAAGCCCCCCCGCCTCGTCAATGCGGGAACCCACCGGGGGGAACCTTTTTTTTTTTTTTTTTTTTTTTTTTTTTTCTCGCTGAGAAATGCTTTATGCATCCCCGTCTCGCGGGGGACGAGACGGGGTATGTGGGACTCCCTGTCGGAATGACAGTATACCCACTAAAACTCAGCGGTGTTCCCACATCGCCGTGATGGGAGGGCCATGGGAAACCGGCTTAGCCTTTACTTCCACAGCCCTCCCGGCGCATGCCCGCCTAGATGGTATGGCGGGCCCCGCATGCCCCCCATGTTGGGGGGCTACGGGAATGGCCGAGAACACCTGGCCATTCCCGTCCCACACTGGCGGAGGCCTGTGCGATACAGGCAACGTTGCCCCCGCAGCCGTTGCCTGCTGACCTCCACGCCCGCCTAGCTGGCGGGCCCCGCATGCCCCCCACGTTGGGGGGACTACGGCCGCAGAGGATAGGGAGAGCGGCAACGTAACACCGACACTCCTCTTCCCCTGCGGCCCCACCGCGTCCGCCATCTAACGGTGGCGGCCCCGCTAAGGCCGCGGAAGGTAGGGAGAGCGGCAACGTAACACCGACACTCCTCTCCCGCCGCGGCCTCCAATCCTCAGCCGCGATGTCTCCCATACGAGGGACATCGCGGCCCGCCTCAGGTAGGTTGCGATGTCGCCCAAGCGGCACCGCCACCTACCCGCAGGCCGCTCGTCGTCGGCTAAGCCGCAAAGCCTTGACGAACGGCCCCCGCTGGGGTTCCTCTTAGCTTCACCGTGGTCCTGCGAGGCCACGGCTACTGAGCCCCCCCGCCTCGTCAATGCGGGAACCCACCGGGGGGGAACCTAACCTAACCTAACCTAACCTTTTTTTTTTTTTTTTTTTTTTTTTTTCTCGCTGAGAAATGCTTTATGCATCCCCGTCTCGCGGGGGACGAGACGGGGTATGTGGGACTCCCTGTCGGAATGACAGTATACCCACTAAAACTCAGCGGTGTTCCCGCATCGCCGTGATGGGAGGGCCATGGGAAACCGGCATAGCCTTTACTTCCACAGCCCTCCCGGCGCATGCCCGCCTAGATGGTATGGCGGGCCCCGCATGCCCCCCAGGTTGGGGGGCTACGGGAATGGCCGAGAACACCTGGCCATTCCCGTCCCACACTGGTGGAGGCCTGTGCGATACAGGCAACGGTGCCCCCGCACCCGTTGCCTGCTGACCTCCACGCCCGCCTAGCTGGCGGGCCCCGCATGCCCCCCGCGTTGGGGGGGCTACGGCCGCAGAGGATAGGGAGAGCGGCAACGTAACACCGACACTCCTCTTCCCCTGCGGCCCCACCGCGTCCGCCATCTAACGGTGGCGGCCCCGTTAAGGCCGCGGAAGGTAGGGAGAGCGGCAACGTAACACCGACACTCCTCTCCCGCCGCGGCCTCCAATCCTCAGCCGCGATGTCTCCCATACGAGGGACATCGCGGCCCGCCTCAGGTAGGTTGCGATGTCGCCCAAGCGGCACCGCCACCTACCCGCAGGCCGCTCGTCGTCAGCTAAGCCGCAAAGCCTTGACGAGCGGCCCCCGCTGGGGTTCCTCTTAGCTTCACCGTGGTCCTCCGAGCCACGGCTACTGAGCCCCCCCGCCTCGTCAATGCGGGAACCCACCGGGGGGGAACCTAACCTAACCTAACCTTTTTTTTTTTTTTTTTTTTTTTTTTTTCTCGCTGAGAAATGCTTTATGCATCCCCGTCTCGCGGGGGACGAGACGGGGTATGTGGGACTCCCTGTCGGAATGACAGTATACCCACTAAAACTCAGCGGTGTTCCCACATCGCCGTGATGGGAGGGCCATGGGAAACCGGCGTAGCCTTTACTTCCACAGCCCTCCCGGCGCATGCCCGCCTAGATGGTATGGCGGGCCCCGCATGCCCCCCAGGTTGGGGGGCTACGGGAATGACCGAGAACACCTGGCCATTCCCGTCCCACACTGGTGGAGGCCTGTGCGATACAGGCAACGGTGCCCCCGCACCCGTTGCCTGCTGACCTCCACGCCCGCCTAGCTGGCGGGCCCCGCATGCCCCCCGCATTGGGGGGGCTACGGCCGCAGAGGATAGGGAGAGCGGCAACGTAACACCGACACTCCTCTTCCCCTGCGGCCCCACCGCGTCCGCCATCTAACGGTGGCGGCCCCGTTAAGGCCGCGGAAGGTAGGGAGAGCGGCAACGTAACACCGACACTCCTCTCCCGCCGCGGCCTTCAATCCTCAGCCGCGATGTCTCCCATACGAGGGACATCGCGGCCCACCTCAGGTAGGTTGCGATGTCGCCCAAGCGGCACCGCCACCTACCCGCAGGCCGCTCGTCGTCGGCTAAGCCGCAAAGCCTTGACGAGCGGCCCCCGCTGGGGTTCCTCTTAGCTTCACCGTGGTCCTGCGAGGCCACGGCTACTGAGCCCCCCCGCCTCGTCAATGCGGGAACCCACCGGGGGGGAACCTAACCTAACCTAACCTTTTTTTTTTTTTTTTTTTTTTTTTTTTTTTTTTTTTTTTTTTTTTTTTTCTCGCTGAGAAATGCTTTATGCATACCCGTCTCGCGGGGGACGACACGGGGTATGTGGGACTCCCTGTCGGAATGACAGTATACCCACTAAAACTCAGCGGTGTTCCCGCATCGCCGTGATGGGAGGGCCATGGGAAACCGGCATAGCCTTTACGTCCACAGCCCTCCCGGCGCATGCCCGCCTAGATGGTATGGCGGGCCCCGCATGCCCCCCAGGTTGGGGGGCTACGGGAATGACCGAGAACACCTGGCCATTCCCGTCCCACACTGGTGGAGGCCTGTGCGATACAGGCAACGGTGCCCCCGCACCCGTTGCCTGCTGACCTCCACGCCCGCCTAGCTGGCGGGCCCCGCAAGCCCCCCGCGTTGGGGGGGCTACGGCCGCAGAGGATAGGGAGAGCGGCAACGTAACACCGACACTCCTCTTCCCCTGCGGCCCCACCGCGTCCGCCATCGAACGGTGGCGGCCCCGTTAAGGCCGCGGAAGGTAGGGAGAGCGGCAACGTCACACCGACACTCCTCTCCCGCCGCGGCCTCAAATCCTCCGCCGCGATGTCTCCCATACGAGGGACATCGCGGCCCGCCTCAGGTAGGTTGCGATGTCACCCAAGCGGCACCGCCACCTACCCGCAGGCCGCTCGTCGTTGGCTAAGCCGCAAAGCCTTGACGAGCGGCCCCCGCTGGGGTTCCTCTTAGCTTCACCGTGGTCCTGCGAGGCCACGGCTACTAAGCCGCCCCGCCTCGTCAATGCGGGAACCCACCGGGGGGAACCTTTTTTTTTTTTTTTTTTTTTTTTTTTTTTCTCGCTGAGAAATGCTTTATGCATCCCCGTCTCGCGGGGGACGAGACGGGGTATGTGGGACTCCCTGTCGGAATGACAGTATACCCACTAAAACTCAGCGGTGTTCCCACATCGCCGTGATGGGAGGGCCATGGGAAACCGGCTTAGCCTTTACTTCCACAGCCCTCCCGGCGCATGCCCGCCTAGATGGTATGGCGGGCCCCGCATGCCCCCCATGTTGGGGGGCTACGGGAATGGCCGAGAACACCTGGCCATTCCCGTCCCACACTGGCGGAGGCCTGTGCGATACAGGCAACGTTGCCCCCGCAGCCGTTGCCTGCTGACCTCCACGCCCGCCTAGCTGGCGGGCCCCGCATGCCCCCCACGTTGGGGGGACTACGGCCGCAGAGGATAGGGAGAGCGGCAACGTAACACCGACACTCCTCTTCCCCTGCGGCCCCACCGCGTCCGCCATCTAACGGTGGCGGCCCCGTTAAGGCCGCGGAAGGTAGGGAGAGCGGCAACGTAACACCGACACTCCTCTCCCGCCGCGGCCTCCAATCCTCAGCCGCGATATCTCCCATACGAGGGACATCGCGGCCCGCCTCAGGTAGGTTGCGGTGTCACCCAAGTGGCACCGCCACCTACCCGCAGGCCGCTCGTCGTCGGCTAAGCCGCAAAGCCTTGACGAGCGGCCCCCGCTGGGGTTCCTCTTAGCTTCACCGTGGTCCTGCGAGGCCACGGCTACTAAGCCCCCCCGCCTCGTCAATGCGGGAACCCACCGGGGGGGAACCTAACCTAACCTTTTTTTTTTTTTTTTTTTTTTTTTTTTTCTTTTTTTTTTTTTTTTTTTTTCTCGCTGAGAAATGCTTTATGTTCCCCGTCTCGCGGGGGACGAGACGGGGTATGTGGGACTCCCTGTCGGAATGACAGTATACCCACTAAAACTCAGCGGTGTTCCCACATCGCCGTGATGGGAGGGCCATGGGAAACCGGCTTAGCCTTTACTTCCACAGCCCTCCCGGCGCATGCCCGCCTAGATGGTATGGCGGGCCCCGCATGCCCCCCATGTTGGGGGGCTACGGGAATGGCCGAGAACACCTGGCCATTCCCGTCCCACACTGGCGGAGGCCTGTGCGATACAGGCAACGTTGCCCCCGCAGCCGTTGCCTGCTGACCGCCACGCCCGCCTAGCTGGCGGGCCCCGCATGCCCCCCGCGTTGGGGGGGCTACGGCCGCAGAGGATAGGGAGAGCGGCAACGTAACACCGACACTCCTCTTCCACTGCGGCCCCACCGCGTCCGCCATCTAACGGTGGCGGCCCCGTTAAGGCCGCGGAAGGTAGGGAGAGCGGCAACGTAACACCGACACTCCTCTCCCGCCGCGGCCTCCAATCCTCAGCCGCGATATCTCCCATACGAGGGACATCGCGGCCCGCCTCAGGTAGGTTGCGATGTCACCCAAGTGGCACCGCCACCTACCCGCAGGCCGCTCGTCGTCGGCTAAGCCGCAAAGCCTTGACGAGTGGCCCCCGCTGGGGTTCCTCTTAGCTTCACCGTGGTCCTGCGAGGCCACGGCTACTGAGCCCCCCCGCCTCGTCAATGCGGGAACCCACCGGGGGGGAACCTAACCTTTTTTTTTTTTTTTTTCTCGCTGAGAAATGCTTTATGCATCCCCGCCTCGTGGGGGACGAGACGGGGTATGTGAGACTCCCTGTCGGAATGACAGTATACCCACTAAAACTCAGCGGTGTTCCCACATCGCCGTGATGGGAGGGCCATGGGAAACCGGCATAGCCTTTACTTCCACAGCCCTCCCGGCGCATGCCCGCCTAGATGGTATGGCGGGCCCCGCATGCCCCCCAGGTTGGGGGGGCTACGGGAATGGCCGAGAACACCTGGCCATTCCCGTCCTACACTGGTGGAGGCCTGTGCGATACAGGCAACGGTGCCCCCGCACCCGTTGCCTGCTGACCTCCACGCCCGCCTAGCTGGCGGGCCCCGCATGCCCCCCGCGTTGGGGGGGCTACGGCCGCAGCGGATAGGGAGAGCGGCAACGTAACACCGACACTCCTCTTCCCCTGCGGCCCCACTTAGCTTCACCGTGGTCCTCCGAGCCACGGCTACTGAGCCCCCCCGCCTCGTCAATGCGGGAACCCACCGGGGGGGTGCGGGAACCCACCGGGGGGGCAAAGACATTTGCTGCACACATACATGGTTTGACCTTACGACTTCTCGTTCACTGACCAAAGACGATAGCCATTGCGCCAAGGTCGCTATACCGGGGGGGGCCCCAACCTAACCTTTTTTTTTTTTTTTTTTTTCTCGCTGAGAAATGCTTTATGCATCCCCTTCTCGCGGGGGACGAGACGGGGTATGTGGGACTCCCTGTCCGAATGACAGTATACCCACTAAAACTCAGCGGTGTTCCCGCATCGCCGTGATGGGAGGGCCATGGGAAACCGGCTTAGCCTTTACTTCCACAGCCCTCCCGGCGCATGCCCGCCTAGCTGGCGGGCCCCGCATGCCCCCCGGGCTGGGGAGCTACGGGAATGGCCGGGAACACCTGGCCATTCCCGTCCGACAATGGTGGAGGCCTGTGCGATACAGGCAAGGGTGCCCCCGCACCGCTGCCTGCTGGCCTCCACCTGGGAGGAGTCGGAGATGACTGTCAAATTGACGTCTCCTTCGACCCCTCCTCCGCCTTCTGAGCGCCGCCGCGTGAGGATCGTCCTCCCGCGCGCGCTCCGCCGCCTCCTTCTGGGACATGACGTGTTCGCAGAAGGAGGCGACTGCCGCCCAGGACCCCTCATCCCCCAGCATGGCGTTAACCAAACCGGGCAGTGAGAGGTCCCGTCCGATCGCCGCAATGAGACTGCGACGAGGCTCGGACCACGACGGGCACACCTCGAGGGTGTGCTGCGCCATGTCCTCCGCCGCGCCACAGTCGTGACACGACGGCGTCTCCTCCCGTCCGATCCGGTGCAGGTACGATCCGAAACAACCGTGTCCGGACAGCACCTGCACCAGACGGAACGAGAGGAACCCATGCGACCGCTCGAGCCAGTCTCGCAGGACCGGCCCAAGCGCGTCGAGGGTTCGGCGGCCAAAGGCTGCGGTGGCGAGGTCCCGCGTCCAATGGACGACGATGGCGTCCCTCGCCTCCCGCCGGACGGCCTCCCGCTCTTCCGGGGCGGTGCGTTCTGCTCACGCCCTCCACCCCGCCATCCATTCGTACACTCTGGCGAGCACCCACGCCTCGAGTTCCCAAGGCGGGGTGCCGGCCAGAGCACACGCTGCCGCGAAGCCCACCGTGCGATAGGCCCGCGCCACCCGCTGGGCTATGGCCCTCTGAGGTGCCCGCAAGGCGGCGGCGTTCTCCCTCCTATGGAGGGAGTCCTCCCAGATAGGGGCCCCGTAGAGGGCCATACTCTTAAGGATGCCGGCGTAGAGTTGCCGGCATCGTGCGCTGGGCCCCCCCAAGTTGGGAAGGAGCCACGATAGCGCCCCCGCGGCCTTCAGCAGGCGCGACGACAGCCCGCTGAAATGCGGGCCGAAGCGCCACCTGCTGTCGATCACAAGGCCCAGATATTTCATCTGGGCCTTGACCTCGATTCTGACGCCCTCCACGAAGATGTGGGCGTCAGGTGGGGGGCGCTGCCGAGGTCCGTGGAAGAACACGGCCTCGGTCTTGTGCAGCGCCACCTTTAGACCTAGGCGGCGGATCCTCGCCGTGACCAAGGATCCGCCCGCCGAGGCCAAATTGGCCGCCTCCCTGAAACTCCCCCCCCGGGCGGTGAGGAGAGTGTCGTCCGCGTAGCAGACGACGCTCGTGCCTCGGAGGAGAGTTCCCCGCAAGAGCCAATCGTAGCCGACGTTCCAGAGGAGTGGTCCTATGACTGACCCCTGTGGAACGCCGGCTTCGACGGCATACCGCCGGACTTGGCCAGTCCTATCTACCAGGAGGATTGCCCGATCCTCCAGGTAGCTGGCCAGCAGACTGCGCAGGTATCGAGGCACTCCGTGGAATCGGAGCGCCTCTAGGATGGTGGAGTGGGGAACGGAGTTGAAGGCGTTGGCTACGTCGAATGACACCGCCAGCAATCCGTCCCCCGCCTCCATCGCCTCCTTCACCTGCCCTTTAAGGCAGGACAGCGCGTCCACCGTGGAACGCTCAGCCCGAAACCCGAACTGAGCGTCCGACAAGTCCGGCCCGGTATCCCGCAGGTGGCCCTTTAGGCGACCAGCGATTATCCCCTCGAACATTTTGCCGACCTCATCTAGAAGAACGATGGGTCGGTATGCCGAGGGGGAGTCTGCTGGGCGGCCCCCGTTTCGAAGGAGGCACAACTGCCCCTCCTTCCACGGTTTCGGGAACCTCCCAGACGCGAGGCATGCGCTGAAGAGGTCCCGAAACCTCCCCTCCATTTGAGTGGCGGCGATCGCCACCACTCTTGCCGGGACACCGTCGGGGCCTGGAGCCGTCTTCTTGGCGCGGATACGGAGGATCGCTGCGCCAAGTTCCGACTCCGTGACAGGAGGGGGAGCCTCCTCTTCCTCCTCGTCTGGCGGGGCTCCACACATTACTGGCGGGGTGAAGTTGTCCCTGCCCGGGAACAGAGACTGAACCACCCCGTCCAGAAATGAGGGTTCCAGGGTCTCGGCAACCGGGGGATCAAAGGGGCGCAATTTGTTGCGCGCCGCCTTATACGGTCTCCCGTAGGGGTCGTTGTCGAGACCCTCCAGCAGCTCGGCTCTCGCCGAGTCTTTGGCGGCGGCGATGGCCCGATCGAGGACCTTTTTTGCCTCCACGTATACGTCGTAGAGGTGGTCCTCGTCGGCCCGGTCCCGTCGACGCCGCCGCCGACTCCGCGTGTAGGCCCTCCTTGCCTCCGCACAAGCTGCTCGAAGCCCCGCCAGCTCCGCCGACCACCAGTACACGGCGCGTTTGGGTGGTGGTCGGCGAGACCGAGGCATGCTAGAGTTGCATACCTCGGTCAGACACTCCCTCAGCTGCCCCGCTGCGGTGTCCACATCCAGGCCGGCGGTAGGCGGCGAAAGCCAGTCCTGGATGAACGCCGCCTCCGCTGCTGCCTCCCTGTCCAGGCGGGTGAAAGCCCACCGCGGGAACGGTGATCGCCCCGAGATGGGCCGCATCGCTCCGAGGGCCCTGGTGGAGATGTCGAACCGCACGTAGCGGTGGTCCGACATGGTCTCCTCCAGGTCCACCCGCCAGTTCAGCACGCGTGCGGCTAACGCAGGGGTGGCGAAAGTGACGTCCACTATTGAGCCACCCTGCCGCCGCACGCATGTCTGGACGCTTCCTCTGTTCAAGAGGGAGAGTCCAGAGGAGGCTGCCCACATCTCCACCGCCCGCCCGCGTGCGTCGGTGGCCGGGTTGCCCCAGGTCACCGACTTGGCATTCAGGTCTCCCAGCAGGGAGACCTGCCGCGGCGCCGCCCTGCCGACCACGGTGGCCACGACTCCGAGATAATTCTCAAAGTCCTGGAGAGGGCGGTTTGGGGAGAAATATACCCCCACAAGGGCTATGTCTCCCCACGCGGCGGCCACGTATCCCGGTCCTCTCTCTAATAGCGAGAGGGGAGGGGAGTCCGTGGAAGACCGCGCCGCTAGTGCCACCGAGTCGTCCGCGTCACCCAGCCAGCTGCTGGGGATCGAGTAGGGCTCGGCGACCACCGCTACGTTCACCAACCACTCGGCCATGACCTGCACTACCAGGTCCTGGGCCGCTTTGCAGTGGTTGGCGTTCGCCTGGAGGATGCGATAGTCGGAAAGCATTATTCCGACATCGCACCCCTCTCCTCAGCTACCGCCGCTGGCGCTGCAGCGGCGACGATGGCGGCGGCGGTGGTGGCAACAGGGCGAACCTGCGCCGGCACTATGCCCTTCCTCACGGGGGGCTTGCAGCTCCTGCCCGTCATCCTGTGGTCCGCGGGACGGCCACTGGCGGCACACGCCTTGCAGTGTGGCGTGGTGGCGCGGCAAGTGGCACTCTTGTGTCCCTCTTGCCCGCACTGGTAGCACGTGTCTCCCCAGTCGGACTTGGAGGGACACGTGGCTCGGGTGTGGCCGAACGCGAAGCACCTGAAGCAGCGCGTAGGCTGGTCTTCAAGTGCCCGGACCACAGCCGAGCTGAGCCCCACGAGCAGCCGTCCCTTGGTCGCAGCAAGGACGGCCGCAGCCGCGGCGACTGGGCACTCGACGCGGATGATGCCCATGCCGCGGCGGCCGATCCCGATGAATCCACCCCTCACTGCGCCAGCGTCGCAGCCTCCAGCTGCGGCGACGGCCGCCACCACATCCTCCTTGGTGACCGAATCGTCCAGATCGGCCACCTCCAAGGCTGCGGTCTTGACGGGCTTGACGACCGTCGCCACATCCGCGATGACCTCTTGCAACTTTGTTGCGAAGAGGTCCGCATTGGTGCCGCGCTCTACCCCCGAGAACTCGAAAATTCGAGCCCCGGTTAGGGTTCGGCGGCACGTAATATGGCTGATCCCCAGCTGGGAGGGATCAGCATTGGTACGAGCCCGTCTTAGGACGGACTCGTACGTCTCGCCCCGCTCCACGGCCGCCGGGGTGAGGGTCACGACGACGGCCGCAGTTTTGGGAGGAACCAGCTTCCTCCCGCCGGCTGGGGCCCGTTTGGCTGCAGGGGCATTCGCGGCGGGCTTGGGGGCCGGCTTTTGCACTCCCTTGCCCTTCCCTCTCTTGACCACTTCCGTCCACGACTGGTTGGACGGGGTGGTGGAGGGAAGCAGGGCGTCTTCCTCCTGCGAGTCCTGGGTGGCTGCTGGAGTCGCCAACGACCCAGTCGCTCCCTCCGCGCTTGTGGTGGGGGCTTGGGGAGCCACCTTCGTCCTCTTGCCCTTCCCTTTGCCCTTGGAGGGCTTCGGAGCCTGGGGCTGCGCACCCGATGCCGGGCCTGCTAGAGGCGCCGGTTCCGGCTCCCTCGGTGGTGGCTTATCCGCCGCTAGCGGCGGGCGGAGCCGCCTTTCCGGCAGGAGCCGGTCCTCGATGCCTGCGAGGCAGGCCCTGGTGAAGGCCCTCTCCTCCATGACAACCTTGCGGATTATATCCTCAAGGTTGAAAGGGGAGGAGGAGCCTCCTACCACCGGACCTGGGGCAGGTTGGGCAGGTGGGGCAGGCCGAGCCGTGGCCTCAGCCAGCTTCAGGTGTAGCTGGCTGACCTCCGCCTGCAGGCGATCCACCTTCGCCTGCAGCTGCCGTGTCTCGTCCGTGGCCGTCCGCTTCACCAGCTCTGCGACGATGCCGTGCATGCTGGCAGCCCGGCATTTGAGGGCCTTTTGGAAGGTCCCCTTCAGGTTGGAGGACTTTGAGGCGACCTCCAGGACTTCCTCTCTGTCCTCCTGCGCCATGCGCTCCAGTTCCGCCAGGGAGTGGTCAGCATACAGGACATTGGATGCCCCATAGCCGGCCCTCGCCCTGGCGGTTTGCGCCTGGCGCTCCTTGGCGGCGACCCTCTCCTCCAGGTCTTCCTGGAGTTGCGCCCTCTTTGCCAGGTTAAGCTGGCGCTCGGCGTCCACCAAGCCCACATCGTGGGTATCGGCGGGTATCGGCTCTTTAGAAGTCGAAGCCTTTTTAGGCTTCGACTTCTTCCCGGCCTTACCTCCGGCCGACTCCGAGGAGCCTTCGGACCCGTGCCTTAGGTAGGCCCTCTTCCGCTTGAGGCGGTCGTTTTCGGCCCCCGACGTCTCCAGGTTGGAGTCGTTGGAGTCCGAAAACTCGTCCGGCCTGCTAAACAGGCTGGCCGCAGACGGTGCGCGGTCAGCGTCCGACGCCAAAGCGTCACCGGCGTGGCCCTGAAAAGGGCCGTTGGATTGGCCCTGAGAAGGGCCGTTGGGTTGGCCCTGAGAAGGGCCGTTTGAATCGCCCTGGGAGGAGCGATTCGGGTTAAAATTTGGGTTAAAAACATTAAAATTAGGATAAAAATCAGGGTTAAAATCATTTTGGTTAAAACAAGCAAAGCGCCCAGAGGCGTCCCGCATCGGTTTTCTCGACATGTTCGTAGACGACCGCGTTGATATCTACGAATTCACAGTGCACTTTAGCCGCCGGTCTGCCACTCCGTTACGGTGGTCAGACGCGACGTTGCCCAGGGGATACTACGTGGAAGTATGCACTGTGGGGGATCCCCCAACCTAACCTAACCTTTTTTTTTTTTTTTTTTTTCTCGCTGAGAAATGCTTTATGCATCCCCGTCTCGCGGGGGACGAGACGGGGTATGTGGGACTCCCTGTCGGAATGACAGTATACCCACTAAAACTCAGCGGTGTTCCCACATCGCCGTGATGGGAGGGCCATGGGAAACCGGCATAGCCTTTACTTCCACAGCCCTTCCGGCGCATGCCCGCCTAGATAGTATGGCGGGCCCCGCATGCCTCCCAGGTTGGGGGGCTACGGGAATGACCGAGAACACCTGGCCATTCCCGTCCCACACTGGTGGAGGCCTGTGCGATACAGGCAACGGTGCCCCCGCACCCGTTGCCTGCTGACCTCCACGCCCGCCTAGCTGGCGGGCCCCGCATGCCCCCCACGTTGGGGGGGCTACGGCCGCAGAGGATAGGGAGAGCGGCAACGTAACACCGACACTCCTCTTCCCCTGCGGCCCCACCGCGTCCGCCATCTAACGGTGGCGGCCCCGATAAGGCCGCGGAAGGTAGGGAGAGCGGCAACGTAACACCGACACTCCTCTCCCACCGCGGCCTCAAATCCTCAGCCGCGATGTCTCCCATACGAGGGACATCGCGGCCCGCCTCAGGTAGGTTGCGATGTCACCCAAGCGGCACCGCCACCTACCCGCAGGCCGCTCGTCGTCGGCTAAGCCGCAAAGCCTTGACGAGCGGCCCCCGCTGGGGTTCCTCTTAGCTTCACCGTGGTCCTCCGAGCCACGGCTACTGAGCCCCCCCGCCTCGTCAATGCGGGAACCCACCGGGGGGGGCACTCAACCTAACCTAACCTAACCTAACCTTTTTTTTTGTTTTTTTTTTTTTTTTTTTTTCTCGCTGAGAAATGTTTTATGCATCCCCCCCGCCTCGTGGGGAACGAGACGGGGTATGTGGGACTCCCTGTCAGAATGACAGTATACTCACTAAAACTCAGCGGTGTTCCCACATCGCCGTGATGGGAGGGCCATGGGAAACCGGCATAGCCTTTACTTCCACAGCCCTCCCGGCGCATGCCCGCCTAGATGGTATGGCGGGCCCCGCATGCCCCCCAGCTTGGGGGGCTACGGGAATGGCCGAGAACACCTGGCCATTCCCGTCCCACACTGGTGGAGGCCTGTGCGATACAGGCAACGGTGCCCCCGCACCCGTTGCCTGCTGACCTCCACGCCCGCCTAGCTGGCGGGCCCCGCATGCCCCCCGCGTTGGGGGGGCTACGGCCGCAGAGGATAGGGAGAGCGGCAACGTAACACCGACACTCCTCTTCCCCTGCGGCCCCACCGCGTCCGCCATCTAACGGTGGCGGCCCCGTTAAGGCCGCGGAAGGTAGGGAGAGCGGCAACGTAACACCGACACTCCTCTCCCGCCGCGGCCTCAAATCCTCAGCCGCGATGTCTCCCATACGAGGGACATCGCGGCCCGCCTCAGGTAGGTTGCGATGTCACCCAAGCGGCACCGCCACCTACCCTTTATAATATTATAATTTAAACTGCACTTCTTTTAGTTATACTTATTATTATTAATTAAATAAAAGCTTTAAATTAAATCATAACCTGTTTCTCAAAAACAGGTTATAAAATAATAATATAGATAAACCTTTGTTTCTTACTTAGTACTTGTTACTATTAATTAAGTAAATAGCTATAAATTAAATTACTTGAATAATTGGAGAAACGTGATCTTTTTCATGAAATGTTCCACCGCTACATTTCCGTCTTCCAATTTACGTAATAGTTTCTTATATTTTCGGTCAAACATCACATCACGCTGTTTACGGTTTTTTCTGATATTGTGAAATAAAAAGTTACGCGCACACTTGTCCCAATACTTGCTTTCTATTTTTAATTTGTGTACATACAAACATGTACAAGCTGGGATGTTTAGGTATTCGAACATTTAAACGGCGATGCCATCCTTCCAAAGCATTAGTAGTCCTGTGTCTCTGGTTTTCGGAAACCAAGTTTTTTTCAAAATATTCTTGGAATTTCGTCATTTGTTGATTGTTTGGAGCAGCACTTAAAATGTAGGTCCATGCGGCGGGAATATGGTTCTCGGGTACTAGTGCTATAATGGAGCACAACCTGGCGGTATTCCGCCCAGCTGTTGTGCTCAGCAATTTGATTGTTTTAGCTTTTTTCCATATAGCGGCGTTAAAATGACGGTAGCATCCGCTCAATTCTACAGCCGGGAAAACTGATTTAACTGCATTCAACTGCGCTGTTTCATAATCAGATTTAAATTTTTTACTATTTATACAGAGTTTTTCCTTCATTATTGAAAAGAGCCGTGTGTATGTTTGTTGTGTTTTGTTAGGTAGTAAAGCATAAATCGTAGGTATTATACCAGTAACCTGTTCGTTTTCACATCCACATGTATAGTGTATACCTGATAAAATGGACGTGGAGCTGATTGAAAAGTACCATCTGCGTAATACGATCCAGGCGCTTTCATTAGTCTTCTTGCTATGCGGGTGGCAAATATGATAATTTTTTCCTCTTCACCATCCTCACACACAAAAAAAATCTTACCTAAAGCGTTAGGTATATGTACACCTGCAGGAGAACTATGGTGTAATAGGCATGTGTTTAGATATTTTTTGCGTTCCCTGTATAATGTGTCCTTGACGGAATGAAATGATGGTAGTAAAAAATGATATTTTTTTCAACAATTCTGCGTAACTTTATATCATTCTCCTCAAATATTTTTTGGACAGGCCTAAAATCATTGCATACTGCCTTTTTTAAAAACTATATAAGATTACGTATTTTATTTGTAGTATTGTCTTGCCCGTCACAAGTATGTGCAGATTGTCTTATAACAATTTTCCTTGTTTCATCATAGGTAACTGAAACATTGCAGTGTTTCCTGTTTACACATGTCCACAAAGTAGTCCTTTTATTGGTCTTCTTTTTATTGCGTATATGTTCACCACATATAAGAGTAATATTCCCCCTTTGATTTGTATTAAATTGAACGTCCTCTTCATCCATCATGAACACTAAACGACGTATTGAATATACAATCAAGAAATATGTACTAATAATATCAACCTAAATGCTTAACAAACACAAAACAACACACTCAATAAAACCATCGTTTAACTAAATTGCTAGCTGCCGTAGTCTTGACAGTTTTATGTTTTTTATTCTAACTACCCTCATTTAGTTTTATATCGCATGCATATTGGGTTACCACTCCGCAATAAACAAGTACTTGAAAATTGTATGTTTGTTTTATATAGCATAATCACTTTGTTATTATTATATTTTTTTGCAATAAGTAAAAAAGAAAAGATCACGTTTCTCCAATTATTATATTTTTATTATTTCCGAGTGACTTTTTTTATTTTTGAAAAAATAAAAATGTTATAGTGATTATGTAGAGTTTAATTAAAATTATTTTCTTGATTGTATTTTGAAGAAAATTACCTATGCAAAACCAAAGATTCTTTAATTTTTAGACAATTTTACCAAAACTCCACTCATCTTAAAAAGTGCTCCTTTTGCGAAGTGCACCAATTGAGAAGTGCACCAGTTGCGAAGTGTACCATATGAGAAGTGCACCAGTTGCTAAGTTCACCATTTGAGCATGGTGTACAAGTTGAGATGTGCACCAAATGCGTCAAACCCCCTTTCATTAGGGTGACCAAACAATATGATGTAGATGTAGATACTAATATAATAGGATATAATATATTAACCAATAATTTGATTTAATAAAATAATAATCATTATGCTTTAAGGATGGATTAAAGTAAAACGCATTATGGAGAATTTATAAATATTTATTTGGTAGATATTTACAGTCAGGTTCACACATTACTAAATAAAAGAGTTTTATGCAATTTCTGTCTTAAAGTTCATATTTTCTCACCGTTTAAACCTTCCCTGGACTACAAACATTTCAAAACCAAAATCAGCTAAATCGGCCCAGCCGTTCTCGAGTTTTAGCGAGACAAACGAACAGCAATTGATTTTTATATACCTATATAGATATACGAAGTGACGCACCTAAATTAGCGATTAATATGGGAAGTTGAAAGTTTTTGCCATTTCCCTACAATGTTCCTCGGTAAATGCGAAATTTCAAGATCACGTCTATTAAGTATTCGGTACACCATTCCCTATAAAGTTATCGTGGCGTGTACTACAGAACAGTATCAACACACATATATTACCTACTGAAATAAATGTTAAAATCAGCCTAGTATAAACATAAAATACCTATAACAGACATGCGTAATTATGCTTACGTTGAAGACTACCTCCTATTTATATGCTGCATTGTGTAAATAATCTTATAATTTCGTTCATTATGGGCACCCTACTTCAAGATTTGAATTATACTTATTTGAAGAAAGAAACACCGCATCCTGCATAAGATTCGCTTTTGCAACCTTGAATCGCACACTTTTTAACCATCTTTATTACGTCCGAATAAAGAAATTGATTGTTTTATCGTCGAATTGCGGTTAAATTCAAATCACCATAATTTACAACAAATTAATATGGCTGACGGGCTGCCAGTCTAACTTATATATATTCTACTAATAATCTTTTCTTTTTTAATTACATTTCAATACCGTGTCCAAATTATTGCTAAAAAAAATGTTTTCATTCTAACAGATAATTGAAAAATATTAGAAATATATCAGAACGAAAATTTATGTTTTTTTAATAAGACATGACAATATTATTTTTTCCTACCATTCCTATTAAATTCGGGAATAATCCTGCTGGCAACATTTTAGAAAGGGACACAGGGCTCTCCAAGCGCTTTCTCTCTCGGACCGGATTTCTCTTTGACCAAGTGATAGTCTATAATAGAACTTAGCTTCATATATATAAGGTTTATTTTTATATTGGTGTCAAATTGAAATGCACATTCCATGTTGCATATAAGTTCCTTGGTAGATCCAGTACATAGTTTTTTGGTCTGGTAGCCCCTTTGTTTATAAAAACTTCAAACTTGTGTTCCCTTTATGGTAGGTCTGTGGTCGTGTCGCACATGTCATGTCAGTCAGACGCACAGACTACCTACAATATAATATAGGGTAGTCAGTCGTTTATTATGTTCTGTGCTTCTGTGGTTAGTTATTTGTGTCTAATAAATTGTTTGTAATCGGCTCCAAATACAAAATAAAATCTAGAGAAGTACCTACATACACAAAGAACGAAGTTCCTACATAATAATGTCTGTATAAATGGAAATTATGCTTCGTGTGGTACCGAAATAATATGTGGTGAACAAGATCAGCATTAACATTTTACGAAAGTACATTCTTGTTTATTGTTTCGGCGGTTTAGTAAGTTATGCCCCCTTTTAAACTTCTAACTTTATGCTCAAATGTTTATCTACCTACATTCATTTTGATTCTGAAAGGTTAGGTAAAGTTATTAATTTTAACAAACTTCTTATTGACAAGCAATTGATAACTTTAGCTGAATGTCTGATGAAGCAAGTGGTTTCCTTTTTTGGTGTAATAATAATAATAATGCTTTATTTGCCAAAATGTAGGTGTACAAAGTAGTATGATCTTAATATAAATGTGGCCCATTTACATTCTACCATTACATGTGGTGTGCAAATCTTTAATTCTAGAACACATTAAATTATTAAAAATGTCATAATATTCCTTCAGTTATCACTATAAACGTTACAAAATGTCTGATTAAATAAATTAATTGCAAATGTTTAATTTCACAATACCTAGCAGTACCTAGTAGTACCTAGTCCCAGTTTTTAATTATAGTCTATGGTCCTTATGAGTTACGTATGCCATGGAGAGCTGGACCAACTATCAATATCAATACATAGGTATAATAAAATCGTAACTTGTCGCTGTATGTACATGGACGATTAAGAACGAAATAGAACCCAAAACAATTATTTTTAGAATTTTTGTCTGTTCGCCTGTACATTTGTGCACGCTAATTTCAGAAAAGCTTAACCAATTTGAATGCGGTTTTCACGAATACTTTTGGTTTACTCCACTTAAAATTGAGTGTTTGTTTCATTTCAGTCAGTTCATAAATAAAAAAGTTATATCAATCTAAAGAATAACATATAAAATGCTATAGAATAACTGATCAATTGAATTGGCTGAAACTTAACATAGGTATTACCTAATCATTGATGTATATAATACAATGAGGAATAAGTGAGAAGCTCAATGGCTTTGTGGTCGCAGCGCTAACTCATGTTAAGCAACCCCGGTCATGGTTCCAACTAGGATGGGTGACCGCAATTGGTATAAAAAATATATCAATTGGCTCAGTATGTACTCTGTGAATTAATCATCGTGGTGGTTATTTAAAAATGCTTCAGAGCAAAGTTATCGATCTATAAGAGCAACATACCGACATGCATTATGCCTAAGAAGATCAAAAGCCGATGTGCGTTACCCTGGCAAAATGTGGTGCATTTGAGAGGTGAGACCACAACAAATAATTAGTGTATCATGAGGAGCAATTTGTTTACTAATAGCAAAATTTGTGTGAATTGTAGTTTTAAAGTTATTTGAGAAAAACACATTTTGCTGGAGTAATGTTTGAAACATTGTCCTGGCAAAATCAATTTTCAAAAATTCGTTCAGCGCTACCAAATTCATGAATACATAAAGATACAAAATTTAATATTTTTTATATTATAAGCGTCTACCATGGGTATTTTTTACAGCTGTTTATTTGGTTATAAGTGTTTTGGTTTACTTGCAAATATGTTTTTATCTGATTTTTTAAACCATTTAATTCCATTGGTTTACGACAACCAAATCAAAAACTAATGTTTAAACAAATTAAGGTCTCTTATTGGTATCTTATTCAATCTTCTGCGTTGAGCTGTTTTCGAGATCTGGGAAATCCCAAAACGTTACCGCAGCAAAATCTTAAATAACTCAAGAACTATATCACACACAAATTTTGCTATTTACAAACATTTACTATGCAACAAAAGCTATCTATTCATGTATTTGGTCCCGGGCTGAACAAATTTTTGAAAATTGATTTTGCCAGGACAACATTTCAAACATTACTCCAGCAAAATGTGTTTTTCTCAAATAACTTTAAAACTACAATTCACACAAATTTTGCTATTAGTAAACAAATTGCCACTCATGATACACTAATTATTTGTTGTGGTCTCACCTCTCAAATGCACAACATTTTGCCAGGGTAACGCACACCAGAAACCGCCCTTATGTACTACAAGAGCATACTTTGCATGGTTCTGAAAAATTTTAATACGCTACCAAGTGACATAAAAGATTTAAACTTGACTCAATTTAAACGCACCCAAAATAATTTTTAGGGTTCCGTACCTCGAAAGGAAAAAACGGAACCCTTATAGGATCACTTTGTTGTCCGTCCGTCCGTCCGTGCGTCTGTCTGTCTGTCTGTCTGTCAAGACCCTTTTTCTCAGGAGCGCGTGGAGGTATCAAACTGGAATTTATGTATATCAAATACTCAGGTCTACTGACCCTTGGAGCTGTGAAAAAATCAAACTTCTAAGCCAACGCAATCAAAAGATACAGCCGTTTATGCCGCAAATTTTCGACACTCGCAAGGGAATCAAAACCTACAGCGTACTTCCCGTGAACTCAGAATCTTGAAATTTGGTACGAAGCAAGAGCAACGTGTTATAGCACAGATAAAGGAAAAATTGCGAAAACCGTAAATTTTTAGTTACATACCTACAGATTTGTACGGAACCCTCGGTGCGCGAATCCGACTCGCACTTGACCGTTTTTTTAATAGACAAATGCTACTATACCATTGACCTACCACATTGATACCAAAAATGTCATGTGACTGATCCTGTATTTATTACAAGCTTTTATTTAACTTGCAATGTATGTATGTTTGTTCGGGTGGAATCTTGCAACTCAATTTTGAAGCAGATATCTTCAACAATGATGACAATACATGCTTAGCTGTGTAATGTTATTCTAAATCCAACATGGTGGAACACCCGATCCGACTACTTACACGATAAGAATAGTTGGTCGCCAGTGGCGTGCGTTTCATAAAGACAAAAAGACACTGCCTACCCTACCTAACTCAGTATAATCATGTTCAGTTGTTCTGATATCTATTTTTATTTAACTACGAGTACGACGAGTACCTACTTACCAAAAATAAACAAAAAAATTATAAACAGTCGCTCCAAGCAAGCTTGTTCAGTATTGTGGCATTGCGCGGCACTAGCGCCGCTACGCTGAGTACCAGGAGTGCGTCGGGAAAGACACGAACTATTCGGGTCTAAATGTTTATATGTGTGCTCTCGTGGTCATGCGGATTGAATGGGTGTGCGTTCCTATAAATACGTGGCACACAATGTCACAATAACGCACACAACCGTACAGAATAGACAGTGTCTTTTTTACAACACGATAAATTACGAAATTATCCGATGTTTTCCGAACCGAAATTAGCTATACAACTATTTTAAAAAGCTTTGTTTCATTTATATTGCATCATCATAACTTACACTATTTATTTTTAGTCGTATTATTTTTTGCACTGTCTCCGAGTTTGTGACTTAAGACCAGGGGCTGCAGTCTCGACATTCATAGCGATCGCTTTACGACCTAATTCGGTCGCAAAGTCCTGTCACTCCATACATTACACCCGTCAATCCGGGACTTTGCGACCGAATTCGGTCGTAAAGCGATCGCTATGAATGTCGAGATAGCAGCCCCAGGCACCCTAAAAGAATTTCCAAGCAAGCTCTGCCTCATGCACCCCGCCACTCCGCGCTTCATTTCCCGCGAGCGAGCCGAACGTCGTCGGTCGCCGCGTCGACGCAAAATTCTAACTTTACGTATTTTGATTTTAGAATAGCGAACATAGATGGAAAAGAAACACCTTTTTTATTATTATGTATATTTTATTTTATGAAACATAATAGTTTATTTAATACTAACTACTACATTTACTCAAAACATGGTCAAATTAAATTAGCTAGAGAAACTCCGCAGTCTAAACACGACAAATTAAAAAGATTTGAATTGATGATTGTTTTTTTTTTGGAGTCAATGACCGCTGGTGGTGTTACTTGAAGTATGAGTTGAGAAATCTGTTTTTTTTTTGTTTTATCGTGTTTAGGTAACGATATCCATCACGTCTGTTAAATTAACACAAAACAAAATGTTTTTAAACTGATACAAAAACAACATTTCCACTAATACTATTTCTAATAATAAAAGTAACGAGGTAAGAATAAGGCTCATACTTGGTACAGAAGTATTCGTAGCCAGCTCGAGATGCTTAACGTCAAAAACAGCTTATTTGAATAGTTCAGCTATCTACTTACTGTTACATTTATGGCTGAAACGTCACTGCTTTTCAACTGGAAGACGTATTATTGAGATCGAGAACACGAAAATGGACTTTTTTCTCGACTAAATTTGCAGCGCTGATGTGCAATAAAAAATTTCAAATAGAGGCAACGGAACAGAAAATCAATAAAGACGCTGTGACTGGAATGTGGTGGTGGTCATGCTCAGTTGAAACAATTCACAGCAGCTGTCGACCTTCCCGAAATTAAGGAGAAAAATTTCCCTAAACTCCAAGATCAAGTGGCGGATGATTGGGAATATACCGCGTGGGCTGAAATGACAAAAGCCGCAGAAATAGAAAGAAAAGCCGCATTAAAGGAAGGCCGCGTAAATAAAGACTGCTTAGCAGTGATAGACGTCATCGTAGATGGTTGTTGGTGTAGATGATCATATCACACGAATTATGCTGCCAATTCAGGATGCGCAGCTATAATAGGCAGACGTACGGGTAAAGTCTTATACATGGCAGTAAAAAACAAGTATTGTTGCATTTGTCAAAAAAGTGGAAATGTTATAAAAGACCATAAATATGTTACAAAAATTACGACGTCCCTTCTACAGGCATGGAAGCAACAATCATTAATCAAAAAAATCGATTGAAATGCACAACATTATTTATGGACGATTTATAGCAGATGGCGATAGCAGTACCTACACCCAAATTATTGAGTCACGGCCCTACGCAAACATTACAGTCAAAAAGATTAACTGTAGAAATCATATTTTGCGCCAATTTTGTAATAACATGCAGAAACTCATGAGATGACTCATGAGTTTCTGCATGTTATTACAAAATTGACCGACACACGTTACCCTGTAAAAGGCAGAAAGCTTTTTAGTAAAATAAAAATTTTGTCAGCTCGTACATCTGTAACGCCATCAGAATTAACAAGCCAGACAAAAACTGCGACAACTTGCATCATGATATAAATAATTCAGTGTATCGTGCCTTTGGAAAATATTCCAAGTGCAAAAAAGACATATAGTATATTCGCACACTGACGATAGCACCACGCAATTTAACTGTTCCAGTCTATGGCAAATAATTAAAATGCCTTCGAATTCGAAAACGTTATGATTGTCTACACCAACAACCATTTACGATGACGTCAATCACTGCTAAGCCGTCTTTATTTACGCGGCCTTCCTTTAATGCGGCTTTTCTCATATCAGCCTACGCGTTATATTCCCAATCATCCGGCACTTATCTTGGAGTTTAAGGAAATGTTTCTTCTTAATTTCAGGTAGGTCGACAGCTGCTGTGAATTATTTTACCTGAGCATGACCACCACCACTGGCTAGTATTCCAGCCACAGCGTCTTTATTGATGTTCTGTTCCGTTGCCTCTACTTGAAATTTTTTATTGCACATCAGCGCTGCAAATTTAGTCGAGAAAAAAGTCCATTTTCGTGTTCAGAAACCAATTGAATTGAGCTTAACCCGTTGAATGCTGTAATTACAGACACAATTAAAAAGCCATTGTGTCTCGCGGGGATCTACGTTCTATGAAGGGTTAATACACAGTCAAAAAGAGATTTATGATCAGCAACCACTTGCAATTTATCAAAAAAAAAATTATATATCAATAATACGTCTTCCAGTTAGTACATTACGTACCTGAAATTACAATATAATAATCTATACAATATAACAATAATTATAAATAGTTATGATAAACTAAAATAAGAATTCATTTTGTCCAAATACTGTTCAGAAGTCAAAGTAAAACGTCCGGGAATTGAGCTGAAACTTACATTTTCACCGTAACTTTGTACCTCATAAGGGCAATTTCCATCTTTATACAAATCCAATGTTTCCTGGACTTCGATCTGAAAAAGAGTAAGTACATAGATAGCTGAACTATTCAAATAAGCTGTTTTTGACGATAAGCATCTCGAGCTGGCTACGAATACTTCTGTATCAAGTATGAGCCTTATTCTTACCTCGTTACTTTTATTATTGGTAATAGTGGAAATGTTGTTTTTGTCACGATCTGTATTTGATGATACATGCATGAGGCTGGACGAAGGCGAACAATTGCCATGCCTTTTTTCACTATTATTGCTACGATCAGACCTTAAATAATACCACCATTATCATCATAATTTGACATATAAAACATATCAAATATAACACATTGATAAAATAAATTTCAATGATATTCACACAAAACACAAAAATTCGACCTTACACGAAAGAAAAGCAGCGAGAATGAGCTAACCTATAGTATACTAGCTATGGCCAGCGGCTTCGCTCGCGTGCATGTCGGAAATTATCCCTGTACTGGAACGTACTACCGGGATAAAAAGTACCTATCCTATGTACTAAAAACAAAACAAAACGAAAATTTCAATAATTATAATGACAATTTTCCGGTTGAATTAGTAATGCAATTCGTAAATGTTTATAAATCACACAACTTTAACTTAGACCACCTTATCAATGAGCTCGAATGTGTTTATAAATCTGCGGAATTCAAAAACCTTAGTATTTACAAAATCATAAAACATTTTTACGAAAATAACATAAATACAGTTCCCGCGAGCAGTGCTTCTACTGAAAGATCATTCTCGTCACTAAAACGTATACACACCTACTTAAAAAATACACAAGGCCGTCACGTCCGCCGGAAACGTCTTACAGATCTCTGCATGATTTCAATAGAAAAAAACCTCACGGAAATGAAACGCCTTCCCAGCTTATTGCAGATATTCCCCTTCCATATTGCAGATATTCTTAAAGAAAGATAGACGTGTAGATTTAATATACAAATAAAAATCTTAAAATAACTTTAAGGCTCCTGCAAACAGACGTGACACGCGATGCGAGTTGCGCCTGTTAGAAGGAGCCTTTATAGATCCGTCCGTACCTTTACTCACATCACCATCACTTCACTGCTATTACATAATTTTACAAATACTGAACATCAAACAAACGCGCCGAAAGGCCACATCGAATATCCGTAAATTGATGTCTATAAAATCAGTCAATCTATGGATATTTGATGTGGCTATTACCTACATCATTATTTAATCGACAAGACGACGAACCTTTTTTGAAATGCTTTTTTGTATTTATCTAGGTACAAAATATCGATGGCATCAGTTGAGATAAATGACGCACCCCGCTTAGAACCAGAGGCGGCGGAGAGCGCAGTGGACGACACACAAGAACAACTGTCGGCCGCGCAGCGCGCGCGCATCGAGCGGAACCGGCTGCAGGCGCGCCAGCGCAGGGACGCGCGCCTCGTGCAGCGACACACGTGAGCATCGCGCAGCCCAGCACCCGCTCGCGTGCCGCGCCGCGCGCGCTCAGTAACTGTGTGCCGCAGGGACGGCGCCAGTGCGCGACCCGCGCCGCCCGCGCTCAGTAACTGTGTGCCGCAGGGACGGCGCCAGCGCGCGGCCCGCGCCGCCCGCCGACAGCGGGGGTGGCTTCCTGCTGGACGACGAGCCGCCCGCGCCGCCGCCGCGCGCTCGCCCGCCGCCCGCACCCATCCAGGACCCGGCGGACCGCCCGAGCTGCCGAGAATGCGACCGGCGCTTCCCTCAGTCTTACCTCTTCGACACGTTCGGGCACGATGTGTGCGACGAGTGCAGGTCGGTAAAGAGCGTCGCACGAACGTTCCGCGACGCAATCGTCGCCCGCTGCTAACGATACGTTCGCCGCAGGGACGACGACGGCGCGCACGCGCTCGTCACGCGCACAGAGGCGAAGAGCGTGTACCTGCTGAAGGACTGCGACCTGGACCTGCGGCCGCCGGCGCTGCGCTTCGTGCGACGGCGCAACCCGCACGGCTCGCGGCTGGGCGACATGCGCCTGTACCTGCGCGCGCAGGTGGAGGCTCGCGCGTGGCTAGCGTGGGGCGGGCCCGAGGCCCTGGCCGAGGAGCGCGCGCGGCGCGACGAGGCGCGCGCGCGCAGCAAGCAGTCGGCCACGGCGCGGCGCCTGCGCGCGCTGCGCATGGACGTGCGCTCGAGCCTGTTCGACCGCACGCGCGCGGCTCACGAGCACGAGTTCGGCGCGGAGCAGTACGACGCGGACGCGGACCAGTACTCGCGCGCCTGCGCCTGCGGACACGTCGAGACCTACGAGAAGATGTAATACGAGCACGCGGTACTGCCTGCCGTTGGATCAAAATGTGAAATACAACTCCGCCTCCGAAACCTATCCTAAAATATCCGTGACTATGTAAAATATTTTATGAATGCCGCATGAGCTTACCCAAGTCTATTACATTTTTGCATTGCGAATAGTCATGGTTTCTATTATTTACATCCCATCTTTTCAACCGGTCATCTATGGATTGTTTTTCTTTTCCATTTTGTTAGTGCGCTTCGTGCTCAGAATGCTGCACAAAAATACCATTCGCGAACGAAGTCGTTCGCGTGGATTTCGTACTTTCCCCTTCAAACTTCAACACCCCCTCCACTCCCTTTAAAGAGGAGTTTTGGAAAATTCATCCATAGGTACCCATCTTTATTAATTACCGTTTCTAAGTGTAGGGCTATTCGCGCACCGCGGATTTTTTCTTAGGTACTTTTAGAATTTTTATACCTATCGTAAGTTCTCCGAAAAAGTCCGATTCGAATAATTTAAACAGAAATTTACATATATGTCGGGATTTATTCGTTTATTCGGAACGCCAGCGCCATCTCGTGGCGCTCGACAGAGTCTAGCCTGAGTTTGTGGGGGTACGAGAGCTACAGCTACAAGAGCGGTGTGAGCACCTAGTGTGTGATTCGCTAGTGTGACTAACTTGTTCGTAAATTGTAATCTGATTTGAACTGCAAACCGTTTTTCTTTTGTGCTATAACCAACACTACCCATAGTACGCCCACAGTAATTAAAATATGCCTGATGTTAACGACAGACATATCATCTCCGACATCAGAACTGGGATTCGTGTTGGTTTATGCACAAAATGAGAACGCTTAAAGTGAAAGTGACCATTGACATTTGAAAAACAAAGTGCAAGCATGCGAACTGTGCAACATGTGTTAAAATTGTGTGGATTTGTCCAAGTTCGACCCAGACAAAGCAGATACGGCTGCGCGAGCATGGTATGTTTTGGGCATAGGCTGTATGCAGAAATACCTTTGCCGAGTGACGCGACTGTTGCGCCTACCGCCATGTTTGAAAAAAAAGACTGTCTCTAACCGGCGTTTGAGTTCGACGTATCCCGTTCCCGTGTTTAGAACACGCAGTATAAGACGTGTGCAAACGTAACAGTGCACAATAGCTGATTGGTGTTTTGCCGAAAATTCACTGCAAGGTGGTCAACTTATTGTGGCCATCAGTAAGACGCACAAAGGAGCAGCATCAACGTGACTATCGCAAATAGCATACCAAGGAACGACATGGAGCGACTTTAAGAATCTGAGCGAAGCCTTTCGTGTGCTGCAAGTGAGGGAAACCCGGACATATCGCAGCCGGGTGCACGAGTAGTGGCAGCCAAGCCAAGCGGATGGTGGACAACGTGCTGGAAGTCTTGAACGGCGAGTGGACGTCGTACAACTACCCTCAGACACGTAAGAACATAAAGGTGAGCTGTATTGTTTTGGTTACGATTATGGTGCTGGATGCTCGTTAGTAAAAGCGAGTTGTGCAGCCAAATTAAGTGGCAAACGGGTTAATAACGTTATTGCGTTGACTGGTATTGGTCCAACGCGTGTATTCAGCACAGACCAAATCATATGTAGCGTTGCAATTAGCGAGCAACAACTTGAGATTTTATTACATTTCTACCCGACATTTACTTGCAAAGTAATATTATGATAGAACGTGAAATATTGAACCTAGACTTTTCGATTAACATGTCTGCGACAGAGTTTTTGTTGCATAAAACTCTTGTAATAAATTCAGTTTTAAACGGTCAACAATAGAAAGCTAGATTTGATAGAACAAAGGCAGCTATAGCAAAATGTTCGGTTGACGATTTGGTGTTATTAGAAAACGAAGAGTGAAATCAGATTATAAGACTAAGTTAGATCGGAAGTTCAGAGGTCCGTTTAAGGTAACGGAAGTTTTGGCGGGTAATCGCTATACGTTAAAAGCTTTAAATTCTAACCTTACAAGTATGCACATGATCGCCTAAGAAAGATGCCACTAGATTATGTTCCAAGAGAATTGGGCATAATTAGTGAAGAGTTAGACGTAGAAGATGCGGATGAAGGCTCATCTACTGGTACTGACTAATATTGACGCACAATAAATGGCTATAACTTATCAGCGAGAAGTGACTGGTAATGCTATTTTGTTTTGGGGCTTATCAGTGAGAAGGACTGATACTGACCTACTTATATGCGGGCTTAGGAACCAGTGAGAAGAACTGGTACCGTCCCATATCTGTCGGGCTCAACAGCGAGACGAACTGTTACCCATTTGCTGTCATTTGTGCATTAATAATGAGTAGCCTTGTAATGTTCAGTAAAGTTTGATTACAAAACTGGTATTCTTTTATGTGCGTTTAAGGCATGCATGTTGCATAATTTCGATGTAGTCAGGATTTACGCTATGATTAGATAATCAAAATTTGTTTACATGGCTCTGGTTAATGATTTACGCTATGATTAGATAATCAAAGTTTGTTTACATTACTCTGGTTGAATCAATACTCTAAAAGCCTTCAACTCTAGGCGTACGTATTTGTATGCTCACATACAAACGATGCCTCTAAGTATGTAGTGTTCCTAACGAGATAAACGTAGAAGACGATGAGGAGAGTTCCTCCACCGAGTAGTAGAGCACATACCATGGCTATTAGGTCACACTGTACGCACTTGTCTGTAGTCGTAACTGCAACTCAGTTGTGAGTTTTTCAGGGGGCGATGGGCAGCTGGTGGTGCATCGGGGACCCGGGTCTCAAAGGAGACTATTGTTGTGTTGGTCTTGTAATGACCTGGGAGTCGTAGACTCTATGTGAAGTGATGTGTGTTGGTCGTATCACTTGAGGTGATGACGATATGGGTGGCATGAGTGTCACTAGCAGCTGCGGCAGCCGGGCCATGAGCGTTGTATGTAATCTACGAGTAAGTTGATACAGTTCCTGACCAGTTATTACTTAGAGGAATCTTTTGTTATCGATGATAGTTTGGATCAGAGTATTACAAACGAATTTGAGGATAGTGATGATAGTTTTGTTGATGAAACAGAGTAGAGATTAAGTTGTGTGTGTTATGTGGGGTTTCGTGAGAAACCATTAAGTCCAGGACTGACATGGCGATTCAATGGGGATGCGCAAATGAATTTGACGAGTTGAGTAACTGAAGGTTACTAGATAGTATGAGACACATGCAACTTAGTTGATTCTTTTGATTGTAATCTTGAGATTTGGGAATCAAATAGTGGGTAATGCCCTGAACTCTTTTTTTTTTTTTTTTTTTAATCTTAATTTATTTTAAGGGGTTTTATCACTTAGTTATAATGTCACCCCCATAACAGCTACATTAAACAACATAAAACTAAACAATGGATAATGCACAGCTATTATTATAATTATGACCTCTTATGTCCCTATTCGTTCTGGTACAATATAACAAACAACAGCCTGCACAACATCCCAGCCTCCTCCGACAAAGGGGACGCTAGAATGCTGTTACATGCCCCAACTTCAAATTCTTCACCAGGCGAATATTGCCTTTCGTGTGTGTTCCGGTCACATTCCATCAACACGTGATAAATATCCTCAATCACCCCACAAACTTCGCAGTTTGGTGAGGCACTTTTACCCATAAATATTTAAACTTATTTGATGGAATATGGCCCGAACGCATCCTCAACAGAGCTACTACATATTTCCTATCTATCTCCCTTCCTTCAAACCATAGGTAACGAATTGATCGTTCATCAAAATATTCATGCCATCTTTGTCTGCAAAGTCCCATGACATGACCAAGCCAATCCGAGTGTAACGGTGTGCATGTGTAATTAATACCCCTATACGACGCTTGTTGGGCCGCTAAGTCTGCTTCCTCGTTACCCATGATTCCAATGTGTGAGGGAATCCATTGAATGGTGACGGTTTTATTCTTAGACTGGATCTTACTGATTGAGTCTAAAATAATTATGGCTATCGGGAACCCTCGAAGACTCGAGGGTATTCGAGCCAAGTGTTGGGGGCTGCTTTTTGAATCCGAAAATATGACAAAGTTCTCTTGATTTATATTCAGTAAATACAACAAGGCTACAGAAATAGCTATGAGCTCACAATACATAATAGCAATTTTGGCATTAATTTTGAATTTAGCTTTAGTATTAAGTTGAGGATCAAAAAAAGCAGCTCCCAAGTCTGAACCAGCCTTAGACCCGTCCGTAAATATTTTATAATGTTGACTAAACTTATCCTCTATCATTCATAACTGTCTCGCGTTCCGTATCGTTGAGTTTGGGTACCTACAGCGTGCGATGCGCTAGTGTGACTAACTTGTTCGTAAATTGTAATCTGATTTGAACTGCAAACCGTTTTTCTATTGTGCTATAACCAACACTACCCATAGTACGCCCACAGTAATTAAAATATGCCTGATGTTAACGAGAGACAGACATACCATCGCCGACATATACATAATCAACCTTCACTAAGAAACTATTTAGTTGGATATCGATTAATATCACGATAACTGTTATTGTAAAATTTTGATTAAAAAAACACGTAAAACAAACATACATAAACACATAAAATCAAATCTTTTCTCTTTATAATATTAGTTTACTTTAGTTGATAGAAAGTAGGTATACTGATGAGATGACCCAACAATTTGTGCGGAGATCGCTGCTGCAAATTTGGTGGTGCGATCGAAAAATGAAAAAAAAAACCTATTGTATAGATTTCTGCATAGCCAGTCTAGAGGTCCAGCTCCAAAAGATGGATTTATAAATTTATTACACTGTGTAGGTACTTACCTATGTTAATATATCAGTCAGCCTACGTAAAACCTACAGTGAATACTTTTTTAGTTTACCATTACCGAACTTTTGCTAGACATGACAATAGTGGTGTGAGTAGAGCTGTAGAATATTGCTTTGTATTTTTTTACTAAGGGCTAATTGTTCCATCGCCAGATAACTTTTATTCGAGGAATACAATTGACGTTTGACAGCTTTTGTATGAATTAACTGTCAAAATTTCAAAATTATTCTTCGAATAAAGTAATCAGGTTGAAAAATCAGCCCTAAGTAAGATATTTCCAATTAATCATTATTTCACAAAAATGCTTATAAGATTCACTTTTTTTATTAGGTATAAATTATTTCTATCTTTAGCTAATCCTATCAGGTTAAAGATTACTATCACTAAGACTTATCAATACAATAATATGCTGTAAACTTTCAGCAACAACACCCAACATTTTGACAGGTAAATAAATACTTAAAAATATATATAAAAATATATTTTTAAACAACTATGAGTACCAAAATAGAGAAGTGAAAAAGAAACAATAGTTACGTGCTGCAACGTTATACAGCCGCATGTGCTCTCACTAGCAGCCACAAGGCACACTGAAACACAGTGGACACTGTGCCCCACTCCTCAAGTATGAAAGTACTCCGAACAATGGACTACTACATGATACCAGAAAAAACATGCTAGTTCATATGCTCATTCCATTTAGTTCATTAAAAACATAGCATCAAACATAATGAAATAAACAAATGCAGTTTTAATATGAAGATATTTTACAATTCTTAAAAGTTAAATAAATGTTAAATCTACAGCCAAAGTTGGAAATGTTAGATAGCTTTCAAATCTTCTGGGAGGTCATTCTTAGGATGCTTGTTCTCAAAATGTTGTTTGTAGGTCTTAGGGTCAGGCATCTGCGCCTGAAATGAAATTACATATCTAGCTTGAGTATTTTAAGTAAAAGTTTATTTTAGAAAAAACACTTCACTTAACTTTCACCCATCACTGATCAAAGTTTGCTTATTGTATTAGGCCTTAACATGGTAGTGGCAGTGGGTGAGATTATGATGTACTGTATCTCTTGGCTCAGTCCAACAGTTATTTGTCAGCAGAATTTGAATAGTTTGAATTGAATAATTACACCATCAATATACTAGCGTGGCAGAAGTTTTATAAATGCCCATTATATGAGAACCTTGATTGTTTGGCAACCCATCATGAAACTCTTTCGAAACTTACTCACATGCATGTTGTACAATAGCACTTATAGATATGGTGGTTATGGACATGTTATTACAAAATAAAGTAAATAATACAAATCCATAAGATGCATTCTACTTGTCGTCCGATCTGCATACATTTTGCATGCAACTGTTGACTGTTAAATGAATACAACAAATGATTACCTTGCAGACAGCACACACATGGACGAGGGCTTTCTGTGCAGCTTTCTTCTGGTCATTGGCACTATGGCCTTGCTGTTTCTTCATTTTGGACTGTTTCTCTGCAGCTTTAGCTTGTGATTGAAGTTTTTGCTGCCCGCGTGCCATCCTTCAATCCTGGAAGTAAAGTGCAGTTTGTATTACTATAAAATATCAGACTAATAAGATCACTTTTATCTGCACCTACACAGAATAAGGTAAGGTAGCAGAATTATAAGGTATTTTATAGATTTGCCAGAATATTATGTGATAATTCGAGTATTATGTATTACCAACATCTTTGTTTACGTGGACATAATAAACATTATAACTTTGATTTCAGGTTACTTTAGCAACGTCCACGTAAAAAGAAAGGGAATTGAGCAAGATGTTACTGGAAAACAACTAAACTTAGTCGAAAAGATAGCAAGTAGATTGCGAGGATTTTTAATACCTACGAAAATCGACGTTATGTTAAAATCATTAAAATATGTGCATTAACAATGCCTAAAAACACCATATTGAAAGCTTTCGTACCTCAAACTTTCTAACGATTCCAATAAATAACCGTGTCTACGCCAAAACGTAATGTATTGTTCGGTATTTAGCGCCTATGTCATCAAATACCACAAACTAATAATCTAATCGAAATAAAGACAAAATGCCGAGAGAGATACTGGATGGATAAGAGATGGATTGGCTGAAAAATTTAATGGTTGATGAAAGTGTGAGAAAATGAATCAAGCAAGTAAATTGAACACAGATAACTCATACTAGTTGAACCACAAAGAAGCTGTAAAGCCGGTCTCATACACCCGTAACCACTTTAAGCATGGTTCAGGCAGAGGCGGTGGCGGAAAACTACAAATCATGGAGTTAGTAAATATCAGCTTCTATAAATAAAGTACTTTGAAAAAATACCGTGGTTTCCACCCAATAGTTTCCACACCGACGCAAACTATTATTTTATTTTAGCTTTAGTTACAACAATAAATTACATTCTATGAATCTTCCAGGACTGATTCTTCTCTTTGCACATGTTTAAGATTTTGTAAATGATTTAACGTGTAATTTGATTAATAATATACCTCTCCTCGCAGCTCCACTAAATCTGTTTCAACTAATTTTTTAATTTAAGGGTCGCTTTCCTAGTTGAATAATTTTTTATCGTTGGTTTGATTCATTTTGTGATTGACGAGTGATAGGACATCATAAAGCCTTTGGAAGAAGATAAGAGCTTTCAGTCTTTGACCCTGGATTGAAATGATGCCAGATTGGTCTTTTACGACCACCCCCTACGTCCCACTAAACTTATGTTAAAAACTGAAAGCTGAAAAAAACACAAACTGAAAGCTGAAAAAGTGCCTGAATCAAACTTTAAGGCGCGTCCCCACTTAGGCTGCGTGGCTTTTTGAGGCTTGGAGGCCTGGAGGCTTACTATGACCTTTTAAGAAAACGTTCAATTTTCATTCAGTTCAGAAGCAGGCCTAATTTAGTTCGGCTAATAATCGTACTATGAGAGTAATAAAAGTGAACAACTATTGAACGAAGTTCACCGAAGTTAAATGGTAATGCTTGTCTTTGGCCTGCCATTGGCTTTTTAACAGGCATCGTTCAATAACTTAAATCCTTGTTTAAATCTAATTCTGTTTTCACTTTACCGGTTTTTGAAAATAATAGAAACATGAGTTTCTTGGGTATATACATATTTTAACTATGATTATGTATAACAAGTTACCTTGATACATTCTTTATAAGCATTACAAAGCTCATCCAACATGGAATGTGCATTTCAATTTGACACCAATATACAAATAAACTTTTTATTGTTTTAAAAATACTCCCGACTCGTCGATATAAAGAGGCAAACCTTACCTGCAAAATTGGTTTAAGGTCTGATCCATATATTCATATATTCATATTCATATATTTATTTGCATTCCATAATGTTGTAGAGGTGTTACAATGGCTTACAGCTATGGTACAATTATGGACCCTGTAGGGCACAGCAAAAGGTATAAAATTAATGATTAAAATAAAATAAGTTTAGAAAACAAATTAACAATAAGCAATCTTTAAAATATGTCATTAACATTAAATTTTTATAGGTAAATATAACATTTTATTTCATTGAGATCAATCTGTTATAGTTAATAACATAATAACACATAATTAATAAATATGTCATTAACATAACACATAATTAATAAATATGTCATTAACATTAAATTTTTATAGGTAAATATAACATTTTATTTCATTGAGATCAATCTGTTATAGTTGTACATAATAATTATATCCATTAAATATTACGACGTTAACATACAGGCTGATTTTTTAAAGACCAGCCAAATTTAAGGATGTGGTACAGACCATCAAACTGAACAACTTTCTCCATGGGACCAACATCGTAATCGTGAATAAAAATTCAGCCGTCCCATACATTTAGGTCGAGTAGGTATTGAAGTTTTCTATGGGACAGTCGATAAAATTTTCGCGATTACGCTATTTGTCCCATGGAGAAAGTTGTTCAGTTTGATGGTCTGTACAACATCCTTAAATTTGGCTGGTCTTTAAAAAATCAGCCTGTATATATGAAGCTAAGTTCTATTATAGACTATCACTTGGTCAAAGAGAAATCCGGTCCGAGAGAGAAAGCGCTGGGAGAGCCCTGTGTCCCTTTCTAAAATGTTGCCAGCAGGATTATTCCCGAATTTAATAGGCATGGTAGGACAAAATAATATTAAATAATAATGCTAATGTAATTGTATAATTTATTCTTTTTTTTTTTTTTCTTTGACATTGATTTACATTCTGTAATTACTTGGGGTCACACCCGGACTTATTACTCCTTATTTATTTATGAAAATCGTCTACGTTTGGAATGTTTGTGAATATGTGAGCACCATGTATCTATCACATAGTTGATCTATATGTCATGGTTACATTTATCCATTTTAATTCTTTTACCTATTGTGGTATAGTAAGTTTATTTTTGGGTGCATCGTCTTCACATATAAATATATAAATAATGTATGCAATATATTATAAAACATTTTAAAAGAGTAACGGTGGAGTTTCTTGCCCATTCTTCTCCATACGAAAACTACCTTTTGGAAGGGGCGACTAGAATCAATTTTATTCTAATTTTATTTTTGACGTTCAAAAGTGCCTTTTATGTGCCTATTTGAAATAAATGATTTGACTTTGACTTTGATTGTCATGTCTTATTAAAAAATCATTAATTTTCGTTCTGATATATTTCTAATATTTTTCAATTATCTGTTAGATTGAGAACATTTTTTTAGCAATAATTTGGACACTGTATGGAAATGTAATTAAAAAAGAAAAGATTATTAGTAGAATATATATAAGTTAGACTGGCAGCCCGTCAGCCATATTAATTTGTTGTAAATTATGGTGATTTGAATGTAACCGCAATTCGACGATAAAACAATCAATTTCTTTATTCGGACGTAATAAAGATGGTTAAAAAGTGTGCGATTCAAGGTTGCAATACTGAATCTTATGCAGGATGCGGTGTTTCTTTTTTCAAATAAGTATATTTCAGTTCTTGAAGTAGGGTGCCCATAATGAACGAAATTATAAGATTATTTACACAATGCAGCATATAAATAGGAGGTAGTCTTCAACGTAAGCATAATTACGCATGTCTGTTATAGGTATTTTATGTTTATACTAGGCTGATTTTAACATTTATTTCAGTAGGTAATATGTGTGTTGAGACTGTTCTGTAGTACACGCCACGATAACTTTATAGGGAATTGTGTACCGAATACTTAATAGACGTGATCTTGAAATTTCGCATTTACCGAGGAAAATTGTAGGGAAATGGCAAAAAACTTTCAACTCCCCATATTAATCGCTAATTTAGGTGCGCCACTTCGTATATCTATATATATAAAAATCAATTGCTGTTCGTTTGTCTCGCTAAAACTCGAGAACAACTGGGCCAATTTAGCTGATTTTGGTTTTGAAATGTTTGTAGTCCAGGGAAGGTTTAAACGGTGAGAAAATATGAACTTTAAGACAGAAATTGCCTATAACTGTTTTATTTAGTAATGTGTGACCCTGACTGTAAATATCTACCAAATAAATATTTATAAATTCTCCATAATGCGTTTTACTTTAATCCATCCTTAAAGCATAATTATTATTATTTTATTAAATCAAATTATTGGTTAATATATTATATCCTATTATATTAGTATCTACCTACATCATATTGTTTGGTCACCCTAATGAAAGGGACAGTGGGCTCTCGCGAAGCTATCTCGCTCGGACCGTGCATCAGCAGCCTGTGCGCATTCCAGGTTGGATATAAGTTCGTTGGTACATACTCAATTGATTCAATTCCCGATATGGTTGTTAATGTAATAAATACGTGTATTGAAGCGTATTTAACGATTGACATTAAAAAAAAACTAATTGTATACCTAATTACAGTTCGAGGTGGTAACCAAATCTATTTTTATTAAGTTAGTAATTTACCATTGACGATGCAGCGGGTCCTCCTGTGTTTGATCTCATTTTTAATTTTGCTTACTCTTGCGTAAAGCAGTGTAAAAATCATCGTGAAACGGATTGTAGTTTTTGGTTTCTTGTCAGTTTGACTCTAGTGTTGTTACTCAGTCATAAGCGGTCAGGCACTCGATTGTCTCGATGTTTGAAACGCACACAATAAAAAACTTAAAGAAAAGAATCATAGCAAGATCCAGAATAAACAACCTACACGTTATCAACTGACAACACTAACCCACAGAACTGTATTTTCTTCACAGTATTCTGTCGGTTAATATCACCATCACGTTGATATCACACGAAATAATCATTTTTAGCTGAGATTGCTGGTAAATCTATACTCAATTGGCGACTGTGTAAGACTGAGGCTATTGTGATATATAGTACTTAAAATATATTATACATAGAAGCTGTTGGTGTAGTGTATTATTTACCTATTTTTAGTAGTAGTTTATTACCTACCTACGTATTTAATTTTAGAATTAAGAATGACAGTTAACTAGTGTGGCAGTGTTGGTGATATTTATGTAATCGCGACTACATCAACTAGCACATTGAGAGAAAATGAACTCAAGCCTTTGTTTTGCGGGCCGACCTCCCTGATGGCGTCAGCGTAGTTTGCTACGCTGACGACACGCTGGTCCTGGCGCAGGGGAGGTCGCATCAGGCGGCGGCCGACGCGATGACACGCGGGGTTGCGATAGTCGTGGAAAGGATCCGGCAGTTGGGTCTCGAGGTGGCATTGCACAAGTCCGAGGCCATGTCTTTTCATGGGCCCCGGTACGGGCCACCTTCGGGATCCCAACTGATGGTAGGAGGGGTTCACATCGGCGTCGAGAAGACGATGAGATAACTGGGTCTCGTCCTCGACAGCCGGTGGAACTTCGTCGAGCATTTCCGACGTTTGGCCCCCAAACTGGAACGGACCGGGGCCGCCTTAAAGCGGCTCCTGCCCAACCTGAGGGGGCCAAACGCCTCCTGCCGGAGGCTTTACGCGGGGGTCGTGCGGTCCATGGCCCTATATGGGGCCCCGGTATGGGGGCGTTCACTGCGGCTTCGAGCCGCACACTACCTGAACGCGCCCCAAAAGGTGGTAGGCGTAAGGCTAATCCGGGGGTACCGCACGATCTCGCGCGAGGCAGCAAGCCTCCTTGCCGGACTGCCGCCATGGGATCTGGAGGCGATAGTCCTCGCGCGCCTGTATGACTGGCGCGCGGAGGCACTACGTCGGGGGGAAACTCTGCACCCGCGGCAAATCGCTGCGGAGCGGACGGACCTCCGGCGCGGTCTCATGGTGGAATGGAAGGCGCGACTATCGCAACCCAGCGCAGGGCACGCCACGATAGCGGCGGTAAGACCCCTTTTTGAGGAGTGGCTAGAGAGGCGTCACGGCGCTCTCACCTACCGCCTGACGCAGGTCCTCTCCGGACACGGATGTTTCGGGAGGTTCCTGCACATAATCAGGCGGGAGGAGACGCCCGGGTGTCACCACTGCGAGGATCGCCCAGAGGACACGGTGGAGCATACGGTGGAGGTCTGCCCCGCTTGGGCAGAGCACCGCCGTGTCCTCGTAGAGGCGATCGGCAGCGGCGGCGACCTCTCGCGCCCGGCCCTGGTGCAAGCCATGGTCCGGGGCGAGAGGGAGTGGGAGGCGGTCACCTCCTTCTGCGAAGCAGTCATGCTAGCGAAGGAGGTGGCGGGATGGGCTAGGGAGAGATCCTCACGCCTCAGCCGCCGAGGGAGACGCTCCGGGCGTCGGGAGCCGCGTGACGACTCCCGGCCACCGTAGGCGCGGGCCTGCGGGCGGAGAGCAATGGGTAGCTCTCCGTCCGATCAGGACCAGGCCCGTGCCGGACGGCGCGTAACTGTTCCACGTGCGCCTCAAAGAGATGTCAGCATAGATGACGGGGCCCGACAGGGCCGAAGCCTGCCGGGGTAGCGCGATCGTCCGAAAGGGTTACCGCTGCCCTGGTACGTAAAGGGCTAAGGAAGGAACACGGGTGGGTTTTAGTCAGTAAGAGTCTGACACTCCCTTCTGCTCCACCCAGAGCGGGAGGAGTCATTTGATGATTTCCCATCCACAAAAAAAAAAAAAAAAAAGCCTTTGTCTTATTTAGATTAACGAGTTGCATAAAATCAAGCCGCAGCACTATCTGACACTGTCAGGAAGACAAGTGACAACAACACTTCATGTCGAGTCCCATAAATGCCTTACAAGTCGAATGCAGGGAAGCCCCTTTATATCTTAGAAGACAGTTTCTTTCTGATAAATTTTTGTTCCGAATTATTCAGTTCTCTACCCATCCTCTCATTTCCAAACTAGACACTTTAGTGGCGTTGATTGAATCTTCAGATTACTGGTCCCATAAACGTGCTCCTTGTTTAGTTATAACAAAGACATTAAATTATTTACTTGACAATAGACAGGACATTACGAACAAAATCGTAATCCAATACATTTGGTCAAAAGTCGCTCAGTCTAGTGCATAGAGTAGGTATAGTAAATAAAAAGGAAGTCTAGTGTCGTACGCCTGCGTGTCAAGACGCATTCGTGCCCACCAAAAGAAAAATATTTTCTAAGGAAATATGGCCGAGTTGCGCATTACGATATTGTAAATCTTGTTATGGTTAAACAACTGGACCTAACTTTGGTTTATTTACGCATGAGTTATTTATATTTACTCAGTAATTAGAATTAAATAATTTTCATAAAGAGATTTACAAAATTTGTTAATTTTGTAATACTGCCTTGTTGTGATGTGATGTTGTTTATCGATTTTATTATCGATAATATTTATTATGGTAAATAATAAATGACACTTAAAATATAATACTGTTTGAAAATAATACCGTATGACCGAACTAAAGTATAGTAAACGGGCTATCTCTAAATCAATTAAATCACTCAACTTTTTTCTACTCAATCAAATTTTTTCTAACGGCGTATGCTGCGCAGCTAAACTTTTTTGACAATCTATACTAATACTAAAGCTGAAGAGTTTGTTTGAACGCGCTAATCTCTGGAACTACCTGTTGGATTTGGAAATTTCGTTTTGCATTTTAAAGCCCAATTCTTGAAAAATGGTATAGGTTATTTAACATTACGATAGGACTATTAGAAGCCGAGCAAAATGTCTCTCCGTATTCCTTTTCCTACTTCACTTCTTTCTTTATTGTGTACAAATAGTTTACCTGTATATAAATGAATAGCTTCATTCATTACCATTAATAATATTAAATTGTAATATATTTTTCGTCAACTTATTGTACACACATCAACACTGTCTAGGGATATTTTGGATTTACTCAATTTACTCAAAATTTATTAAAAATAACATTCAACATGCATATATTTTTTTAAAGCCCATTTATCAGACTACACTCCCGAATAAAAGAAAACATTTTTTTTTTTTGCGTAAACAAATTTTTATTCAAATAAAGAAAAACGTGAAATAATGGTAAAACTAACAATGAATGTGTTTCTCAAGAAAAAGTGAAAAATAAGGAAAAATTAATCTGTTTTTAACAGTTATGTGAAAAATCAGTAGTCAGTAAAACTACCCATGACGTTAATAATGATCCTGCAATGGTTTTTCATGCTTTGGATTAAGTTATCCAAGTCTTGCTTCGGTATATCGGCCCAAGTCCGGCTAAGATGCAAAAAAAGTTGCTCTTCCGTTGCAATGTTTGCAGGGAAATTCCTCAAAGCCCTTCTTCTGAGCATGTCCGACACGTGTTCTATGGGGTTTAGGTCAGGCGATTGAGCGGGCCAGCCTAAGACCGATACGTCGTGCTCCTGCAACCAGCTCGTCACCACTCTCGCTGTGTGCGGACGGGCGTTATCGTGCATGAGCGTGAATTCTTGACCCATTTGTAGTCGACGGGGGTAGATTATTGGTACTAGCACCTCGTTACGGTATTTTTTTGTCCCGCCGTGGTATGAATGGACTTCCTGAGGATGTTGCAGACGGCTCTCACGACCAGAAACTCGCCAAACACGTACTCTACGTGTATCGGGATGGAAACCGAACCGGCACTCATCGGTAAACAGCACTACAGACCACTGGTTATTATCCCAGAGCAAATGTTCACGAGCCCACTCTAGTCGTCGTCCACGATTTCCTCGGCGTAATGCTGCAGTACGAAGCGGTCTGCGAGCATGAAGGTTAGCTTCATGCAGCCTTCTCCTCACAGTTTGGTCACTCACAAGCAACTGGTGCTCTGACTGGAGTCTCTGAACCAACTGCATGGCCGTAACATTTGGTTGTCTTCTCGCGGCAAATTGCAAAAATCGGTCTTGTCGTTGAGTGGTTATTCGCTTCCCGCCTGGGTGTCTTTCAACCACATCACCAGTAGCACGATAACGTGACCATAACCTTGATATCACGTTTTGTCTTGTTCCAATCTCCTCAGCAATACTTCGTTGAGTAGCCCCAGCTTGGAGCATGCCTACTGCTCTTAAAATTTCCTCTCTCGTTAAATGGCGCCGCTGCATGATGCACACAATAACAATAATTTTAAATTAACCGATAACTTGTTATAAAACTTAAGTTTGACACAAAAAAATAGCCAAAAACTACTGTAGGTAAATGAAACCTTCGGACTTCGCTACCATTATGCCGCGTAAATCTTTTGTTTTTAATTTATTTTTTCAAATTCAAATTTAGAATCGTTCAAAAAGGTTTACAAAATAAGCTTTCTTCAAAAGAATTTAAAACTGGCCAGTATTTTTTGAGTTTAAGAACTTTATACAAAATATCCCTAGACGGTGTTGATGTGTGTATATCACCATTCATTATTACTATATAGTTAGTTATAATCCTACTGATCCTATAACCTAAATTCCGTTTTAAATAATATTAATAAATTCCAGTTTCCCTACCTTTGTCTCCTACAATAAATATCCTATAATAACATGACATTGGCTAAATGCACAAACCGTGCGAAGCCAGAAAAAAAAAAACAGCACTTCATTCTTTATATTTAATCCATTTCTTTCGAATAGCATGAAAATGATATTTCTGTTTTCCTGTGTGTAATTGAAGAGAATATTCAAGACGGTACAGCATTTACTCCAGAAGGATGGTGTGTTAATTGTTCAGTAAGATTTCAACGCAATGTGCAATGACATTGTTGGCTGTTGTGCACATGTACACACGGCTACACATCAAGTCGGACACCCTATATACGCATAACTACGCTACCAGCAATACAGAGAATTGTTGGAAAGGGACTGCGTACCGTGGCATCGGCCAATCACAGCATTTGCCGCGTTGCGCCTACGCACACAGATGCACTTATAGAGGTATGAGGAACAGAGTGTAAAGTTCACTCATACATACTCTATAGAAAAGGGAGGATCCTCCGACCAGACGGGTGTTGTGTCTGGCGGGCAACTGCCCAACGATTAATGTTTGGAAATTGTATCTATGCTAATTGCGCGGTAAACTCTGCTTGCGAGATGCAGAATTTGCGTGACGTCAGTATGACGCGTTGTTCGCATGTGGCGTTGTAGATACCGCTACACACTTTTTTTTGGCAAAAACATTCGCTAGTTTCACTCGTATTCAATTCAGTGTTCTTTGCCGGTTCGCGTCGCCCAGGATTCACGACTATTATGTTACGTTAAGCTAACTTAACGTAACATAATAGTAAACTAATTAGATTAATTGTTTGTTTTGTTATCTATGTTGATTTCTATAATTCTATTACTCATTTAGGAGTTTAAATTTTAAACTATTTTAATTGATAATGGCTCCCGAAGTAACTCGAAGCTGTTAAATTTAATAGTAGTCTGTTATCTAAGAATGATATTTTATTGTTTTAAATGTTAATAGCTTACAATTTTATTAAGTGGATTCAGCTTCTTTTCAAGTCATAATCATAATTTATCTAACTACTAGCTGCGCCCCGCGGTTTCACCCGCATAAGTTTCGATGCCGTGGGAATTTCAGATTGAAAAGTATCGTTTGTGTTAACCCTGGTTATAAACCATCGGTGTGCTAAATTTCATCCAAATCTGTTCAATAGGTTTTGCGTGAAAGAGTAACTAACATCCATCCATCCATCCATACAAACTTTCGTGTTTATAATATTAGTAGGATTTACTTAACAATTACTCTAGTGTAAGGATATTTCTCATATCTATTAGTAGCATAGAACAATAAACCTTAACAAGTTTTATTTTCCATATTCATTATTGAGGGTTGTCACTGGATGAATAATTTTTTTTCAACTGTGTTGTTTAAATGTTCATTGTTGATTTAGATTTTTAACTATTGTTGGCCCCTGAGGTAACTGTTTAAATTATGATAGTTATTTCGCGCCGTTCAAGCGTTAAATAATTAGACAACATTTATAATGAATCATTACATTAAGTATTAACTATTGTTACGCGGTCAGCAGACGCGGACGCCCCGCACGGAGCTTTGTGAATTGTAAGTATATTTAAATTGTTAATTCATTTAAGGCTTTCTTCGAGACATTGATGATATACCTATGCAATGCATGTGATGCTAGCTTAGGCAACATGTATGTCGCGACGGGAACTGGAACCGGCCAGAGATGTCGTGCGGTGTCCCGCAGGGATCGGTTCTGGGGCCGCTCCTGTGGGACATCGGTTACGACTGGGTGCTGCGGGCCGACCTCCCTGATGGCGTCAGCGTAGTTTGCTACGCTGACGACACGCTGGTCCTGGCGCAGGGGAGGTCGCATCAGGCGGCGGCCGACGCGATGACACGCGGGGTTGCGATAGTCGTGGAAAGGATCCGGCAGTTGGGTCTCGAGGTGGCATTGCACAAGTCCGAGGCCATGTCTTTTCATGGGCCCCGTTACGGGCCACCTTCGGGATCCCAACTGATGGTAGGAGGGGTTCACATCAGCGTCGAGACAACGATGAGGTACCTGGGTCTCGTCCTCGACAGCCGGTGGAATTTCGTAAAACATTTTCGACGTTTGGCCCCCAAACTGGAACGGGCCGTGGCCGCCCTAAAGCGGCTCCTGCCCAATCTGAGGGGGCCAAACGCCTCCTGCCGGAGGCTTTACGCGGGGGTCGTGCGGTCCATGGCCCTATATGGGGCCCCGGTGTGGGCGCGTTCACTGCGGCTGCGAGCCGCACACTATCTGAACGCGCCCCAAAAGGTGGTAGCCGTAAGGTTCATCCGGGGGTACCGCACGATCTCGGGAGAGGCTGCAAGCCTCCTTGCTGGACTGCCGCCATGGGATCTGGAGGCGATAGTCCTCGCGCGCCTGTATGATTGGCGCGCGGAGGCACTACGTCGGGGGGAAACTCCGCACCCGCGGCAAATCGCGGCGGAGCGGACGGACCTCCGGTGCGATCTCATCGTGGCATGGAAGGCGCGACTATCGCCACCAGGCCACAGGCCACAGGCCACAGGCCACAGGCCGCAGGCCACGCCACGATAGCGGCGATAAGACCCCTCTTTGAGGAGTGGCTAGAGAGGCGTCACGGCGTTCTCGCCTGACGCAGGTCCTCTCCGGACACGGTTGTTTCGGGAGGTTCCTGCACATTATCAGGCGGGAGGAGACGCCCGGGTGTCATCGCTGCGAGGATCGCCCAGAGGACATGGTGGAGCATACGGTGGAGGTCTGCCCCGCTTGGGCAGAGCACCGCCGTGTCCTCGTAGAGGCGATCGGCAGCGGCGGCGACCTCTCGCGTCCGGCCCTGGTTCAAGCCATCGTCCGGGGCGAGAGGGAGTGGGTGGCGGTCACATCCTTCTGCGAAGCAGTCAGGCTAGCGAAGGAGGTGGCGGGATGGCTGAGGGAAAGAACCTCACGCCTCAGCCGCCGCGGGAGACGCTCCGGCCGTCGGGAGCCGCGTGACGACTTTCGGCCACCGTAGGCGCGGGCCTGCGGACGGAGAGCAATGGGTAGCTCTCCGTCCGATCAGGACCAGGCCCGTGCCGGACGACGTGTATGTGTTTCACGCGCGCCTCAAAGAGATGTCAGCATGATTGACGGGGCCCGACAGGGTCGAGCCTGCCGGGGTAGCGGGATCGTCCGAAAGGGTTACCGCTGCCCTGGAACATAAAGGGCTAAGGAAGGAACACGGGTGGGTTTTAGTCAGTAAGAGTCTGACACTCCCTTCCTTTACCGAATGTTAAAAGTAGTGATTGTGACATAGTATTAAATAAAGAGAAACTAGAATTCGTCGATAAAACTGTTTTCCTGGGGATAACGCTCGACTCAAGGATGCAATGGGGTCCTCATATAACATCTCTTGCAAGACGGCTAAGTTCAGCAGCATATGCTGTAAGAACAATCCGTTAATTTACTAATGTAGATACCGCGAGGCTGGTCTATTTCAGTTATTTTCATAGTATCATGTCTTACGGTATTTTACTATGGGGATGGGATGCAGATATCGAGTCTATTTTTATTCTGCAGAAAAGAGCCATCAGAGCAATGTATGGCCTACGCAGGCGCAAGGGGCCGGTGGGTCCCGAACCTCGAATAACACTACCAAAACGGGACTCGAGTTCGCGGGACGCGCACGGGAGCACAAGTAAGGCTACCTGCCTTAAGTATCAATTTAAATTATAAAAAACCTGGAATAGTCTGGAAATTTTGAAGAAAAAATCAAAGTAGGTAGTGTGTTTGGTTTGGTGATGGGTCGGTGGCGCAAGGGTTATCAGTTTGATTTCATAAAATAATATTGGGCATTGAATCCTTGTTTGAGCATAAGATTGCACTAGGCGCTAAGTACTTATTTACTATGTGTGATAACTATTATTTTATTTTTAGTACCTACCTACTAGGTCAAAATAAAAAAAAGGTTGATTTACAAATTCCCTGTATTCATTTCAAAAGGCTTATTTATTTCCCTAGTGCGATGCCGTTGGTTTCTTTTTTCTATTCGAAATTCACTCCAAATATTAAGTACGTACTCATCACACAGAGAAATAATAAATAAATATGTGTGTTAGGGGCTCTGAATTACAAAACAATGTTGAAAAAGCTCGTATAATAGTAACTTATTCATGATGAATAAGTCGTCTGAATAGATGTCATGTATGGGGGTTTATTATAAGATGGTATATTTTGACGTTACAGACGTTCAATATTCGTTTTGTTGCTGTCAATTAGCAGGTCATGCTATGAAATTCTATACAAAAAAAGAAGGTGAACAGTTTTTGTAAACGTCAACGTAGCAGGCCTGTTGCGGTCCTGCTAATAAGACGTTTTGGAGGTTCTTGAGATATCAGAAGGTTGAAGAAAATACTCGTTGATGTATGAATTGAAAGATGTATATTTTGGTAAAATAACGCGACTTAAATACTATTTACAATATATGACCTAACCAATAAAAACGTGTACATTAAATTAATCCAGCATTTACAAAAAATATAACGAATAGAATTAACGCATTTTTGACCAATCACACGACAGCGGATTGTTGTCAAATGGTTTCCGCACGGTGTCGCCTGTGTGTTCGTGAGCGCAGCGCGGCGCGTGTGCGCCGAAGGCATAAATATAGGTGCCTAGTAATCCGCGCTTCCTTTCCGAGGCGGCCACCGTCGTGTGAAGATCTGTGTTAGCGAACTTATCGGGCGCGGCGATAGAAGACAGGAAGTCGCCGCGAACCGAGGTTGGACAACCCTGGTGTTCCTGGAGAACACGATGTCGGCGTGTGGCATCTGCAGTCCTGATACTCCTGTTTCTTTAACGGCTTGTCAAAACGTGGCGTCAGTTCTTCTCAGGGCTGTTTGCTTCCGTGTTTCTTTATCAGATGTCTAAAACGTGGTACTGTGCTATGATGATTGTTGTGGCTACAGTACTCCCCCTCAAGCGAAGCGTACCGGCAGCTTGACGACGCGGCCCGAGCGTGTTGTTTTGCTGATAGTGGGCTGTGACGTCACGATGATCGTAGGTACTCGTGCTTGTTGCTTGGTTGGTGTGGTACTGGCCTTGGTTTGCTCGGTAATGGTAGTGTTTCTTGGAGGTAAGGTATTGATAATGTTTTCCGGAGGTAAGGCATTGGTAATGTTTCTTGGAGGTAAGGTATTGGTAATGTTTCCTGGAAGTACGGTATTGGTATATTCTGCTATGACGTATGCAGGCTTTAGTCGATCAATCGAAATGTTAGCTTGACGATTCGGTAGCTGTATAGTATACGTTTTATCTCTGCGGCTTATAACACGGTAGGGGCCTTCATACGGAGCTTGGAGTGGTTTCTTAACTGCATCGGTTCTAATAAACATGTGTCTGCATTTGAGTAAATCTTGATGCACGAATACGCGCTTATTATTACTGTGATGCTCGGTGACTGCTTGCGGTTTGTTTACTTGTATGATGTCACGCAGATTTTCGACGTAAGTGTAATCCATTGTAGGTGTGTAGGTACTTGTAAAAAAATCCCCTGGTAGACGTAGGTTGTACCCGTAGGTAAGTTCGGCGGCGCTCACGCCGGTGTCGGTGCGCAATGCGGCTCGTAGACCAAGTAATACTGTAGGTAGCTCGTTGATCCATGTACTTGCGTCGGATAGTTTTGCGCGTAATGATGTTTTGAGTGAGCGATGCCACCGTTCGACCATTCCGTTGCTTTGGTGTGGTCCGATTTTTCTTGATTCCCATTTGTTTCATTAGATTTCGGAATAACTCACTCTCAAACTGGCGACCTTGGTCGCTTGTTAGTGTGGTCGGGCATCCAAATCTTGCTATCCAATGTTGGTAGACGATATCGGCTATTCGAACAGCTGATATTTCGTCGGTAGGGATTGCTTCTGGCCACTTTGTTAGTCGGTCAATCATTGTTACTAAGTAACGATGGCCTTGAGCTGTTGTAGGTAGTGGGCCAACAATGTCGACGTGTACGTGCTGAAAGCGATCGCTTGGCGGGAAAGATGAGATGTTCGAGGATGTGTGACGTTGTATTTTGCTTTTCTGACACTGTATACAGGTTCGAGTCCAACGGCTGATGTCTGCGTTCATTGATGGCCAGAAGTATTTTTGTGTTGCAAGTTTGCGAGTCGTGCGCGTACCAGGATGACTGATGTTGTGCACGCTGTTAAAAACTTCTTGTCTGTGATCCTCTGGTATATACGGGCGTATATATGGTGTAGATGTTTCGCAGTATAACTCGACGTCTGTGTTTGGTATTATTATTTTCTTGAGATTGATGTTGTCTTCTTGCAGTAATTGTTCAATGTTGCTGTCCTTTTCTTGCGCGCTGGCTATGTCCTTGAAGTTTATCGCAGATGGGCATGAGATTGTTTCTATGCGGCTGAGTGTGTCGGCGACGATGTTTTGTTTACCGCTCACGTGACGTATGTCTGTAGTAAATTCGCTGATAAACAAAAGTTGCCTCGTTCTTCTCGGTGTTTCTGTATTCGATTGTGTTTTTGTCATTACGAATGTTAGCGGCTTGTGATCCGTAAATATGATGAGGTGGCGTCCTTCGAATGTCTTGCGAAAATGTTTGACTGCCATGTAGATTGCGAGTAGCTCTCGGTCGTAGGTGGAATACTTCTTTTGCGCGTCATTGAATTTCTTGGAATAATATCCGAGCGGTTGCCATGTTTCATTTACGTATTGTTGTAGGACGGCGCCAGCTGAGTTGTCGGATGCGTCGCAGAATAAAGCAAGAGTAGCTTGATGTGATGGGTGAGCTAGTAAAGCTGCTTGTATGATGCTAGCTTTACATTGCTGGAAAGCTTGAGTTGCTTCGTCTGTCCACGTGATCTGAGTTTTGTCTCGCTTCTTTACATTGTGTAGGTATGAATTGAGTGGTGCCTGTAGTACTGCAGCGTTGGGGATATGATCGCGATAGAAGTTGATCATTCCGAGAAATCTTCTTAATTCTTCGATTGTAGTCGGCTGGGGGAAATCGGTGATTGCTTGGATTTTATGTTGCGGTGGTTTGATGCCTTCCTTTGCTACCGTGTAACCTAGGAACTGGACTTCTGGTTTGCCTAGGTTGCATTTGGCGGGGTTAATGGTGATGCCATTGTCTTCTAATCGCTTCAGTACGATTTGGAGGTGTTCTCTGTGTTGGTCTTCGTTTTCTGATGCCAATAACACGTCGTCGATGAATGGGAAGACAAAATCTAATCCTCGTAGTACTTCATGGATATAACGTTGAAACGTTTGTCCCGCGTTCTTCAAACCAGGACACATACGTGGGAATTCAAATAATCCCATCGGGGTTATTATGGCTGTCTTCTGGATGTCTTCTTCTCTTACGCTCAGTTGTTGGTATGCACGATTGAGATCTAATGTTGAGAAGATAGTTTTTCCGGATAATTGGTGAGTGAAGTCCTTGATGCGTGGGACGGGGTAGCGATCTGGTATGGTGATGGAATTGAGTCTGCGATAGTCACCACAAACTCTAATATCGCCATTCTTCTTGGGGACGATGTGTAGAGGTGATGACCATGGGCTTTTGCTAGGTCTGCACAATCCTTGTTCGATCATATTTTCGAATTCTTTCTTCACTGTTTCGAAGAGATGTGGTGGTATCGGTCGGGCTCGGCTGTGTACTGGTGGTCCTGTTGTTTCGATAAAATGTTGCACGTGGATATCGGAGTTTAATTGCATCGATGTCAATCTGGTTATGCCGGGATATTGGGCTAATATGAAGTGGTACTGCCATGTCGTGTATGACTGCGACATATCTATGCTGCGTACGGTGGGCACGCTCGATACTCGTACCGGGGCGTTTACCTTTAAACTCACACCATCGATTAATCTTCGGTTTTTCAGGTCGACGATGAGTTGGTGATGCTTGAGAAAATCGGCTCCAAGTATGGGTTTTGTGACGTCAGCTACGATGAATTTCCACAAGTACGGACGGCGTAAATTTAGATCGAGTGTTAATGTTTTCTCTCCATACGTAGCTATAGTTGTGTTGTTCGCTGCGTATAGTTGGAATGGTGATGGTATTGGTATTTGTCCCTTTTTCCTCGGTAGCACGGATATATTTGCTCCAGTGTCGACTAAGAAGGAGAGTTTCGAGGTTTTGTCGGTGATGTATAGGCGGTGGGACTTTTCTTGAACGCCGGTGTCCGCCATTGCCAACGTTCCGTCTAGTTTTCCGGATTTTGCTTCTCGAACGAGCAAGGCGATGTACAACGCCTAGCTTGTTCTTTGAAACGGCGGTGATAATAGCAGAATGGAGATGGGGAAGCTTCTCGGCTGCGTGGTCGTGATGTGCTGCGGTTGCGAGATGAGTAACGACTGCGGCGATAGTTGTTGTTGTTGTGATATTGTCTTGTTCTTAACTCGGCTATTTCTAGCGATAGCTTCCTTATTTCGCTGATAAGGTACTGCGTATCTGCCTGCGGTGCGGATGGTGCTGGTGGTGCTGGTGCATGCATGGCTGCGACTTCTGTTGCTGCTGTCTGCTCCATTATTTTGTCTGCGAGTAGTCCGAGTTCGTCGAGTGCTGTCTTTATGCTGAACGTTTCGCTGACTGCCAGGACTGAGCGGACGTGTGATGGGAGGTGATTTGTCCACATAAGTCGCAGAGTGGATTCTGGGATTTTATCTGCGGCGAGGTTTCGCATGCGGCGGAGTAGTTGTGTCGGCTTCTGGTCTCCGAGTTCCATCTCGGACAGCAATTTTTGGAACTGCCGGCTGTCTGATTCCTCGTAGGTGGATATGAGCCTTTCTTTGATGGCCTTGTATTGGTCCGTCTCTGGTGGGTTGTATAGTAGGTCCGCGATCTGCTCAACGTCTTGTCGTTCGAGCTGTGCAATGACCATCTGTGCGAGCTGGCCCTGGCCTTTCTTGAGGTCGTTGGTTGCTGCTTCGAAGCTGATGAACCAGAGTCGTGGTCGATCGCGCCAGAAAGGTGGAATGCGCATGTTGAGAGATATACCGGCAGCTTCCGCTTTCGGGACTGGGTTTGATGCTGGGCTGGATTGTTCTTGCGTTTGGCAGGGATTTGACATCTTGAATATCGTGATTGTGGTGATCTTGAATTTCTTCACTGTGTTTTAGGCACGGGGTCACCACTTTGGAGGTTCTTGAGATATCAGAAGGTTGAAGAAAATACTCGTTGATGTATGAATTGAAAGATGTATATTTTGGTAAAATAACGCGACTTAAATACTATTTACAATATATGACCTAACCAATAAAAACGTGTACATTAAATTAATCCAGCATTTACAAAAAATATAACGAATAGAATTAACGCATTTTTGACCAATCACACGACAGCGGATTGTTGTCAAATGGTTTCCGCACGGTGTCGCCTGTGTGTTCGTGAGCGCAGCGCGGCGCGTGTGCGCCGAAGGCATAAATATAGGTGCCTAGTAATCCGCGCTTCCTTTCCGAGGCGGCCACCGTCGTGTGAAGATCTGTGTTAGCGAACTTATCGGGCGCGGCGATAGAAGACAGGAAGTCGCCGCGAACCGAGGTTGGACAACCCTGGTGTTCCTGGAGAACACGATGTCGGCGTGTGGCATCTGCAGTCCTGATACTCCTGTTTCTTTAACGGCTTGTCAAAACGTGGCGTCAGTTCTTCTCAGGGCTGTTTGCTTCCGTGTTTCTTTATCAGATGTCTAAAACGTGGTACTGTGCTATGATGATTGTTGTGGCTACAACGTCATAGTACAAAAAAACAGTTTAGTTTAACTTCTGCCCTGCTGTAAGAGCTCATGGTAAGCCCCTACCGACAAATATAAAAAAAATGGATTCGCGACTGAGAGTCTCGGAGGATCGCAGATACACGTCCACATCCGTTCCGTCCGCGATCGGGACACAGAACCACAGAACACATATACTCCTAACGGAGAAGAATGACAAGTTCAAACAAAAAAAGGAAAACGCTTCTCACTAGCGCCATCTATCATCGGCCCCACGAAAACTTGGTACGGTACTTAGCGATGGCGGGAGATTTAAAATGATTACGGGTTGTATGTATGGTATCCAAAATTTAATCATTTTATTTTGGAACAGGCATTTTTATTAATAAGGAAACTAAAGTAGTAATAAGTTTTCTTACTATTAAAAACGCCTGCCTTGAATAATGTCATAAATAAAACAAATAAAATAAAATTATAGAAGTCCTATATTTCACAATAAAACAGGTAAATTCGAATTTTAATTACATCTAAAAATGTAAACACACATAATTGCTAAGAGCTAGTTTAGTTAGACTACAAGCTGGGTGAATTAACATGACACTTGAATCGAATGATCCAGTTCCAAGCTAGCCAGTTGTCATGTTAATTCGCCCAAGTTGTAGGTGTAAGTTCATGTTGTTTGCCATTCCATGATAAATAAAAATCCAAAAGCAGCAGGAATACAGTGCAAGCTACTGAACTAACAATAAGAGCAGTGTCCAGGAGTTCTGACTTCTATATCAAGACCTTGATCTAGCCGCTCACCAAGTCATTGGCCGTAACCTAAATTGACATTGATGCCATATGAATATTTTAATACACTTGTACTACACATCACTTTCTTAGTGATATAGTAGTGTTCCACATTTGGAATGGATTGCATGTAATGATCAATAAATTAATTCAAGAAAAACAAACTTGTTTACTGGTTTGTAAGTAATCATTGTTGCAAATCTCTTCAGTCGTATTGGTACTAGCTATGAATAACATGGGAATCACAAAGTACCATTGTGGAAAGATTAGGCAATCATTAATAACCACCATTCATGCTAGTTGCCCTGGATACCCCAGATGATTTCATTGAGATTTAGTATCAATTACTTGTTGCTCTTTCTTTGCAAATGTAAATAATTAGTGGTGTAGAAATATCAGTATCATACATAGTGATAGACATAATATATGAAAATGTAAGGAAAATGCCTCCCAAAGTAACGAAACCTGAGAACGTCTGGTGCAATCTGGGTGTGCAGTCTCGATGCCAACATTGCTGACAGGCTATTCTTTCCACTACCAACACGATAGGAGAAGAAATATGTATATAAATTTTATAATGTCTATAAATTTTATTTCTGCAAGATAATGTTAATTTTGCGTCTAAGTGCAGCTGCTGACGCTTCTTCGGAAAATGCGCGATTTTTGACAACGCAGAATCGTTTTGTGCATATAAAAAATACTATTTGCGCGATATTATTTATATTTTCAAATTTATGATCCATACATAGATTGAGGAAATCAAAATTCACTGTGGCTATCATTTTATCCACTATATTTTTTTTTAATGAAAGTTGTGTGCCCATTTTCTTCAAGGCAATTATGAACTATGGAAGCACAGCACTCCACACAAGTGACCATATCAATGGTTGCATAATTCAGGCTTTTTTTCACTTCAGTGTACTCCTGGAACTCGACAAACAAGTGATGCCTTTCTATTTCTTTTGCATTTCGGCAGTTTTCACAGTTTGGTGAAAACTTTTTTAGTATGAACCCACACACATATGCACACGCCTGAATTTCTGCACTATCTTCATTTGCCTCATTTATTTCTTGTGGCAAATCATTTATTGCAGTAAATTCAGGTTCTGCATATATGCGTGTGGGTTGTGAAACTGATAACACTTTTTCAAAGTTATTAATAATTACATTATTAACATTTTCACAATTCCCTGTCGTACCAATGTGGGATAAATTGCTCATTACGGCTGTTTTGAGACCGGCCACAAATTGACCACACGTCGGGTTGGTATTAGAACCGCAGTTCCCGCGAATACAACCAAAAAGGTTTGCAAGAGGATCTTGCTGCAGTCTTCTTGTAGCCAGACTGGTTATGTTGTGGGACCTGACTAAATTCCTCCACAATCGTTCAATGGCATTTAGGGTCCATATCCAGCCTTCTTGTGATGGTGGTTTAAGCTGGCTTCCAATATATTTCATAGTTGAAAAGAACTTTTTCATTTCCTCAAAACATTTGAGATGTGCACCATTGCTTCTTAAATTTGTTGCATGTGGTTTCCCTCTTCGCAAGTCAGAACAATCGCTCTTCAGTGTGTCAAATAGTTTGTCCATACTGTTTGCGGTTTGTCTGAGATTTGCGGTGACAGTAGCATCAGTAGTGAGTTCTCCTGTAAATTTGAAAATGTTATCAATTACTTTATTATTATTATTTCTTTAAATTATTTTATTAAATATTATTGATTTATATTGTTTTAATAGTAAGTAGGTATTATAGATACATAATTTAATCGGGGTTCTCTCTCCTTCTCCTTTTGCCCGCGTCGCTTTGTCAACGCTAGCAGCAAGGTGCGCGGGCGGCGGAGGAGGGGGCGCAGGCAGTATGACACTGCGTAGCAACAACATCGTATCGTACCTTCCGTGGCCATAGAAAAACCCGTGCTATAAAATGGATTAACTACGAAAGACGTATTAAATAAAATAAATCATATAATGAGTATATAAACGAAATATTGTTAATATTTGTTTTTAAACTTACCACGTAAGAAATTCTACACGGAAGACGAAGCGGTATGGTCGAAAGACGATAGACGACAATTATAGCCTGCCCATTGGGCGAATAATAAAAAAATAAATAAAAAAAAACACAATACTGTCAATGTCATACATACAATCCAGCGTTGTGAGCGTTGCCAGAAGGTTACTTTTGTAACCTTTTAGGTGATTTTCTACTCCTTCAGGTTACTTCTAGGTTACACGACTCGAAAAGTTACTTTTAGGTGATTTTGCGGAATTAGTAGAATTACTTTTTAATTTCTTACGTGAAACCAAGCTGAAACGGAACGCAATGTTGGCCAACGCAAACGGCAAAACTTCGTTCGTAGGCAGTGAATGAAACACTTAAAAACAAGTCTTTCTCTCTCGCACTAATGATGTGTAGCCACAACAATCATCATAGCACATTACCTACCACGTTTTAGGCATCTGATAAAGAAACACGGAAGCAAACACGGAGAAGAACTAACACCACGTTTTGACAAGTCGTTAAAGAAACAGGAGTAGCCATAATTCATCATAGCACACTATCACGTTTTAGACATCTGATAAAGAAACATGGAAGTAAACAGCCCTGAGAAGAACTGACGCCACGTTTTGACAAGCCGTTAAAGAAACAGGAGTATCAGGACTGCAGATGCCACACGCCGACTTCGTGATCTCCAGGAACACCAGGGTTGTCCAACTTTGGTTCGCGGCGTCTTCCTGTCTTCTATCGCCGCGCCCGATAAGTTCGCTAACACAGATCTTCACACGACGGTGGCCGCCTCGGAAAGGAAGCGCGGATTTTTTTTTATTTTTTATATGGCATCTCGTAGTTGACCTTGAGAGGTCGTGACTACTTAACCGGACTATCCTGTGGTTGCCTTAAAAAATCTTAAAGCCTCCAGCCAGGGCTAAAACTAATTAAAACTAGGCGACTGCACGCTAAGGGCACCCCCTGTGGGAAACGAACCTCGGCTTAGGGCGTCGCTGGGAGAGGACAGCAAAGGGACAGGCTGGATCGAATTTATATTATTAGTGCTTTGATGAGCACGGCGTTTCCTGGGACTATCTCTGAGAAGAAAGGCCGAAACAAACTCTGAGGTCACAGTCGGGGGATTTAAAGCTACTGGCTCAGCTAAGGTGCGGGCTGGCACTTCAGCGGGCAAGGGTCGGGAGGGAGAATTTACTTGGGGGCATCGCGAGGGACCTCGGCGGCGAGGTCGGAATGTCGGTAATTTGTGTTTGTGTAATGTGCTGGTTGCCCTATCGCTCTGCTGGAGGAGGGTTATGGGGTCATCGGGGTCAACGAGAACGGATGAGAGCGCTCCTTTGATCTTGTAGCGGAAGGTGCGGTTCGACAGGAAGTCTCGTAGGATGAGAACGAGCCGGTCTGGCACACCGAGTTGGTACAGCTTGAATAATAAGCCATTGTGCCAGACTTTGTCGAATGCTTTCGCTATGTCGAAGTAAATAACACCTGTCATCATAGCGCGCAGGAATCCTGAGTGGATATGTTCGGTGGTGCGGTGGACTTGTAGAACACAAGAGTGTTGGGTTCGAAAACCAAATTGCTCGAAGCGCGGATTGCTAGGCACCTATATTCGGCGCACACGCGCCGCGCCGCGGTCACGAATACACAGGCGACACCGTGCGGAAACCAATTGACAACAATCCGCTGTCGTGTGATTGGTCAAAAATGCGTTAATTCTATTCGTTATATTTTTTGTAAGTGCTGGATTAATTTAATGTACACGTTTTTATTGTTTAGGTCATATATAAATTATTGTAAATAGTATATAAGTCGTTATTTTACCAAAATATACATCTTTCAATTCATACATCAACGAGTATTTTCTTCAACCTTCTGATATCTCAAGAACCTCCAAAGATGTATCCATAACACAAAATGACCACAGTGCAGCGTCTCGGTTACTCACTCGTTCAATCGGATGGATTCGTTCTTGTTCGTTTTGTCGCCGAATCAGTCAGTCGGTCGGTCGCACTGTCGCATTTAGTTTTGTTTATCTTCCATTAGTGATTAGTTTTTTTTAAAATAAAAATTAAACATTTTAAAATGATTCGTGTAATGTAAGATTCTTTCAATCGGTAGGTTCGGTACATTTCTATACTTTTAATTTTACTTACAAATTACAGTATTATGTCCATAATTTCAGGTGTTTAAAAAAAGTAGCTGATAAATGCAACTTAAAATGGAAAACATTACTAAATTATCTACATTTATTTCAGATAATACAACCAACATCTGTCTATCAACTTATAATCTTACTGCTGGAAAAAAAAATGAAAGGTGGTTATTTTTCACACTAAAAGGTTACTTTTTTATCCATTTCAGATAACTTTTGACAAGACTCGGCTGGCAACACTATCAGCAATTCAGCACAGACACCTCAACAGACACAGACTAAGAAGAGAAGTACTACTAAGTCTGTGCTTAGCACAGAGTACTTTTACTATTGACAAGTTTGACAACACAATTAAATTGACAATCAGTCAGATGGTCATGATCAGAATGTGAAAATCTGTCGTATTAATAAATTAAATTACTCTTTGTCTGTCAGTCAGTGATATATTTTACTTTACTATAGACAGTCAGTGTAGTGGTGCAGTCATTCAATGGTCAAAAATGTGTAAACAACATAAAAATAACCTCAAATAAGTTTGTAACTCTCAACAAGCTCCCAATAAACATTAATAGAAAGGTTTTTTTAAATACTTTTCTGTTACGTTGATTACTTTAAGTGTAACTGTGTAACCTCTTCAGTAAGTATAAAAAACAGCCGAAAGCTCTCTTTTTTACCATTGACGTTATTACTATTTCGTACAAAGAATTGTGGTTTTACACCATTTGGTAAATAAAAACAATATTATATTGCACATGCACTAATTCAATCCTAATCTCCAATTTAATATTGCATTTATATTTTAGATCAGTCTTTCCTAATGTGGGCGATAACGCCCCTTGTGGGCGCTGCAGGCTTAAGGGGGGGCGGTAAGAGACCCAGAAAAAAAGTCGGTGCATTGCGTAGAGGCTTGGGGGGCGATTTGTAATTTCATCTTCTAGGAGGACTCTTAGACATCGACTGAGCTCTCGACTCGCAACTACAACTTGTGAACATCAACTAATATTAATTAAGAGATTGCTCAAACTAACTCGGTTCGATATTTCTCTCCGCGTAGTTCATCTATCTGTCCTGTTTTATTGAATAAATAAGATAAAAATCATGTCAATCGGTTGCTCCGTTTCAAAATGAAAGTAGACACAAACAAACAAATAAAAAGGCAACAGACACACTTCCGCATTTTAATAGTTATTAGTATTCTTAGATAGGTAACTTTCGTAGATAATAGACCGCGGGCAATCATGTTTTAAACAAGTTTTTGTTAAATAACCCGATTTGTGCATACCTGTATAAGGCCCGCTGCTGATTGCAATTTTTGTCACCGTGACTTATTGTTACTGTCAACTGCCGTCACCCACGATGCGCTCACTGAATCTGTTCTTGGGCATCAAATTGCATTCTTTCTTGTAATGGACTTCAACGAGGTTGCCGTGATTTGTGCTCTTGAAATACATAGAAGAAAAATGAAACGCAAAAAACTCTACTGAGTGCATCCTATATACACGGAAAAATTTATTTAAATGAAAATTCTACACTATATATTCTGAATTACGTCAGTATCCACCAAAGTTTTTTAATTATCTTCGTATGTCTATAAACTCTTTCGAGTTGCTGGCTTTGGTAGGTCCTGTGATTAGATTTTAAGATACAACATTTCGCAAAGCTATTCCAGCAGAAGAAAGGTCAATGGTAACTTTGAGGTAAGTAACAAAAACTACATCAATTACTTATTCTTTATTAATCAGAGGCATAAAAATTTGCAGTATCACAATCATCTACAGAGTAATTTGACACATATGATTGCACAGTTTCGTTCGACCGCGGGGGAAACATATCATCATAAAAAGATTGAGTAGATGTAGAGGGTGCAGAGGGATTGAAACATTGTTGTAAAAGAACACGAGGTGGTGGTGGTGGTGGTTGAGATTATGGTTGGGTTGTAGACACTTATTGGCTCAGGAAGTATAGGAGCTGGTGCTGGTTGGGGTGGGGATATTATTTGTTGCGAAATTATATGAGGTTGTTGTGGTTGAGGAAGAATGTATGTTGCAGCAGTAGAATTATAATTATTATAGTTACTAGAAGATTGGGTATAATATTTTAGGGTGTTCAAACTCGCAATCTGTGCATCAATTCTTTGATCTGGTGGAATTGACTTTAATAATGGAACCAAAGATAACGCGAAATAGTTGTCTGGGTCTGGTGGTGTCTGTCTTGGTGGTTGGTTTTGTCTCTAATATTTCTAATAAAGATTCTTCGTAACTTTTATTCTTCTTTTTTTCTTGTGTTGGTTGTGTTATTGCTGGTGTAGAAGAATCGTTCTCACTAATTGCTTCTTCGTCAAGCGATGTCACGTTACTTGAGGTTTCTCTCCCTGGCTCCATAGAAGGTACCAAAAACAGTAACTTATCAAAGTACACGTATCGTTTTCGTTTAGGTGCAGCTTGCCCTGATTTTACGTCTTTTTGACAACGAAGCTCCCTCGAAAAACATGCTCTTAAATTTTTCCAACGACGTTGTAGGTATTACTTTAACTGTAAAAAATAACATTCTTTTATTTACAGGTATTTAGCAACTGGTGCAAGTTTCAATGCATTATCTTTTGAATACCTAATTGGAGCCACAACACTTCGTAATATTGTAAAGTCAACGTGCCAATCTATATGGGAAGCATTGCAACCTATGGCAGAAAAAAATGAAGACTGGTATAAAATTGCTGATCAGTTTTACGAGCGTACTAACTTTCCTAATATTATCGGCGCCGTCGATGGTAAACATGTTAGAATAACTAATCCAAAGCACAGTGGATCTGATTATTTTAACTATCAAAAATATTTCTCTATGGTTTTGATGGCATGGGTAGACGCAGATTATAAATTCATCTACATTGACGTCGGATCACAAGGAAGCGCAAGCGACTCGACGATTTTTAAAAATTCGAATACTGGCAGAAGGCGTCAAGAGAATTTATTAAATATTCCGATTGGACGAACTCTACCTAATGATGAAAATGGAAAAATAATGCCTTTTTGCGTAGGTGATGAAGCCTTTAGTCTGTCGAAAAATATGTTACGACCTTTTATAAGAGAGGACTTACAGTTGCTAAAAGAATCTAATTATCGACATACACGAGCACGTCGAATGGTGGAATGCACTTTTGGAATAATGTGTAATAAATGGAGAATTCTACACAGACCTATCGATCTTAACATAGAATTTTGTGATAAGATTGTAATGGCTTGCTGTATATTACATAACTATGTACGCATTAGAGATGATATTCAATTCACAGATACCGCGTACGAATGTACGCTCAGCAATACGTCTACACATTGAATCAGTGGCATCGAAACATGTCCTGTGTCAATATAAGAAATTATTTTACTTCTTATTTTATTTCACCACAAGGATCCGTACCGTGGCAATATGAAAAAATATAACTAAACATGTAACTTATGATAATAATAATAATTCACAAGTGCACACGCAATAATTCATTTAAATTTCAATCTTATGTCAATGTGGGTAAATAATAATTCCGCAACGGTCTAGTGATATCTATACACCTATGCAAGAACTATAATTGCCTATCGCCCTAATTTAATCTAATAATTATAAATAAGTAACGTAGTAAAGTAACGCTAATGCAATTACCTGCATTTACTTTTTGTTCCTGTGATAAACTTCTTGTTGGAAACAAGTGTAATACTATTTCATCCCATAATCTTCTTTTTAAAATTATATCGGAATATAGCTTTAAATTTTTTGCATATAATGCAGGCCTCTTCTCTACCTATTCTCTATTTATTAATTGTCAATGTCTTCCTCTTGGAAAGAAGACGTCATCTTTAAAAACAAAACACAGCCACACTTTATATAGCATACGTCTACTCCGAACGCGCGGCGCCGGCCGAGTGACAAAAAGTCACCAGTGAGCGGACTCCCATAGTAATGTACAGGGCGAGTGACAGTCACGTCACTCCGGTGTTGCCTGCCGCTGCAACTATTTGTCACCGTATTATCACGTCACCATAATGAGCGCACTCAGTATAGTTTTCATTGCACTTGACTAAGTGGCAGAAAGTCACGTCGACAAAAAATTGCAATCAGCGGCGGGCCTAAATCAGCTAGTTCATAGAATACTTGTTCTTACTTGTTGAGTACGATTGAGCGTCGAATGAGATAAACCAGTTTATGCATGTTTGTCTTATTCCTGTCGGTGCGTGCTGCTTACGCAATCCTATATAAACAACGTAATATTAATTTTATTTTCGTTTGGGGTATCGCGCGTAACGTATTACTTACGTATTTCTTAAAACAAAACAATGTCGGAAGTAAAAAAGAAGACTGCAATACTGTGCGGAATATATTAAATTCGGATTCATTGAAAATCCCACAAACCAATCGTCGCCTTTGTGCCTTCTATGTCTAAAAACATTTTCGAATGAAGCAATGAAGCCGTCAAGACTGCAAGATCATTTGAATAAAATGCATCCAGATAAGAAAGACAAGAATGTAGCATATTTTCAAGACCTAGAGAAGAAGCATAATACTCAGCCAAGTGTAGCAAAACTATTTTCGGCGGCTGGTAAGCAAGATGACGACGGACTTCGAGCTTCGTACAATATCTCTTTGTTAATTGCTCAAAAAGGCAAACCACACAACATCGGAGAATAGTTAATTTTGCCAGCAATAAAGGAAGTAATAACTGCTGTGCTTCATAAACCGGCCGCAGATATTATCCGAAAAATTCCTTTGAGTAATAATTCTGTGTAAAGTCGAATTGATGAAATGGCTGAAAACATTGAAGAATCATTGTGCAATCATCTGAGGACTAGTCAATTCTCAATTCAGCTCGATGAGTCCACTTTACCAACTAATGAAGCATTGTTGCTTTCTTACGTTAGGTTTATTAAAGATGAAAAAATATGAGAAGAACTGTTGTTTGCTAGAAATTTAGAAACCGATACAAAAGGCGAAACCATATTCAATACATTGGAAAAGTTTTGTGATGAAATAGAGATTCCCTTGAAAAATATTATATCAGTTGCTACGGATGGCGCTCCGGCTATGACAGGGTGCCATAACGGCTTCATAGCATACTTACAAAATTAAATTCCTGATGTCCTTGCTGTACATTGCGTTATTCATAGACAACATTTGATTGCTAGAAATTTAAGTCAACGACTATTTCAATCACTGCATCTAAGCAGTCAATAAAATCCGTAACAGCTCTTTGAATAATAGAATATTTCATCAGATTTGTGTTATTATTGACGAAGATTTCAATCGTTTGGTGTTTCATACTGAAGTTCGTTGGCTATCAAGAGGCAATTGTCTGACTCGATTTTACAACCTGTTTGACTTTGTGATAGAGTTCTTGGAAACTAAAGATAGAGAATTGCGCAACAAGAATGATACAGGTTACATGCCAGACATGTATAAATTGTTCAACGACATGAATCTCCAACTGCAAGGCGATGAACTAAATTTAATTAAAACAAAAATGTCGTTGCTGCTTTCGCAGCCAAACTGCTTCTACACCAAAAGAATATGGGCAGACGTGAGTTTCACAATTTTCCAAATTTATCAGTATCCTGCAGTAAAGACGACTTGTTTGCCTACTGCCAACATTTGGAAAACCTCCACATTGACTTCACCGAACGATACCAGGACATTTTGAACTTAGAAATACCAGACTGGGTGTTGGATCCGTTTTCAAATGTCAACACAGCAATATCACCTCAGCTGGAAGAACTTATAGAATTGGCAACGGAACGAGGAAATAAAAATCAAGTTCAAAAATGGCTACCAAGAATTTTGGCTACAAAAAGCGATCCCGAAATGATTGTACCCTGGATTGTGGTCAATCGTTCAACGATTCTTGATAGCATTCCCATCGTCATATTTGTGTGAACGTAGATTTAGTGCTGTGGCAACGTTGCTTACTAAAAAGAGAAATTGTTTGCATGTTACCGAACGTGGCGACTTGCGGGTTCTTGAGTAAATTGGAACCTGATATCAACAAACTTATTAAACAGCATCAGATTCATCCTTCTCATTCGTTTTTATATTAGAATCGATTATGTTTGTTTTATTTTGAATAAAAGATACTCTGTCTGAATACTATAAAGTTGCGTTTCAATAATCATTCTCATTGGCAGGTGTAGCCCGTAAGAGTTAACTTGAGACCTGAGCGCCGTCGTGTACTATTTACTGCGCTCAGGTCTCAAGTTAATTCTTGCGGGTTATAGTAAAAGTCTCGTTTAGAATGAATGTTTAATCTCCGTTAATATAGCTCACAATTTTTTTTTTTTTTTTGTAACAGTAGTTCCATCATGTATTGCATAAAAACAAATTAACACTAATATATACTATATACAATTATATACAAGTATATAATACGAAAAAATATAGAAAAAGGCAGGAGCTCATTGGGCATCAAAAAATTCGTCCGCATCACTGTCAATGGGGTAAGTGCCCAAAAGGCTGGCAGCATTACCACGTTGGATGGCAATGCTGATTCTTTGGGCTAAGAATAGGCCAGCCTTCTGGTCATGTGAAGAGTCAACCAACCGCTTGGCGATGTCCCGAAAAATTCGATGAGCACACGGACCCCAGGGCCCTAGTGTTTCAACCCCAAACGGCTCAAACATATAGCTCCCAATAAGGTTTTTATATTAATTAATAATTAATTTAATTTGAAGTTATAGTGGTTTTTAAGTAGGTGAAAAAACGGGAGCGCTAAAAAATATTCTCAAAGTGGGCAGTAGACAAAATATGTTTGGGAACCCCTGTTTTAGATCAATGCAGCGTGTCACTCGGGTGTTCCGTGATGTCTACTCGCCGCGGGTGTTGGCGAGATCTCGTTCCAAGGGGTCACAAGCTAACGGCGCAAAGGACGAGACTCCGCTCCGTCGCCTGTTAGACGATGCTAGTTCGTTCGGGGAAGCTTCGACGGAGGCGGCGGAGCCCGAACTGCGCTGGGCCACGCAGCCGTACGCGGCGCGCGCGCAGGCGCCACAGCGCGTCGCGCCGCGCGTGGAGCCGCGCGACACCACCGTGCTGCTGTTTCCGGGCCAGGGCACGCAGCAGCTTGGCATGGGCCGCGCGCTACAGGCCATCCCCGCCGCCAAGCAGCTGTACGAGTTGGCCTCCAGTGTAGTTGGGTAATGGATTCAACTGACTAGTAATTTTATGAAACATTACTAAACTTGTTTTCATTAATCAATTTTTAACACATGTGGTGGTGAAAGTTATTAAAATACTAGCTGCGCCCCGCGGTTTTACCCGCATAAGTTTCGATCCCGTGGGAATATTGGTATAAAAAGTATCCTATATATGAATCCTGGTTATAAACCATCTGTGCACCAAATTTCATCCAAATCCGTTCAGTAGTTTTTGCGTGAAAGAGTAACAAACGTCCATCCATCCATACAAACTTTCACGTTTTTATTATTAGTAGGATTTCAATGCATTCTAAATGTGCACACATTATACTTCACGGGATCCTGCCGTTTACCGAAAAGATTTTGCCAAAATTTCACTACAAAAAAAATTTTAGTAACCTTTTTTTATACCAATGCAATGTTTGGAATGATTTTAGTACGCACATTTCATTTGGTCACATTTTTACTTGGCAGAATATTATCAAGGATAACGTCATTTAGGCATTTGGTCTTTAATCAAATGATATTTATAATGAGATTACAGCAAACAATCTTTAGACAATAAACTTTTGGTCAAATGATTTGTTATGGCAAAAAATATAAAGGCAAAAATAAGATTTTTTGGGAATTATATAATTAAAAAATGCAATTTTATTTTAATATAATCATTTATTACATACAAATAAGGAAAAAAAGAGATTACTGTTAGCAGGCTATTAAGAACCGAAATAGAGATCAATTAAAAAAAAATGGTTAGGTTAGGTTAAAACTGTGACCTCCTACGCACGAGCCGAGCGAGCGGTGCCGCGGCAGTGGCCGGCGAGTTCTAGAAACGACTAAATTGTATAGAAAAAAAGAGATTATTTTTAGCAGGCTGTCGAGAACCGAACTTGTTAGACGAAGTTAATTATTTTTAAAAAAATGCTTAGGTTAGGTTAGGTTAAAACTAACCTCCTACGCACGAGCCGAGCGAGCGTAGCGAGCGGCGCCGCGGCAGCGGCCGGCGAGTGGCAGAAACGACTAGATTATGTAGAATTAAAAAAAAAAAAAAAAACAGGCTACCCGAAACTGAACTAATTAGACTATAACAATTGACTGAATAGAAATGGTAAATTGAAAACTGACCATACTAAATATTTGGCAAATTTTATTTTGCGAAAAATGAGTTACTTATTCCAACTGAAATACTTGACTACATAAAAATTGGTAAAAGTACTAGTTGGTAAACAAGTCATTGTTTAAACGTTCACTTGCCAAACATTAGGTTTGCGATACGATTATTTGTGAAAAGATTTTTTGCTAAGTAATAATTTGGCAAATGAAATTATGCGGATTTTTTTTTGGGAAGTGATAATTTGTGGCAATTTCTTTTCGATGAAACAAGAAAGACTCATACTTCACTCATAGTATAGGCGCTACTATCACCTACTCGGCCTATCGCAGGTTATTAAGGTTATTTTTGTTTTGGCAAGGTTCTAATTCAAAATTTCTTAAGTTTTTTGCAAATTGCAGTGATGTTTTGTTGCATGATGAGCATAAAAAAAATTAAAAAAATATTTCAATAAACATTATTATCATTGAATTATGATCATAAATCAATTCGCGGCAATTAATTACTATGCTATGCTTGGTGACCATCCATTACATATCAAGACCCCCTCTGTGCCTCGGAAAGCGTGTATTGCTGTTGATCCCAGCTCTCCTTCGCAGATCTTTGACAGCTGTTACGAGTAGACAAACAGAAGGCCAAAAGTCTGACAACCAGTCTTACCAATGTGGAAATTACTGATATTCAGCTGCATCCGGTTAGACTGGAAGCTGACCCCAACATAGGTGTTCATTGATTTAAAAAAAACATTTACAATGGGCATTTAGATACATATATTTGGAGATCACCTTTTAAGCAAGGGATTGCTTGTCTTAGGAGTCTCCGCACTTCCACTTATCGTGTTTAATGCAATTGAAATGTAGACAATGTAAACATGCAAGACCAAAAATAAAATAAACAAAGATAAAAAAAAATAAAAGGGTATCTTAACATTAAACAAACTGCTCTGCAAAAGAATGAGCGTTATGCAGAAAAGTGCCAGATCGCGCGAGTAAGTGTTATGTGTGTGTCACGAGTGAGTGTTAGTGAGTACGAGTGTGAGTGTGAGTAGTGAGGTTGTGTGGTGTGTGAGTTGTAATAAGTGATGCTTAGTTCACTTATCCCAATTAATATCCTGTCCAATACTAAATACGAGAGTGTGTCTGTTTATTAATTTGTTTGTTTATTAGTTACGCTTTCACGCAGCTGAACAAATCTGAATGAAATTTGAGATTTAGGACTTTGATAGATCATATCCTTGGTTTAGGACACAAGATACTTCTAAACGGCGCTGCTAGTATAGGTAGGTATAGGCGTAGGTTCAATTTTTGGTTGTCGGTTAGCCCTGCGACAATGTCTTGGGATTGAAAGAAGCGAAACAGGTCTTCTTTCACTAACCATGCGCAATAACAACCCAAAAGTAACCACTTTGGTTATTGCAAAGTAGATACAATAGACTCAATATCGTCGTAGGATTTAGTTTAAATTTTTATTTATTTATATGTCGGAGAAGGTATGTCTGTCTCTCAATACTCAATACTCAATACTTTATTGCATTCCATAATGTGTATATATAATAGTTGCTCTCATTATCATCAGGCAAAATTTTAATTACTGTGGGCGTACTATGGGTAGTGTTGGTTATAGCACAATAAAAAAACGATTTGCAGTTCAAATCAGATTACAATTTAGGAACAAGTAGTCACACTAGCGAATCACATACTGTAGTTACCCAAACTCAACGATACGGAACGCGAGACAGTTTCTAACACATGTTGTCCGTACGATGTCCAATGTTTCGATGATCCCGAGAGCTCTGCCACGGTAATTTTATCTATACAGTATTGTAACTCGGCTGCATCTTGGAAATAAATGCCTACAGCCGCGCGGTACGTAAACATGCGATAGGGCTGCCCGCCTCCAGCATTTTAATTAAATTTGCCTACTTTGTTTCTATTTAGTTTTGTGATTGTAAATATACATTTTTTATATAAACAAATAAAATACTTTGTGAATTGAATAGGAAGTGTTCAATAAAAAAAAAATGCGTGTTGTTTTTTGATTGGTAGATTTAATTAAAAAACCATGTTTATGTTTGAATAAAAAATATTTGTATATATTTATATTTTATAACAACCGATTTGTTATAAAATATAAATATTTCCAAATATCTTATAAATTTGCGACCGAAAAATATTTGCGCTTCGATTGAGACGGGCGAAATGCTTTATTATGAAATTTTAAAGTATAAAAAATCCGCATTCTAATATAAAGCTTAATTAAAAATTCATGCAACCAAAAACAGCACAATATATTCTATGCATCATATTAAATATGTACTTGAACTTATTTTTAGTGAAAAAATCGCGCGGTTATTGTTAAAAAAACAACACACCGTCCGTTCGTCACTGCGGCACAGTCGCAACTGCTTGCATGTCGAGCGCATACCGTGATCGAGGCGCGTAGGTATAGCTCGCGCTTTGTCCGTTTGTATGAAGTTGGAATACTGTATAGATAATATTACCGTGGCTCTGCTCACACCGTTCTTGTAGCTGTAGCTCTCCGTCCACCCCCACGAACTCAGGCTAGACTGTAGCGCCACGAGATGGCGCTGGCGTTTCGAATAAACGAATAACTCCGACATATATAAATAAATAAAGATTATTAATTTTAAAGTTTAGGTCTTGAAATCTGCATGGCTGTATGTGTCTTGATTTCATGGACCACAAGTGTATAATGTATGGTTCTGATATTTTGATCTCCTTTGCGGGACGTCGGTGAGACCGACATTTCACAAAGGAGGTCGCCTGGGATGTCAATACCTCTCGATAACGACGGCGAACCGACCGGCGCAGTTGGGACGTGGCCCGCGTGTGCGCCGAGGGGCCCGAAGACGAGCTGGCGCGCCGGTGTCAGACCGCCGTGTTGGTGACGTCACTGGCGGCGCTGGAGCGCGTGCGCGAGGAGCGGCCGGGTGCGCTGGAGCGCGTACGCGCGGCCGCCGGCTTCTCGCTCGGCGAGATCGCCGCGCTCGTGTTCGCCGACGCGCTGTCGCTGGAGCGCGCGCTGCGCCTCGTGGAGCTGCGCGCCGCCGCTATGCGCGCCGCCGCGGCCGCGCGGCCCGGCGGCATGCTGACCGTGTGGCTGGCCACGGACGCCAACCTGCCCTTCGCGCTGCTGCGCGCACGCGAGGACGCGGCCGAGCGCGGCGTGCAGGCGCCCGTGTGCCAGGTGGCCAACTACCTGTACCCGGCTTGCAAGGTGGTCGCCGGGGATGAAGAGGTCAGTGGGCACCGGGACGAGCGGGGCGTGCGCCGACGTAGTGACCGACGAGCTTCCTGTTCGCAGGCGCTGCGCTTCCTGGAGCGGCGCGGCGGCGAATTCGGCGTGCGGCGCTCGGCGCGCGTGCGCGTGGAGGGCGCGTTCCACACGCCGCTGATGGCGCGCGCGGAGGCGGCGCTACGCGAGGCGCTGCGCTCGATAGAGCTACGCGCGCCGCGCCTGGCGGTATTCTCGTGCGTGGACGCGGCCGCATACCGCGACGCGGCCGGCGTGCGCCGTCAGCTGCCGCGCCACGTGTCGCGGCCGGTGCGCTGGGAGCAGACGCTGCAGGCGCTGTACGCGCGGCCGCGCGGCGAGTCGTTCCCGCTGACGCTGGCGCTGGGCCCGGGCGCGGCGCTGCGCTCGACGCTGCGCCAGGTGAACGCGCGCGCGTGGGACTCGTCGCTACAGATCGACGTATAATCGTAAATCGTGTACAGACGAGAGCGCCTGACGTGTGAGGGGACCGCCCCTGAGAATGTAATAGACTATTTTTCTATTCGCTGGTTTTTTAGGCAAATTTTTCGTCTGACATCTGTGTTTTTGTAAATATTAGTCATAGATAATTAAATAGTACCTATTCATATCAAATAGGCAAAAATAAGTAAATAAATAAATATTAAAAAGAAATATTCCCTAAACCTTTATTGCACTTTCACTAGTCTTTATTACACAGCGTGTCTCAGAAATATGTGGTCATATTTACGGAGGAGACCATCAAACTGAACAACTTTCTCCATGGGACCAACGTCGTAGTCGCGACTACATATGCCTGATACACGCCGCAAGTCTCTACTTAAACTGCTGACACTGCTGCATCTGATAACATAGCAGTCAGTCTATTTTTGGATCACACCTTTCACTACGTAAATCTTAACGTCTTCAAAATCAACTTCCGTTGTACAAGCTGAACTCTCACTTGTCTTAAAAACACGATCTTTAAAGACTTAAATATGATGCGCTTAATGGTATTTTATCCATTAATTAGTAGAGAGGCAAACGCTGCTTCAAAGGAAGCACATGAAGGAGAATTATTTCGCTGCTCAACTACCCATGGGTTATGCTTTCGTGTCTCGGCACGTTATGCTCTTGGTCCCGGCTGCCATTCGTGGATCTGGATTACATGGAAGTTTAACATACTTCTACATTTTTAAACTAGGTCGAAATTATCAAAAACGTAATCGTTCCGTGGTAATCAAGTGAGGATTGTGGCGAGAAGGGCTCACCACGTAATCCTCACCAAGGCACCTTTATATCTCTGGAATCACTTAATGACTATTTTCTAGATTGGGCATAGCGTTACGACTATTTTTTGGAATTGAAACCAAGTTGATACTCCCAGCCGTTTGGTTGCAGTAGAGGTGAGGATTGTGTGGAGACGTTCACCACACAATCCTCACCAACCTAAAGGTCAGTCGGTCAGTCGGAATCATAATGAGACTATTTATGACTATTTTTTAGCGTTCTTAAAACTGATTTTCATGAAGTTTTCAAAGGTGAGGATTGTGTGGTGAAAGGACACAACTTACCGCCATACAAAACACTTGATATAATAATATGATGCGCTCGGGTAACCTTTGAAATCAAGAAATCCTTAAGCTTTTCTTTGCAATTTGCAGCTCTTAGTTTTGATAATTAGCTGTGCGTTGTCTGGCGCAGTGCTTGAGAGTTAACAAATAAATTTATGATTAGGCCCCATTTTAAAAGTTGTTCAACTCCATAAACTATTTTTAACAGACTTCAAAAAAGTAGGAGCTTTTGTGGATGTTTGTATTATATTTTTTTAATGTTTTTTCGGGCACAGAATTACTAATAATATATATTATTAAATTGCAAAATTCTTAATCAATCAATCAATCAAATCATTGGCTGTATTTCAATAAATATCCATAGGTAAATTTAGCACTTATAGTTAAAAATCAGTAAGTACTTAATACGATTTTTTTCCACTTATATTGTAACTTCCTGTCACTGATATTTACATAGCAAGTAGTGTATTATGGATTTTATGTGGGGTAGGTACAACTAAAAAGTAAAAACTAAAGCATCAGACTTCCAAAAAAAAAAGTACTTACTACAAAATGAAAAAGCTTTTTTACAAAAAAATTTAAAAAAATACAACTGACTGTTTTTTAACCGACGAAAAATTTCGACGCTATGGGGTCTAAACTCATGTGCTGAATCCATGGTTACAGTTTGCGCGTCGATGTCCCTACCACCCTGTATAGTTGCAAGTTGAGAGGTACCTTAATAACAACTTTAACAGAAACGAGGGCGTACCGTGGTATACTGAACACATCTGCGTACCCCTTTTGAGGGTACAAGCGTGCTGTTATGTTGTGTGATTGCGTAAATAATGCATACATATGCGATAGCAGCAAACGCGGTTGATTTGCTGGTATTAATTGAAGAGTTCCGTTGTCTATCTCCGAAACTTATAATAGATCTTTACGAAATTTAAATGGGACCATTTCGGAATAAACCTCTTTGGAACAAAAAAAGAATTTTACAAATCGTTCATGTATCACGGAGTCGTGCCCGAACATACATAAAAAAATATATATGTCGGAGTTATTCGTTTATTCGGAACGCCAGCGCCATCTCGTGGCGCTAGACAGAGTCTAGCCTGAGTTCGTGGAGGTGGACGGAGAGCTACAGCTACAAGAACGGTGTGAGCAGAGCTCTCGGGATCATCGAAACATTGGACATCGTACGAACAACATGTGCTTTGAAACTGTCTCGCGATTCCGTATCGTTGTGTGTACAGTGTGTGATTCGCTAGTGTGACTGACTTCTTCGTGAATTGTAATCTGATTTGAACTGTAAACCGTTTTTCTGTCGTGTTATAACCAACACTACCCATAGTACGCCCACAGTAATTAAAATATGCCTGATGATAACGAGAGACAGATATACCATCTCCGTCATATATACAGGAAGATTTTTTAGTCACCGTCCACATTTTGATATATTAATCTTTGGCGAAAATCATTGAATATCTATTTTTTCTTTTAGTATCACTCAATACAAAAATATTGAGATATCACATCACAAAGTTATCTATAAAAAGTTAATGTTTCTGGACACTGCCGCGCCGTGCGTACGCGCTAGGTGAAGTTACTCGGGCTGGCCCGCCCCGCGCGCCGCACTATGGAAAATCGTAGAACAACTGCTGATTAAAAATGGTTTTTGTCAATGTCGCTACTGGCATGCTTTTTTTATTTTACTCAATAGTTTTAGGACCAAACTAGACTATAATATCAAAAATTATAAATATTAAATGAAATGATTTTTTTACAACACCACAAACTTTATAGTTTTGACGGACGTCCATGTCAGGCCCGTTCACTTCATCACTTTTAAATTGATTTTATTGTTATACGTTACAGGAAAAGGTATAATGTATTATATATTTCTGGAAACCTCGTCTTTTGAAGAATATGAAACAGCTAATATGTATTTAATGTTATGTTAAGGTTCACCTTAAAATAATTGCAAAATAAAATATGGTGAAAAAAGTTTTTTTAAAGTTCAACGAGACTTTTGACACACGTTACCCACGTTTACCCCTGCTTTACATTTAATGTTGATTTGTAGCCTAACTATCCATAAACATAATCAAATAATAACAGCTGCGGATATTTTCGGGTTTCGGAGTAATTAATAAAAATGTGATAAGAGTCAGAAAACGGAAAACCGCTCGCTATCTATTGCGGTTTGAAATGTTGCTGTTTACATCAATAGTTTGCGGTAAGTTTTGTATTTAGGTGTCCGAGCCTTCGCTTGACCCACTAACATTATTGTGAGATAACCTCTTGGATTTTACGTGTGGCAACACTGGTTTACCATTGGGCACCCTACTATACCGAGTGCGTGACGTCACTTCCTAGCCACTCGGTCGATCGCAGCGGCGGAGCAGGCGCTTGAGCTTCTTCAGTACGTCTTGGATTTTTGACGTGTTAACACCTGTGACTAGAAGTGAACAACAAAATAGCAAACTTATTAAGGTAAGCTCCCATTATGTACATATTTCTGTTCTTAACAGGAAAGCCCTGTTTCTTAATGTTTGATTGCGCTTTATGCATGGGAAAGCCCCATGCTTGCTTTTGATTGCGCGGGAAAGCCCCATGCTCGCTTTTTGCTTTCTAAAAACAGAAGCGCATACAACCTTATCGCGATTTACTAGGAAAGCCCTAGTTTTCATCGCAATATACATACATTGTCGTCTTGTTAATTTAACTTGGGCAGCCGACATGTCACCTGTGCCAACAGACGACGTCGGCTGTCCAGACGACATGGGCAGCTGACATGTCGCCTGTGCCAACAGACGACGTTGGCTGTTCAGACGACATGGCCAGACGACGTCGGCTGTCCAGACGGCTGACAACGTCGCCTGCGCACGTTTGTTATCTACATTCCGCTTACGCTTTCCGTTTGTCTGCAGATGACAACGACTATGAGAGAGCTGATAGATTGGCAGCCCCCGCCAGCGGATGAAACTCATTTTCACGCCCTCATACATACGTTAGAAGCTCTTTATCCTGATGGTTGGAAGGATTGGGTGGTCAAGAGCGTTACACCAAAAGACCTCTTCGGCGAAACTCTTACTCCCGACACTGAGGCGCGTCTACGTTTTGCCGTGCCAACGCTCCGCCTTGCCAGAGTCTTCCGCTGTGAAAAATAATTCAGTGAACGCCGATACAAAACTGTAAAAAGAAAACTTTTAGAGTGGCCAATTGGCTTAGCCCTTATTTACCAACCTCTATCCATAATGGTGAAAGTCCACCCTGACGGGCCACAAAATAAGTTCGAAGCTATGCTCCCAGGGTTGAAGAAACACTTGATATCACTCAAAGAGGCATCTAATATTCTGAAATCGGAAGCTAACGAGGAAAACACAACATCCGTCGCCTCGAGCACTTCTGCTGCCTCCAAACGACAGCAAACGCCGGACCCTGTGCAGCACCGAAAGAGACAACGACTCGCAGATGATAGTCATTCTGCTGAGTCGCTGTCAGAGTATATGCGGCAACAAAACGAGATTTTGGGTAGGCTGTGTGAAATCACTTATGGCCTAACCCGTCAGATGCCAGAACATTCCTCAGCACCTAAAGAGTCTACAAGCCGTAGTCTGGCAAGCTCTGAAGACGACTCTGAAGCTCGTGAAAGGGGTTCAAACATTGAAGACTCCTGGACTGCACCGCCCCTGCTTGATTTCGCACCTGAAACTAAGGAAAGTGAAGCGAAACTTAGCAAAGCATCCGCCAAAATGGTCGAAACAGGTATGAAATGCCTAAAATTAGAAACCGACGGTTGGCACAACATCCGTTACGCAGATGTGCAAAAGATGTTTCAAGCATCGCCTGTGTTTACATCACTTAAAGTTAATGGGCACTTAGCAACAGTAACTCCTCCATGGCAATTAGTGTCTACCCTGGAAAAATGTGACCTATGCCTGGGAGCAATAACCCACGGCTTATTACAGCAACGAATAGCATTTGAGGAAACGTATGCTAGTGCCCCACCTGATGTGAAAACTTATCTTAGTAAGAATTTTCTAAACAAAGAAAAATCGCCGTTTAGAAAAATATCAGACTCTCTACTGCAATATGCGTGTGGGAAAAGAGCCGAAACCAGCGAACAAAGACGAGCTTTATACAGACCACAAAATAAAACCATCAGTGAACTGCTGCACGCTATTCCACCATCGAGTACTCACCTTTTCGCTGAATCCCAGCTGTCTGATTTAATAAAAGAACAAAGGAGGAGTATCGAAGGTGTTCCCCGGAAAATTCAAAAGACCAAATGTGCCTGCGAACTCTAAGCCTAAAGGTAGACAAGCAGTCAAGCAAAGATCGACATTTCGGAAACAAAACCGCCGAATTCCAGAAAAGTCAACACGTAGCTTTAACCAGCAGCAGCGGCAACCTGCAAAAAATAAAGGAGGATATGAGGGGAAAAAGCAATAATTTTCAGGCAGGACAGGTTAGTCATAAACTCACGGAATGGGAGGTACTCGGTGCTCCACGTTGTATCACATCAATTATATCTGGATATAGAATTCCATTTGTACGACGTCCCCCGAATTTTAGGTTGGACAAAGACACTTGCGCCCGATATGAAACAAATCTTCGACAGACATGTCTGAAGAAATCAGTAAATTAAAACAAATTGGTGCATTACGCACATGTCAAAGTAAAACAGGTTTCTTATCATTTATGTTCTTACGAAGGAAAGCAGACGGATCTAATAGACCCATCTTTGACCTCAGAAATCTAAACCTTTATTTACGTCCACCTAAATTTAGACTCATAAACCAACATAAAATTCCGGGATGTCTTAGTATTGGCGATTATATGACTCAAATTGACCTATCCCAGGCATATTTCCATATTACAATTGCGAAATCTCATCAAAGATACTTAGCATTAGTATACGCTGGTGTTACATATGAGATGACCTGTCTGCCTTTTGGTTTATCAACAGCTCCTTGTACATTCGCTAATGTTACTAACTGGCTTGCTAACTATTTCAGAAAGAAATCAATTCGGATGATAGTTTACTTGGACGACTTTCTTCTAATGCATACGGATCCAGATGTTCTACAGACTCAAACCTACTTCGTTGTAAATCAGCTCACAAAACTGGGTTGGTGCATAAATCCAGAAAAATCTGTATTACGACCAACCAACAGTGTGGAATATCTAGGACTAACCTGGGACACATATCAAAACACCAAAAGTCTTACAGACGACAAGATCATGAAAAACCTAAGCATAATAGAAGATACACTTCAAAAAGGACATTGGACTTGGCAATCTGCAAAAATCTTATTAGGCAATATCAACTTCGCTTCTTGCGTCGTGCCGTATGGGCGTCTACAAACGCCATTGCTTACCGGAATCTGTGAAAGAGGCACTGGAGTGGTGGAGAACAAATATCACGCGACAGTCGCCGATACATCACGAAGACCCGACTACCTTTGTAAGCACGGACGCAGCAGCTCTCGGCTGGGGAGCTTCAGTAAACGGACAAAACTTGAGTGGGCTCTGGAATCAAAAGCAACTCAAATGGCACAGCAACCAAAAAGAGCTGTGGACCATCCTGGAAGTATTAAAAATAAAAGGCTGGCAAATTCGCGGACAAACAGTTATGGTACAGACGGACAACAAAACAGTTGTATCGTACATAACGAAGGAAGGAGGAACCAAATCTGTGAAACTCCTACAAACGACATTCCAAATTTTCCAGCTTGCGGAGAGATGGCGAATACACCTCATAGCTCGTTACCTGCCGGGTCGATACAACCTCATCGCCAACAGTCTTTCAAGGGACAACGACCCGCCAGAATGGACGTTATCAGAAGACATTCTGAAAGTGATATTCAGGAAATTCGGCACACCAACAATAGATCTATTTGCAAGCAAACGATCTGCCGTAGTAACGAGCTATGTCAGCGAAAATGCGGAGGATCGAAATTGTGTGTTCGTGGATGCTTTCAGCCGACCGTGGAACTTCAGACTCAGTTGGATCTTCCCTCCACCGGCCCCAGTGCCTCGCGTCTTGCGCCACCTCGGAAAGAGCAAAGGAGTCTACCTATTTGTAGTACCCAAATGGGAGAAGACCTTTTGGAAAGCCGAGCTGAGGCAACGAGCTTTATGCCCTCCAATGATGATCTGGAACGTCAGGAAACACCTGGTAGACCTAACTACGGGCCGGGCACCAGTGGCAGTACACTGTCTGTCTTTGCAGGTCTGGAAAATTCAGGCTGGTCCAATATAGTTTCTTCCTGGCCTGAAAAGGAAAAAAAAACTTTTAGAGTCGTCCTGGCGTAAGTCAACTTTAAAGACATACAAACCCGCGTGGGAAAGATGGCGACAATGGTCTAAGGAACATTGTGACACTAACAATCCAGAGGCCAGTGATCTTGTAAAATTCATTTGTCATCTACACTCAGATGTTAAACTCGCCCCCAGTACCATAGCGGTTCACAAATCAGTGGTCGCAATGTTTGCAAATCCTACAAGAACAAATGAGCTCAGTAATCATCATCTAGTTCGTCAAGCCCTAAAAGCTATCACCCTCAGTAAGCCTCCTCCCAGAAAACCCAATACTTACTGACCTTATTAATTACCACCGTAGTTACACTATTGACAATAGTAGTTTGTTCCAAGTGTCGCGGCACGTAGCTGTTCTTCTTCTTCTCGCCACTGGAAGGAGAATCCATGACCTTACTCTCCTCGACATCAGCTCAGAAGGCCTTGAGAAAGTAGACAATCACTTAATCCTATGGCCCAGGTTCGGTTCGAAGACTGACTGTGCAACCTTTCGTCAGTCTGGCTGGAAACTATCTCCTAACGAAGATCAAAAATTTGATTTAGTACATTGGATTCGTATCCTGATATCCCTGTCAGAATCTCGTAGATCAAGTCGAGATAACTTGTGCAGCCTTTTTATTACGACACGAAGTAAAGTCGGTCCTGCCTCTCGCACAGTCATCGCAGGATGGATCCGAACAGTTTTAAAGGATGCCCATATTTACGATTCACCCGGCAGTTTTCGATCTGCAGTAAATAGTGCAAACTGGAGAAACTACAACCTAGATTTGGACGAAGTAATAAAACGAGGTAACTGGAAAAGTAGAGATACTTTCCTAAAGCACTACTTTAAAGAAACCGAAAGTCGTCAAAATAAGCAAAACGTTGATGATAATATTATTGCTAATTGCTTTTCGCCATTGTGATTTATAATAAATTAAAGTGATCTCTTAATCGTTCCTAATTTTTGTTCTACAAATAAGTAGAATCTAAATACTTTACCGTTGTTATGAGGAAGTTTCATTACAAATTTTGTTAACTTTGTTTACCGAGTTATACCTAAGTTGAAACATTGAGTTACCTTTGTTAGTTGAAAGGAAACCCTTTTCTTTTTGTTTACTCCAAATAATTAAACATTCCGAACATTAAAGACTTGTGATTTTGGTCTTTGTGGGTTTCATTGGAATGTCTGTCACATCATTAGGCTCCCCCCGTACAATCGCAGCGCCAGCAGAAAATAAACACTTCTCACAATAATGTTAGTGGGTCAAGCGAAGGCTCGGACACCTAAATAGCAACGTTTTCCCCCCGTAGGGTAGAAAACGTATATTTAGGTTCCAGCCGAAGCTTGACCCACTAAGAATTAACATTCTTGCTGGCTTGTGAGTACTGAAGAAGCGCAAGCGCCTGCCCCGCCGCTGCGATCGACCGAGTGGCTAGGAAGTGACGTCACGCACTCGGTATAGTAGGGTGCCCAATGGTAAACCAGTGTTGCCACACGTAAAATCCAAGAGGTTATCTCACAATAATGTTAGTGGGTCGGCTGGAACCTAAATATACGTTTTCTACCCTACGGGGGGAAAACGTTGCTAATTTATCATTGATATTAGGGCATTTATCTTTTTTGCACTCATGTTGCGTGTGAAAATATTAATCAACAAAATGCACACTACCCTCATATTTCAAATAGTATATAAACAGTGGTTTCATTCCATTGTAAATAACAAAATAGTGGTGAATTAACAGAAGTGTAATTACATTTGTTGACTCTTCAAAATGTCTACTTTCAAGTGTTCTAAACGTGAAATAATACTTTCGTATATCGAAGGAGGAAAATCGTTGGAAGCATTATCAACAGTTTTGCAAGAAAAATATCATGTGTCTGAAGACAACTTATGTTTCATCCTCAGTGATTTTCAAAGACATATTATTCCCGCTTTTAATAAACGCTGGAACGAAGCTTCACGGAACAAGGATACATTTTTAATGAAGAACAGTAATTGGTTGGAATCAGAATATTCAATAACTTTACCGGACTCTGAAGACGTTACAACCATCTACTTCTTCTGGGAAACGTGGAAAACCGTGTGTATCTTATCCAGACTTGTCAGAATCCAGTAAAAGAAGAAAAAATACAATGTTACTTAATGAATATGGATTTGAACACGTCTATAATGCATATCTTCAAGGGTTACGTTCGATAGGAGGAGGAACAGAAGCTAAACTTGTGGAAACATTAAGGTTTGCTGACAGTGAAAATAAGACCTTATTTTCGAGTCTCATAGAAGACGCAAGGCAGACCAAAATGTTAACGGATGAAGAAGCATTGAGCGTATTTATTGACTTGGATTTAACGAAAGCACAATATTTGTACTTGTAGAAATTTAACGAACGAACGAAAATGTTTTGTGCTTCCGCCATATTACAAAGTGCAAGAAGTTAAAACTACTTGCTATCCACCGTCTTCAGCCATAGAAATTACAGACACAAGTGCAAAAATAGTAAGGCTTCAAGATTTATTAGATCACACTGCAGCTAGAATATTGACAATAGATTCAGTCTATAGGAATGGATTGAATAACTTACTTCTGTATAGTAAATGGGGCTGTGATGGCTCATCCGGTCAAAGCCAGTACAAACAGAAACTGCCAGAAGAGTCTGAACTTATTTCTGATTCGAATTTATTTATCACTTCTTTGGTGCCTATTAAGTTAATTAACGAGCTAACAGGTGATGTTGTCTGGCAAAATCCGGTACCTTCATCTGTTCGTTTTTGCCGGCCTATATTAATAGAATTTTGTAAAGAAACTCCCGAGAAAACTAAAGCCGTTGTGGATGAAATAAAGGGTCAAATAAATTCCTTGAGTCCATCATTAATTAACAAAGAAGGTGAGGGAGTGCAAGTGAAGCATGATCTCTTCCTTACAATGATAGATGGTAAAGTAGCTCAGGTATTAACAGATACGCCTTCGGGTTCCACATGTACAATATGTGGAGCTACTCCACGCCAAATGAACGATTTGACAAAAGTGACAGCTAGGCCTGAAAATGAAGATTCTTATCAATACGGACTGTCTACTTTGCACGCCTGGATTCGTTGTATGGAAATGATTTTACATATTTCCTATAATCTGTCTTTCCAAACATGGTCAGCCACAAGTGAAGAAAAGAAACGACTAAAGCAAGAGAAGAAAACCCGGGTACAAAGGCGTTTCCGTGAAGAGCTAGGATTGATCATCGACAAACCAAGACAAGTGGTAATTCTAATGACGGTAATACTGCCAGAAGATTTTTTCACAATGCAAGCTGCTCTGCTGAAATTACAGGAGTGGATATAAATTTGATTAAACGACTTTACATAAATTCTGCAAGCTCTTTCATCGGGTGTAATGATAAATGCTGAAAAATTTGGCAGTTATGCTATGGAGACTGCTAGGATCTATGTGAGCAATTATGAATGGTATTACATGCCATCTTCAGTTCACAAAATTTTGATTCATGGAGAAAGTGTCATAAAGCATTTTGCAGTACTTCCTATTGGTCAACTTTCGGAAGATGCACAAGAATCTCGCAATAAGGATTATAAAAAATTTCGTCTTCATCATGCTAGAAAATGCTCAAGATCCGCTACAAACGAAGATGTATTTCATACTCTTTTTTATACTTCAGATCCTTACATTACCAGCATTAGAAAACCGTATACTAAAAACGTGAAGGAACTTGATGAAGACACCTTAGATCTTTTGAAAGTGAACGAATTAATTTTAGATCCCGAAGTTCATCAAGTATAAATAACATAACATTTAGTAAACAGTACAATTAATTAATTAATCTGTGTTCAATTTTAATCTTTAAAAAAATGCTTTTTTTATTTTATTTGATTTTTATTTTGATGTACTATATGATATTTGGTTTTTGTAAACATTAAAATAATAGTAGGTATTCATTGTTAAGAAATAAACATTGGAGATTTTTTATAATTTTGAATTTGTTTTATTTTTTAATTTATTATTTTAAATTTAATCATAATAAATTACATTCTATTTGAAGCCATATACACTATTCTATATTTGTGCAAAATTTTAGAACATAATATTCAGAAATAAAGAAGTTATTGATTTTTAATCAGAAACAGACCATTATTTTCCACAGTGCGCCGCCGCAATTCATTGATAACACAATAATAAACAAAGTTGCAAATTTTCCCTTCATACTTTCACGGGCTTAGGACCGTCAATAAGCAAAAGGTTTGTGCTATGTTCACTATGATTAGAATGTAATCCTTAATTAATGAATTACAAATTAAGTAAAAATAAATTAAATAAATAAGAACTTTAGACCTTATTAAAACCGTGCCAAAACGTTTTGCTATTATGCGTCTTTAAAAAATTTGAATCAATTTATGTACAAATAATTAAAAATTTAATCAAAATCATCTTAGAACATTAACAGTACTTTAATAAATGTTCAAAATGCATACCGTTTCTCTCTAAACAGAGTTGCACGTTTTTGTTGAGCACTACAGTGTCACTTTTCACGTCACTTCTTGCACGTACAATTTGCTCTTATAATTGGTCTAGGCTTTGAGCTTCTTCCACATACACTCGTCGTTTTATTTCGCCCCACAAAAAAAGGCATATGGAGTAAGATCTGGTGACTGGGGTGCGAAGTGCCGCGCTGCATCTCGCATACTCGATCTAGGGCTCCGTTCAAAGAAATCGAAGATATCTTCTTCGATCTCTACTGCGAGTCTCGTCCTGCCACGTCCATGAGCGTGTGTAGGACCTATAAATTTGCCATGGTCTCTTAGCCTCTGATTTGCGGCCAAAATCGTTTGGCGATTAGGTACTGAAGAATTTATTATCCCTTGATTGCGAAGGCGAGGAATACTTTCTGCTTCGTACAGTCTCTGGGCACCGTTCAAGCTTTCACCACTAAGTATGTAAGATCGCACCATTTCGTAATACTCGCGGTAGGAATACATAGTAAACAAATTCACGATAGCGCGGGGCGCCGCCGGCGGGATGCGCGGGAACACGGAAGCAAGCGCTTGCGTCGCGAAAGGGTCCGCGGGGCTGACTATTTGACTAACGATAGATGTAATGTGTCGCGCAGTCGAGCGGAGCGGGGGTAAGCGGGGTGTGCGCTGCCCTTTTCATTGAATGTTTGCGCGGCGAGTGTACGTTTAACTTGTGACCACGCAGAGCGGATAAGCGGATAAGCGGAGTTAGTGAATGATACCTAATGCCTAGAAAAAATTTGGACGGTGACTAAAAAATCTTCCTGTATAGGTAATGTTGTAACTTGTAACTATAAAGACTTGAACCGTCTATCTATAAATTTAGTCGCATTAAAGGTGTTGTCAAGCATACACGCATTTTAATCCACACAAATCCAGTCAAGCTATTTGCAACCTTAGTACAAAGAACATATGGTCCTTCGAGCCGGATCGTAGTGCGCCGTACTGAACGAGTTCGAGTGTCGAGAACAATAGGCCGCATCGCATTCCTTAGATAAGAAGCGAGCTCGGACCGTCATTTTTTACTAATGAGTTTGAAGATTTTGTGCAAATAATTTTACAATATTATAAGTGAATAACATTTACGCGTCAATCATAACAACACGTGGTTTTGAAGAATATTTTGTTATTTGTGTTTATTAAAGATGTCTACGTCGGAACAATTACTTGGAGTGTTAGAAGAAATTGCGAAAATATTACAAAAAACACAAGTAAACTTGAAAAAATGTCCTAAACAAAGATTGACGCGGGGATATATTGAGACACGATTAAAATGTTTAGAAGAATATTGGAACAAATTTACTACCACCCACCAAGAATTAATAAAGTGTACGACACGCGAAAATCGAAGTACTATAAGCTATTTTGTGAACGAAGATTACTATATATGCGAAGATCTTTACTTATCTATGCAAGCGGACCTCAAAGACTTATGTCTACAACTTTCGTCCGGCAGTGCCGCAAACAATTCAGGTGCCTACGAATCGGGCATGTTTACATCACAACTTAGATTGCCGAACATTGAATTGCCAAAATTTACGGGACGATACGAAGAATGGTCCTCCTTTCACGACTTATTTGCATCATTAGTTCACAACAATACTTCAATTAGTGACGTACAAAAATTACACTACTTAAAATCAAGCATTGGTGGTGAAGCAGAGGCGCTATTGAGACACATTCAAATAACGGAAAGCAATTATTCGCAAGCCTGGAGCGCACTGAAACAAAGATATGGAAGCAAACGACTTATAGTGAACGCAATTATTAAACGTTTGGTGAATCAAAGAAAAATAAATACACAGAGTGCCAGTCAAATCAAAGCTTTGTTAGACACAACTCAAGAGTGCATTAATAACCTCAAAAATATGTCAGTTTCCACGGAGTCTTGGGATCCTATAATTATATTTCTTGTTGTACAGAAATTGGACCAAGAAACTCACAAAGACTGGGAGGAATATTCCTATCAAGAACATTCAGAAGACTTACCTACATGGAACAGCCTGAATAAGTTCCTCGAGTCGAAGTTCCGCACCCTCGAGCTTGTGACACCAACTGCACCTGCACGAGAAAAACCTAAAGAAAAATCATTCGCTGCCACGGCTACCACGTCCACTGAAAAAACGGGTATTAAGTGCGAAAAACAACATACATTGTGTCATTGTAAGCAGTTTACGAACATGGATGTCAAAGACAGAAACGAGTATGTAAAGAAAAATAGATTGTGTTATAATTGCTTGTTACCGGGACACGCAGTATTTAAATGTCGCGTTCCTATAAGCTGCCGTATCTGCAAAAGGCGACATCATTCTCTCCTTCACACAAAAAGGGAAGATGCTGCAAAGACAGAGAGTGAAACAGCCCCCACAGCTACTGCAACTTCAAATGTGTCTGTGAATCACACCATAGAAGACAACACAATTACAACAATGGCGGCTCAACACAATAATATAAAGGTGACAGCGCTGCTAGCAACGGCCATAGTGAAATGTAGAAATGAAGAAGGACACACTATTGAACTAAGAGCGCTAATCGACCAAGGATCGCAGGCATGTTTCATTAGTGAGAAGGCGGCTCAGCTTCTGAAACTCAAAAGACAGTCAGCGACAGGCAGCGTGATCGGAGTGGGATCTACTAAAACTGATGTCAAGCAAGTGGTTCAACTACAGGTTATATCAAGAGTAGAAGGCAACTTCTGTCTTAACATACAAGCCTATGTGATAAGTAAACAGTTGACCACTAAATTACCAAAACACGCTGTATACACTGATGTTAAGCACCTGGAATGTCTAAAACTAGCAGATCCGACTTACCATTTACCAGGGTCAGTCGACCTTCTGCTAGGAGTGAGAGAGTATGCAGACATTTTACAACCAGACCTAATCAAAGGTCCACCAGGCACACCATGCGCACAACGAACCAGCCTGGGTTGGATTTTATTCGGAGAAGTACAAAACACAAATAAAGTCAACTCTTTTCTTGTTATGCACAGTCAAATAGATATGGACAATATGTTAAGAACACTGTGGGAAATAGACACTGAAACGAAAAGAATATACACACAAGAAGAGCAGTTATGTGAAGATATTTACAAACAAACATACACAAGGAATGAAGAGGGTAGATATTTTGTTACCTTACCTTTTAAAACCAAAAACCCTAAATCACCAGACGGTAACACACGTGAAATAGCAATGCGTCGATTACAACAATTGGAGAGAAAATTTATAAAACAACCTAACTTAAAGGAGGAATATGTTAAAGTGATAGAAGATTATGCACTGCTAAATCACCTGGAAGAAGTACCTGCAGAAGAATTACATACAAGGAAAGCTGTGTACTTACCTCACCACGCAGTTGTCCGAAGTGATAAAGAGAGCAGTAAAACAAGTCGTCTATGACGCCTCCTGTAAAGGATCCAACAACATCTCACTTAACGACGAGTTACTAGTTGGGCCTTTAGTTCAAGATGACCTTCGGAGCATCATAATGAGATGGAGGATGCACGCAGTTTGCTTTGTCGCAGACATAAAAAAAATGTATAGAATGGTACGGCTGTCCAAACCCGACACAGATTTCCATCGTATCCTGTGGAGAAAAGACCCGTCTGAACCTGTGAAAGATTACCGTCTACTTACCGTGACGTTTGGTACAGCTCCAGCACCTTACTTGGCATGCAGAACTTTGCTTCAGCTGGCAATTGATGAGGGTAAAAATTATCTTGTCGCTGCACAAATGGTTCCAGATTTTTATGTTGATGATGTTTTGTCTGGAACGGACACGCTGGAAACGGCTATTAAAGCCAGTAAACAACTGAAGGAGATGATGAAAAGGGGTGGTTTCGTATTAAAGAAATGGTCATCGAACAATGTGGAGTTCATGAAATCTATACCACCAGATGAAAGATCACAAAATGCCTTCCTTGATTTGAATATTGCTGGAAAAGTGAAGACGCTGGGAATCCTGTGGAACCTAAATACAAATAAATTTGAATATAAGTTTACTTTGAAACCTGCAGAAGGTGCTCCAACCAAACGAAGTATATTCTCAGATGTGCAAAAATTATACGATCCTTTGGGATGGTTGTCGCCAAGCATTATCAAAGCTAAATTACTGATGCAGAGACTCTGGCTGGAACAAATCAGCTGGGATGATAACATAAGTCAAGACTTGGAAGATGAATGGTTGCACATAAGATCTGATTTTAAACATATTAACGACATTAGTATTGATAGATGGATACATACAACAGCTGAAAACAAAGATTACATCCAGCTGCATGGATTCAGCGACGCATCATCACGGGCCTACGCAGCAGTTGTATATGTGAGAGTAACTTGCCCTAATGGGGAAATTCATACCAATCTGATGGCAGCTAGAACACGAGTTGCACCATTAAAAACTATTTCCATTCCTCGACTCGAATTGTGTGGAGCACTGCTGTTGTCACAACTATTAAATCATGTAAGCAGAGCAATGAAAATAGAAAAATCACAAACCTTTGCTTGGACAGATTCATCAATTGTCTTGGCATGGTTGTCCGGCGAGCCGTCAAGGTGGAAGACATTTGTGGCAAACCGGGTGGTGGAAATACTAAACAATGTCAGCTGCAATCAATGGTATCACGTATTGTCTAATGAAAATCCCGCCGATATTGCTTCTCGAGGGTTACCAGTAGAAGAATTAAAAGAATGCAATTTGTGGTGGAACGGGCCAAGTTGGCTGAGCACAGAGGAAATCAAGTTCAGTAGACTGGACAATACACAAACTGACGAAGAAAAGAAAACAATCAAAGAGCTACAAGTAAACTTAAAACTAAATAACACGGACGATAATAGTACAAGAATGATGGAACAATTTAAGAATTTCAGTAATTTAAAGGAATTGCTTACAGCTATCTGCTACTGTCGGAGATTTCTACATTATAAACGCAATACAGTTATTTCTGAAGCCGAGAAACATGTCACTACAAAAGAACTAGAAGAGGCACTACAAAGATGTATAAAGATGACACAAGATAACGATTTTGAAGACGAAATTCAAGCATTAAAGAATGGAAACGATGTAAATAAAAGAAGTCCTTTAAAATCGTTGAACCCCTACATGGATACCAACGAAATCATAAGAGTAGGAGGTAGATTGAGAAATGCCGATATTGCCTTTGAAAGTAAACACCCAATTATACTTGGAAACAAGAACGAATTGACTCGATTGATTGTGAAGAATGCACACGCGGACACACTTCATGGAGGAGCGCAATTGATGATGGCCTACATTTGGTCTAGATACTGGATACTACGAGCAAAAAACGTTGTGAAGTCATGTATACGGAAATGTCTGGTATGTGCTAAACATAGTGCCACATCTAAAAGACAACTAATGGGTGATTTACCGAAAGAGCGCGTTACGCCAGCCAGACCATTCCTTCATAGTGGAGTCGATTTTGCAGGTCCAATTCAAGTCTTAATATCAAAAGGGAGAGGAGCTAGAACCAACAAAGCATATATAGCCATTTTTATTTGTATGGCAGTTAAGGCGATACATCTTGAATTAGTTGGCGATTTAACGGCAGAAGCATTCATCGGTGCATTCAGAAGATTTACATCTAGACGAGGAAAGTGCGCTCACATATGGAGCGATCAAGGCAGGAATTTTATGGTAGTAGTAAGGAACTCATAGCTGCATTACAAACCGCGCAATGTGAGCTCCCAAGAGACGTAGCAGACATGTTAGCAAAAGATGGAACGCAATGGCATTTCATACCCGCATACAGCCCAAACTTCAGCGGTCTCTGGGAAGCAGGTGTGAAGTCCATTAAACACCACTTGAAGAGAGTTCTTACTACAAACCTAACATTTGAAGAACTGACAACCTTATTATGTCAGATTGAAGCCTGTTTAAATTCCCGCCCTCTCACCCCTGCAGACGATTCAGATATAGACTCGATAGAAGTGCTAACCCCAGGTCATTTTCTCATTGGAGAATCTCCCATTGTTGTGTCACATCCAAACCTAGAAAATATAAAAATTACTTACCTCTCACGCTGGCAATACATGCAGAAACTTCTGGGCGACTTCTGGCAAAAATGGCAAACTGAATATTTAACACGTCTGCAACAACGACCTAAATGGATAAAACAAGAAACAGAATTAGAAAAGGGACAAATAGTACTTATAAAAACAGACAATTTGCCACCTGGAAAATGGCAATTAGGAAGAATAATTGAAAAACACCCTGGGTCAGATGGTTTAACCAGAGTATATAGTGTTAAAAGTGGAGACAGTGTCATTAAAAGATGTATTACTAAATTGTGTCACTTACCTGTAGACTGTAATGATGATTCTTAATAATTCTAATGATTTACTTACCTTATGTTGCACTGTTATTGTATTACATTCGCATCTGTAAATGAAAGTTGATTAAACATGTATACTTACCTGTAAAGTTAAATAGTTAGCTATATAAACACTTGCCTTAACAACTAATGTTTTAGAAAATTGTGAAGTTGTACTTACCTATATTCTTGAGATAGAAATCTGTACCAGCCTTTGTTAGTATTACGATTTTGCATGTTATGTTTCTTTGTTAAAAGGACTAGATAGTCCTTTGGGGGCCGGTATGTTGTAACTTGTAACTATAAAGACTTGAACCGTCTATCTATAAATTTAGTCGCATTAAAGGTGTTGTCAAGCATACACGCATTTTAATCCACACAAATCCAGTCAAGCTATTTGCAACCTTAGTACAAAGAACAGGTAATAAGTATATTATAAACATCAGAATTTCTCCTTTTTTTGAACTCGGTTAAAAATAACTTTAATTTTGGAAGCCGGTGTCAAAAAACAAAATGCAGAACAAAGGACACCTACTTCCGAAATTAAAGTAATTTTTCACTTTGCAGTGATGATTTTTTTTGTAAAAAAAAAATTATACTTTTTTTGTTTGACCCTTTACTAGCTTCTGCCCGCGACGTCGTCCGTGTGAAGTTTCTTGTTCCACCGTCGGTCGCATGACATCAGCTGCCAGCGCTGTCACTTCGATTTCTCTTAGCGATCTTTCAGACTTCTTTTCTTTTTGCTCTGCTCCAATAGAGTGATGTCAAATAGCCTATAGTCTTCCTCAAGAAATAACTATTAAAAACAAATAAATATAACTAATACAATTTTTTTTTTTTTAATCCGACCGGTTGTTGCAGATATTAGCGCGTTCAAACAAACAAACTCTCCAGCTTTATTATTAAATAAAACAATGTAATAGATATGGTAATAATTTATTTAATGTAAGTCAGTATAGAACTGTACCATGATTCAATTCAATCATTTTTCCATTCCGTTTGTAAAAAACTTCGTGAACATCATACAATAAAAATCTTATACAGATAATAGAATCAGTTTTCATTTGGTGTCTTTATCGATAGGATTGTTTTACAGTTGCAGGATATTTATCTAATTGTGAACAAAATACCCATTAGTACAACAGTCTGCTCATTCGTTTTTGTAAGAGCTACTTGCGGACTTCTTCATCAAATGAATTATAAATAAAATCAGTGTACCTATATGAAAAATACGCGAAGAATCTCCTTTCTTTTTAAGTTGGTTTTGTGAAACAGGGCAGGATGCAGCGCAGACATAATAATGTCATTATAATCGCCTACGTCTATGTTATGAGTATGATCGAATAACAACTACTTGGCTTAGCCTAAAGATAACAATTATGTACATTTGCGTTTTGGATTATTCGTATCGAGACGCGACGAAAACGAGTGCGACGTATTCTCGTATTATATCAAATCGAAATAGGTCGATCCGACGCGAAACGAGCGGTCAGAACGTCGATAGTAAAATATAATTCATATTTCGCTAAATTATTATATACACAATTCGAAAAATAAATTACACTATGGTTCGGTTCGGCACGATCACAGGTTGAGCGGGTTGGGAGTGGGCTGGCCTCCCGCCGCCGCCACCGCGCTGCCCAGCTCGGCCAGGCGCGCGTACTGGCGCAGCGAGCGCGGGTCGCGCGTCGCGGCCAGGAGCACGGGCATGCGCGTCACGGCCTCCTCGGCCCACGCCTCGGCCAGGCGCAGCTCGTGCGCGGCCGACGGCAGGCGCAGCCGCGCGGCGCGCGAGGCGCGCGACATGACGGCGGCGGCCGTGTAGGCGTCGATGGCGGACGCGGCCAGGCGGTTGAGCACGAACTGCTCGTCCACGATGCGCCGCCCGTGCCGCACCAGCGCCGCCTCCACGCTGCGCCCGTGCTCCAGCACGCAGCGGCCCAGCTCGGCCGCCAGGGGCCGCAGCTCGGGGGCCACGTGCGGGGCCAGGTCGGGGCCGCGCGCCAGCCCCACGGCGCCGGCCGCGCGCCGCCCCGCCTCGGAGAAGATGAGGCTCAGGTGCGCCGTGGGGTTCTTGAAGGCGCGCTGCAGCTCCTGCAGGTGCGAGCCCGCGAACTGGATGCCTGCGGGCAGAGAGCGGTCAGTGCGGGCCGGACGCCGCGCGGCCGGCCGGGCGACACTCACCTGTCAGCGCCACGAACAGGCGCAGGATGTCGTTGGTGCCCTCGAAGATGCGGAAGATGCGCAGGTCGCGCAGCACGCGCTCCAGCCCGGTGGCCTTCATGAAGCCCATGCCGCCCAGGATCTGGATGGCCTCGTCCACCACGGTCCAAGCCGAGTCGGACGCGAACACCTTGGAGATGGCGGCCTCCAGGTGGTAGTCCTGCGCGCCGGAGTCCATGTTGCCGCTGACCATGTAGGCCAGCGACTCGGTCGTGTACTGCAGCAGCGCCATGCGCGCCAGCTTCTCCTGGATGGTGCCGTAGTCGGCGATGCGCTTGCCGAACTGCACGCGCGTGGCCGCGTGCTCGGCCGCCTGGCGCAGCGCGGACCGCTGCGTGCCGGCCAGCGCGGCCGCCATGCCGAAGCGGCCGTTGTTGAGGATGTTCATGGCCACCTTGAAGCCGTTGCCCACGCCGCCCAGCACGTTGGCCACGGGTATCTTCACGTCCTCGTAGTACACCTCGGTGGTGTTGGAACACTTGATGCCCATCTTGTTCTCGGGCGGGCCGGACGACACGCCGCCGAACGCGCGCTCCACGATGAACGCCGTCACCTGCGCGAAGCATACCGTTCACTAATAATGAACTGAATCACGACGAGTTCAAAATAGCATGCAGGTAGTGAGTCCTGTAGCTTATATTCGAGGATATTTTATTCAAAACTTGACAGCAAAGAACATGCTTGAGTGTGGAACTAAGTAGTGACCAAAAGCTAGTAAATAATGTTTGCTATATAATAGTCCCGTGGATTACATGGTGGTGTCAAATGCTTTATTATGAAATGACATAGCACCTCTAAAGTCAAATTCAGTAATCTTCAAAGAACGATCATGGTAACCACAAGAATTACGGCACTAATGTCATCTAAAACAGTATCTGTCACATAAGTATTTGGTCTTGTACGCAAAAATAGACCTTATTGTTGATGATGTGCAAGAGACATTCACTCTTAGGCTTAGACGCCAGACCGCAAGTTTGTGTATACGAATGAATATCGCATCAATGCCATTGCACACGCGTGCAGCTTAGGGTGGTAAGACTAATTTTATGATTACTTAGCGATACTCAATTACACAAGACATAGAAAAACTTCTAGAAATTTTGTCATGATTGAATTTATTCCCTTGTAAGTATTTACTTTTGTATGTTTACATAGGCTTAGTATTAGGTATTAATGTACTATTGTGCGTTTTCGCAGAGTTGTTAAATAATTATTTTTATATATTAAATATAATAGAAATGTAAAGTTAAACCTAATTAAACCTAGTTCGGGTGGGTCGCTACCTAAGCCTCGAATTACGAACCATCATTTTCAAATTTTTCTTAGTTGTAGTGTATTTTTAGGCACTGTTATTGTATGGGAAATTTGCCACTCTTGGCTAGATGTACACCTTTTGTAAACGTTTTTATTAAATAAATTATTATTATTACGGCCACAATAGTTGTATGCACCTTATCGACAGTCTTGCCGTCCTTCTCGATGGGCGTCTGCGCGAACACGGTCATAATCTCGGCGATGCCTCCGTTGCTGATCCAGATCTTGGAGCCGTTGAGGACGAAGTGCTTCCCGTCGGACGACAGCACCGCGCGGGACCTGCAACACACACGCGTCAGGCTCTCGTCGGCCGCACGGCGCCGCTCGCGGCTCGTCGCTGTACGCACTTGATGGAGCCGGCGTCGGAGCCGGAGGACGGCTCGGTGAGGCAGAAGGCGGCGTACTCGCCGCCCGTGACGCGCGGCAGGTAGTGCGCCTTCTGCTCGGGCGTGCCGAACAGCAGGATGCCCTTGAAGCCGATGGACTGGTGCGCGCCCAGCGTGATGCCCACGCCCAGGTCGTGCGCGCCCACCACCTCCACGAGGCGCGCGTACTGCGTATTACACAGGCCCAAGCCGCCCAGGTCCGTCGGCACCTGCAGCCCGAAGGCGCCCAGGTCCCACAGCCCCGACAGCGTGTTCTGCTCGATCTGAGAGTCCGCGTCATTCTTAGCGGGATCGTTCACCTGCGCCACAAAAATAACCAATGTCACTTACGCTCATTATTTTGTTGGTTGTGGTAACGATAAAAATGTGTGCGCCATCGGACATGTTTGCTGATGCATGAGTCGACAACTTTTATGCCATTATACGCAAGAAAACAGCTTCTCTGATGTGCCGGATTCGAGGGAGCGCCAACGGAATCATAAGGATGATTTCTAAGAGGCCAGACTCTACAGTGCAGGGGAGATTCATCCAGCTTCATGTGACGAAATGACACTATTACTGACTATGAGTTTTTTGTATTGACTAACATAGTTTTAAGACCTTTGTTACTAACAACTATAGACATGTAATTAGCCTGCAATAAATGGAATTATTATATAGAGTAACCTATTATCAAAATGAATAATTAAGGAAAAGAAGTGTCTACCATTGGTCTCTTTTTACATAATATATCATTGGTAAAAGAGCAGATTTAGCAGAAAATTACTGGTTTTCCAATTTTCTCCTTGCAGCTTTCTCCCATAGTTTTCTAGTATTAAAATATTATGAACGTCAAGATGACGGGACCCCATAAGGTTTTTCGATTAATGTTTTTTTTTATTCCCGTATTTATGCAATTAACAGCTACCCAAAGGGTCGTATTAAATCATTATTCGTAAATGAAGTAGCTCTCATGTAAAAAAACGTTATGGAACGTACAGGTTGCAGTCAAATTTATAGACAAATGATAGAAGTGACAATCTAGTTTTTATCACAGAACAGATAAAAGAGGTTAGAAGGGTCTTGTGGGCGGGGCAGGCGCGCCGCAATTTTGATCAGACGCTCAAAAGTCGACCGAAATTTGAATCATCGGTCAACAATCGCGCTCTTGTTGTGACAGCGTTCGAAACTCCGCGGAAAAAAAGAATTATGCCGTCTTGCGCTATTATAACGTGTCGGAAAAGAAGTTAGGAGTGTAATGTGGTCCGAGGAGGGATTTCTTATCACCGGTAAGTCCAAAAACCTTAAAATACGAGTGATATTTATAATTATTACAAAAGTATTATGTAGTTTTTAGACAAAAACGATAGAATCGCATTCAGATACAAAATTATACATTGCTTGCAATACATGGGTATGATCTTGTACGAGCGGTCGCGCAATGTATTGCGTTCACTGCGAACGTCGCATGCGTCGAGCCAGAGCTTCTATTCAGGGAAATCTATGCGCATCGATAGTGTTGTACCAAATTGTAAACAATGTCGATATTAAGTATGTGTATACGAATGATTATTTTCAGTAATATTACAATTAAAACAACTTTGTTTTTATTAACACCAATTATTGTATAATGTGGGTTATTATTATTAATTTAGTTTCTTAGTTGGGTTTTCGTCTAAAATTTGATACTGATCTGTACAACGTCCGAAGCAGTTAATAAAATTTACACCGACAATCTACGGAACATTAATAAACAGATGTTGACAACGAAGATTTTGCGCAGCTTCGTCGGAACCGAATTATTTAGCAACATTAGCGATCATCAGGTTGGCTTATATCCTACATGTTACAGACCTAACTAAAGCTATAATCGGAAATATATTAATGTAAGGTTGCATTTTATTTTGAAAAATTCGAATTTAAAAGATAGCAAGCGCATGTTACTTAATAAATACGTATTATTTCAGGAACAATAATACAATTTGCGTTAAAATTGAGTCTAAATTATTGTTCAATATTTAAATATTCTTGTATTTGTACTTGTGTCATTTATTTGCTTACTTACTAACTTTAGCCCACATCTTTGTACGCTTGAATGACGTTAATTCCGGACACAGAGCCTAGAAGGCCAATTCTTGTAATTAAAAACGTTCAAAATCTAGTCGCAGTTTCATCTCGGCAACAAAAAAATACAAAAACTGGTCAGAAATGTAGGGAAATTAAAGGTGTTTTTGACTGATTGAGACAGATCAGACTGTGAACGTTCTTAAAATAAAGAGAATTGCCCCGCTTAATTAATCCTTATCCAAATAAATACGTTACTCATGACAAGTATTTAATTTTAAACAAAATTGCCCTTGATTGGATTTTGGATTTCAATTAATATCTTAGGAGATATCATGGTTTTAAAATAACTCCGCAAGGCGGCCGGTCATTAGCTTTCTATAGTAATGTACTAAGTGATAATCGTAAGAAATACTCTTAATGGAATATTTTATTTTAGTAGGTTTTTTCCTCAAATTAACGCGGGTGAAACCGGCGGGGGCAGCTATTATTCATCTATTAACATGATACAGTTAATAAATACATTTTTCACAGAGTAATTCACAATAAATGAATTAGATTATATTATGTTAATTCGACTTAGCATTCGATATGGCCGCAAAATTTAAAATTTCTTTTTAGTTTTTTTGCAAATTGTAGCTTTCTATTATTATTTATCTATAATATTTATATATTTAGAAATATATAAGTATGTTTATCAGTTGTCTAGTACCCATAACACAAGCTCTGCTTAGCTTGGGACTAGATGGCGTTGTGTGATAGTTGTGGAATATTTTATTTATTATGACGTAAAACAGAGCTGCAACTAGCATAAAACGAAAGAAAATTTAAATTTCGCGGCAGTATCGGATGTTCCCCCTTAATTTGACTTTGATTTAATTTTTTTGATTTAATTAGGAAGTCCACATTATTCGTACCGTACCCGCAACTTAAAAAATTGCAAAACTTTAATAAACAAAATTACAGTAATTTTATCGATATGATAAATCGACCTTTGCTCGCCGTAACTATTTACTTTTACACATGTGTGAGTGTACGTTCAGAGCAGTATTTGCGTTAGTGTGCCAACCAATAGCAAACACGCGAGCTAAGTGCATGTGGTTTATTTGTGTGCGTAATGCGCGTACGTATTGATCTCTTGCTTGTAGGGGAGAGACAGAGTGGGAGAAATATCGACAGGCGTTCTAATACAAATCAGGAACTATTTTCTTTCTAACCTCTTTAATCTGTTCTGTGGTTTTTATACCCAGTGGTGTGGTGAAAAATAAACAGTGTTAAAAACAAATTGAATAGTTGGAAACTAGAACTATGTAGAACTCGATTGAGATGGTACCTCTTGGAAAAACTTCTCGACGGGAGGCACGAGCTCCTGCAGCATCTGGCGCTGGTCGTCGGACAGCGGCTCGGGGAAGGGAAACACCTGCGCCGTCTCCAGGCGGCCGCGGAACAGATTCAGCGTGAACGAGCCGCTCTCGCGCGCCGCGCCGCGCTTGTCGGCCGGCGCCGAGCGCGCCTCTGTGGCCAGCCATCTGCAGCTGCCACATGCACACATTAACTTCTCCATAAACTACACTTCTTTCACACATATTTCACTTCTGACAGCAGTAACCCAAAATCAACCTTTTATTTCAATGAGAATAAAGATCACTATGATTTTCAGTGATGTAAAGCAGGGGTAAAATAACGGTGAAAGGACCATATGAAGCTGTTTGAAAGGTTGTAGACCAAATGTCAAAATCAAAGCCAAAAATTCAGGTGTAATATATATACTTCTGCAATAGATTTCAGACACTATTTCTGATATCAAATGATGATCCCAGTGAGAAATCTTAACTTTTGTATTTTCCTGGAATAAGAGAATTTTAATCACAACTACCCAACTGACAGCCACTATCCCCATTTACAAGCACTTTATATTTGTGCAGGTGCTCAAATACTATGAATGTTTAACTGCAAATTGTAGGGATGCCGTAAACATACTTATTATAATAAACTTATTACTAATTATGTAATCTTTGCCAATATTGTTGTGCAGTTGTGCATACCTAGCTGAAGACAAGTTCTTCAAATTTCAGCAAAACTCAAATTCCAAATAGATAATGAATAACACTTAGCGGGACATTAAACCCCTTATGGATGTGATAACCATAAAACTTGTACTGCATGATAGAGTGTAAAACCAACACTGTAGTGATTTTTGTTCTTGAGAGTCAAGAAATAGGATATTATAATTAATGATATTCTAGCGCAAGAGCTACTGCATGCTCCGAGTTACAAGTTCCTTAAACTTTAATCATTTCTACCTGTACACAATATTTTACTTGTTCTTTATTTGGACCATTATAATCCAACTACCTCATAGCTATGTAGGTAATGTTTTTAATCATTTGTAGGTGTGCTTAGGCCAGTGCAGCCACGCAATAGAGTGTAACACGACTAGGAGGAAGCAAAACAAATAGAAAATAGGTAAACGAAAATATTTTATCAATGATGTCCATGCATGCATGTTTCGAATTAAATCCAAGAGTAGGAATAGTCCGCATAATCTCGTGCAAATGTTAGCCGTATTCCGAGATATTATTTTGACACGGGAATGTCATTTGCCTATAAATAATGAGGTTGAGGTACAAAGTCCAAGGCGAGTGTGGACTATGGAACAACAAGGCCATGGCAATGAGTGCAATGACTAGATCAAAAGTTTTGTCTGCTGGCTGGTTTGAATAGTTACCTGTGCAAGGGCAACGGCTTCTGGGTTGATTTCCCTGCTATGCAACGATTTGCACACGTTAACAACTTAGCACCCTTCATTTTATAGTAATATTTTAGTTATTATTATACTAAATACACTTTAGAAAGTACTATTTATAGAGGACTAACAGATCATTATCTGTATATTAACGAAATAGTAAAATAAATTAGCAAATTATAATGAACACGGAAATTAAAAACATAGAAAATCAACCTCAGTAATACTGAGTGACTGCGACTGCGACTTGAACATTAAATAAGTCATAGATAAACAGTTCTGTATCTCTAAATATAATATTGATCAAGTATACTCTGTGACAGTTACTGCCACAGACAAAGTATGGAAGTAAGGAACTCGCACACTGTAAGAACATCTGTTGTGAACAGAATAAATAAAGTATAAATCGTAGGGGATACAAGGAACTTATATCCAACCTGGAATGCGCACAGGCTGCCGATGCGCGGTCCGAGCGAGATAGCTTCGCGAGAGCCCTCTGTCCCTTTCATTAAGGTGACCAAACAATATGATGTAGGTAGATACTAATATAATAGGATATAATATATTAACCAATAATTTGATTTAATAAAATAATAATAATTATGCTATACGGATGGATTAAAGTAAAAAGCATTATAGAGAAATTATAAATATTTATTTGGTAGATATTTACAGTCAGGTTCACACATTACTAAATAAAACAGTTATAGGCAATTTCTGTCTTAAAGTTCATATTTTCTCACCGTTTAAACCTTCCCTGGACTACAAACATTTCAAAACCAAAATCAGCTATATCGGCCCAGCCGTTCTCGAGTTTTAGCGAGACAAACGAACAGCAATTGATTTTTATATATCTAGATATACGAAGTGACGCACCTAAATCAGCGATTAATATGGGAAGTTGAAAGTTTTTTGCCATTTCCCTACAATGTTCCTCGGGAAATGCGAAATTTCATGATCACGTCTATTAAGTATATATATGTCCCCTATTACTATCCAAGTTCCAGTTTTGGGCTCCTGCTAGACTCCCTCGTGCTCCTATTACTCCTTTACACCCTCCACTCCGCAGAACAATTCTTGGTGCTAACTCTGTCGTTCCTCGTCTTTGCAAATTGTTAAATAGCTGTAGCGATCTTGTTGACGTGCATATTGACTCATATGCCAAGTTTCTTAAAACAACTATTAGAAGTTTAATCCCGTTTTTTCATTTATTTTTTTTTTTCATTGTTTTGTCTCTACTTGCTTTGCTTTAATGAATTTTACTTTTACTGCTTATTTTAGTTTTATATCCCATCACGTAATATCATTTTAAACTTGTTAATTTTAGTTAATAAGATATCAATTTTAATTTTATAGTATAGTGCTTGTGGCACACCTAATGTTTATGGGGCATGCGGTGCTAACCTATAAGAAATTGTTACACTAACCCTAGATTATGGTAGATAGCACTTTAAATATTTACAGTGTAAACAATTGTTGGTTGGCCAATAAAGAAAAAAAAAAAGTATTCGGTACACCGTTCCTTATAAAGTTATCGTGGCAACAGTCTCAACACACATATTACCTACTGAAATAAAAGTTAAAATCAGCCTAGTATAAACATAAAATACCTATAACAGACATGAGTAATTATGCTTACGTTGAAGACTACCTCCTATTTATATGCTGCATTGTGTAAATAATCTTATAATTTCGTTCATTATGGGCACCCTACTTCAAGAATTGAAATATACTTACTTGAAGAAAGAAACACCGCATCCTGCATAAGATTCGCTTTTGCAACCTTGAATCGCATACTTTTTAACCATCTTTATTACGTCCGAATAAAGAAATTGATTGTTTTATCGTCGAATTGCGGTTAAATTCAAATCACCATAATTTACAACAAATTAATATGGCTGACGGGCTGCCAGTCTAACTTATATATATTCTACTAATAATCTTTTCTTTTTTAATTACATTTCAATACAGTGTCCAAATTATTGCTAGAAAAATGTTCTCATTCTAACAAATCATTGACAAATATTAGAAATATATCAGAACGAAAATTAATGTTTTTTTAATAAGACATGACAATATTATTTTTTCCTACCATTCCTACTAAATTCGGGAATAATCGTGCTGGCAACACTTTAGAAAGGGACACAGGGCTCTCGAAGCGCTTTCTCTCTCGGACCGGATTTCTCTTTGACCAAGTGATTGTCTGTAATATAACTTAGTTTCATATACATAAGGTTTATTTTTATATTGGTTGTCAAATTGAAATGCACATTCCAGGTTGGATATAAGTTCCTTGAGGAGATAAAACTGAAAGCTCATCAGAGGTGGCAGCACTGTTGTTCATCCACAATCCGCCATTGGTGTGTACTGTTGTGTCACAAAATAAACGAAAATTTGATAATAATAATATAATAATGGGGCTATATATCCCGCGAAAGTGTGGAGGTCGACGCTTTTTAAACGTTAGAACCCTCCACAAGTTCGAGATATGCGGTCTCAGCGAATATTTTCTAGAAACCGACATGGGGATGCATCGAGATGTAGTCGCGGTGGACAAGGGCCTCACCCCGCTCTCCTTGGATAAAGAAAACTGGCGCAAGTCAGCAGTGCTTGACACTAAAAATGATCGCATGGAGGTATGGCAGAGTAAGGAGCTTCACGGACGCCTTTTTTGCTTTTGACGCAACCTCACCTGTGCCCATGTTCTCCATGACTCTGTCTGCCGTTGCAGCGAGGTCTTCCAATTTCGTGTTTCCGGTCACTGTTAGGACCGCCCGCACGCCCAGCGGAAAACGATTCAATCACAACCTTTTTAGTGGCGCGTCCGTCGCGTTGCAATTCTAGGCTAGGACCGCCATCGCCCTATACAGCTGCGATGGTTTCTGTGTCCCAAGGTCCATCTCTCCCATCAGCCTCTGGAACTGCTTGTCCACGCTTTCCTCATAAATCGCCACTAAACGCTTTTTAAGCACTGCGTACTTGCCTGACTCTGGCGGGGCTTTGATTATATCGGTAACTTGCCGCACTGTGTCCTTTTTTTTTTTTTTGTCACTGAGTAATGCTTTATGCATCCCCGTCTCGCGGGGGGCGAGACGGGGTATGTGGGACTCCCTGTCGGAATGATAGTATAGCCACTAAAACTCAGCGGTGTTCCCACATCGCCGTGATGGGAGGGCCATGGTAAACCGGCATAGCCTTTACTTTCACAGCCCTCCCGGCGCATACCCGCCTAGATGATATGGCGGGCCCCGCGTGCCCCCCAGGCTGGGGGGCTACCGGAATGGCCGGGAACACCTGGCCATTCGCGTCCCACACTGGTGGAGGCCTGTGCGATACAGCCAACGGTGCCCCCGCACCCGTTGCCTGCTGGCCTCTACGCCTGCCTAATGGGCAGGCCCCGCATGCCCCCCGCGTTGGGGGCGCTACGGCCGCAGAGGATAGGAGAGCGGCAACGTCACACCGACACTCCTCTTCCCCTGCGGCCCCACCGCGTCCGCGATCGAACGGTGGCGGCCTCGTCAAGGCCGCGGAAGGTAGGGAGAGCGGCGCACCGCACTCCTCTCCCGCCGCAGCCTCCAATCCTCAGCCGCGATGTCTCCCACAAAGGGGACATCTAACTGTTCTTACGCGCATCATTAATTTTTTTAAACGTTCATAACTCAGAAGTGTAGTTCTATGGAATAGCTCCATTACCCTCCAAGGCGACGAAATTAGTAACGTTTTATAATTTTAAAGGTTTTTTTTTTTTTTTTTCTTCTTTGGCAACTGAGCCGTGTCGACTATTCTGCCAGCGTCATGTGGTGACGGCAACCCAGCAAGGTTTACCACACAGCCGTCGAACTGTGCTATTTTGTATTTGTAGATTTTAAATTATATTTTTGTTGATGATTTGACTTGACTTGAGACCTACGTACATACAGCAGGGAAAACCTGATCGGAGTTGAAAACCAACTTACTCGAGGATGATCTTCCTGACTGAAAAACTTCAGAGATGTTATTTCTAGCACTGATATAATATGATAATAAACACACACACACACCTTTACGACAATTTACTATATCTTTTTTCTTTTTCTTTTAATAAACGTTGCCCCACACTAGGAATTTCTCCTGTATCGTGGGTGCGCTTACAAACATTTAAACTTACATACACAATCAGCCAGACCCGGAACAACTACTTGTAGGCCATACAAATATTTGTTCCGTGCGGGAATCGAACCTGCGACACGCAGCGCAGCAGTCAATCGCTTAACCACTGCGCCAACAGTGCCGACAATATTACATCATAAGTGTCCTTTGTCTGTAGATAATGGAAACAGACTGAGTTCTCTTGAGAGCATCACCTAGGTATACGAATTTCTCCCCTTACTTAAAAATCTTTTAGGTTTAAAAATGGTAGTACACACGAGTACTACATAGTCACGTCGAAATATTGGATTTCCATTTTTTTGGAGAACTTTCTCCCACAGTTTACTTACGTCTTTTAACATAATCCCCGTAATTGTGAAGTCATCAGTTACGCAACGGGGCATATTTAATTAGTCATACGTAAAAGATGTAGCTTATGTATATTACATAGTATGAATATTACAACAGTGCTGCCATCGCGAGGATAAGTTTTCAGTTTTTGACCCCATTCGATATCAAATCGAGCGGTGTGAATAGCCAGGTCTGAAATGCCTATAAGCACTGAAAAGACGGTCTTGAAAGCATCTATAAAAATGTACTCTGTGCTTGAAAGGGAATACGTAACAGGAACTGTGGTGTGTCCTTTTCCTGGATACCTACTTAGTCTGTGTCTTTTTCTAATAAGGGGATCTATGGATATTTCTATATTTCCGCTAGACTATTCCGCTATTGGGTATTGACTTTTTACATCAACTTGTTATTAATTTTGAGCCCAGTCCAGCTCCAAATGTGACTATTTGGATTTCAATCATACAGAGAAAAGTCCATAGATCTATGAATTTTTCTAGAGGCAATTTGCGGATTTCTACGGACATTTCAACTTTCACCCGTCACCTTGCGAACTTTTGTTAAATTAGGAGGTAGCAACACCGTACACCACTGACATTGTCACTTGTCAAGTTGTCAGTGATTATTGCTCCTTTTAGTCTGTGGTTATATCGGACTGTACCAAAACAGAGAGTTTACTTTGATATTCTTTTTTTATTATTTTGTTTTATTATTAGTTTATTTTATAGGTATTGTCTTACACAAATCATGTTAGGTATCTTTATGTACATATTTGAAATAAAAAAGGAGTTGTTAGTTGGTGTTTCTTTATCATTATTGTACATAACCTATTATCTAGTGGAAGTGGTCAAGGTAAAGATCATTAAATAATTATGTTGAACAATCTCAAGTTCTGCCGAGTTGTTTGGCTATTGATGTTGACTTCAGTGGTTTTGTTATCGCGGCACTACTTCGGTTACTCATGAACGTGCAGGACAACTGAATGATGCGTTTTGTTACAGAAGCCCATTCTAATATGCAGTCAAGGTGAATTCCGTCGGTTTCTGGAGGAGAACGTGCCTCTACTGAGCGAGCACTACTGGCCGACGCCGTGGTGCGTCGAGTCGCGGCTGCAGACTGTCCTCGGCTCGATATTACGTTCACGTTTATTGCCGCCCGTCAAATATCGCCGGTACAAAGTTCACACAATAATAATAATCATACCAAATTAAATGTCCTTCCTAATTTCTTAAGTATCCATTTTGCGATGACAGTAGAGTCCATAGTACTTTCAAGTGGATGAAAAATAATAAATATTGATATGAGTAGTCTGACCATAATTATTATTTAACTTTACTTTGAGCTAGGAAGTCTCTTAGCCTAATATGACTCATCTAATGATTGACAGCTATCACTGAATGTTTTACAGCTACTAAATGTTTCATATAGTTACTTTTTTTTGGTCGAACAATGGTGCCTGCCATAAAATCATTTTTTTTAATTTTAGTTTAGCATTGATAAATTACTCTAATAAATCAAATCAAACCATCTAAGAAATAGAGCTGTTTGACGTCTGACAGTGTTTATATGGAAAAACTGTAGAAAATTCAAAATGAATACCCAGATAAAGATATCTGGCTATATTATAAAAATGAATAAAAGCAATGTCGGAGCGGGCGTGACGTGTCAGGCAGGTGCTGCGCCTGTCGGACGGCGGGCAGGTGGCGCTGGACTGGCTGGCCGAGCCGCCCGGCCTGGCGCCGCGCGCAGTGCTGCTGGTGCTGCCCGGGCTCACCGGCAGCGCCGACGCCGACTACGTGCGCTGCCTCGCCGCCGCCGCCTCGCTGCTGCGCGCGCGCTGCGTTGTGTTCAACAACCGCGGCCTGGGCGGCCTGCCGCTCACCACGCCGCGCCTGTACTGCGCCATCAGCCACTCCGACCTGGCCGAGGTGGTGAGCGCCGTGCGCGCGGCGTGCGGCGACGTGCCGCTGCTGGCGGTCGGCGTGTCGTTGGGCGGCCTGATCCTGGGCCACTACCTGGCCGAGCACGGCGAGCGCGCGGCCGTGCACGCGGCTCTGGTGGTGTCGTCGCCGCTGGACGTGGTGAAGGGCTCGGAGTGCATGGAGCGCGCGCCGCTCAACGCACTACTGTCGTACCACATGGCGCGCAACCTACGCCGTACGCTACGCGCGCACGCGCCGCTGCGCGAGGGTCCGTGGGACTGGCGCGTGGTGGAGCGCGCGCGCTCGGTGCGCGAGTTCGACGCCGCCTTCACCACCAAGCACTTCGGCTTCGGCTCGGTGGACGCGTACTACCGCGCCGCCACGCTACGCGACAAGCTGGGCCGCGTGCGCGTGCCGCTGCTGTGCCTGTGCGCGGCCGACGACCCGTTCCAGCCGCTGGGCGCCATCCCCGTGGCCGAGGCCGAGGCGGCGGGGCGGCGCGGCGGGCGCGTGGCGCTGGCGGTCACGGCGCGGGGCGGCCACATCGGCTTCCTGGAGGGCTGGTGGCCGGCGCGGGGCGCGCACGAGCAGTACATCGCGCGGCTGGCGGCGCAGTACTTTGCGGCGCTGCTGGCGCGCGTGGATCTGCTTCACACGGCGCCGGACTGCTGACAGTGACGCCAGGCGCGCGCGGAGCTGCTGCACGCGGCGCCGGACTGCTGACAGTGACGTCAGGCGCGCGCGGAGCTGCTGCACGCGGCGCCGGACTGCTGACAGTGACGTCAGGTGCGCGCGGAGCTGCTGCACGCGGCGCCGGACTGCTAACAGTGACGTCAGACGCGCGGCCCTTCGCGCTGCGCGTGCGTTGTGAGCTTTGCCTTAATATTTTTCTAACAAAGACTTACTTTGTTAAGACTCACGCAAGTATTTGTGTAAAAGCGAAGCTTTTTACACTGACGGCTACATATCGTAAGTTATGTTTAGTACACTGTGATTTAACCATTTAATAGAAGTATTTTTAGTTTAATATAGTTGATTATTATATTATTAAGGTTGCATAATATAATTACTAACAACGAAAAACGCACGCGTTGTAATTTTGTAATGTTATCTAATTTTTACACACGAATTAGGTTAATCCAGTTTGTGTATGTGGGCCTTAATAGTTGTTAGTACATCCGTCACGAGCGTTGCGCACGAGAGATATATTATAGTATTATTATTATACACGTTACATTTGTTGCATTTCAGATAATTTATTATTAAATTTTAATTTAAGCATTCGATGTATATTATTCAAAACCTTATCAGTTCAAATTACAAAAGGCATAGACGGCCAAAAGGGGAAAGCATTTAATTTTTTTGAAAAACGGCCAAGTGTGTGTCGGACGACGAAAAGTTAAGGGCTCCGGGATGAATAATTACGCATGCACAGTATTTATTTATCCGGCCGCAAAAATAAATATTTCTTGAAGAAACAATAAAAACCAAAGTTATTTCTGCGGTTGTAACCGAAAATATCTCATATCTCAAAAACGTTTCTAGTTCCCTTCCTAAAGGTAGTTTTGTATGGAGAAGTATGGACAAGAAACTCCACCGTTAATTCTTTTAAAAATGTTTTACAAAATATTTTGCATACTTAAAATAAAAATCAAAAGTCATTCAAATTAGACTGAGAATCAGCACCTTTCGAACGTCTGACGAGACAGTCCCCCAAAACGCCCGCTCTTCACCACTTCGAAGTGCGAAGTGGCGCAACAAATTCCCCAGCAGCTCAGCTGTCTGTTCAGTTAGAAAAACTTGCTTCTATACAATAGCAGGCCTGGCTCACTCCGCATGCGCCAGGCCTGCTATTGTATAAGGTGTATCTATTCATACACGAAATATTTTAAAGGAAACATTCCTTTATTGTTTTTTAAAGAAACCATCCGCAGTCACAGGCTTCTCGACAAGCTTACCTAAACCGGGAATCGAACCAGCTAAAAATTCAAAAAGTAAACGCTCCCTATTTTATTCTACTTATCAATAGGATTGTTGTTGTTAGGTTTATTGTTGTTGTTGTGTGGATTGTTGTAGGGTTGTTGTAATTGTAAACATTTGGTCTTAGAAATAAAAAAGATCATGAAATCTAACATTAATTCCATCATCGATTCTAATATGAAGGACACTTAAACATCATCATTCATAGGTAATTTCAAGAATAAAATTTAAATTACGCGCTTTGTTGCCAAACCTACACGCCAATTTCGCCTCTAAACACTATACAATGCCTTCAAACCCGTCATGTCGCTCACACTAGTCGGGCATAAAGCTTACCCGGATAGGTATAAGTATTTAAATGGTAAATATTTATTTTTCCTTGTCCGATCAGTGTAGGTAATACGGGTTGAATTTTTGAGACGAGGCATTAATGCTACGGCTACATTGTCGCGATTAGGCGAACTACAATTCGCTTTCTCTCGCACACCACTCGACGTCTTGCTGTACAACAGAGAGCGCGCGAAATGTAGTTCGCGTTATCGCGACAATGTAGCAAAAGAGAAGCTGCCGTTGCTTGTCTACAGTAAAAAGTTCTTATGAGACTGTCCTTAACTTATTGAGTAGCTCACTGCATTTACAGATTTTAGAAAAATGGTAGAGTCAGATAGAAAAGCGTTTATTCTCACATGAAAGTCATAAACCGCAAAAAAAAATCCATACCTACATTTCGTAGTGATCAATCATCTTTTCCCAGCCAACTTAAAGTCGTCGGTCTATATAGCTGGGGGCGATCCAAACTACGCTTGCCAATAAGCGGTCTCGACTCGGACTCGTCTGCTCCACCGGCCATCGGTTTTTCCTTCGACAAACATATGTGATAGGCTGGATGCGGAAGGCAGAGGACGGGGTATTGTGGCGCAGCCTGGGAGAGGGGTTTGTCCTGCAGTAGACTGGGGTAGGCTGAGTTGATTGATTAAATTATCTTTTTAACCGACTTCAAAAAAGGAGGAGGTTTACAATTCGACTGTATTTTTTTTAAATGTTTGTTACCTCTGAACTCTGTTATTAACCGACTTAAAAAAAGGAGGAGGTTCTCAATTCGACTGTATTTGTTTTTTTTTTAATGTTGTTACCTCAGAACTCTGTTAAAATTCTTTTTTTATTTGTAAGGATATACTTTCAGATTGGTCCCATAGAAATTTAATCAAAAACGGTTCAGTAGTTTAGTTTTTAAACCAAAATTACTGGTAAAAATTACAACTTAAAAGTGAAAAATAAAAACTTTTTTGCAAAAAAAGAAAAACAACCGACTTCCACAAAAGACACTACAAAGCGAAAAATAACTTTAATTTACGAAGTCGGGGCAAACAACGAAAATGCGAACCTAACGACACCGACTTCCGAAATTAAAGTTATTTTTCGCTTTGTAGTGTCTTTTTTGGAAGTCGGTTGTTTTTTTTTCCAAAAAAGTTTTTGTGTACGATCTTCTTTGACGTATACTATTATTTATCAACAGAAAGGCGTGATCTTATGTAATGTATTCATTCATCATAATCATCATCTACCTAGGCCTTTCTCAACTAAGACTGGTTGTCTGACTTTCGGGCTTACGGTTTAACGTGCTTTCCGCCGAAGCAGGTAGTCGGACCCTACCTCAAGCCGCGTTATTATAAGGAACTTCGTTCGGTCGGAGGACCACGGTCAGAAACCAAGTTCCTTGCGTGATACTCGTAAGCACACGCGCACTCGTATATATAAGAAGGAGACAGAGAGAGAGACAAAAAGTAGCATGGAGACGCTTTTTCCTTACGCAACGATTTCTACCTGTCAACTCCCACCGCAAGCCGATTGAAACTTTTTGTACACACATAACATATGCTATGAATTATGAATATTATGAGTGATATACGAGCTCGGAGAGCGTTGTAAGGGAGGGAGGATCGTCGACCCAAGTCAATAAGTTAGTTTTAAAACCAACAGACCTTATGCTAAAACACAAAGAATAGATTGAAGTTTACACTAAAATCGGAAAAATTTGTAAACAAAGCCTAAGCTTCACCACTACCAACCAAGGTGTTTAATAATCTGTGGTTTGTGTCTTGTCTTCTTGACAGTCTGTGTTGACACTTGACAAACTAGTTGTTTACTCACTGTCACTGTCACACTGATTGACTGGTGACTGCTCATTATCGTTGTTGTGGTTATTTCTTATGTCGGTGTTTTGTCTGTACCAAACCAAAGATTTTAATATACCTTTTGGTTTGTTGATTGATTTTCGGTTTTCAAAGTAACTTCTTAATTATCTTACAGCAAAATTGTCCTGTAAATTGTAATTTATTGATATATCCAATAACCATGTCAACATTTGATACATTACCTGTCATCTTGGTCAGCGCAATCAATGAGACCGCTGCTACAGCGCTTATTTCTGGTTTGTAAGCATTTACTCAGGCAAGTCATTTTGCTACTTGATTATATAAATTCAAAGTTATTTGTACATTATATGTATTTTAATAATTGGTTTATTTTAGAACTAATAGACAATGATGTGACGAATGATTATGTGAAAGATCACACAACACAATCCCTCGACCGTGTTTGGAGGCTGATTAACAAATACTATACAGTGAACGTCAGAGTTCACGCGCTGCCAGGCCACGGACGGCTCGAGGTGGACCCGGACTCTATAGAGGCCCACGTCATACACATGGTAGCGGAAGAGGTAACTTTAATGTTGCATATTATCAAGAAACTGTTTGAATCTGTAATACTATCATTAGCGTGATTTACTTTCTGCCTATCTCATAATATTTCAATTCAAATTATTCAGTAATAATTCACATTGCGTTTGAATATAATCCAGCATGAAACATTAACATTAACGCCATTATTAGATGTTGGTACAAATATATTATATTCATAGAAATATATGCAATTAAATTTAGATTAGAAAATATTCTTCTTAATATATTGTGGCGGACAACCGGGGTACGTCCAGTACCTACGGTCGTACCTGGGACAGTCTCCCACGTGTTGATGTATGTTCCCTACTTCTGAGTCGAGTGACTCTGCTGGCGACACACGTCCCATGCACCCCTGAATGCGTACGCAATATGGTACAACCCACTAGGAGGGCTTAGGAGAGACGGTCAGCAAGGAGGCAGTGAAATAAAAGAAGATTTCCTTGATGATTCTTGCATGCAGATTTCGACTTCTTGCTTGTAGTTGTTGCCTCTTCGACGGCTGAGCTGTGACGACTTATGTTACTTTGACGTGAGCCGTGTATTTTGGGCCCTTTTGCTTGTGAATTTTCTCAAAGCCGAAATCTGTCAAACCCCTTTTTATTTATTTTTTCTTTGTTATATTTTTACAATTTTGATATATAATATTCCTTTCATAATCCTTAAGCTAATTATGCACTTAAATACACTTAAATATTTAACGTAATTATGCACAATAAAAAGTTTCTAGAACAAAAACTATTACAAAAAATGAGTTGGCACACTTTGATTATAAAAAGTCCCTTATAACTTCTAAACTAATGGTCCGATTTTCACAATTTAAACGGAAATACTTTTTTTTTATCTAGACCTATCCTTTACAACAAAAATTATTACAATCTATCTATAAACAAAAAAGTGAGTTTTCAAGTTACGTAAATAGTATGCTTGAACAAAACTACACATAAAGGAATAGGAATCCTTTTAAAAACAGTCTTATTGATTTGAGATACGAAAACTAATAACAAATCTGAGCTTAAATTCTAATTAGAAATATAAAAAACATGAAATAAATCTCTTAAAAGTTTCTAACTAGTTACTTAAAATTTCTACTTTACGTTTTCTGCGTAGCGGTCCCACCACTACTTGCGCCCTGGTGCCCAGATAAGGTCTTGTCGCCGACATTCTCCCCTTCGTGCGTAGCACCGTCCTCCTGGCTAGGCGAGACTCCCGGCACCAACAGGACCACTCTCGAACTGGGTCTTCGCAGCACTCCACCTCGTGTCTCGATGTCGACGATTCTGGTCCGCCCGTCTGGTCCCGGATACACCCGCTGAATTCTGCCTCGTGGCCAGGTGCATCTTGGTAGGCTGTGGTCGAGGATTAGGACGACGTCCCCGACGTGCAGATCTGTGGCGCTGCTCCTTCCCGTTGTTTTCCTTGGCAGTAGAGTGGGCAGGTATTCTCGCAGCCAGTGTTGCCAAAAGTGGTCGGCAAGTCGCTGTGTTGTCTTCCAGGTGTGTCTGCCCACGAGCTCGTTGTCTTCGAAGCTGCCGATTCTCGTCGCGCCGCAGGATCGCCCGAGGAAGAAGTGATTTGGAGTGAGTGCTTCCTCCTCAAGGATCTCGGAGAGGTGGGTGAGAGGCCGAGAGTTGACTATGTGCTCGGCCTCTAATAGGAGGGTATGTAGGATCTCCTCTCGTGGATGCCTTTCGTTGAGCGTGGCGTTCAGTGCGGTTTTTATTGATCGCTCCAAACGCTCCCATGCGCCTCCCATGTTGGGCGCACCAGGAGGGATGAACGTCCACCGCACGCCGATCTTCTCTGCTTCTGAGGTGAGGTCCTCTTTCTTCATGTTGTCTAATGCTTCTTTTAGTTCTTTACTTGCGCCGACGAAGTTGATTCCGTTGTCGGGATAGATGGTCTTCGACATTCCTCTTCTCGCGGCGAATCGTCGCAGCGCCATGATCATGCTGTCGGTGGAGAGGGAAGGAGTGAGCTCAATGTGCACAGCTCTTGTAGTTAAGCATGTGAATAGAGCAGCCCATCTCTTTTCTTGACGTCTTACTACGGTGATGATCATTGGGCCGAAGTAGTCTACCCCAGTGCACGTAAACGGAGGGTTACTGTGCATCAATCTCTCTTTGGGTAAGTTGCCCGTTGGTGGTTCTTGGGGTCTTCCCTTCTTCGTTTTGCACCACTGACGTTGGTGCTGAACCGACTTGATTGCTGACCTCAGTCCCAGTACCAGAAGCGTTGCCTTACTTCGTTCATTACTGTCGCGTGGTTTCCGTGGTTGAAACGGCACTGGAATTCTTCGATGATGATTCGTGTTATCTTCTCCTTGCTGTCGAGTACGATGGGACGCTGGTAGTCTCTGGTTACGCCCTGTATTGCGTCAATTCTTCCTTTCAAACTCAGGAGACCTTCCAATACCACGTCGAGCCTCTTCAACTTGCTATTTCCTTCTACCTGCTTCCCTTGTTCTAGACGTCTGATGTCTTATCTGAAGCTTCTTTCTTGACTTCCTTTCAGTAGCAGAGTCTCGGCTTGCTCTAGCAGGTGTGCACTTAACGTTCTGTAGTTCCGTTCTATCTTCTTTCTTGAAGACTGCTGTCGTTTCTCGACTGTCTTCTTCTTCGTTCCTTTTGTCCTTTTCCAGGTTGGATCTTCTTTGCTGACGTTGACCTTTTCTTTTGTTCTGCAGAGTTGTATGAACTGCAGTACTCTTGCTGTGGCTCGCCAGTCTCTTATTCATATTCATATTCATATATTTATTTGCATTCCATAATGTTGTAGAGGTGTTACAATGGCTTACAGCTATGGTACAATTATGGACCCTGTAGGGCACAGCAAAAGGTATAAAATTAATGATTAAAATAAAATAAATTTAGAAAACAAATTAACAATAAGCAATCTTTAAAATATGTCATTAACATTAAATTTTTATAGGTAAATATAACATTTTATTTCATTGAGATCAATCTGTTATAGTTGTACATAATAATTATTAGGTAAGGTCAATTAAACATATATCTATCATATTAAAATATTTATCTATGTATGTATGAATGTATCTATACAACAGCATGCAAAATTTTGGATGTGCTTTGATTCATAGTTATTGAATGTATTCATTAAAATTTGTTAGAAAATGTCAATAAAAAAAGAAATTACAAATGTCAAAATAAGAATACAGGCAAGTCAAAATTAATAAAATTACAGGAATGTCAAAATTGATTAAATTACAGAAATGACGAAGTTGATTGAATTACAAAAAATGTCAAAATTAGTTAAATTACATCCTTATACTTATAATTTTCATTTAAGAATTCGCTTATACTGTAGTAGCATTTGCTTACAAGGAAAAGCTTCAATTTATTGATGAAGATGTTATATTTATTTGAATTTTTTATTATTTCGGGTAACTTATTATAGATTTTTATGGACATGACGAAGGTACTATTGGAGTGCATTTTTAGTCGCGATTTAGGTAAGTTTAGTCTATTTTTATGTCTTAAAATAATATTCGTTTGTATGTCCTCTCTTTTTGTAAAGAACTCTGGATACTTGCGTACGAACTTGCAAACTTCAAATATATAGAGACAGGGTAGTGATAAAATCTTTAGTTCCTGAAAGTGTGGTTTACAGCTATTATCGGTGGCTTCAATATTTACTAGGATTCTGATTAGCTTTTTTTGTAGGGTAAATAGCGTGGGCGCGTCGGTGCTGTTGCCCCATAAGATGACACGGTATTTGAGCCATGCGTAGGCGTATGCGTAGTACGTTACTAGAGCTGTTTTAAGGTCTGTAGTTTTTTTAATCTCGCGGAGGGCGTATGAAAATTTCGATATTTTTGCTCTTATTTTCTGAATGTGTGACTTCCAATCAATGTGTGTATCAATATTTAGGCCTAGTAGGGTGAATTTGTCAACTAATTCTAATTTATTATTTTTGAAGCTAAAGTTTATATTTATTGGTATTTTTTGGCGAGGGTGGAATGTAATTATTTTAGTTTTACTGAAGTTAATTTCTAGGTTGTGTTCAGTCATCCAATTTATTGTAGAACCTAGTACCTAGTAGTCTTCCACGACGAAAACCTCTCAGGATCTGGTGATGGGTGAGTTATGCTCGCCGTTGCTGCGACGTCTGTTGTCTTCTCTTCGCCGGTGGTTTGCTTCTTGAATGTTCTTGCTTGAGGCCAGTAGGTTTCTTCTTTTTTTAAGAATTCTGGGCCGGTGTACCTTCGGTGACTGTGATTGAAGTTCTCTGGTACGTCGCGTGTCGAGTCATCTGCTGGGTTCTGCGCTGTAGGACCCATCTCCAATCTTGAGGCCTGGTTAGATCTTCTATTTCGGCTAGACGATGAGCCACGAACGTTTTGAAAGTACTCGGGTCCGTCTTGATCCAGGAGAACACGATGCTGGAGTCCGTCCAGAATGTTTTCATTACAATCTTCAGATCCATTTCTTCTACTGCATGGGCTAGTCTGCTTCCAAGGAGGGCCGCCTGTAGCTCCAGTCTTGGGATCGATACCGGCTTCAATGGCGTGACTCGTACTTTTGCCGCCACCAAGCTGACGTGGTATGTTCCGTTTGTATTTTCTGTTCTCCAGTAGACTGTGGTTGCATACACTGTTTCGCTCGCATCTGTGAACGTGTGCAGCTCCTCCTCGGTGCGACGTGGCACCAGACATCTTGGGATCAGAAGATCTTGTAGTAGTTTCATCTTCTCCAGATATATTTTCCATGCTTCGTGTTCTTTTTCTTCGATTTCTTCATCCCAACTGACGCCGCTTCGCCATATGTTCTGAAGCAGCTTCTTTCCGTGGACGAGGACCGGTGATGCTAATCCCAGTGGATCGACAGTTGACATTACTGCGCTGGTGACTTCTCTCTTCGTAGGCACCTTGAAACCCTTGGCTGTTTCTTCTGGAGTGTTTCGGAGGTTTGCTCGGAAGCCGATGGAGTCCCGTTCTGTGAACCAGCGTAGTCCTAGTGTCTTTTCTTCTTTCTCACCAAGGTCCACTTCTGTCTTTTCGGTTGTTTCAGTCTTCACGCCTTGCAGCAGCTCAGGTTGGTTTGATTCCCATCCTCTCGAGTTCGAAGCCCGCCTTATGTATGAAGTCCACCTGCGCTGTTACTTTTCTGAAGTCCTCTTCTTAATGGAAGCTGTGCAAGTAGTTGTCCATGTAGTGGTTCAGCTCGACTGCCCTTGTAGCCTCTGGATACTGTTCCTTGTTGTCCGCTGCGTTTCGGTTCTTCAAGTAGATAGCTGTGCTTGGAGATGATGTTGCGCCGAAGATAACTGATGTCATCCTATACTTCTTCGGCGATACGTCGCGATGATCCCCACGCCACAGGAACCTCAGGCTGTTTCTGTCTTCTGGCCTGATGCGAACTTGTAGAAACATTTCCTTAATGTCGGCCGCCACTGCTAAGGGTCCTTGTCGAAACCTCAGTAGTACACGAAAGAGCGATTGTAGTAGATCTGGTCCAGGCAGTAGAGCGTCGTTGAGGCTTCTCCCCTTTGACTTGGCTGCAGCGTCGAATACTATCCTTATCTTCTTCTTTAATGGATGAACCACGGAGAAATGAGGGAGGTACCCTAATTTCTTAGAGTTTTCTTGTTCCTCAGATGCTTCTTCTGCATATTTGTTGTCGATTAGATGCTGGATCTGCTTGCCGTATTCCGCCTTCAATTAAGGATTCTTGTCTATCTTCTTTTCGATGTTGATTAATCGGTTCCTGGCAGACGTGTAACTTTCTGGCATCGGTTCTTCTTCGTTCTTCCATAGAAGTCCAGCTTCGAATCGACCGTCTTCAAGTTTTCTGCAGGTTTTTTCTAGGATGGTGAGTGCTCTTCCTTCTGAATCTGTAGTAGGTCTTCTTGGTTGCAGACCTAGTGCTTCGATCGCGAAGTGGTCCTTCATTACTTGATGCATCTCTTCTTCTTGCGTGTTGACATGTAGACATGTGTTCAGGAAGTGTACTGGTTTTGCAACTCCGATGTCTGACCCGTGGAGCACCCATCCAAGTCCGTTTTTGAAGCAACTGGTTCTCCTGGTTTTCCTCTCTTCACTTCTTGAGTTACAATTAACTCCCAATTGTCTTCACCGATGAGCAGTTGTGGTGACTCCCCTTCGTAGTATACAGTGTCGCCGATCTTCTTCAAGTGTTTTTGTATGTGTTTTAAATCTTTTTCTTGTCTAGGAACTGTGGTGCAAGCTTCATATCGTCGATGGTGTGGACTCTCTTCTGCGTCTTCTTGACTTCTTGATGAACTCCTTTCACCGTAAGGTCCAGCATCTGAGAACCCTTCTTCCTTATTAACCGGCCTCCCACTGTTTCGATGATTAGTTCCTCCTTGTTTCCTTGAGCGCCGACTTCTTGTGCCACCTTCTCATCCAGAAGTGACACGGTGGACCCTTCATTCATAAGGGCCATAATATCAGCTATCTGCCAGTGAAAGTCCCGTCAAAATCGGTCCAGCCGTTTCGGAGATTAGCCGGAACCTACCTTACCAACAACCTAAGGACCCTATTATTTATTCATGCAGGCACAAAACCTCCCCGTAGGCCTACAATGGCTTATAGTTAGTGCATGTGAGCGAATGTTGTCGAGTATACTGCTTGCACTTGCACGATGTCGCGGGACGCAGACACAGCTGGATGGCAATGATAATGTGAATGGGTTTACAGCTGTCGGACGCTTCGCTCGCGGTGGCGCGGGCGGAGGCGCGCGTAGCGAGCGGCGGCGGTGCGTGGCGGCGCGCCGGCGTGCGCCTGCTTCTGGCCGAGTGCGCGCACGAGCCGGCCGCGCTGGTCGCATGGTCGGGCCGCCAGCGCGCTGATGTCGTAGCGCTGCGCGGCGCTGGCGACGCCGACGCGGGCGAGCCCTTCGCGGAGGAGGGTGGGCTACAGCGCGCGCGCGCGGCTCTGCACGCGCACGTGTGGCCCGGCCTAGTGCGCAAAGACCGCGCCGCGCGCCTGCCTCCACTCGGTAAGTGCTGCAACTTTCACATCAACTACATAGTTATAATATCTTATGTCCTAGCCTACGTACCTATCATCATCTTCCTGCCCTTATCCCCTGTTACTTGGGGTCGGCGCAACACGTTTTGTTCTTCCATTCTCCCCTGTCAACCGTCACGCTATCGTTCACTCCCTTCTCTTTCATATCATTCCTCACACAATCCATCCATCTTTTTTTCGGCCTTCCTCTCCCTCTCCATCCATCAACATGTATATTCATCACTCTTTTAGTCACATGCGTTTCGTCCCATCATATGCCCATACCAAGCTGTACGAGCACTTGCTTGGTGGTACGTGTGATAAGTTGAGATGGAAGAAAACTATTCTTGCTGACTTCTTGATAAGTTATTTATTAATTCAACACAGGTGTTTACAATAAAACGGTCGAAAGTGTATTTCTTCCGTTAAATCCATGTTTTGCAGATTCCTCAGTACAGGCAATAATAAAGTGAGGGCCCTAGATATACCGCCATAAATATATAATGTCATATTCTACAGATTTGGGAATTTCTTAAAATATTTAAGAAATTCTTAACTAAATTCCTAAATAAAAATTATTAACCCAGAGATAGTACTTACTCAGATTTAGGCTATCCCACTATGCACGCGTTTGGATTGAGGGCCCAAGTTATTTAACGGTACTTGCCCGTGGTCCCCCAGTCTAGTTCCCCTTTGGGTATCACAAGTAAATATTTTTGCCCATGGAACCCCCAAGGGGGACAAAGAGGTATTATGGGCAAATTATTTGGCCCTTGGTACCCCCCCTAATCGCCAAATAAATAAAATGCAAATACCATCGCTTTGCTTAATGCATTAAGTGACGGATGACCTATGATAAAAAAAAACTTCCTTTTCAAACTCTTTCTTAATTTTTCTAAATTCTTCCAGCGTCAACATTATGATTTTTATTGAAATATCTCATATGAATTGGGAAATTATTTGTCAAGCAACAGTTCGTTTTTTAAATGATCTTTTTAATGTCAAATTGAAATGTTTGTGATGGGTTAGCACGGGCAATAAAAATATATTTAATAAGAAGATTGTTATTCAGGGGGTTCCACGGGCAAAAATATTTACTTGTTATTTAATCATAACAGTTTTAATTCACGTTTAAGAAATTCATGGCCCTTTGCGTTAAGCTTTTACTATTTTTAACTAATTTCCCTATAGTATATATAGTAATAGTATATATATATAGTCTTATTTCGTTACGCAAGGGTTCAAAAAATGGGCCCTCAATCCAGATGCACATCTTTCTTGTTGACTTAAATGACATCGAAAGTCATAAAAAATCATTGTACGTAAATTTTCTCGCGTTAAATTTATGCTGACGTGACGCAGACAATTTTCAATTTGCCGCCAAATCGTAAACAAATCACAAATGAATAAAATACATACACAATAATATTGGCAAAAAGTTCCATTTTCAAAATTTGAACTTATTTTTTTATAATATAACGTTTACAAGTGGCCAGTTCTAAAAACATTCAGTGTCGCCCTCGTATTTACATTTATTTCGAACTTATGTAGCTGCTTATATGATGGTTCTACCGCTTTGGTGTCCTAGTACCAAATGCTTAGGATGATGTTCCAAACGGATTAAAAACATCTTTTTCACTTTCGGTTTTGGGCCCAACTTTGTATGAAACCTGAATGATCTCCTTTGTTTTGTTTGTGTACGTTCTACGAACTATCATAAATATTATATAAAAAATGAAAAAAAAAAAAAGAATCACAAAAAACAGCATAGTTGAAAATCGATCTTACTACCATAGGTCTACAAAGCAGAAGTCGAACCACTTAACTATGTATTTGCATTGTTGAAATTTGACTAAAATAGCTGGTCGAACATACATAGACACATCAATCGATCGAAAACGTAGGTAATCGATCGATTGATGTTACTACTGCTACTATTGCTTACTGTAGCATAAAGCATATCAGCCTATAATGCTCCCATTACTGGGACACAGGCCTCTTCTTTTTTACCACGCGCCCAGTGCGGGTACCTAGATGTCACATATGTCTTCGAATTTTTGGTTGCCTGGACATGCCGGTTTCCTCACAATGTTTTCCTTCGCAGTTTTGAAATAACGCCTATTGCTTACTATTTAAGACAAAAATATTGTTTTTACGAATGTTCTCTTTTGTATTTCAGAGGCATCGGGGGGCTTATCGAGCGCCAGCGACGACTCGGCGTGCTCAGACGAGTCGGACTCGGAGGCAGAGGAGCGGCGCGCCGTGGAGCAGGCCGAGGCGTTCGCGGCGGCGCTGGGCGCGCTGGGGCCCGCGCTGGCGGCCCGGCCGGCGCCCGCCGGGCCCCCGGCGGGGCCCCCGGACCTGCGCCGCGACCAGGCCGAGGCGCTCGTGCTGGCCTTCTGCCGTGCGTTGGGCTTGGAGCCCGACGCCTGCTGACTGCGCACTGCTGACCGACAATCACTGATCACGTTACCTATTGTTGGCGTAAGTGAATTTTGAATCGGAATGATTCATGTGACATCTCATAATATTACATTATTCATAAGTGCAGAGATAGAGATATGAATAAGGTCTATTTATCAAATTAATAAAACCTACAAATTGCGCATGTTGCATATATTTTCGATTCAAACCTCAGTTACCTGTTTACGATAAGTATCGTCAAAAGTGTTCGTGCTAGAGCTACTGAAGTACTGACCCGCATCACTGCTAACTGCTACCCGATAACCCGACGATCGTTGGAGGACTGCCGCTGAGCGCGCATCGTTGTACATATTTTCTCTATTATTACAAATAAATTATTATGCATCGGTGACCGTAAATATAAAAAATAGTAAAATTATAATTTATTAATTTTTATATCGATCTTCTATCTATACTTGCAATAAAACCGTTGACACCAAAAAGTTTGTTAAATTTAAATCCACGACCGCGTGCGCCAAGTTCGACGAAGACACACCCGTGTGTTATCTCACGAACCATTTCGAGTCACACATAAAAAAAATTTCGCGTGCAGTTTTGACGAATTCCAGCCTCCGAATAAGGCGGATTCCGAAAAGGCTTCAGCATTGTAGACCTCATATACAGGGTGTCCCCGAAGTCGACGTCAAGCCGGAATCGGGTAATAGGCAAAGTCATAATAGTTATCAGAAAAAAAGAATTAAGTTATGTATTTTAAAATCTGCACCGTGTGAGTCTTTTTACTCCTGTTGCTACAAATATATTTTTTATTATGGTATCCTGTTGTTGGTCATGGTTGTACTGTAAACTAAAAAAAAAATAAAAGCCAAGCCAAGCCAACTGCTCCCCCGACGTCAGGTGTACTGGTGGTCGCAGGAGGTTGGGGCGCTACGCAAGGCGTGCGTCGACGCGCGACACCGGTACACCAGGCACCGCAGGCTCCGCATCCGCCCTCCGAATGCGGAAGCCACCGAGGTGGAGCTGTACGAGGGGTACAGAGCGGCGAAGACCGCCCTCCAAGAGGCTGTCCAGCGGGCCAAGGATATGGCCCGCGAGGAGATGTTGGAGACTCTGAACCGAGATCCATGGGGGCGCCCTTACAGAATGGTGCGGAATAAACTCCGCACCTGGGCCCCCCCGCTGACGCAGAGTCTCCGACCCCAGCTGGTGGAGGAAGTGGTGAGCGCTCTGTTCCCTTCACGGGGGAGCATACTCCCCCGCCTATGGCTCCGCCGCTTGCGGTGCCCGAAGCGGACCACGCGGACGACGACGACGACACCCCTGAAGTGACCGGGGTAGATCTGAGAGCGGCGGTAGGCAGGCTGAAGGCCAAAAATACCGCCCCGGGACCCGACGGCTTGCCGGGTAAAGCCTGGGTCCTGGCCTCGAGGGCTCTTGGGCCTCGACTGGAGGCGCTCTTAAGCGCATGCATGGAGAGAGGCCAGTTTCCACTCCGTTGGAAGACGGGGAAGCTGGTCCTCATTCAGAAGCCAGGGCGCCCTGCGGACTCTCCGTCCGCATACCGGCCCATAGTGCTGCTCGACGAGGTCGGCAAGCTCTTTGAGAGAGTGATTGCGGGCCGCCTCGTCGGGCACCTGATGAGGACGGAGCCGGATCTTGCGGAGTGCCAGTTTGGCTTCCGCAAGGGGTGCTCGACGGTGGACGCCATCATGCGCGTGAGAGCCCTCACGACGGAGGACGCGGTGTACCGGGGTGGGGTGGTCGTGGCGGTGTCACGCGACATCGCCAACGCGTTCAACACCCTGCCCTGGAGCTGCATAGGGGAGGCACTCCGGTATCACCGGGTGCCGACTTACCTCCGTCGAATAGTCGGGGCGTATTTGACGGACAGAGCCGTCATCTACCCCGGTCGCGACGGGAATTGGAACCGGCGAGAGATGTCGTGCGGTGTCCCACAGGGATCGGTTCTGGGGCCGCTCCTGTGGGACATCGGTTACGACTGGGTGCTGCGGGCCGACCTCCCTGATGGCGTCAGCGTAGTTTGCTACGCTGACGACACGCTGGTCCTGGCGCAGGGGAGGTCGCATCAGGCGGCGGCCGACGCGATGACACGCGGGGTTGCGATAGTCGTAGAAAAGATCCGGCAGTTGGGTCTCGAGGTGGCATTGCACAAGTCCGAGGCCATGTCCTTTCATGGGCCCCGGTACGGGCCACCCTCGGGATCCCAACTGATGGTAGGAGGGGTTCACATCGGCGTCGAGACAACGATGAGATACCTGGGTCTCGTCCTCGACAGCCGGTGGAACTTCGTCGAGCATTTCCGACGTTTGGTCCCCAAACTGGAACGGGCCTGGGCCGCCTTAAAGCGGCTCCTGCCCAACCTGAGGGGGCCAAACGCCTCCTGCCGGAGGCTTTACGCGGGGTCGTGCGGTCCATGGCCCTGTATGGGGCCCCGGTATGGGCGCGTTCACTGCGGCTGCGAGCCGCACACTACCTGAACGCGCCCCAAAAGGTGGTAGCCGTAAGGCTTATCCGGGGATACCGCACGATCTCGGGCGAGGCAGCAAGCCTCCTTGCCGGACTGCCGCCATGGGATCTGGAGGCGATAGTCCTCGCGCGCCTGTATGACTGGCGCGCGGAGGCACTACGTCGGGGGGAAACTCTGCACCCGCGGCAAATCGCGGCGGAGCGGACGGACCTCCGGAGCGATCTCATGGCGGAATGGAAGGCGCGACTATCGCAACCCAGCGCAGGGCACGCCACGATAGCAGCGGTAAGACCCCTCTTTGAGGAGTGGCTAGAGAGGCGTCACGGCGCTCTCACCTACCGCCTGACGCAGGTCCTCTCCGGACACGGATGTTTCGGGAGGTTCCTGCACATAATCAGGCGGGAGGAGACGCCCGGGTGTCACCACTGCGAGGATCGCCCAGAGGACACGGTGGAGCATACGGTGGAGGTCTGCCCCGCCTGGGCAGAGCACCGCCGTGTCCTCGTAGAGGCGATCGGCAGCGGCGGCGACCTCTCACGTCCGGCCCTGGTGCAAGCCATGGTCCGGGGCGAGAGGGAGTGGGAGGCGGTCACCTCCTTCTGCAAGGCAGTCATGCTAGCGAAGGAGGTGGCGGGATGGGCAAGGGAGAGATCCTCACGCCTCAGCCGCCGAGGGAGACGCTCCGGGCGTCGGGAGCCGCGTGACGACTCCCGGCCACCGTAGGCGCGGGCCTGCGGGCGGAGAGCAATGGGTAGCTCTCCGTCCGATCAGGACCAGGCCCGTGCCGGACGGCGCGTATGTGTTCCACGTGCGCCTCAAAGAGATGTCAGCATAGTTGACGGAGCCCGATAGGGCCGAAGCCTGCCGGGGTAGCGGGATCGTCCGAAAGGGTTACCGCTGCCCTGGTACATAAAGGGCTAAAAAAAAAAAAGCCAACTGCTCCAGCTTTGAAGAAAATGTCACTTTTGCCCAACTAAATACTCAAAATTAATATTACAATGCGAGTTTGACATTAAAAGTTGGAGCATTTAATATGGATTCCAAAATGGTATGACACTTGCTAGATTATTTCTTAAATTGTGGACAATCGCTTCTTTTGCAAAGTTTTCAAAAATGTTTTCTTACTTACTTAAAATTATTCTAGTGTACCTAAGGCTTTCCTCAAGGCCGTAACTTTATGATTCTAGTTTGAGTGGGACGGAGAGAGTCGTTTTACGAAGTGTGAGCGAGACAGATAGTGACGCTAACATTACCATAGACTATACTAAATCTGAACGTAACAGGGACGGAGAGAGTCATTTTACGAAGGTGGGACAGAAATCCTATTTTCAGATAGTCCAAGCTCACTACGGACCGTAGTATTTTTTTTGTTTTAAGGCTTGAATAAATTTTCTTTCTTAAATAAATTAAACGTCAAATTGAATGCTTAGATTTATTCAAAGTCAAAGTCAAATCATTTATTTCAAATAGGCACATAAAAGGCACTTTTAAACGTCAAAAATAAAATTAAAATAAAATTGATTCTAGTCGCCTCTTCCAAAAGGTAGTTTTCGTATGGAGAAGAATGGGCAAGAAACTCCACCGTTACTCTTTTAAAATGTTTTACAATATTTTGCATACATTAATTATATAATTATATGTAGAAGACGATGCACCTGAAAATAAAATTACTATACCACAATAAGTAAAAGAATTAAAATGGTAATACTGTGGAAGTAACTAAAATAGACCAAACGCGCGCTTTCTTCATCTGTTAATTGTCTTATCTTTCTAACAGCATATGCGGCCGAGCTTAGCCGCCCCGCAATAGATGTTATATGAGGTCCCCATTGTAATTTCTCGTCTAGCGTGATTCCTAGGAAAACTGTCTGATTAACAAATTCTAATTTTTGGCCATTCTATTATTAATTGCATGACAATTGTTTAATATATTCGTCTTCATCATAATATTAATAATTAGTCGTATCTTGTTTGTTAGCGAGCCCCTGTTCCCGCCCCGCGGCAGACCCGCCAGGCTGAGTCCCGCGCGGCGACGCGGACGCCGCCCGGTGACGCGGACGCCGCCCGGTGACGCACACCGTCACATGCTGGCATGACTGGCACACGTATTCGCGTCGTTCTTATTTAGCGGCACGTGAGCTTTTATACGTGTGCCAGTGTCCCGCCCCTCAGCCACGGATGTCGCCCTTGTACAGGGTGGGCCATAAGGGTGTTGGTGGTTTGAATATGTAATTTCAAAAAAACTATGTAACATACTATTTTTAGGGTTCCGTATCTCAGAAGGAAAAACGGAACCCTTTTAAGATCACTTCGTTGTCCGTCTGTTTGTCCTTCGGTCTGTCAAGACCCTTTTTCTCAAGCAAACGTGGAGTTATCAAGTTGAAATTAATATCAAATACTCAGCAGTGTTTTCACTGCTGCAATCCCTTGAAGCAGTGAAAAAAATAAATTTCTAAGTAAACGCAATCAAAAGATACGGGCATTTATTTTATTTTATTTTTATTTATTTTTACTTTAACATAAAAACGGCCCTTGGCCAATTACATTAGTTAAAGATATAACAATTTACAATAAAAATAGACTATAATAAAGAACAGACGTATAACATAAATTACTAACAATAAATTAAATACTATTATTTTCACAAAAATGCAGGCACATTACCATTAAGTCAACAAACTTGTCTGCGAATAAATCGCAGTCCAGGTTGGCTTCCACAAGCTTATTTAACGCGGTCAATACGCGCAGTACGGGAGACGCAGCACGGGCTGCAGTCCAGCGCGACGGTAAGCTTAGCAGCTGATGCTTTCTGCTACGGAGATAATTATCCGGTGTGTGGAGTCGAATCAGCTCATTATGGATGTCAGGAGCATCCGTTATCCCTCTGCAAATTTTAAGCATTACGCCTACCTGATCGCATGCCCTTCTGGTCTCGAGCATATGATATCCCAGACATCCTAGGAGGAACTTGGTAGGATATAGATAGGGATAATAACCGCTAATTCTCCTGTAGAGAAACCGCAGGAATGCTTTTTGCACTTTCTCAAGAAGAAGCGCATACTTTGCTTCATGCAGATTCCATACAGAAGAACTAGCTTCTAGCTTGGTTCGGACAAGTGTGCTGTACAAAAGCCTTATTACTTGCTCGTTGCGAAAGTCACGAGCATTGCGGAGAACAAATCCTAGTCTTTTAAATGATTCTTTGGCGACAGCAGAGACGTGGTCATGAAAAGTAAGCTTCTGGTCAAATGTGACACCCAAGTCCTTCATGTTGGTTGATCTAGTTATTTTAGTACCATTTAATTTGTATTCGAAATCAATTGGGTGTCGCATTCGACCAAAAGTCATTACATAGCATTTGGACACATTGAATTCCATTTTATTCTGAACTCCCGATTCATATATGGCATTTATTTAGCTTCGCAATCCGATACGGTGCCGACAACACTATAAAGTTTGAGGTCATCTGCGTACAGAAGGCACTCAGCAAATTTTGTAGAGGATGGCAGGTCATTGACCATCAGCAGGAATAGTAGAGGCCCGAGAATCGATCCCTGACTTACGCCAGAGCGTGTGTGGTAGGGACGAGATACGTAGATACCCAGTCTTACAAATTGCTGACGGTCACGGAGATAATCAGCTAAAAGTCGGAGTAAGTTTGGACAGAAACCAATGGCACTGAGTTTCAGGAGCAGGATATCATTATTAACTCTGTCGAAAGCTTTACGAAAATCAAAATAAAGTACATCCACCTGCCGCTTATTGTCAAGATGTTTTGATATGTACTCCGTAATTGTCAGTAGGTTAGTATTGACAGACCTCTTGCATCTAAAACCGTGCTGGTAGTTACATAAATACTTTTCAACCTGGGAGTAAATAAGTTTATGAAGAACATTTTCGAAAATCTTAGCTGGAGATGACAATATAGCGATAGGTCGATAGCCCTCAACAGCTGATTTATGCCGCATATTTTGACACTCGCAAGGGAATCAAACCTATAAGGTACTTCCCGTTGACCTTGAATCATGAAATTTGGCAAGAAGCAATGTAAACAAGTAAAGGAAAAAATCCGAAAACCGTAAATTTGTATTACATATGTACCTACAAAATTCTACGGAACCCTCGGGGCGCGAGTAGTTTTTTTTTAAGTTAGTAGGTATTATAAAAAATAGAAATCTTGTAATTTTTAGGTCTTAAAAATAATGTTGTTTAAATGACATCCCTCGGCTGCTTAGCGGTCTGGTAGTTGGATAATGACTGTCGAAGAGGACAGACGTGTCCCGTCGTGTTCCCACTTGCGAAACAAGTGGTTGAATTTGAGCGTTAACCTCGTATTTGAAATTTGAATGGTGTTTTGCGTGTTGTTTTCGTGGGTGCAAATTAAAACACCTTAAAACGGTGGAAAAGTAACATACGTGCGTTCCTGATCTACAGCCAGAGGCCTAGGCTTTCCGGCTTCCCTGGTGACGTCAAGTGACTGAGGGCTCTTTGCGGGCCAATCTAGTGAGATCTTTCCGTTTATTTCAGGGATCTCCATTGGAAGCTGTATCCGACTGGGTTTCAGTTTGTTTGAACTTTTGAAGCCCTGCGCGAATTAACATCAAAGCTATAGTTATAGCAAATCTAAGCTTTAGGATAATGTTTTCATATTATATTTAGTAGGGCGGCATACACTAATACACTCTATTATTCTAGCACAAAACACGGTATCGTTCTAGATTTCGTACTTCACGCTTTTCTTATTGTAACATTGTACTAAATTACCAAAACTGCCTTGAACAAGTTATCTATTTTCTAGCTTGTAAGTCAAGTTTCTATACCCACACCCGCTGCAACAAAAAAAAAAATCTCAGTGCAACAAAAACCTACCCCGAACTCTTAAGCTTGCATAACAAGATGTATTCCTAAAGATAAACGAAGAGCGAAGCTCATAAATTTCATATTGGTTCCAAAACCCATGCCAGTTCCAAGTTGTAACACCATAAAAACAAAAGCATAATTGTGCCGATGACAAAAGACGGGAATTTTTTTTTCGAGGCGGACCGATAGCCCACTAAATAAATATGGGTTTAAGTTTCGACTACGTGTCTGTCCGTAAAAACCTCGCTTCATATGTTTTGGACCATCGAGATGACGACAGAATTCGCCTAGCACTTCTAAATAATATACAAGAATTTCTCCCTAACAACAATCTCTTCCAGGAACAAAAGACAACAAAATACATAACTACACGGGTTTAACATGACGTTCTGGGGAGGAGAGGATATCCTAATAAAACATTTTTTTTTTTAATTATTATTAATTAAATAATCGTCGCGTCCGAGTTCTATCTCTATACATACCAGCACCACACTGGTGTATTCACCTACCGACGAACCAGAACCTGGCAACATACACATCCACTACAAGGATCAGCAATATGATAGCTGGGTCATGACCGATGACGAACATTACAACAGCAACCCGATAATAAAGATGCGAATGAATAACGGAGTTGGGCAACTATCACGCTGCCTTTTTAAATAATAGATCAACAGACGACCACATATTTACGCTTAAAAGGGTCTTGGATGAAGAACGGCTTGCAGGTAAAAGAATTTATGTACTCGCTATATGAGCGAACTATCATGAGAGACTTGATTAACCACGCTAGGATTATATCAAGACAAAAGCAATGCATGAAATCTTAGGCGCAAAAACAGTAACCAAACGCATCAAGACACACAGGATGTGCAAACTCGCACGTGTTCATAGGCGCCGCGAACTACACCTGCTGCATACACTACCGACCTACTTACACATGGAACGACAACTTAAAATAGGACATGAAATACTTCGACAAGGGAATTAATTTTTGGAGGGATACGGCGGAGTACAGAAATAATATAAAGAAACCTGCTAGTGAGATTTACAAAAACACTGGCAGTAAAACGCTGACAGTAGCAAGGCTTACGACGAAGACATTGAAAACAGCAACATTTAACACAGCAGAGCAAGGACATAGAAAAGAGCCGAGAAAGCAGTTGAAACCTTCGCCAAAAGATTCACAGGTGAAGCGCGACCTGAAGCACCTGGCCGCCACGTCGTTAAAAGATGCCTATCCATAGACAAATATCACCCATCTCTCCACTAGTCGAATGCTTACTCTAGGATGCATATCCGGTAGTCAAAGTCAAATAATTTATTTCAAATAGGCACATAAAAGGCACTTTTGAACGTCAATAATAAAATTGATTCTAGTCGCCCCTTCCAAAAGGTAGTTTTCGTATAGAGAAGAATGGGCAAGAAACTCCCCCATTACTCTTTTAAAATGTTTTACAATATGTGAAGACGATGCACCTAAAAATAAAATTACTGTAGGCAACTTATTGTATTTATTCATTTATTTATATTTATATATTGAAAACCCAACATAAATACAAACTAATAAATTTATATATTACTTATTTATGTATTATTTAACATACAGACATGCATCACTCATACAAATCACACTAACATTCATCCACAACACAAAATCTTATAAAACTATAATTCACAAGCATCGCCGGATGACACTCGATAGTATGCGGCGGGCCGGCTAGATTCGCATATACGCATAGCTATGCGCCGCCGCGCGCGCACGTTGCCCAGCGGCTGTCGATGCGCTGGCGGAGACCTACCTTCAGTCGTAATTGGTACACCTCCGCGAAGCCCGCGTTAATTGTATGCAAAGTCTTAACAGTGTACCTTCTGTTATTGTATTTCTAAATCTATACTTACTCTTAAATCTATCTTGCTACTACTGTGATTTCTCTTTCTATCTAACTACTAAAATAAACTATATATGTGACTATTGAAGTGGGTGTTTATATTCCTAAACCATAAAACATCTACAACTGGTGACTCCGACGTGATTGAGAAAAGAGATTGATGTCTAGCAGCAGCGAAGACTCCAGGAAATCTCAGGTGACTGAGCGTACACGTGAGCGTCGCTTTAAAATGGCGGAACAAACCCGGGACCGGCGACCATATCCACTACACCTGCACCGATACAAATGAAGATACCACCTTTCTGGCCCGAAAAACCGGCGATATGGTTTGCGCAAGTAGAAGGGCAGTTTGCCGTTATGAAAGTTACAGATGAAACGGCAAAATTTTACCATATTTTGGCCACACTGGACAGACAGTACGCCGCGGAAGTGGAGGATGTTCTTACTGGCCCACCTGACTACAAGAGGTTGAAGAACGAGCTTATAAAACGCTTATCAGTGTCTCGAGAGAATAAAGTCAAGCAATTATTGATGCACGAGCAGCTTGGTACCCGCAAACCTTCACAATTTTTTCGGCATCTTCAGCACCTCGCGGGCCCAGAGATACCCGAAGATTTTTTGAGGACAATCTGGAGCAGTCGTCTACCTACAGGTATGCAGTCGATCGTCGCGTCGCAATCGGCGTTGTCATTGGATAACCTAGCCGAACTCGCAGACCGAATAAACGACATTGCGACGCCGACGCAACAGGTTGCTGCAGCTTCATCATCACCAGTGGACGAGTTGACGCGGCAAGTTACGGAGCTGACTCGTCAAGTGAGCGCACTCACGGCTCAGGTGAATCGGCAGTCGAGACCTCGCGAACGAGATGCACGATCCCGACAACAACAGCGGAGTGCGACACCGCACAGGTCGCAATCCAGTTATGGACGGTTCCGGATCTGCTGGTACCACAACAAACATGGCACCAAGGCAAAGAAATGCATCAAGCCCTGTGACTATAAGGCGGAAAACACACCGGGCAGTCAGTGATGGCGACAGACGACTGCCTTAGTTCTACGGGTCGCCTCTTTGTTACGGATCGCAAGTCAAATATACAGTTACTAATAGACAAGGGCAGTGATATTTGTGTTTACCCTGTAACCGCGCTAAGTGATCGCCGTCGTTGTAAAACGTCATATCAACTAAGTGCTGCCAATGGTTCTACTATCGATACGTATGGTTACATTCAATTAAACCTAGACATAGGGTTACGTCGTAACTATCCGTGGCGTTTCGTCATTGCTGACGTCACGAAAGCTATAATAGGGGTAGATTTTCTATCGCATTACCAATTGATTGTCGATGTCAGTAAACAAACACTTATTGATACTTTAACCACTGTTAGCACTGTAGCCACTATATATAAATTAAATTGCAATGTCCCAATTGTAAAAGTTCCGACTGTTGGTGATAGCGAATTTCACAGAATTTTGTCCGAATATCCGGAAATAACACGCCCTGCTGGTATTCCGGGTGTCGTCAAGCACAACACTGTTCACTATATTCGCACTACACCAGGCCCCCCAGTGTCATGCTCACCTCGTCGTCTCGCGCCCGATAAACTTAAAATAGCCAAACAAGAATTTGAGGCCATGTTAGCCAATGGCACTGCACGACCGTCTGACAGTCAATGGGCATCACCTCTCCACCTAGTTTCCAAAAAGGATAACGGTTGGCGTCCGTGTGGTGACTATAGGTTACTAAACGCTAGAACCATACCCGATCAATACCCTATTCGTCACATACAAGATTTTTCAAACAGTCTGTCTGGTTGTAAAATTTTGTCAGTGATTGATTTAGTGAAAGCCTATCATCACGTACCTGTATTCAGGGACGATATCCCAAAGACAGCAATCACTACACCCTTCGGTTTATGGGAATTTCCTTTTATGACGTTTGGCCTACGTAATGCAGGCCAAACTTTTCAAAGATTCGTCGATGAAATGACAAGGGGATTCGATTTTTGCTACCCTTATCTAGATGATTTTCTAATATTTTCTGGAACGAGCCACGAGCACAAAGACCATCTCAGGCAGCTTTTCACCCGAATGAGAAACTACGGTGTACTTATTAACACCAGCAAGTGTGTCTTCGGTGTCTCACAAATATCATTTCTGGGATATCACATCTCAGAAGAGGGTACCAAACCCCTCGACAGTAAGGTGAAAGCTATTGCCGACTTTCCCGTTCCCAAAACCGTTAGGGATCTCAGACGTTTTCTGGGGATGGTCAATTTTTACCGGCGATTTTTGCCTAACGCTGCACAAATACAAGCCCCCTTGAACGCATTGTTGACTGGATCAGTTAAAGCTTCCCACCCTGTCGATATTACAGGAGTTTCCCTGCAAGCATTCGAGGACTGCAAAAAGAGCTTCTGTAACGCAGCTCTTTTAGCACACCCAGACACGAACGCCAAGTTAGGACTCATCACTGACGCCTCTGATCGGCGATAGGTGGAGTACTACAGCAGCGTGAAGACGGAGTTTGGCAGCCTCTAGCATTTTTCTCGCGTAAGTTGAGTCCAGCACAGATCAAATACTCACCATACGATCGCGAACTCCTGGCAATCTACGAGAGTATTCGATACTTCCGCCATATGCTGGAGGCCACTCACTTTACCATCTATACAGACCATAAGCCGCTGTGTTATGCTTTTCATGAGACAAAGAAAAACTGCTCTCCACGTCAGTTTAGGCAACTAGACTTCATCTCGCAGTTCACAACTGATATTCGCCACATATCGGGCAAAGACAATATCGTCGCTGATACGCTTTCCCGCGTTAATGAACTGCAGATGCCAGTTGATTTGGAAATCATGGCCAAACTCCAGGCAACAGACCCAGATCTTGCAGCGAACCTCCAAGGCGAAACGTCTCTTCGCCTAAACAAGATGAAGGTCCCTGGTAGTCGTACTGAGCTGTACTGCGACGTAAGTACAACGACTCCAAGGCCTTTCGTTCCCGTGCAACTGCGTCAGCAGGTATTTAACAGCTTGCATTCACTCAGCCATCCAGGTGCTAACGCCTCAGCCAAACTTGTTGCGCAGCGCTTTGTCTGGCCTCTTATGCGCAAAAATTGTCGTGAATGGGCTAAGGGATGTTTAGCATGTCAGCGCACAAAGGTAAACAAGCATGTCGCGTCACCTTTAGGGACGCTCGATTTACCATCAGCGCGTTTTAAACATGTCCATTTAGACCTGATCGGCCCATTACCGCCAGCTGGTGATTATCGGTACTGCCTTACACTCGTCGATCGATTCACGCGATGGCCGGAAGCTGTACCAATTACCGATATCACCGCCGAAACGGTAGCCAAAGCGTTCATATCCAGTTGGGTGTCCCGATACGGCTGTCCTTCACAAGTTGTTACTGACCGCGGAAGGCAGTTTGAATCGGCGCTGTTCCAACAACTGTCCAAATTGATCGGTTTCGATCACCGCATGACAACGGCATACCACCCACAGTGCAACGGTTTGGTTGAGCGATTTCACCGGCAGTTGAAGGCAGCAATCACCTGCCATACTGACGCAAACTGGACCGAGACGTTACCTTTCGTACTACTCGGCTTAAGGAGTGTCTTCAAAGAAGACGTGCAACCTTCATCAGCCGAGCTGGTTTACGGTGAGCCACTGCGCCTCCCTGGCGAATTCTTCTTCTTGACGTAACAGGATATACCACCGACATAACCCATTTCTCGGCACGACTGAAGTCCAATGCCGAGAAAGTACGCCCGGTCCCGGCCCAGCACCATTCTACTCGCAGAATCTTTGTTTACAAAGATCTTGCCACATGTAGCCATGTATTTCTGAGGGAAGACATGCTACGTGGTTCACTTCAGCCTGCTTACACAGGGCCACACGAAGTACTGAAGAGGAGTGCCAAATATTTTGTAATTCGCGTCAAGGGTAAAGACTCGACAGTAAGCATAGACCGCTTGAAACCAGCCTATATATTGTCAGATGACCTAAGACCACCACAAAGCGTTACACAAACTCCTCAACCAACTCAGCCTCAGTCACTAGACTGTCCAGCCCGTCCAGCCACACATACGACACGATCGGGAAGGCGGGTACATTTCCCTGATTATTATCGTCCGTAGACACGGCCTCTGGAGGGGAGTGATGTAGGCAACTTTGTATTTATTCATTTATTTATATTTATACACTTGAGAGCAATAAAATCGCACACCCCTTGTAATTTGGTTTATTACTGATTTTTTTCTTAAATCTAAAGATATTGAGTACAAATCATTAGGCAAAATTAAAGAATACAAGCTTAGCTTTAAAAAAACACAAAATTAAAATCATTGACCTTCACGTAACTTACAGAAACCAGCCGTACATCAAATTAGCCAAATTCACCCGTTAGCATTGTCACTACTTGCACCCCTTACCCGCAGGTATAAAAGGGTCGGTTTTTTTGGATTTTTAATCAGTTGCATACCGAAGGACAACGTGATAACATCTCTACTGAAAGCATACGGAAACATATGGATACCACGCCCGCAGAAGCCGCTCAAGTTATTGCCTTGCTCGAAGCAGGCCATAATCAAAGTGATGTTGCTCGACGACTAAATTTGAGCCGCTACTCTGTTTGTCGTGTGTACCAGAGGTTTCAAGAGACCGGTGGCTACATTCGGCGACCAGGATCTGGCCGGCGACGCAGAACAATAGAGCGTGATGATCGCTTTCTTGTGTCGAGGTCTTTAAGAAATCGGCAACTGAATGCGGTTCAACTGGGACAAGAGCTTCGAGAAGTTCGCAATGTCAGTATAAGTCGGTGGACAGACAGAAGAAGACTTGGTGAAGCAGGACTGACTTCACATCGCCCAGCATCCCAAATTGACCACAGCTTACCGACAAGCCCGACTACAATTTGCCAGGGAACATTTAAATTGGACGTACGACCAATGGCGGTCTGTTATGTTCTCTGATGAGTGCAGAATGACATTACATGGTCATGATGGACGCTCTAGGGTCTACAGAAGGTCATCAGAGCGATTTTCACAATGCTGCATAAGCGAACGTGTGACTTTTGGCGGTGGATCGTGTATGTTTTGGGGTGGCATAATGTTGGACACTGAAACTGACATTGTATTCATCACTGAGGCGAATACCGGCCCGAGATCGAGAGGTTTGACGGCTGCACGATACGTCGAAGAAGTGCTCGAAGGACATGTGAGGCCGCTTGCGTGGCTTATGGGAGAAGATTTTCTCCTAATGCACGACAACGCCAGACCGCATGTCGCTAGAACAGTTTGCGACTACATGGAAGACGTTAGAATGACCGCGATGGAGTGGCCAGCTCGTAGTCCTGATCTCAATCCGATTGAGCATGTCTGGGATGAGCTAAAAAGAAGAGTTCGAGCAAGAAGCCCTGCTCCTACGCGCCTCCGAAAGCTTCAACTTGCCATTGAAGAGGAGTGGAACGCTATACCACAAGATTTCATGCTAAAATTAATACGCTCCATGAAAAACCGATTAAGAGCTGTAATTAAGGCTAGGGGAGGGAATACACCTTATTAATAAACAGTTTGATCAAGAATTTTGAGTTTGATTTTCATTATTTCTTAAGCGAAATTGGGTAATTTTACCCGTTTGTTGGGTTTTGTGCCGTAAAACCTCTTATGGGTATTTTTTACACTGTATTTGATATCATTAGAAAGGTAATGAGGTAGACTTTCAATTAGTGTGTGTGTTTTTTATAATATTTATTTAGATTCGTGAAAAAAAACTGCCTTAACAAAAAAAAGTCAAGGTGTGCGATTTTATTGCTCTCAAGTGTATATTGAAAACCCAACATAAATACAAACTAATAAATTTATATATTACTTATTTATGTATTATTTAACATACAGACATGCATCACTCATACAAATCACACTAACATTCATCCACAACACAAAATCTTATAAAACTATAATTCACAAGCATCGCCGGATGACACTCGATAGTATGCGGCGGGCCGGCTAGATTCGCATATACGCATAGCTATGCGCCGCGCGCACGTTGACCAGCGGCTGTCGATGCGCTGGCGGAGACCTACCTTCAGTCGTAATTGGTACACCTCCGCGAAGCCCGCGTTAATTGTATGCAAAGTCTTAACAGTGTACCTTCTATTATTGTATTTCTAAATCTATACTTACTCTTAAATCTATCTTGCTACTACTGTGATTTCTCTTTCTATCTAACTACTAAAATAAACTATATATGTGACTATTGAAGTGGGTGTTTATATTCCTAAACCATAAAACATCTACAATTACTATACCACAATAGGTAAAAGAATTAAAATAGATAAATGAAACCATGACATATAAATTAACTATGAGATAGATACATGGTGCTCACATATTCACAAACATTCCAAAAGTAGACGATTTTCATAAATAAATAATGAGTAATAAGTCCGGGTGGGACTTTAAGTAATTACAGAATGCAAATCAATGTCAAAGAAAAAAAAAAAACATTATACAATTACATTAGCAACCAGTGATTTTGTCTAGACTCTAGAGATTGTCCTATGGAGCAGGACCAGCATGTTTCCAAGCATTCTTATCTTGGATATAATCCTCGAATTTGTAATATCCTTGCTTACAAAGTGTAATTTTAATATAAGTTTTAAATTTTCTTTCAATTAATTGCAATATTTCACAAGGTATTTTGTTGTAACATTTAACACAGTACCCTATAAAAGATGTATGTACTTTAGATAATCTGTAAAAAGGTTGATCTAATTTATCTTTATTTCTAGTATTAAAATTATGTCTATCACTTATTTTATTAAAAAGACGTTGATTTTTTCTTACATACATAATATTTACATAAATGAATTGGCAAGGTACCGTCATAATATTAACCCTTTTAAATAGTTCCCTAAGCGATTCGCGACGACGTAGATTGTAAATGGCTCTGACAGCTCTCTTTTGCAAAATAAACATGGATTCAATGTCAGCAGCCCGACCCCACAGTAAAATGCCATATGACATAATACTGTGGAAGTAACTAAAATAGACCAAGCGCGCGGTTTCTTCATCTGTTAAATCCTACCCTTTTCTACGGGCACGTCTTCCCTACAATTACCGCGCCCCACGGTCTACTCCTTGATATGCAATGATCACTGTAGCACCATGAACATGAGGCTACAGGAGCTAGTGCGAATCTTGGGGTTCATTCGATTAATCTAGTCTGGTTTAACCAAGCTGGGATCGGTGCATTTCATTCATTCCCTCGGCTGCTTGGCGGTCTTGAAACTAAAGTCGCAGATTTTTGTAAATTCGGCGAAACGTTATTCTCGGTAAGTATATTGTTAATTTCCCGAAAAAATTTCCTGTTGAGCTGATCGAAATCTCTCTGATTATTCTCGTAGACCACCGATTTAAGGAAGCTCCATAGAAAACAATCACATGGAGTGAGATCGAGGCTGCGTGAAAGCCATTCAATATCCCCCCTTTTCGAAATGAGTTTTCCGGGGAGAGTATAGACAAGTCCCTAGCAGTATGGCATGTGGCACCATCTTGTTGAAACTATATCCTCGAGGTATTGCTTTGAAATTCTTGCAAGGCCGGGACCAAGAACTCTCTTTTCATATCGCAATAATTGTGTGCTCTCACCGTCATCGCGCGTCCTCTTTCATCTTCGAAAAAGTATGGCCCGACATTACCAGTTGCCGAACAGCAGTCCACGCAAGTTTATTGGATCTAGTCGGGATCGGTCTCGGGCCAGAATCGACAATTTTGTTTATTGGCGAAGCTAATTTCCATCTTAATGGTCACGCCATTAAGATGGAAATTAGCTTCGCCACTGAATATCACGTTAAAAAAAATTGTTGAACCGACCGAGCATCAGATTAACAAAGTTAAGTCGGTTATTGGCATCATCTGCTTTTAATTCTTGGACAATCTGGATCTTGTTTGGTTTTTTTTTTCGGTGGGATATCATCAAATAACTTCGCCCGCTTTGGGCGGAGCGGGATGGTGCATGTCAGACTTTTACTGACTAAAACCCACCCGTGTTCCTTCAGTTGCCTGTGCCATGGGCTACGGTAACTCTTTCGAATAACCCGCGATCCTGGCAGGCATCGGCCTTAGCGAACCCCATCAGTTAGTGCTGACACCTCTATGAGGCGCACGTGGAAGACAACGCGCCGTCGACCCGGGCCAGGGTCCTTACCGGACGGCGAGCTAGCTATGTTCGTGTCGCTGCGAGCGGCCGCGGGCAGACGCGCGTGGCTGCGCGACCTTTTCAAGCGATACTGGTCTTTTAATTATGTAGATAATGTTACAAATTATTTCACACTGAAACTGCTCGCCGTGTCGCTGCCGTTCAGAAGTGAATCGGCCCTTATGGCCCACCCTACACAATATCAGGTAACAAGCAGCCGTGAGACTAACTTTTTGCGCATTATAGCTTAAAAGTCATCCACCGTCGCGTTGGCGAACATGACAGAGGTAGTGCAAAATCGAGGTAGTCGCTCCAGAATCCTAACTAAAGGCGTTGTTATATTGTACTCTGAGAGCATTGTAGGTTCGCTGCATAGAAATGTAAAAAACAGATCTATGGTCCGCTGCGTGTAGTCGGTCCATATCAAGGAACTTATATCCAACCTGGAATGCGCACAGGCTGCCGACGCGCGGTCCGAGCGAGATAGCTTCGCGAGAGCCCTCTGTCCCTTTCATTAGGGTGACCAAACAATATGATGTAGGTAGATACTAATATAATATATTAACCAATAATTTGATTTAATAAAGTAATAATAATTATGCTTTAAGGATGGATTAAAGTAAAACGCATTATGGAGAATTTATAAATATTTATTTGGTAGATATTTACAGTCAGGTTCACACATTACTAAATAAAACAGTTTTATGCAATTTCTGTCTTAAAGTTCATATTTTCTCACCGTTTAAACCTTCCCTGGACTACAAACATTTCAAAACCAAAATCAGCTAAATCGGCCCAGCCGTTCTCGAGTTTTAGCGAGACAAACGAACAGCAATTGATTTTTATAGATATAGATATACGAAGTGACGCACCTAAATCAGTGATTAATATGGGAAGTAGAAAGTTTTTTGCCATTTCCCTACAATGTTCCTCGGGAAATGCGAAACATGATCACGTCTATTAAGTATTCGCTACACCATTCCTTATAAAGTTATCGTGGCGTGTACTACAGAAGAGTCTCAACACACATATTATCTACTGAAATAAATGTTAAATCAGCCTAGTATAAACATAAAATACCTTTATCAGACATGCGTAATTATGCTTACGTTGAAGACTACCTCCTATTTATATGCTGCATTGTGTAAATAATCTTATAATTTCGTTCATTATGGGCACCCTACTTCAAGAATTGAAATATACTTACTTGAAGAAAGAAACACCGCATCCTGCATAAGATTCGCTTTTGCAACCTTGAATCGCACACTTTTTAAACATCTTTATTACGTCCGAATAAAGAAATTCATTGTTTTATCGTTGAATTGCGGTTAAATTCAAAACACCATAATTTACAACAAATTAATATGGCTGACGGGCTGCCAGTCTAACTTATACATATTCTACTAATAATCTTTTCTTTTTTAATTACATTTCAATACAGTGTCCAAATTATTGCAAAAAAAATGTTCTCATTCTAACAAATCATTGAAAAATATTAGAAATATAACAGAACGAAAATTAATGTTTTAATGATTAAAAATTAAAAAAGAAAATTAATGATTATAATTCTGTAAAAACATATTTGTTACGGCCGCGAATCATAATTATTTTAATCAACGTACAACTTATTACTGACCAACAAATTGCAAAAACTTTGAATTTCGCGGGCTACCTTGGAGCATACACCTTAAGTACCGACTTTCCTCTGTTTGCTTTAAAAAAAAAACACGCAGACTTAAAAACGAAAATATTAGAGGCTGTTTCAAAGAAAATACAAGGTACTTACTGATAATAATATAAATTTTATGAAAAAAAATTGTTTGTGATTACAGTTCTTCTGTCATCATATTCATTATATTGATCATGATAATTCTGATACATTTTTCCATTTTGTATGTTAGTATCTGTATTACTGATGTCCATTTCATTAGGTGGGATATCTTCTCCCTTATCTATGCAGATATTGTGTAGTATACAACATGCTACAATCACATTGACTGCTGTTTGCAGATTGATCCGCAAGCTAACAGCGAGGGCAGGGAATCGGCGTTTCAACACTTCATGTTGTCTCTCTACTGTATTCCGTGTCATAGTTTGGCTATGATTATATTGCTTCTGTGATTCTGTGTTTAAGTGTAAGTAGGGTGTCAGTAAATACTTCTGCTAACAAAGAAAACACCATTGTTACAGATGAGAAACCAGCAACTGTCAAACATGTATACAGGGTTACTGGTAATTTGACGTATTCCTTCCAGGACGAAACAGTGGGACGCATTTGCAACAATTAAGCACCCCATAATGCTTTAACTCATGGGATTCGAGAAAAACCAATTTTAATATTTTTTTGGAAATTCCCAGAATTCGTTACTAAATATCACTTTTCTCTAAATTCTCTAATTGAATGGCTTTTCTTGCTATTCCGTTGGGTACCTAATACGTTAACACACCTTTTGGTGTAACCAAATTTTATAAAACATAAAACAGTTAAAAGTTAAAGGCAGAAGTTTATTAACTATTTACAAAAATCATCTACGTGCGCGAACTGTGACAGCAGTTATCTCAAAATTTTATTATGACATTAAGCGTACAAATTACGGGGACATACAAGTGGCCGAATTCTGGACAGAGTCCATTTAGATTGCTATCGACACTCTAAGAAGAAGACGGGGAAGACATCTTCATGCAATCTAACGAGGTACAAAAGTTTAATAAATATTTGGAAGTGCCGATGAAACAGTCAATAATGCCGAGTTTGAACGTGTGCCGTAGTTTAAAAACAGGCGAACTAAGCGACAAATGATCAGTGATTAGCTCATCTACTACGAGAAACTAATACTAACCACTTGAAAGTGGTGTGTTTACTCGGGACCTGGTCGCGACGACGCGACGGCCTGGCTTCACGACATAAGAATGATGACGGAGGGAAAGGGATAACATAAACCAATTAATTCATTCGATTATCACACATTTTTTTTATATTTCAACAATTTGCAAATTCGACCTTTGCCAGCATTATCGACTGTTTCATTGGCACCTTTAGATATTATTTTAATTTTTATACCTCGTTAGATAGACGTCTTCCCCGTAATTTGTTCGCTTAGTGTCATAGTAACATTTTAGGATAACTTGTCCTCGGTCCACAGCACTGATAAATTAATCAGGAAAATCCTAGCCCCCTCACTGATTAATTCTGATGTGCCGTGCTTCTCCGAGGCTATGGATGCCTGGAGACTCACTTGTCCGAATACAGATCCACCCGACAATCTATCTTCCCAGAGACGGTGGGATGAGCCGCTCTGCAGAGTAGTACAGAACAATTTACTTGACTCGTCTGCTACTAATGCGGAGCGTGCGCGTCTGTTGGCTGTGGGTAAGTGCGAGTCGGGTCTTTGGCTTCATGCACTACCTTCGTCGAACATAAGCACTTAGTTCGACGACACTATACTTTCCGCCTCGCTGCTTCCCTGCGACTAGAAGCTCCTTGCTGTTCTCCTCATCGCTGTCACTGGCGTAGATGTCAACAGCCTCGGACAACAGCGCGGCACGCGAACATTAGTGACATCATCCGACGAGCTCTTGTCACCGTCGGCGTTCCAGCTGTATTAGAACCCAATGGCTTGGTACGCTTTATTTCCATGGAAGGTGGGTAGGCCTTTAGTGTGGGACGCAACGTGCGTCGATACTCTTGCGTCATCCCATCTTCCTGGCTCGGCATGCTGCGCTGGCGCTGCTGCTGCGGCTGCGGAAATCCTCAAGCGGCGAAAATATAAAAACCTTATCGGAAATTATATTTTCGAGTCGTTTGGGGTTGAAACCCTCGGGCTGTGGGGTCCGAGTGCTCATTGCTTGTTCAATGAACTCTCTAAACGGCCGGTTGATACTTCCCGTGATCCAAAGGCTGGCTTTTACCTTGGCCAGAGGCTAAGCATTGCCATACAACGTGGCAATGCTGCCAGTCTCTTGGGTACATTACCAGTCGACAGCGATGCGGAGGAATATTTCGACGCAATATTTAGTTAGTATAAGATATTATACAGGAAGAATTTTTAGTCACCGTCCAAATTTTTTCTAGGCATTAGGTATCATACACTAACTCCATTTTTGAAAAAAAATCGATACGTAAAATTATCATATTAAATCATTTTCCCGAAAGAATTATCCGCTCTGCGTGGTCACAAGTTAAACGTACACACTCGCCGCGCAAACATTCAATGAAAAGGGCAGCGGCAGCGCACACCCCGCTTACCCCCGCCCCGCTCGACTGCGCGACACATCTATCGTTAGTCAAATAGTCAGCCCCGCGCACCCTTTCGCGACGCAAGCGCTTCCTTCCGTGTTCCCGCGCATCCCGCCGGCGGCGCCCCGCGCTATCGTGAATTTGTTTACAATGTATTCCTACCGCGAGTATTACGAAATGGTGCGATCTTACATACTTAGTGGTGAAAGCTTGAACGGTGCCCAGAGACTGTACGAAGCAGAAAGTATTCCTCGCCTTCGCAATCAAGGGATAATAAATTCTTCAGTACCTAATCGCCAAACGATTTTGGCCGCAAATCAGAGGCTAATAGACCATGGCAAATTTATAGCTCCTACACACGCTCAAGGACGTGGCAGGACGAGACTCGCAGTAGAGATCGAAGAAGATATCTTCGATTTCTTTGAACGGAGCCCTAGATCGAGTATGCGAGATGCAGCGCGGGGCTTTGCACCCCAGTCACCAGATCTTACTCCATGTGCCTTTTTTTGTGGGGCGAAATAAAACGACGAGTGTATGTGGAAGAAGCTCAAAGCCTAGACCAATTATAAGAGCAAATTGTACGTGCAAGAAGTGAAGTGAAAAGTGACACTGTAGTGCTCAACAAAATTAAAAAGAATGTGCAAAAACGTGCAAGACTCTGTTTAGAGAGAAACGGTATGCATTTTGAACATTTATTAAAGTACTGTTAATGTGATTGTTCTAAGATGATTTTGATTAAATTTTTAATTATTTGTACATAAATTAATTCAAATTTTTTAAAGACGCATAATAGCAAAACGTTTTGGCACGGTTTTAATAAGGTCTAAAGTTCTTATTTATCTAATTTATTTTTACTTTATTTGTAATTTATTAATTAAGGATTACATTCAAATCATAGTGAACATAGCACAAACCTTTTGCTTATTGACGGTCCTAAGCCCGTGAAAGTATGAAGGGAAAATTTCCAACTTTGTTTAGTATTGTGTTATCAATGAATTGCGGCGGCGCGCGGGGCGGGCCGGCCCGCGTACCTTCACCTAGCGCGTACGCACGGCGCGGCAGTGTCCAGAAACATTAACTTTTTATAGATAACTTTGTGATGTGATATCTCAATATTTTTGTATTGAGTGATACTAAAAGAAAAAATAGATATTCAATGATTTTCGCCAAAGATTAATATATCAAAATTTGGACGGTGACTAAAAAATCTTCCTGTATTTTGATTTTAATAATTTGTAGTTTATTTAGTGTTAGAAGTTTGTAAATATTATGTATACTTGTGTCAAACTTCATGTATGTAGATGATTTATGAAAATGGTTATGAACATCTTCCTTTAATTTTTAACTGTTTGATGTTTTAGAGAATTTCGTTACATCTAAAGGTTTGTTAAAGTATTAGGTACCCAATGGAATAGCAATGATGGCCATTCAAATTGAGAGTTAAGAGAAAAATGATAAGTAAAGAAGTAACGAATTCTGGGGAATTTTCAAAAATACATAAAAATTGGGTTTTCTGTAATTCCATGAATTTTCGCCTAGGCATTATGGGGTGCTTAGTTGTTGCAAATGGGTCCCACTGTCACGTCCTGGAAAGAATTCGTTAAATTATCAATCATTCTGTATAACAGATTTTTATAGATTAGGTACCTATATTACCTATTTTACTGAAATCTGTTAGAAGTATTATATTTATAAACTATACAAATTGATATTATATGAATAAAGTGATGTAATAATTATTTTATCTACCTTAAGTGGGTATCCGCTATCACCCAACAAACACGAACGTCCATAAGCTCCCGTCTCAAAATCACGACATAATTGACTATTATTAAAAATTGTTGAGTCGGGAGTGGAGCCGGGCATGTGTGCCACCACATTCCTCACTTTCAGTCGTGCATCAGACACGGTCTGTACATTGACTGAAAAGTAGCCCTTCTTGTTTCGGAAAAGCTTTGCATTATCTCCACCTGTTAACATATTAGACATTAATCTGTATATGGGACATTAAGATTGAGAAACACTATTGTTGTAGGTACATATTTCCTTTAAACTTTTTTTACTGTACAATGTCTAAAGTATTCTGGTTTAAATAAATAAAAAATAAAAAGGTTTATTGCAGAAACTTGTACAACTTATACAGTAAATTTTATCTAAGGACCCCCTTTTAAGTAAAATATATACCTGTGCTAGAAGGCCCCGTTCTTCAATGACAAATTATAAAAAGGTTAAAAGTGGTGTACCAAAATAAAATTGAATTTTAACAATAAAAATAGGTAAAATCCAAAATTAAACAAAACAAAATAAAAGAAAAAAAAAAAAAAAAACCCAATTTTTTCCCCAGCACCGTATCACTATGTGCTAGCGATCGTTTTCGGGGGCCCATTATTGAGTGTGCAAGTCATCCCCTGCCATTTCATCTGTGAATATTATAATTATCATTGGGACAACTAAAATAATAATTCTAATTGTTGACTTAACCGTCGCGCATGATGAGAACCTCGTGAAAGCCGAAAGAGAAACAAATCAAGTAGGTATCTTGACTTGGCTCGTGAGGCTGTCGACATGTGGGATGTGGACTCAGCGATCATCGTGCCGATAGTCGTGACAGCCAATGGCTTAATAGCTAAGAGCCTCGACCACCTGAGGAGGCTCTCTTTGGGCAGCTGGATCAAGGGCTTGATTCAGAAAGCGGTACTCCTGGACACGGCTCGCATTGTCAGGAGGTTCCTCTCTCTGGACTCCCTGACCACCGGTAGCTTGGACCCTGTTCCAGATACCGGTGCGCTACTATTTCATATATTTTTAAATGTTTTTATACTTTTTATATTCTAATATTTAAAAATATAATTTATATGTTTACATTGAAATAAAGGATAATAATAATTCCTTAAATAGTCCATAATCCTAAAATAGTGTGTGTGCATGAGGGAGTGTGTACCTATGTTGTGTGTGCGTGGCGTATGTGTAGTTTTTTGAACTCATATTGACGATGCTTGCAGCAGTAATTCAATGTCATCATAGGTCTTTATCTTCAGTTTTAGCCATTGAACTATTGCCTTTTTGTAGTCTTTAGTAGGTAGTCATAGGATAGATGTTAATTATTTTATGGTATTGTATAGGGCAGCGGAATTTGTATTGAATTGTCTTTGGCATATGTAGTTTTAACGAACACTACTGGTGCAGCACGGTATTTTCGGCTTCTTTCCTGAGGGTGAGGGTCATAGGGCAGGACTTCGTGTAATTTCAGGACAGCATGGAGTACCTATGTATAGTTTTCTGACTGTAAGAATACTGCTAAGGGTGTATAGATCATTGGTTGGGAATCTGTATGGTTTGGCATACAATGACCTTGATAAGAGATCTCTGTGCTCTCTCTAGCTCAAGTAACTTCGTTTTTGTCGCACCGCCCCAAACGGGTATGCAGTAGATAAGAAAGAATTGACTGAGCCAGAGAGTCGTAGATTCCAGTTAACATTTTTTTAATTGTCAGATATGTCTTAGGTTCTTATTAATATTATAAATGTGAAAGTTTGTATGGATAAATGGATGGATGTTTGTTACTCTTTCACGCAAAAACTACCTAGGTACTGAACGGATTTGGATGAAATTTGGCACACAGATGGTTATAACTATCCCGTATGTACGACTTCGCGATTGCACTGTTTACGGTCTCAGTTAAACATTTTACAATGTCAATAAGGTCTTCTTTAGTTTCTTTCATTTGCTTGGGAACGTTTTTAATTTCGATGTTAGATTTTCGAGTACCTCGCTGAAGATCCTCGACCTTTTCTTCCAGAATGGTTATATTATTCTTTATCCTTCTTAGCCTGTATCTCCATCTGTTCTATTTTTGTCATACATTCTTCATTCTGCTGAATTATAGCTGTCACTGAGTTTTCTATGATAGGATTTGTGAGTTTTATTTCCATGAGCAATGGGGTTGGGATGGGGTTATTTTAAGCTCCAATTCTTGAGTCCATAACATAGACTTAATCATGTCAATCATATGTTCTCTAAAGACGTCTAGGTCATCCTCTCTCCTTCTTTTAGCTCTTTGGGAGACATGACTCAGTGGCGAGTCCGTATCACTCTTCTTGGTTGGCTAGATTCGATTCAGCGAGTGACTTGTCCATTTTAGTACTAGGGTAGCATAAGCAATTAGGATGATATTTTTAAAGTCAACCCTGTTGTGGGTTAGTAGTATGGGTGTAGTTGTGAGGAGGTGCGAATTATCCAATGTCCAGTACCCAAGGCAGGGGCGTCGCTTTTCTGGTCCTCGTAGTGCAATGGAGGCAGAGCTGAATACCCTTGGCCAATGCGCACAGGTCAGGTACCAGGGTATTATGATCAGCTATGTTTGCCGCAGTACACTGTGTTTACTTGAATAACTATTCTTAACTTATGCACTCCTATTTTTATTATGGAATTAAATGTACTTAAATTATTTATAACTTTTTATTAAAATGGTCTATGGCACTGATCTACACCTTGCGGCGGTCCGGGGAAAGTGGAAAGAGGTTTATCATCAAAGTGCTGAAATTAACATTCTGTCCGCCTGTGCAGAATATAATAATAATATATAATCGGACACCAGCCCGCTGTACCTATTACCTATTACCTGTGCAGAATAACACTTTCCACTATAAAAAGCCAAACATTTAAATATAAAGTACACACCTGGAGATTGGATTTTAATGTGAGTGCAATCTATGCAACCAACAACAAATGGAAACTTTGCAATGTTAAAAAACTCCCTCTGGCAATAATCTATTTCCTCCTGTGATGATGGCATTTGAATGTATCTTGGGTGTAGCTTCACTATAGCTTTTGATACCTTTTTCACCACCCTACTAACAGTGGGTATGCTCACTCCATGACTACGAGCTATGGCCTGGAGATGAGTTGCAGTGGCATAAAACCTGAGTGCTATTAATAACTGTTCCACTGGAGCCACACTTTCATTTCTGGAAAGTGATTACAAATGTTAAGTAACTTTCTTTACAACATATTCATGAATGCCTGTATCTGTATCATGAACAAAGGCGAGGAGTAAACATTGTACTTATTATATTGATATTTATAGGCTAATCATTATTTTTCCTACATAGAACGGTTTGTCAGAGATATGTAGTTTTATGTATAGAAGAGAGGCTTTCCACAACAGAAAACCTATCCAAATCATCATTTATATCTGATACAAATGCTAAATATTTTACTATAGAAATCTAGGCCTTGCCTGTCACTGTCGAATTCCAGCTCTTCATTAATTTGATCTAATATGAATAAAACTGTGTTCTTTGACATCCTATAAATTTTGACAAAGTCTACATCATCATAATTTTGAAAATTTTCAGTTCGAGACCGAGTCAATCGTCGAATATTAGAAGGCAAATGGGAAGGTAAACTTGGTCTATTATCAAATTCCATATCAGTTATGATGTCTATAAATTTCAAAAACTTTAACAAATCTTTAGTACTCATTTAGATGACCAAAGCTGAGATTATGCTGAGATGAGCAGTCTGTTTGTTGACAGAGACTTGTTACTTGACACTGACACAAGGAACATCTTTTTTGTTTTCTTTAATTCGCCCAATGGGCAGGCTATAGACTTTCGACCATACCGCCTCGTCTTCCGTTTAGAATTTCTGACGTGGTAAGTTTAAAAACAATAATGTCTTTCATTTATATACTCATTATATGATTTATTTTATTTATTATGTCTTTCATATTTAATCCATTTTATATTATTTTTTATTTTTGTCTTTACGTCAAATCCAGATTAAACGTTATTTTACTGTCAATGTCAATACCACAGAGTACATTATACATACGACTTGAACATTAACGTTTTACATGTTTTCATCATTGTTTTCATTTTATTTCTTCCATTTCCAGTATTTTCGTGGTATTTTCCGAGTTATCTCCTCATATAACAAGTTATTTATTTTATATACATTTTTCGTGAATTATACCTAAACTTAAGTAAGTATTACTATAGTACTTAAACCAAAGAGATTTATGATATATAATTTAATGTCTTTGACATAAACAAATAATCTTAGAGAAAAACCCTACCTACTTATCTAAATATAATTTACAGTCTCTACTATTTTGTACAAGTATAAATGAACTGAGACATTCTTAAAAAAAAGTGAGTAGGTATGTCTTCCTGAAGTAGTGATATTAAAAGTATTTTATTATCTCAAGAGAACTGTATTTTGTGTTTTTTTTAAATTTATTAATTGCTAAATGGGCCTGGGGGCTTACCCACCAGCTCTTATAGGTTGTAAAAACCAGCGCAGTTCAACTTCCGCCCTGCTTTAAGTAAGAGCTGTTGGTAAGCCTCCAACTCTTGACCTCGATCACGCCTGATGAAAGCGCTGGATGAGGTTTAAGATGGAACAAGCGTGCCCAGAAAATCCCTGTTCACTGTTGCTTTGAAGGCAGACGGGTTAAATGTGGGAGGGAAGGGGAACACAGATGCCGGCAGAGACTTCCACACTTTGACTGTGCGCATACTAAACGTGGAGGAGAAGCGCTGAGTACGACTCGTCGTGATATCAACCAAGTGTGGATGGCATGCTACAGTACGTCTGGTTGTCCGGTGGTAAATGGTGATGGTGGGATCAGATCGTGGAGTTCTTACACACACTATCCATGAGAGTATGCGCATATAGTAAAACTCGAACATTTACCCCTGTGTAAACACAGGGCTACGTTCGCAAGGCATCTGTGAAATTATAAATATTCTAAGCTCAAAAAATAACTTGAAGACCCATAGACAAAAAATATTCACAATCTGTCGTCATCGTTGCATGAATTAGGTAAAATGTACCTACTCCTAAGTCTGTCTGTCACTGAATTATGGTTTTTGGTCATGTCAAAACCGCTGTCCTGATAGTGATGATGACATTAGTTTGTTAGCAATTACTGCAATTAGCAACCCAGCGGCATTCACCAGCAAGACAGCAAGTTACATACTTAGATTATTATCATTTTTGATGTTGATCGACATAAAAACATCTGTTCTATTTTAGGCGCATTTGCTGCATAAATGGAGTGAATTCTGCAATTATTCTTGGCAGCCTGTAATGTTTTGCGTAAACATTACATAATTTTGTGGCATCATTCCTATCATTAGTGTTTACAAAATGGATAACATAAAATCATGGACGGCGGATGACGAGGCAATCATTGCGACGAACACAGACGCTACGGAATGCAAGCGATGCGCCATCGAGCTGGGCTACTGGAAGGACGACTACATCTCGTACTTTGCACGGCACACTGATCGCAAAGCGCCCGAGATTAACCGCGGTTACTACGCGCGAGTCAGGGCTATGGAAATATTTATTCATCAGTTCTTAGAGGTTAGAAGCATCATCATGTACCGCAGCTAGTATTAAAACCTACAGAAAGTGACATCAATAACTTTAACATCAACCATAACTGTTTTGTTCTTTTTCATGAGAGTGAGTAGTAGTAGAGGTGATAAAATAATGGAGGAGCTTATCGGGGAAGTGATCTTATTGTACATGGTACTGGCACATTACACATCACAGCTTGTGCCTGTGGTCATCAGTGACCACTTGCCTTCGAGTGTACCGCCTGCTTGCTTGCAGTAACGTTAAAGAGAGATTGTATTGTAGTTTGTGAATGTATTTAGTGAGGCTACAGTGTTAACATTGTGTAATATTTTCAGCGTTGCGGCACCAAATGCCAGATAATAAACTTGGGTTGTGGTTTTGACACATTATACTGGCGCCTCAAGGACACAACACAGGCAGTGGGCAACTTCATAGAACTGGATTTCCCAGCAGTTACTTCAAAAAAATGTCACATAATTAAGCGGAATAAGCAACTTCTTCAGAAAATATCAAATGAAGGTATGAAATGTTTATCCTTTTGTTTATTTAATCATCAACACTTGAATGAATCACTTGTTTCACATGTGTTACTGTAAGGGTTGTGAATAGCTATGCTGGACAAATTATATATAAAATTAAAGTTCGGGAGACTTTTTAAAAGTACTAAATCCTTAACAACTGGTTGTAATACCACACAGTACCATTTGCCACAAAAAAGTACTACTGTACTGTCTTTATTTTCTCTAATCCAGAAAAAATCATAATTATTGAAGGATAGACAGATATGGCAGCCTGTTACTTTGACTGGAGTACATTGCTCATCTAGGTTGATGTCAATAAGTTGTTTTTATGGTTTCGTCAAGGAAAAACCTGAATTTTTCTTTTTGTGTTGATCATTGATTTTTGCTATAGTTTGAGCCCAGTAGGTGGCCACGTTGATTGTAGCATCAGTAGCATTTTTTAGGTCATCCAAGGTGCAGGAGAATGGGCACATAGGACTCTCTAGCAAGACTCATCAGAAGCACCACACTCGCTGTGTTGGATGGGTCAGTTATCCCCCACTTCGAAAAATAGTGTCTGCAGTGGCCTACTTGGGTAAACAATCAATTGAGGTTTCCCATACAGGCCACTGCAGATCACGCCCGGCCGGGTCCTGAATTGCCTGCATAGAGCGTAAGAACCTTTTACGACTTTTAAGCCTACCTGGGGTCATTGTGTAATCGTAGAGGGGATATCGGGAATCGGGTTCTTTTTTCCAGCGCGCATGCGACATGCCTTCGTACGGCAGGTGGTGCGATTCCTGTAAGCGGGTAGAGCTTATTTAGTGGAGTTGCAGCCCAATATTATACACGTCTTACTCTGGGCAGTGTTGCTTACTTGCGTGAGAGAATCGGCGCCACACTGGACACGCAAATTCGCAGGATTATACGCAGGACATCAGGTGCTACTCCCCAGTTAGTAGAGATTAGACGACGTAACAGATTATTGCGGGTTCCGACCTTCTGCTTCGTTTTGCAACAGTGTCACTTACGGCCGAACCCAATAAACATGATGGTAGCCAGTATAATCATAACTGATATAGATTATTGGGACGTTAAAACCAGAGCTAGATAGGTTTTGCTACCTCCAGTATGCCAAAACTGGTGATAGATAGTGTTACGAGCTTCGGGTTCGTGACAATAAAAACTGCCGATAAAAATGACCAAAAGTTACACTTTAATTAAACAACACTAATAACAACTCAAACACACTAATTATAAAACACAATCGCTCTTAAGTCGCACCTTAAGATCGCTTTCGATGTATTCGCTTCTATCGCAGAACCAAGTCTGATTGGTCGCGGCTAGTCCCGGCCTTATGAAGAGAAGGTTCTGGAACTATCTGCGACACTATGTCGCAGATAGTTCCAGAACCTTCTATTGTAGAAACATCTAGAATGTTCGAGTACATACCGGCCCCGACTGACCAGATGTCGATAGTTCTAGTAAGTTCTAGCATCAAAATTTCTACTCGATAATAGATGACGCTAGTGACTCTATTAGTTCAGCTATTCGATAATAGATGACGCTAGTGAATCTATTCGTTCTGCTACTCGAAACTAGATGGCGCTAGTGGTAACTAATGTCACCAAGTATCAGGCATTAGTTGTGGCGCGCAACAATAGGTAATTGGGTTCAGTCGTTATATGTTAGTCCTATCTAACGTTTATCCTAATAATTTTGGGTTTGATTGAGCAATGTTGAACTTTAGTTTCTCGCCACGTGATGTTAAGGGCCCGGTTTGATTATCTGTTGAGGAGATGGAATGATTCGATCTTGGACTGGTTCGGCCGGAGAGCATTGCTGTCGAAGTATTTTCCTAGTAGGTCGAGTGTCAGTGACAATTTATCTTCTACGTCAGTGAAAGTCGCCAGAGCCAAGTCGTCCGCGGACAGGAAGCGCTCAGTGTGTTGGGTAATAGGCTGGTCATTTGTGTAGATGTAGATATGAAATCCGTTCTTTTGCCGTCGCCATCTACTCTTACCAGACTGGAAGTAAACCTGCAAGCGGCGGTTGAGTAGTAGAAGTTCTCTTAAGATATTTACGAAACCCTGGTCGTTAGTAAGGCACTTACCACTTACTTGACAAGTAGTCTTTTGATGTTAAAGGTGTCGTAAGCTGCTGAGAAGTCAACAAATACGACAACCCTCAAAGCATTACTTCGTTGTCCGTCTGTCCATCCGCCAGTCTGTCAAGAGCCTTTTTCTCAGGAACGCGTGAAGGAATTAAGTTGACCTAGAATCATGAAATTTGGTAAGAAGCAAGGTACAGGAAAAACTCCGAAAATCGTTAATTTGTAGTTTTATTCCACTACAACGTTAAGTTTGTTTTAGGAATAAATTCATCCCAACTACGGAACCCTTCATGGTACGTGGTTCGACACGCGCTTGAACGGTTTTTTTTTAAATTTAAAATGATCGTGTCAGTTCAGTTTGTGTGGGATAGACCTCAGACGCAAGGCTGCAGCAAAAAAATAATATTGGAGTCAAATCTTCAACTTCTAGTCTTCTAGAGTCGACGATTGTCGATCGCTGACCAATGAAACGATTCGTTCTGTTAGTCGGATGAGTCACGACAGGGATCGGTTCGGTTGCAGACGGCGAGGTGATGATCCGCGAGGGCGACCTGCACTCGGACGGGTACCACCTGCTGGGCTGCGACCTGCGCTGCCTGGCCGAGGTGCGGCGCAAGCTGGCGGCCGCGGGCGCCACTGCGCAGGCGCCGGCGCTGCTGCTGGCCGAGTGCGTGCTGGTGTACCTGCGGCCCGACGCGGCCGAGGCGCTGCTGCGCTACCTGGCCGACAGCTTCCCGCGCGCCGCGCTGCTGGTGTACGAGCAGTGCAACCTGGGCGACAAGTTCGGCGAGGTCATGGTGCGCAACCTCAGCGCGCGCGGCTGCGTGCTGGAGGGCGTGCGCCTGGCGCGCTCGCCGGCCGCGCAGGCGGAGCGGCTGCGCGCGCTGGGCTGGGACGGCGCGCGCGCCTGGGACATGGAGGCCGTGTGGCGCTCCTTCGCCGAGGACGACCGCGCGCGCGTGGACGCGCTGGAGATGCTGGACGAGCGCGAGCTGCTGCTGCAGCTCAACACGCACTACGCGCTGTGCGTGGCCACGCGCGGCGACATCTTCGCCGACATGGACCTCAACGCGTAGGCGCCCGCGACCACCCCGTACTTTACTTACTTGAGATTCGTATCCGATCGTCGTCGATGTTTCGTGTAATATTTCAGCGATAACAGCGTTGTTGTAATTGTATGTATGGTCGATATCGAGTAGAAGACGACTCTGCCATCAAATGATGGCAGAGTCGTAAATACGACTCGTTAAACAATCAAATGAGTTGCTGCAACGAGTACTGCGCATATAATATTCGTCATAAAGACATTGTATATTGCAGCGATTTACTTGTGCACAAGAGACGTTATATAAACAGGGAGGAAAAAAGGGGGTCACAGATCCAAAATTGTCGATAGAGAAAAATCCTTTAATTTTATAAATAAGTATGATCATATAATGATTTTTTAAATATAGCTTGCTTCATCTGGGAAGCGAGCTAAGCCAACACATACATAATACATATATAATCAGCCTTTAATGTTCCAACTGCTGGGACACAGGCCTTCTCTCGGTGAGAGGGAAGCCAACACAACTTCAAATAAATAATACTTGTATTTTTTGCCACCAAGATGACAATGTCACTAGATTTAGGCAAAATCATTGTTACCTGATTTGTTTTTATTTTCATGGGATGGTTTATTGGATGTTAATGTTTGTTAAAGGGCTGTGATTGACCCTATCGATTGGTGGCAAATTGTTCTATTTTCACATTTGTTCCTATTTATTTATTCGGATCCTGAGAGGTATGGGGGAGAATACTGCATGTTCAGATTTAAAGCTTACAATTAATTTCCAAGTGATTAGAAAACGAAACTTATTTTACTCACAATAGACGCCGTTTGTCTGAATACCTCAAACAACTTGCAACTTTTGGAACGTCGCGAAACTAGGTTCGTTTCATACACGATATCTGACTAGTTCTTCCACATTTTCATATAAGAAAATCGGCTTTCTGACTGAACAAAGCTAAATTCCTATAAAAAACAGTTATTAAGAATACCTAAAGGTTTCCTTTGAGTTTTATTTTTATTTGAATATTTTAATTTTAAAATGTAAGAAGAGGGACCACTGGCCATCTTGTTTTCTCCCTGTCAATACGCTAGTAATGTAAATCTAAATGCGTTTACATTCCTGCGTTTAAAAATACTGAAAATGTGCAATATAATATGAGCATTAATATGAGAGAGAGAGAGAGAAGATGCAATTTTATTCCAGAAAACTAAAATTTTGCATTATTTAAATTCGCATTGTTTATGTAAATAGCCTAGCTAAACAATTAAAATAAACAGTAAAATTGCACTAAATTAAAAATACTTCATAAATAATTTCGCGTAAGTGTTTGATGTGCGCTAATAAATGAAACTGTTGAGCTAGCAACTAACCATTGCAACGTAACGTACTGCACGTTACGATCGTGATGCGCATTCGTACAGTCAGAACTACCAAGCCGCCGCCGGCCGCCGCGAGCTTCATCTGCGTGTAATTACGTAACACACTTGGCAATGCCATTCATTTGACAATTGAACAACATTCATTGCGTTATTTACGCTGTCGAGCAGATGAGTAAAGTTTTTCGAACATATAATAATAATAAGAAGAAAAAATCGATTAGGGATTGCCTTCAACATCCTTCGGATTGTGATGGAATGTGTTAGGTACGCAATCGGGGTGCTGGTTGTCGGTTTTTAGCTTGATCCCTTTGGAGTGTTAGGTAGGTACTACGGAGTATCTCCTTAATAATGGAGCACGGCCCCGGCCGAGCAAAGTACCTATAGGACGAGCAATGATGCCGGTCAAATGCCGTAAAGCTCGCCGTTAATGCTACGTTCCCATAGGTCGCCAGCTTTAATAAAACGAGCGGCCTTTGTGTAGTATGTACTGGAGGCCATCGATGATATGGCAAGGCAATGGCGTCGGTGCGGCAGGCGGCGGCGCGACGTAACGCGCGACAGCTCGCTATGTGGTGTAGATAAGATCTAATAAGGAATTTATTTACCAAAAAATAAGATGTGTATTTCCTTTAGGCGAAAGCGCTAGGGTAGCCCGCTAAATTCTAATTTGATGTTTTAATTTTAGTTTTTATTTCAGTTAACTTATCTTTTTTGTACTTAAGCATGTGTTTCTGTGACAAATAAACATATTTTTCTTTTCTTTTCTTTAGTTTTTTGCAATTTGTAGTTCAGTATCAGGTTGCATCTATGGTAATAAAAATGCAATCGAAAACAATTTCGCGAATGTTTCTCAACGCCCGTCTGTCAATATCATTCAAGCGCCAAACAATCCTTTTAGATTTAGAAATAAAACAATCTCTTCGAATAATTCTAACTTACAGTGCCACAAAGCTCTTTTTGGCGTTTGAATGACGTTGGAGGCACTGTTTGTAAATTGAGTTTGTAAACATTTGTGCAATTCTTTGTGAAATGTAATTAAAAAACAAGATGGCGGCGTTAGTTCAGATTTTGGCGAGACGCCAAACCAAAATCATAGAATTTTATGACGTTTATTAAATACAGTTGAACTCATGTTTTGAGGAGTAGAGAGAGGCTCTCGAAAAAGGTGTTTTTGTGATGCTGCAAAAGGTCAATTACGTGACGTTTTTATTTAAAAACCAACTAAATATATCTCCACGAGTTCTATTTCATCAAGATTTCATCGTATGATCTAGTTGCAACCCCGTCTTGACAAACGTTAGCCTCCGTGTACACATTTGATACGGGAGCGTCTTATTGTTTTATCATTTGCCTACAACCTGATACTGATGTGCAAATTGCAGAAAGCGTAAGATTTGTATTTCGTATGCACGGGCGATTTTTCAACGCAATATTTTTTTATAGCGCACTGGATTTTCAACTCTCGTTGTTGCGCCGAGCAATGAGATTCGAAAAAAGAGCTGTTTGATCTTTCAACTCGCAGTGCGTTGAAAAAAATGTCGCGTTAAAAATTTAATATTATAATATGGATGACTCCGATACTACATCGCACGGCGCTGCGTCACTGAGTCACTGATGCTAATATTGAAACTTTATTGCTGTCTGTCTGTCTTCAAACGTCATGTAGCTGTTAATGGGCGCTTTGTTTAAAAAGTATCACGATGTAATGTGGTGTTTCCATTTTTTCCGCTACTCATTATAATAAATATAATACATAATTATTATGTAAGTATTTGAACCTTGGTTTTGTCATTTTGTTACAATTCATAAGTACAAGAGTACCTACAGTCATTAGATGTGTCCATTTACCATCAGGTGATAGCGCAAGTCTAACAAATCGAAGTACTTAATAACAATAGCAAATAAACACATACTTAAGTAAATAAAACAACAATAGTAGGTTAAGAGCGATTTAATTGTTTGAAGTCAGATACATCAAACAATTAAATCGCTTTACTTCTTTGATAAAGACTGGTCCTTAGAAGAAAGGAGAATCAGGAGGAAAGGAGGTCCAGGGAGAATGTAGGCATGTGCCCTGGACCTCCCTGCCCTGCAGTGGGTCATAACTGTGTTGTTATAAAGATAAACTGAAAGTACATATGAATTGAAAAAGTGTAGTAAAGCCTCATTATCACATTATTTTGTACATCTAATTTCTGTATTGTCATTGTAATGTCTGTGTCATAAAATATAGCATGACTTACTGCTTTGGCTCTTATTAATATTTAACTGGCTGACCAGACGAACTTTGTACTGCCTCAGGTTATCTTATTTTTTTTTTTTCGTGATTTTTCCCATATTTTAATAGATATTCTGCTATTCGGGGCGGAGACAACTCTAACAAATCAATCCAAAGATAATAAAAATCAGTCCAGCCGTTTTTGAGTTATAAACGGTGTAACTAACCCGACTTTGTTTTATATTATAAATTGATTTAGGTAAATACTTAAGTACATCATTTGTTATGTGCTGTTACGGCTGTGGCATCTGGAAGTTGAAAATGCGTATGTGTTTGATGCATGAGTATTTATGGGAAGCCATAGGTTAGGTTAGGTCCTCGGGTGAGACGCCTTCTGCAGCAAATAAAATGGATCATAGAACTTTAACCAACATCTGTTTGAAATGATCGGAGCTCTGAGACTGCCAAGCAAGCATGGGATGTTCTCAAAAATGCTTTTGAAGATAAGGCAAAGGGCAGAAAATTGGCCGTAGAGCGCAGGCTGTATAGATACAACTTGTCAGGTTTCGATAATGATGTTGAGAGATTAGCACTAATGTAGCTACGTCACAAGATCGGGCATCGAGAAGAAGATTGATGATGAAAGTTTAGCACCGATTTTGCTCGCAGGTGTAGGACCTCGCTACGATCCCTTCTTAAAGTTTAAAAGTGAACTGGTCTAAGGTAAGCTATTGAACGAGTTCTCGAAAACCGTAGATGTTCAACCTCTGCAGAGCAAACCGACAACTTCCGCCCTGAAATTTTCTCAAAGTAAAATTTCTTCCCAAAATAATAAGAGAATAATGAAATGCCTAATATTGATTCGTCAATTTTCAGGATTGCATCTACCACTGTTGGTCTCTGCATCACCCAAAGGGATTGCATCTACCACTGTTGGTCTCTGCATCACCCAAAGGGATTGCATCTACCACTCTTGGTCTCTGCATCACCCAAAGGGATTGCATCTACCACTGTTGGTCTCTGCATCACCCAAAGGTTGACTGGTAGAAAATGCCTGTAGCATTAAGTCCGCCTCTACATATACATTTGTGTGCTTAAAGTATTAAATAATATAAATTCTATGGACGTTGCGAGCCTATATTTTAAGGTTTAGTTCCCATAATCATGAGCTTTTGATGCCATGATATTTCAAGTAAAATTTACATTTTCACAAACAGATGCCAAGCATGAGAGTTGTTATTTAACAATACAGGGTAGTTGAGAGGGGCAGTGAGGGTAGTCGTAGCTACAGGAAAACGGCGTTAGAAGACTTCTTAATGACAGTCCTTAACATTAAAAAAAAAATTGTTCGGCATTTTGTATAATTTCTAAAAAATGGACAATTTTCACATAATCTTAATTGATTGGCATCAATAAAAGTTTTTGTGAAAATTGTCCATTTCTTATAAGGAACAAAAAAACTACCGGATAAACTGAGGTTTGAGTAGGTACCTACTTGAAAAGTCAGAAATAGCTAAAAAAAATGTTTACCATACATTTCGTAGTAAATGAGACTCCCAACTTACTTTTTATGATGGATAGACTGGCCGCTACATAGATAGACTTTAATATTAAGTTTGCGCCTGTTCCTTTTTACCACATCAGATAACTGTTCAAATAGATGAGGGTTTTTATGTACAAACAGTGCTATCTCCAATATGTACAGAGAAGGAAGTGTTAAAATTTTGTGTGCTATAAAGAACGGTTTACAAGAGTCGTTGGAGTCCAAGCGAAACATGGCTCGAATACAACGCTTTTGCGCCTTAAGAACCATCGCATTATCTGTTGAGTTTCCCCAAAAGATTATCCCATACCGTAAGACAGAGGCAACAAGGCCGTGAGTGAAGCATCGATGTTTACTATTGGAGCCAATCTGTACATAGCATATGCAGAACTGCTGATTTTCTTGCATAATTTTGATATGTGCGCCTTCCAATTCAACTGCCTATCGATGGTTAGTCCTAAGAATTGCGCTGATTCTACCTCGAAAGCACCTACATATATAACACTACGTGACTTGTGGCACTGGGTCCGACTTGGGCTCACCTGTCGGAAGTCTGCGCTGAAGGCGTCGTCGTGCAGCGAGCGCGCGTGCTTGAGCCGGCCGGCGCGCACGAGTGCGGCGTGCGGGAATGGCTCCTCCGGCAGGTACACGCGCGCCTGCGTACATACACACACTTCACACCGCATATCACTGGATAATATAGATTGCTCTTTAGGGGAGTGAGGTATCATTCGCAATATTTCCTAATATAACTGGCTATAAGAAACTGATTGACGGGCGTTTAAGCAATACTTGAAAAGCCGCAACGCCCGCAACCAGCACGGGTTGCGGAATTTCACTGAATTTTACGGAGAATTGGTTAATTGACAGTAAGAAAAATACCTTGTGAGTTTCAGCTCAATCGGATGCCAGGAAGTAATTAAAAAATGGATGACACAGAGAGTAACCGGAAACACATACGAACGAAGCTAATATAGCTTGTAATAAAGCAATATTAATATTAGGGGTTAAAGTATGAAATTGCCGATTAGTACTGAAAAATTTAAATTCGTTTTTATTTTTATTTAACATATTTAATTAATCAAAATAATTACCATTATTATCTATACATTGCTGCCATTTAATATAAAGGTCATTTATGCCTTTGCGATGGAACTCTCGTGATCTAGATTCGATAAACTGTGTGAAAGCATTTTGTACTGCCTCCTGAGAAGAAAACTTTTTATCACGTAGAAAATTGTCCAAATCACGAAAAAAATGGTAGTCCGTTGGAGCAAGGTCTGGCGAATTCGGAGGGTGACGAATGGTTTCTAATTGCAGTTCCTGTAGAGTTAAAACGGTTTCTCGTGCTGTATGAGGTCTCACGTTATCCTGGAGCAATAATGGTGAAGATCGATTCATGAGTCGGGGCTGTTTCACTGCTAGTTTTGCTATCATTGTTCGGAGTTCGGCACAGTAGACATCTGCCGATATTGCTTGACCAGATCGGAGAAAGCTATAGTGAATAACACCATGCTGAGACCACCAAACAGTTACCATTACCTTTTTATTGGTAAGCTTTGCTTTAGGACTCTGTTGCGGCGTTTGACCTGGGGTCAGCCATTGCATTTTTCGCTTACGGTTATCGTAAAGAATCCACTTTTCATCACATGTGATTCGATCCAATATTCCTTCATTTCTGTATCGATTCAACAAGGCAACACAAGTTTCAACAAGCGTTTCTTTCTGCAGATCAGTCAAATCATGAGGCACTCATTTCTCATATTTTTTTTATTTTTTTGATTTGACGCAATTGAGTCAATATTGTTGGTAAGGTAACGGTAAACTATGCCGCTAATTCCTGGGTAGTTTGGCTCGGATCGGCTTCCACCATCTCTTTCAATTCATTGTTATTCACCTGTGTGGGCGGTCTTCCACGTGGTTCGTTCTTCAAATCAAAGTTTCCATCACGAAAGCGTTTAAACCAAAATCGCACGGTGCGTTCATTAGCAGTCCCCTCTCCAAACGCAACATTGATATTGTGAGCAGTTTCTGCAGCGTTTTGAGTTATAAACGGTGTAACTAACCCGACTTTGTTTTATATTATAAATTGATTTAGGTAAATACTTAAGTACATCATTTGTTATGTGCTGTTACGGCTGTGGCATCTGGAAGTTGAAAATGCGTATGTGTTTGATGCATGAGTATTTATGGGAAGCCATAGGTTAGGTTAGGTCCTCGGGTGAGACGCCTTCTGCAGCAAATAAAATGGATCATAGAACTTTAACCAACATCTGTTTGAAATGATCGGAGCTCTGAGACTGCCAAGCAAGCATGGGATGTTCTCAAAAATGCTTTTGAAGATAAGGCAAAGGGCAGAAAATTGGCCGTAGAGCGCAGGCTGTATAGATACAACTTGTCAGGTTTCGATAATGATGTTGAGAGATTAGCACTAATGTAGCTACGTCACAAGATCGGGCATCGAGAAGAAGATTGATGATGAAAGTTTAGCACCGATTTTGCTCGCAGGTGTAGGACCTCGCTACGATCCCTTCTTAAAGTTTAAAAGTGAACTGGTCTAAGGTAAGCTATTGAACGAGTTCTCGAAAACCGTAGATGTTCAACCTCTGCAGAGCAAACCGACAACTTCCGCCCTGAAATTTTCTCAAAGTAAAATTTCTTCCCAAAATAATAAGAGAATAATGAAATGCCTAATATTGATTCGTCAATTTTCAGGATTGCATCTACCACTGTTGGTCTCTGCATCACCCAAAGGGATTGCATCTACCACTGTTGGTCTCTGCATCACCCAAAGGGATTGCATCTACCACTCTTGGTCTCTGCATCACCCAAAGGGATTGCATCTACCACTGTTGGTCTCTGCATCACCCAAAGGTTGACTGGTAGAAAATGCCTGTAGCATTAAGTCCGCCTCTACATATACATTTGTGTGCTTAAAGTATTAAATAATATAAATTCTATGGACGTTGCGAGCCTATATTTTAAGGTTTAGTTCCCATAATCATGAGCTTTTGATGCCATGATATTTCAAGTAAAATTTACATTTTCACAAACAGATGCCAAGCATGAGAGTTGTTATTTAACAATACAGGGTAGTTGAGAGGGGCAGTGAGGGTAGTCGTAGCTACAGGAAAACGGCGTTAGAAGACTTCTTAATGACAGTCCTTAACATTAAAAAAAAAATTGTTCGGCATTTTGTATAATTTCTAAAAATGGACAATTTTCACATAATCTTAATTGATTGGCATCAATAAAAGTTTTTGTGAAAATTGTCCATTTCTTATAAGGAACAAAAAAACTACCGGATAAACTGAGGTTTGAGTAGGTACCTACTTGAAAAGTCAGAAATAGCTAAAAAAAATGTTTACCATACATTTCGTAGTAAATGAGACTCCCAACTTACTTTTTATGATGGATAGACTGGCCGCTACATAGATAGACTGGCCGCTACATAGATAGGCTGACCGCTACATAGATAGACTGGCCGCTACATAGATAGACTGGCCGCTACATAGATAGACTGGCCGCTACATAGATAGACTGGCTGCTACATAGATAGACTGGCCGCTACATAGATAGACTGGCCGCTTCATAGATAGACTGGCCGCTACATAGATAGCCTGGCCGCTACATAGATAGACTGGCCGCTACATAGATAGACTGGCCGCTACATAGATAGCCTGGCCGCTACTTAGACTGGCCGCTACATAGATAGACTGGCCGCTACATAGATAGCCTGGCCGCTAGATAGATAGCCTGGCCGCTACATAGACTGGCCGCTACATAGATAGACTGGCCGCTACATAGATAGCCTGGCCGCTACTTAGACTGGCCGCTACATAGATAGACTGGCCGCTACAATGATAGCCTGGCCGCTACATAGATAGACTGGCCGCTACATAGATAGCCTGGCCGCTACATAGATAGACTGGCCGCTACATAGATAGACTGGCCGCTACAAAAGTCATAAATCGCCAAACTGCCCCATCTCAGTGCAGCAGAGTAGTGGGGGCTCACCGGCATCGGCCCTGACTTACCGAGTTGTAGGTTGTAAGTCCCAGGCAAGCACTTTGTGTATTTAATTTCGTCACCACTGTTCTCAAAACTGTGAAGGAAAATATCGTAAGGAAATCAGCATGTCCTAGAACCAAAAATTCGAAGACGTGACATCCACCAACCCGCACTGTGCCTGTACGGGCAGTAGTCTACGGCCCACTTTTTTCTCATAGACAGAAAGGAGGCCTGTGTCCCAACAGTGGGAATATAATAGGTCGACTGCCCTATCTCAAAAACCAACCTGTATGTATGTATAGAGGTATGAGGAACAGGGTGTAAAGTTCACTCATACTCTATAGAAAAGGGAGGATCCTCCGACCAGACAGGTGTTTTGTCTGGCGGGCAATTGCCCAACGATTGATATTGGGAAATTGTATCTATGCTAATTGCGCGGTAAACTCTGCTTGCGAGATGCAGGATTTGCGTGACGTCAGTATGACGCGTTGTTCGCATGTGGCGTTGTAGATACCGCTACATCACTCCCCTCCGGAGACCGGAGGTCAATAGTGGACTGAGTCTTGTATCTTGCGATGCTTGCCAGGCCAGCTGAGGTTCCAGTGAGTCGGAACCGGTTGCCGCATAGTTCACGGTGAGTCGGAACTGTCTGCGGAGTTGTCCCCAGTGAGTCGGGGTGGCGCTGCGTTATATTCCAGTGCGTCGGATGTACAGCGCCGGGTTGAGGCTGGCTGCTGCGTCGACCAGGAGAGGGTGCTCTGCTTGTTGACCGGCCGAAAGTGCAGTTTGCTGTGCCGAGGTTGCTGATGAGGCTGAGGGTGATGACCAGGTATGCGCGGACGCTGCATGCTGATGGTCAGGATACCCGTTGAAGCCGTGGATGCTGGCTGGTTGGGTGACTCGCCGCTAAAGCTTGCGGGAGTGATGATGATGACGTCACGCTGAAGTGTTTGCACGAAGGCTGCGCTGACGTTCATGTTCGGGGTCATCAGTATAGAAGTATGAGGAACAGGGTGTAAAGTTCACTCATACTCTATAGAAAAGGGAGGATCCTCCGACCAGACGGGTGTTGTGTCTGGCGGGCAACTGCCCAACGATTGATGTTGGGAAATTGTATCTATGCTAATTGCGCGGTAAACTCTGCTTGCGAGATGCAGGATTTGCGTGACGTCAGTATGACGCGTTGTTCGCATGTGGCGTTGTAGATACCGCTACATATGTATATGTTACAAGTACAGATAATTTGATATTTTTGAGAATATGTTGTTAGGTTCTATGTTTTTTTATATTTCTTTAACACATGATGTTTCCTTCTTTTATATCTAAATATAAATTAATAACGGGGAAATAAGGTAGTCAGTCTCACGCTCACCTGATTGTCCGTCGAAAAAGATGCAACAAATAATAAAACCAGTACCTAGTCATATATGTAGATGCTATAATATAATAAGTATTTATAATTAAGTAAAGCGGCGCGCGCGCACGTGTGTGGCGTGGCGTCTCACGCGAGGTGTGACGTCACACGCGCGGTGTGACGTCACACGTGCGGAAGGCAGGCGGCGATGGCGCGGCGCAGCGCCTGGCGCACGTCGGCGTCGCCCTCGCAGAACACGTGCGTGGCGTGGCGCTCCACGTGCACCAGCGTGTCGTGGCGCGGCAGGTGCACGATGCAGCCGTCCGCGCCGCGCTCCACGCGCGCGTCCGCCACGCCCTCGCGCGCCAGCGCGCGCACCAGCGCCTCCACGTCGGGCGCCGCCCAGTCCAGCCGCGGCGCCGCGCCGCGCCCCGCGCCCGGCGCGCCCGGCGGCGCCACGTCCAGCGACACGCGCGAGTCGCGCACGCGCAGCGCGGCCGCCAGCGGCGCGGCGCGCAGGCCGGCGCGCACGTCGCGCGGGGCCACGCGCGCCGCCAGCGCGCCGCTGAGCGTGGCGCGCGCCAGGCCGCGCCGCACGCCGGCCGCGCGCGCGGCGCCGCGCCGCAGCAGGACGGTGGGCACGTCGGCCGCGATGTGCGGGCGCGGCGCGGCGCCGCCGGGCGCGGCCGCGTACTGCTCGGGCAGCGCCAGCTCGCGCGGCCGCAGCTCGCGCACCAGCTTGTTGGCCTGCGAGTAGTTGAGCGACGTGTCGATGGGGCAGTGGAACGCTTTCATGGCGAGCGGCTGGAACGGTGCCAGCGCGTCCAGGTACGGGAAGTCGGGCTCTGCGGAATCGTCGGCGTCGGTTAGATTCGCAATTTTGGAATGCGATTCGAAATGAAAGTGCGGCGACTCACCCGTGAATATAATAGCGTGCGCCGGGTTGGAGGCCCACAGCTCCACGAGGTGCACGGCGGCGCCGAAGCGTAGACTGGGGTGTCCGCAGAACACGACGCAGGGCTGCACAGAGAACACGCGTTAGCGCGGGCTGACAGAACAGTCAGACTCCTAACTCTAAACCGTGACTGTACTGTCTGACATAAAGATCTCTGCAATGTACCTTACAGTTAGACATTATGTTTGACGGTAACGAAAAATCCGACACCGCCTACACAGTCGAAGTGACCCACATAAATTACCACCCACGAATCAATCAATCAATCATTTATTTGCATAAAAACATGGTAGGTAACAAGATGTTCAATAAAATATTATGTACAGCATGTTTTGCCGTGGCACACGGCACGCAAAAATTATTAAATTAGGTAGATAAATTATTAAGAATTAAACATAAACACATCAAATTAGTCATACAAAACATCAACATAATCAAATTAGTATTAGATAAATAAAAATAAAGTAAATCTCAAGCAATTAAACATTAAAAAAATAATACAACTAAGCATTATAATTATTACAGATTAAGAACAATTATTAAATATTAAAATTATTTTCATTGAGGAATTCATGAATACTATAATAACATATATTGGGCAGAATTATTTTCAATTTATTTTTAAATACTTTTACATTACAATTTTTAATATCATTAGGGATTTTATTATATATTTTTGGCGCCATACATAATACGCTTTTTCTTGCCAGAGCTGTTTTAACTCTATGTAGACACAGTCTATTACTATTAAGTTTGCGCCTGTTCCTTTTTACCACATCAGATAACTGTTCAAATAGATGAGGGTTTTTATGTACAAACAGTGCTATCTCCAATATGTACAGAGAAGGAAGTGTTAAAATTTTGTGTGCTATAAAGAACGGTTTACAAGAGTCGTTGGAGTCCAAGCGAAACATGGCTCGAATACAACGCTTTTGCGCCTTAAGAACCATCGCATTATCTGTTGAGTTTCCCCAAAAGATTATCCCATACCGTAAGACAGAGGCAACAAGGCCGTGAGTGAAGCATCGATGTTTACTATTGGAGCCAATCTGTACATAGCATATGCAGAACTGCTGATTTTCTTGCATAATTTTGATATGTGCGCCTTCCAATTCAACTGCCTATCGATGGTTAGTCCTAAGAATTGCGCTGATTCTACCTCGAAAGCACCTACATATATAACACTACGTGACTTGTGGCACTGGGTCCGACTTGGGCTCACCTGTCGGAAGTCTGCGCTGAAGGCGTCGTCGTGCAGCGAGCGCGCGTGCTTGAGCCGGCCGGCGCGCACGAGTGCGGCGTGCGGGAATGGCTCCTCCGGCAGGTACACGCGCGCCTGCGTACATACACACACTTCACACCGCATATCACTGGATAATATAGATTGCTCTTTAGGGGAGTGAGGTATCATTCGCAATATTTCCTAATATAACTGGCTATAAGAAACTGATTGACGGGCGTTTAAGCAATACTTGAAAAGCCGCAACGCCCGCAACCAGCACGGGTTGCGGAATTTCACTGAATTTTACGGAGAATTGGTTAATTGACAGTAAGAAAAATACCTTGTGAGTTTCAGCTCAATCGGATGCCAGGAAGTAATTAAAAAATGGATGACACAGAGAGTAACCGGAAACACATACGAACGAAGCTAATATAGCTTGTAATAAAGCAATATTAATATTAGGGGTTAAAGTATGAAATTGCCGATTAGTACTGAAAAATTTAAATTCGTTTTTATTTTTATTTAACATATTTAATTAATCAAAATAATTACCATTATTATCTATACATTGCTGCCATTTAATATAAAGGTCATTTATGCCTTTGCGATGGAACTCTCGTGATCTAGATTCGATAAACTGTGTGAAAGCATTTTGTACTGCCTCCTGAGAAGAAAACTTTTTATCACGTAGAAAATTGTCCAAATCACGAAAAAAATGGTAGTCCGTTGGAGCAAGGTCTGGCGAATTCGGAGGGTGACGAATGGTTTCTAATTGCAGTTCCTGTAGAGTTAAAACGGTTTCTCGTGCTGTATGAGGTCTCACGTTATCCTGGAGCAATAATGGTGAAGATCGATTCATGAGTCGGGGCTGTTTCACTGCTAGTTTTGCTATCATTGTTCGGAGTTCGGCACAGTAGACATCTGCCGATATTGCTTGACCAGATCGGAGAAAGCTATAGTGAATAACACCATGCTGAGACCACCAAACAGTTACCATTACCTTTTTATTGGTAAGCTTTGCTTTAGGACTCTGTTGCGGCGTTTGACCTGGGGTCAGCCATTGCATTTTTCGCTTACGGTTATCGTAAAGAATCCACTTTTCATCACATGTGATTCGATCCAATATTCCTTCATTTCTGTATCGATTCAACAAGGCAACACAAGTTTCAACAAGCGTTTCTTTCTGCAGATCAGTCAAATCATGAGGCACTCATTTCTCATATTTTTTTTATTTTTTTGATTTGACGCAATTGAGTCAATATTGTTGGTAAGGTAACGGTAAACTATGCCGCTAATTCCTGGGTAGTTTGGCTCGGATCGGCTTCCACCATCTCTTTCAATTCATTGTTATTCACCTGTGTGGGCGGTCTTCCACGTGGTTCGTTCTTCAAATCAAAGTTTCCATCACGAAAGCGTTTAAACCAAAATCGCACGGTGCGTTCATTAGCAGTCCCCTCTCCAAACGCAACATTGATATTGTGAGCAGTTTCTGCAGCGTTAGTTCCGCGTCGGACCTCGTATTAAAAAAATAACTCGAATATTCGAAGTATCCATCTTTCTTGTCTAAGCTGAATAAAAAAAACAACTGAAAGTCGATAATCGAATGTTGCACATTTTTTAAAAGAAGAACTTCATAGGTACCATGTCAAAAAGTTTCACTCAAAAATCTCAAACCATGAAGGTTCTATGTCAATTCGAAGTACCTATTACAATAAAACGGCAATTTCATACTTTAACACCTATTATTATTATGTTTCGTCAATTCTTAAAACCGTGTGAAGCAGGGGCAGGCCGCTAGTTGTAAATAGAAAAACTTTATGCATCGGACAAAGTTTTTCTTGCATTACTAACAGACGTACGAAAAGAATAGTCCTCAAAGATGTGTCCCTCTCGCAGAGTGTGACACAAATTTTTATTAATCTAATAAATTAGTAGGATTCAGTCATTTGTTTAGGTTATGGAAATCGTCCAATTACGAAATGGAAATCGCCTTCCTACATTAATTTGTTTACTTTGAATATAATTTGCTTTTAAATTTATTTACGTTGCGAATATTATTATTATAATTCATAAAGTAATAAATGAAGTTTGTGTGCGGGCAACACTGAAAAAACTCACAGGTTTGACAGAATGCAAGTAATGACGTCACTCAAAACGCCATGACAGTATGGTATGCCCCATTTTGACAACGAAAATTAAATTGCGTTATAAAAATTAAAAATTTGTTGGTGTTTTGCTGATTTCAATTTCGAGTCCGGGCCTCAGCACGTACCTGCTTGCCGACGGAGACCCACTCGGCGAGGATGTTGCTGTAGGCCAGCGACGAGTCGGCCACCGGCGACACCACGTACATGGGCACCGTGGCCAGCCCGGCCGTGTCCAGGTGCGCCGACAGGCACTCCAGCAGGTCGTACAGCACGCCCGACGGGTACACCGGGCACAGCACGGAGCCGCCGCCGCGCAGCGTGACCGTGGCGTGCACGCACAGGTCGCCCAGCATGTGGTCCGGGTTGTGCGCCGGCGTCTGCGTCAGCGCGGCCAGCACCAGCAGGTCCGCGCCGCGCAGCGCCGCCTGGTTGATGGGCCGCGGGTGCGTCGTCAGCGTGGACGAGCCGCTCACGTACGCCACCTGCACAGCCAGCGGTGAGCGCGCGCCCGGATGTGCCGGCTACGACGCGCGACCGTATACGTTACCTTCTCGTGCGCGGAGCGCAGCACCCAGTTGGCGGAGCCGAGGCAGAAGCCGGAGCTGACGGCCGTGGCGTCGAGCGCGCCGTAGATGTCCACGCGCTCGTCGTAGCCCACCACGCGCACGCGCGCCAGCGCCCGCGCGATGTTGGCGGGCGCGAACAGGCGGCGCCAGGCGCGAGGACGCGCGGCGTGCGCGAGCGGCGCGGGCAGCACGTGCAGCAGCTCCTTCCAGCGCCGCGCCGCGCCCGCGCCGCCCGGACCATCGCCGCCCGCGCCCGACACCCACTCGGCCAACTCCTCGAGGTAGAATCGCCCGATCTGCAGCGTGGGCTCGGTGGCGTACACCTGGCCCTTGAACCCCGTGTCCTCGGTGATGAACGGGAGAGCCATCATGCATGTGTAGTTAGAGATGAGGATCACGTCCAGTTGCGAGAAGTCCACGACCTTGTCTAGCGGTGGACAGAATTCTGGCATGCTGTCTACGAACACACGCCCACAGCATTCTTTTAATTCCTAAAGAAACAATAAACCATCTTCAGAAACTAATGACCTACCTAATTGTATTTTTGATTTCATAATCAGCCTATATTGTTCTCAGTGCTAAGTGCTAGGACACAGGCCTCCTCTCTTTGAGACGGTGTGGACCATGATCTACCACGCGGGTCTAGTGCGGGTTAGTAGATGTCACATGTCTTCGAATTTTTGGTTCTTGGACATGCCGGTTTCCTCACGATGTTTTCCTTCACCGGAGAGCAGTGGTGATGAAATAATTTACACAAAGTAAAGCGCCTGTCTGGGTTCGAACCTACGACCTACAACTCGGAAGCCGCGGCCGTTATCATTGGGCCACCACTACTCTCTGATTTATTGCTTTATTTTTATTAATTTAGATTTTAACCAACTTAGGGCAGATTTTTCCATCGCCAGATAACTTTTATTCGAGAAATAAAATTGACGTTTGACAGTTTTTGTATGAAATAACTGATAAAATTTCAAAATTATACTTCGACTATATTTATCAGATGATTGAAAAATCAGCCTTTAATAAAAAGTTTTAATGAGTTTTTTCATGTTTGTACACCGATTTCCTTTTTAATCACTGGATTACTGAGCCGATTTACGTGATCCTTTTGGTACATACCCGCTCAGTGGCCCCATATCATTTTTATTTTAACTTTGCTTGAGCAGTTTTTAAATTGGCTTCAAATGGCTTCAATATACAACGTTTTTTTTTTTTATATCCCATAACTCTAGGGGGTCATTGTACTCATCATTATGAACAACTTTTACTATGGACCAAACTTGAAAACGCAAAAAAAAAATCAGCTGTTCCCTATGTTCGTTTAACTCGTCAAAATGTAGGGAACACCAGATTTTTGTTTCGCGATTTCGGTTTTGGTCCCTTAGTAAAAGTTCATAATGATGAGTCGGAATCGTTTAATGAATCGATTTCTATCATTTTTAATATATTAGGGGTTAAAGTATGAAATTGCCGATTTGTACTGAAAAATGTTTTTTTTTTTTTTTTTTTTTAAGATATTTATTAAATCTAAATAATTACCATTATTATCTATACATTGCTGCCATCTAATAGGAAGGTCATTTATGCCTTTGCGATAGAACTCTCGCGATTTAGATTCGACAAACTGTGTGAAAAAAATTTGTACTGCCTCCTGAGAAGAAAACTTTTTATCACGTAGAAAATTGTCCAAATCACGAAAAAAATGGTAGTCCGTTGGAGCAAGGTCTGGCGAATACGGAGGGTGACGAATGGTTTCTAATTGCAGTTCCTGTAGAGTTAAAACGGTTTCTCGTGCTGTATGAGGTCACGCGTTATCATGGAGCAATAATGGTGAAGATCGATTCATGAGTCGGGGCTGTTTCATTGCTAGTTTTGCTATCATTGTTCGGAGTTCGGTACAGTAGACATTTGCCGTTATTGCTTGACCAGATCGGAGAAAGCTATAGTGAATAACACCATGCTGAGACCACCAAACAGTTACCATTACCTTTTTATTGGTAAGCTTTGCTTTTCCATCACGAAAGCGTTTAAACCAAAATCGCATGGTGCGTTCATTAGCAGTCCCCTCTCCAAACGCAACATTGATATTGCGAGCTGTTTGTGCCGCGCGTTAGTTCCGCGTCGGAACTCGTATTCAAAATTAACTCGAATTTTCGAAGTATCCATCTTTCTTGTCTAAGCTGAATAAAAAAAAACAACTGAAAGTCGATAATCGGATGTTGCACATTTTTTAAAAGAGGAACTTCATAGGTACCACGTGAAAAAAGTTTCACTCAAAAATATCAAACCATGAAGGTTCTATGTCCATTCGAAGTACCTATTACAATGAAACGGCAATTTCATACTTTAACCCCTATTACTTAGGTAATTTTTTATCCCAAAAATAATTAAAACTACGTCAATTACAGTTACACTACCCTTGTACAGTCAAAACAAACTGAAATGAACCGTAACTCAAAGCAATAAGACTTTTAATACAGATTAAGAATGAATTATTTATTTTATTTGATAATATTTTACATAATTATATACATATATTTAAATAATAAGATAGATTATTTATTTATTATTGTAATTGCCCGTGACATCACAGCGGGCCCTATCAGAATACCAGCGCTGCGACATTTATTATGTCCGTAAGGATTTAGGAGCCACATCAGAATTTTAAAATCTGATCTCACCATTATTTTGCAGCAATGTAGCTTATTTTGCAGCACGAATTCTAGATTTAGCAGCAAAATATATCACTAGTTATTTTAATGCAAAAGTGGCTCCTCAGTCTGAACGTCTGAATTGAGGAGCCACCTGGAACTCGTTAAGTAATAGATGAATATTTATGAAAATTTTGTATCATTTAGTAGCAATTTTGCATATTACCGTCTAAAAATTTAGCTTCTGTAGAGCTAAAATGAAAGAAAAGACAATACTTTTAATATGGCTCCTCAATCTAAACTCAAGAGGTGAATTTCTATTGGATGTGAGCGATCAATTAATATATTCGACATAATGATCATTTAGCAGGTGTTGTGTTTGTTTTTGCAGTATAGGAATAAAATAGTAAAGCAGTGTAAATTTTGTATATGAACGCATTTTCTTTGGCTCCTCAATCCTGACGTTCTAATTATATATTGTTACGAGCTTCGGGTTCGTGACAATAAAAACTGCCGATAAAAATTACCAAAAATAACACTTTAATTAAACAAGACTAATAACAACTTCAAACACACTAATTATAAAACACAATCGCTCTTAAGTCGCACTTGAAGATCGCTTTCGATGTATTCGCTTCTATCGCAGAACCAAGTCTGATTGGTCGCTTTTATTTTTTTAAATTTTTATTTAGAATTTGGCATCTCGTAGTTGACCGTGTCCGTGTTGTCCGTTGTCCGTGTTGGTCGTGACTACTTAACCGGACTATCCTGTGGTTGCCTTAAGAAATCTTAAAGCCTCCAGCCAGGGCTAAAACTAATTAAAACTAGGCGACTGCACGCTAAGGGCACCCCCTGTGGGGTACGAACCTCGGCTTAGGGCGTCGCTGGGAGAGGGCAGCAAAGGGACAGGCTGGATCGAATTTATATTTTTAGTGCTTTGATGAGCACGGCGTTTCCTAAGACTATCTCTGAGAAGAAAGGCCGAAACAAACTCAGAGGTTACGGTCGTGAATTTACATTTAATAGCTCAGCTGCAACGCGAGCTGGCTCTTCATCAATGAAGGGTCGGGCTGGTGGTGAATTTACTTGGGGACGTCGCGATGGACCCCGGCGGCGGGGTCGGAATGTCGGTTTTTTGTTCTTGTGAGCTGTGCTGGTTGCCCTATCGCTCTCCTGGAGGTGGGTTATGGGGTCATCGGGGTCACCGAGTACATGCCTTGGACGGCGAAGCTTACTGATATTGGAGGGGGTGTATTTTGCGGCCGCGACAACCAGAGGGTTGCGGTGCTTGGCAGCTGTGTCAAAGAAACGCTTGGAGAGGCGTTTCATGAACTGCTGGATGGTGGGGATCTTGAGATCAATATGGAGGATCTCGTTGCGAACGAACCAAGGGGAGTTTGTGGCCTTGCGGAGGAATCGGTTCTGTAGTGTTTGCATCCTATGGATGTGGCGGGGCTTGGTATGGGCAAAGACTACGCAAGCGTAAGTCATTATGGGACGGATGCAGGCTGTATACAAGCGCATTTTGCACTTGAGTGACAGCTTGCTGCCTTCATTGAGGACGGAGTGGAGACAACCGAGAGCGAAAGCGGCGCGCGAACGGACCGTCTTTATGTGCTCTGAGAAGGTGAGGTGTTGATCGAGGATAACACCGAGGTATTTGGCTCGCTTTTCCCACGGGATTGGCTTGCCGAACATGGTGATGGGCGGAGGGGGGGTGGGTTGGAGTCTGGGTTTCAAATAGAGAACCGCCTGACTCTTATCGGGGTTGACTTCGATGCGCTATTTCCTGAACCAAGCAGCCAACTTGTTGACTGCGGTTTGGAGACGAAGCCGTATTTGGGTGTGGCTGCGACCAGTGTAAAAAATGGCTGTGTCGTCTGCGAACAGAGCCAGATGGGTCTTAGCGTCCTTTGGGATATCGCTAGTGAACAGCGTGAAAAGGAGTGGGGCGAGTACAGAGCCCTGGGGGACTCCTGCTCTGATGGGGTGGGGGGATGAGAGCGCTCCTTCGATCTTGTAGCGGAAGGTGCGGTTCGACAGAAAGTCTCGTAGGATGAGAACGAGCCGGTCTGGCACACCGAGTTGGTACAGCTTGAATAATAAGCCGTTGTGCCAGACTTTGTCGAATGCTTTCGCTATGTCGAAGTAGATAACACCTGTCATCATGCCGCGCAGGAATCCTGAGTGGATATGTTCGGTGATGCGGTGGACTTGTTGAACACAAGAGTGTTGGGTTCGAAAACCAAATTGCTCGTCTGGAAAGAGGCCCTTTGATTCGGCATAGACCCTGAGACGCTTGTAAATAAGCCTCTCGTAGATCTTTCCGAGGACTTTGAGCAGACTGATGGGACGGTAGCTTGTCGGTTCAGACCTGGGCTTTCCGGGCTTATGGATGCCAATGACTGTGGCTTCTTTCCACGATTGTGGGAAAATGTTATTGCCCATGGCGCCATTGAAGATGGTGGCCAGTAGCAATATAAGGGGGGCTGGGAGGAGCTGGATCACTTTATTGGTGATCCCGTCCGAACCGGGGGCCTTTCTGGGTATGAGACCTTTGATGATATCCTGCACTTCGTCTGGAGTGACGGGAGGCAGAGGATTTTCAGGGTCTTCGACGGGCGGGAGGGAGGCTCGACGTTCGACTTCCGTATCGACCTCTGAGAGGTGAGCTTGGTCTACTGGTTGAGTGCTGGGTGAGCATTGAGCTTCGAGGCTGATGGCCAGGCACTCGGCCTTTTCATCATCATCGAAAGCGTCTGATTGGTCGCGGCTAGTCCCGGCCTTATATAGTGCCGCAGATAATTCCAGAACTTTCTATTGTAGAACCATCTAGAATGTTCGAGTACATACCGGCTCTGGACTGACCAGATGTCGATAGTTCTAGTAAGTTCAGCCAATCGATAATAGATGGCGCTAGTGACTCTATTAGTTCTGCTACTAGAAACTAGATGGCGCTAGTGGTAACTAATGTCACCATGCATCAGGCATTAATTGTGGCGCGCAACAATATGTTTGACTGTAGCCACCTGAGATCTCAACGGAATCTGAAGTGTGGCTACAGTCAAACATTATAATTAGAACGTCAGGATTGAGGAGCCAAAGAAAATGGGTTCATATACAAAACTTACACTGTTTTACTATTTTATTCCTATACTGCAAAAACAAACACAACACCTGCTAAATGATCATTATGTCGAATATATTAATTGATCGCTCACACCCAATAGAAATTCACCTCTTGAGTTTAGATTGAGGAGCCATATTAAAAGTATTGTATTTTCTTTCATTTTAGCGCTACAAAAGCTAAATTTTTAGACGGTAATATGCAAAATTGCTACTAAATTATACAAAATTTTCATAAATATTCATCTATTACTTAACGAGTTCCAGGTGGCTTCTCAATTCAGACGTTCAGATTGAGGAGCCACTTTTGCATTAAAACAACTAGTGATATATTTTGCTGCTAAATCTAGAATTCGTGCTGCAAAATAAGCTACATTGCTGCTAAATAATGGTGAGATCAGATTTTAAAAATCTGATGTGGCTCCTCATTCCTTACAGACATCATTTATTTTTTTAAATGTCGTAGCATGATGCTGAGATAGGAGCCTTTTAGCCTCGTACAGGACTTTCTGTTTCATTTTTCTTTTTGTTACTTTATTTTTTATTATTTTTTATATAATTTGGTTTTGGTCCCTACTTTAAAAAAATATATAATTTGGGTTTTTTATTTTTGTTTGTGTTTAGTTTAGTTTTATGATCTTCCTGTGCGAGTCGCAATAAATACTTTTTCTTTCTTTCTTTCTAAAAGTGCAGTTTTATTTGTATTAATACAAATTCCGTCATTCAATACAAAGTACTTAAAGAAAAATGAACCTTATTTCAAGCACGCTAAAGTCTTTACAAATACAGTTAAGTAAACTTAGCGATTTAACCGCACGCACACACTAACAGGCACTGGACAAAGGACACAATAGATAACCCAACAAAATACAAAATATTTCATGCTTGTTATTTATTATTTATTTATTTAAACTTTTCGCACAAAAAGGTACAAAGGCGGACTTAATGCCTTAGGCATAAGCCTGCGGGTAGCGGGATCGTCCGAAAGGGTTACCGCTGCCCTGGAACATAAAGGGCTAAGGAAGGAACACGGGTGGGTTTTAGTCAGTAAGAGTCTGACACTCCCTTCTGCTCCACCCAGAGCGGGAGGGGTCATTTGATGATTCCCATCCTGAAAAAAAAAAAGGCATAAGCCTGCCGGGGTAGCGGGATCGTCCGAAAGGGTTACCGCTGCCCTGGTACATAAAGGGCTAAGGAAGGAACACGGGTGGGTTTTAGTCAGTAAGAGTCTGACACTCCCTTTTGCTCCACCCAGAGCGGGAGGAGTCATTTGATGATTCCCATCCTCAAAAAAAAAAAAAAAAAATGCCTTAGGCATTCTCTACCAGTCAACCAAGGGTGGTGAAGAGATTAGATGGCAGGTGCGTCCCTTTCTCCTGCAAACTAAAAACCTGGCATAGAGCGAGATAGCCACCGGCGCGGGCGCTAGCGCGGCTAAGATGAAAGCTAACTTCAATGTAAGCAATATTAGTCACGCGCGGACATTATTAGTGGAAAGTGTTTTCGTAGTGTTTGCAAATAATTTTTCGCGCGCGATGTCTTTCCAATACACAAATGTTCAGTACACCGAAATGGTGAGGACTTTAGCACGACGTGGTGATAATGTGGCTCTAGCTTGCAGAACATTCAACCAAAGATTTCGTACAAGAGTAGATCGCAGAACTATGTTAGCTACTACTCAGCGGCTTCGCGCCCACGGAACGTTCCGTCCGAACACGGCCATCGACAGGGGAGCAAATGTGCGTACACGAAAACGAAACGAAACGTACGTCGTACGTCTTCAAAACGAAATACTGCGACTATTTTGATGAGAATCACCACGCTGGCAGTTCAGCCGCTGGTTATTAGAAAATAGGCAGCGGAACATAATTTGGACAGATGAAAGTACATTCACACGTGTGGGGATGTACAATTATGGATATTATTATATTATTACACATTTATGGATGCACGAAAATTCTCACGTGTGCAGAGTGGATTCCTTTCAACACCGTTTCTCAGTGAACGTCTGGGCCCCGGTGTCATTGGTACATACATACTGCCTGGTACATACATACTGGCCTGTGTTCTTACAAAGGTTAACAGGAGACTCATATTTACTGTTTTTACGAGAAAGTCTACCTACGCTGCTAGAAGACATACCGCTTCATAATTTACAAGAGGTATTCTACCAACACGATGGTGCCCCTGCTCATTTCACTAGGAGTGGTGGACAGCACCTTGATGGTGAGTTTGGAGAGCGGTGGATCGGTCGCGGCGGCCCTGTCCAGTGGCCTCCCAGATCAGCTGATTTGACGCCTCTTGACCTTTTTTGGGGGACGTATTAAATCGTTAGTTTTTTTTTGTGAGACAAGTGCCGAGGACCTAAAAAATAGGATAGTGAACGCTTTTGAAATAATGAAAAATGACACTGAAGTGCTTTCAAAATTAAAATATCAATTAAGAAAACGGGCATTAAAATTTATTGAATAAGGTGGTGGAGATTTTGAAAGTATATTAAAAGGCAACGTCGTATGAGTGTTTAGGCAATTAGTAAGGTAAGTATTAGAATTATTTAATTATTGTAAATATTCACATTGTAGCGGTATCTACAACGCCACATGCGAGCAACGCGTCATACTGACGTTCATTACTATTTACATTAGCATAACATTTTGTAATAAATATTGTCTAAGTATTGGCATTGTATCATAATCAATAAACAAAATTATTCAGAGTCGACAGTCCAAAGCCTGAAAAGTGTGATGGAAAGATGCAATCAAATGTTTACTAGACATAAATAAACAACTTAATGCTCAGAGTTCGGACATCGTTGATGTTCATATTTCTTTAACTAGTAAACCCCCAGTCACTTACGACGTAACATCTGTCACCGGTCCGTGTGTGTTGTTGACCCTGCTCACAAAAAAAAAAAAAACGTAGAGAATCGTGTATTGTCGGCTTTTTTCGACACTACTACCTACAGTTGTGTCGAGCGGCGTTAACTCGTCTCGAACGCGAGCCAATACCTACTAGGCTAGCAAGACTCTCTTATCTACGTGTGCGACTGTGTGCGTTCGTGGATTTGTACTATGACCACAACATTCATCCGGAATTAGTATAACTAATTTAATAAATAATCAATGCTTATACATGTTTAACAAAAAATTCAGTGTATGTATTATGATTATAACATAATATACTGATTGGGGTGTTTGAGGGTGTGCGTTAATTACGTTACATGTTGTATATGTCGGAGTTATTCGTTTATTCGGAACGCCAGCGCCATCTCGTGGCGCTAGACAGAGTCCAGCCGGAGTTCGTGGGGGTGGACGGAGAGCTACAGCTACAAGAACGGTGTGAGCAGAGCTCAGGATCATCGAAACATTGGACATCGTAGGAACAACATGTGGCTAGAAACTGTCTCGCGATTCCGTATCGTTGAAATGTGTACCTACAGTGTGTGATTCGCTAGTGTGACTGACTTGTTCGTGAATTGTAATCTGATTTGAACTGTAAACCGTTTTTCTGTCGTGTTATAACCAACACTACCCATAGTACGCCCACAGTAATTAAATTATGCCTGATGTTAACGAGAGACAGACATACCATCTCCGACATATATAATATATATTTATTTTTCACTTTTTAGTCGCTTTTATAAGTTGGTTGTTTTTCTGTAAATGGTTTTTGTTGTGTATCTTTAATAAAGGTATTTGGAAATCTTCTTGACAAATAAGGTTTCTACAAGTACCCCACATGTGTGAAAATAACACATTAGTTTAAACCTAGTGCTTATGCTTTCCACGAGATAAAACAGTGAATTACAATTCGTGTTTTATTGAACATAATAGTGGCGACGGATGAGATAAACTTTAAGAAATGGAGTGTATGGCTGTGAAGTTTACGGAATTTGATGCTCAAACGGACAATTAGCACAATATAGACAGGCTAACATTTTGCTTTGAAGCAAATGGAGTGGTGTTGGTACATAAGTAAAAGAGCAAAGTTTTACACAGTGTGTGGACCGAAAGTGTTTGATACGCTTGTTGCGTTAACTACACCTAATAAAGCTAGTGACGTCTCATTTAAGGAAATTGTGAATGTTTTCGAACGAAATATTATCCTAAACCTATCGAAATATCCATAACTAACTAAAAAATATTCGTATACGTTAAAAGCCATTTGCTTGCACTGACTATTAATTTTATGTCCGAAGATATTTCGACTCATCTTGATAATGTAATCTCATGTTTAACTCTCACAAAGCGTCCGCAACTGTCAACACGTGCGATCGCTTACCGCGTAGCGAGCGAACTGAGTTTTGACAAGAATGCGCTTGTCGCCCGCACCTCTGTCAGTCCTCGTTTTCGTCCTACCCCTATCCCCCCGCCCCTATACCCCGTAGGCGAGGACTCAATTAAGCGGTTTGCCTATAAACATCTTCATTCAGGGATTGGTGAACAATTGCACAAAGTATCTCGAAAATAGACACATGCCTCCCAAGACTAGTTGCGAGTGGGTAGTACCAACCTACAACACCTTGGTCTCGCTTAAATATTGATTTTGCTGGTCCATACCAAAATAAGGTCATTTTGATAATTATTGTTGACTTATAGGCCAGTCATATCTAACACTAAGAATCGCTAAAATAGCATAGTTTAGGACTTATATTGAAAATACTGTTACGAGCTTCGGGTTCGTGACAATAAAAACTGCCGATAAAAATTACTAAAAGTTACACTTTATTTAAACAACACTAAGAACAACTCAAACACACTAATTATAAAACACAATCGCTCTTAAGTCGCACTTGAAGATCGCTTTCGATGTATTCGCTTCTATCGCAGAACCAAGTCTGATTGGTCGCGGCTAGTCCCGGCCTTATATAGTGCCGCAGATAATTCCAGAATCTTCTATTGTAGAAACATCTAGAATGTTCGAGTACATACCGGCCCCGACTGACCAGATGTCGATAGTTCTAGTAAGTTCAGCCAATCGATAATAGATGGCGCTAGTGAAGAACGAATAAGTTCTTCTACTAGAAACTAGATGGCGCTAGTGGTAACTAATGTCACCATCATCAGGCATTAATTGTGGCGCGCAACAATACTAACAAACGTGCGAATATTTCGCTATTTTTCGAGTGCTGCAAAGTTAGCACAGGTCTTTCGAAGCTGCAAACTTGGATATACACGCTACTGGTAGTGTTCCTAACAACATATTAAAAAAAACAGAACTAGCGGTTAGTTTGCGATTTTAATGTTCGATTTGACTCGCCTATTATATTCTCGATGGCCTGAAGTATTTGTAGTAAGTAACACGACTACAAAAACTATGATTCGGCATCTAGGAATGTTATTCGCTACACACGGATTGTGTGAGACATTGGTTTCAGACAACGGAACAGCATTTGTTTCAGCAGAAATGAAACAATTTCTGGATTCGAATAAAATGAAGCATATTACTACAGCACCATACCATCCTGCTACAAATGGATTGGCTGAACGAATGGTGTAGACGGTTAAGGACAACGCAAAATGGATGATGTATCATGGGACGTGAAGGTGCCTAACATATTACTGGGACTGCGTTTAACGCCATGTTCGGGAACAGACAAGAGCCCCTCAGAACTGTTAATGGCTTTATTGGACAGTTCACCCAGCCAATAAACAGAACATGAGAGCCGAGCAACAAATTACCAATAATGCACAAAGGAAACACAGAGAAACAGACACTGGTCAACACGTGATGTACAGAATTACACATTATGGACAAGAGCCACGTTGATTACCAGGCACTGTAACAGGTAAGAATGGCCCGTCTAGCTATCAGGTGACATCAGACAATGGAGAAGTTGTAAGCAGACATATTGACCAACTGATACAGAAAAGCCATCAAGCTCAACTAAAGGGGAGGAGAAGGAAAAAAAAGTACAGGAGCAAGAGGAAGAGTCAAGTCAAGAAAACGAACAAGTAATCCAAATTCCTAGCTTGGAGGAATGGGCCGAGATGCTTGGGATACCTAGTGGGGCAGAGACAACTTATCGAGGTGGCAAACTAGAATAAAGTTTCTTTTTATGCAAAGTCGCCATATGCCAGACCTAGCCTAGTCTAGTACAACAACTATTTGATGTAATGTTATTTTTTTAAGATTAATTTTTCTCCTGTTTACTTAATTTTTATATTTGTTTAATTGAGAATATTAGGATGCTTTACTTTTATGTTTTGTTTATATTTCAATTATGTTTATAAGATGTTCATGCACATTTGGGGGAAAGGTATGTTGTGTAGATCTCTCATCGAAACCATTGCGCCCTATTTAGCTTTCATATTTAACACCAGTGTTGACCAAGGAGTCTTTCCGGATCTTATGAAACATAGTAAAGTAGTACCATTGTTCAAATCCGGTGATAGTAAAGATCCCAACAATTATAGACCTGTGTCAATTCTGCCAGTTCTCAGTAAGGTGTTTGAAAAGTTGATGCTCAATCAAATGTTACGTCACTTTAATAAAAATTACATCTTTCATGAACACCAGTACGGCTTCACCAAAGGGCGTTGTACCACTGACGCCGGTGTTACCCTAATGAAGAACATTTTTAACGCCTGGGAAGAAGCACAAGATGCTATTGGAATCTTTTGCGATCTCTCTAAGGCGTTCGATTGCGTAAACCATGAAACACTTCTGATGAAACTCGAGCACTATGGGATTAGGAAAACAGCACTTGACTTGTTAAGATCATACCTGAAAGATAGAAAGGTTAAAATCCAAGTAAATGGCGTAAACTCATTGGGTTCTGAAATGACAATGGGCGTTCCTCAAGGTTCGATATTGGGTCCATTCCTCTTTTTAGTTTATATTAATGATTTACCCCAATTACTTCAAAATCAACCGAAGATGGTGTTATTTGCAGATGACACATCATTGATCTTTAAAATAGACCGACGGTCACAAAATCTTGACGACGTGAATAACTCTATTCTTCAGGTCCAAGATTGGTTTACGGTTAATAATTTAGTACTTAATGAAAAAAAAACAAAATGCATTAGATTTAAATTACCTAATGTTAGAAGTAGCGAATGTGACATCGTATTGAATGGCCAAAAATTAGAATTTGTTAATCAGACAGTTTTCCTAGGAATCACGCTAGACGAGAAATTACAATGGGGACCTCATATAACATCTATTGCGGGGCGGCTAAGCTCGGCCGCATATGCTGTTAGAAAGATAAGACAATTAACAGACGAAGAAACCGCGCGCTTGGTCTATTTTAGTTACTTCCACAGTATTATGTCATATGGCATTTTACTGTGGGGTCGGGCTGCTGACATTGAATCCATTTTTATTTTGCAAAAGAGAGCTGTCAGAGCCATTTACAATCTACGTCGCCGCGAATCTCTTAGGGAACTATTTAAAAGGATTAATATTATGACGGTACCTTGCCAATTCATTTATGAAAATATTATGTATGTAAGAAAAAATCAACATCTTTTTAATAAAATAAGTGATAGACATAATTTTAATACTAGAAATAAAGATAAATTAGATCAACCTTTTTTCAGATTATCTAAAGTTCATACATCTTTTATGGGGTACTGTGTTAAATGTTACAACAAAATACCTTGTGAAATATTGCAATTAAATGAAAGAAAATTTAAAACTTATATTAAAATTACACTTTGTAAGCAAGGATATTACAAATTAGAGGATTATATCCAAGATAAGAATGCTTGGAAACATGCTGGTCTTGCTCCATAGGACAATCTCTAGAGTCTAGACAAAATCAAACTGGTTGCTAATGTAATTGTATAATTTATTCTTTTTTTTTTTTTTTTTTTGACATTGATTTACATTCTGTAATTACTTGGGGTCACACCCGGACTTATTACTCTTATTTATTTATGAAAATCGTCTACGTTTGGAATGTTTGTGAATATGTGAGCACCATGTATCTATCACATAGTTGATCTATATGTCATGGTTACATTTATCCATTTTAATTCTTTTACCTATTGTGGTATAGTAAGTTTATTTTTGGGTGCATCGTCTTCACATATAATTATATAAATAATGTATGCAATATATTGTAAAACATTTTAAAAGAGTAACGGTGGAGTTTCTTGCCCATTCTTCTCCATACGAAAACTACCTTTTGGAAGGGGCGACTAGAATCAATTTTATTCTAATTTTATTTTTGACGTTCAAAAGTGCCTTTTATGTGCCTATTTGAAATAAATGATTTGACTTTGACTTTGACTTTGACTTTGTGTATCTTTAATGAAGGTACTTGGAAATCTTCTTGACAAATAAGATTTGTACAAGTAACCCACATGTGTGAAAATAACAAAGTGCTTATGCTATCCACGAAATAAAACAATAAATTACCTAATTCCTGTTTTATTTTGACGACACGGTTGGCGCAGTGGCTGAGCGATCGACTGCTGCGCTGCGTGTCGCGGGTTCGATTCCCGCACGGAACAAATATTTGTATTGCCTACAGGTAGTTGTTCCGGGTCTGGCTGTTTGGGTATGTGAGTTTAAATGTTTGTAAACGCACCCACGATACAGGAGTAAGTAATTCCTAGTTTGGGGCAAAGTTTAAAAAAGTTTTTTTTTCAAAGTCAAAGTATTTATTAGTGTAATTTTTGGTGATACACTAGGTCTATTGATAGATTGGTATGTTATTGAACATAATAGTATTGTTTATAAGAACAACTCAAACGAATACTCAAAAATTTTAGTTCAATTAATATTGGTTACATCATTCATGTTGAAATTATACACGAGAGAATGATATAGTAAGACGTGAACGAAAAACGTCCGTAATCAAAAGATTAAAAAAACTATTCAGAAATTGACCATAGCAGCTAAGAGATGACCAGTCCCTACTGACGGCGCCCATTCACGAACATGACGTATGGATCAGCACCATTTAACTCAGCCATTTTGAAGGGAACTTAATGATCCAACGAATTTTGAATAAAAATAATGACCTATACAGGAAGATTTTTTAGTCACCGTCCAAATTTTGATTTATTAATCTTTGGCGAAAATCATTGAATACCTATTTTTTCTTTTAGTATCACTCAATACAAAAATATTGAGATATCACATCACAAAGTTATCTATAAAAAGTTAATGTTTCTGGACACTGCCGCGCCGTGCGTACGCGCTAGGTGAAGTTACGCGGGCCGGCCCGCCCCGCGCGCCGCCGCAATTCATTGATAACACAATAATAAACTAAGTTGCAAATTTTTCCTTCATACTTTCACGGGCTTAGGACCGTCAATAAGCAAAAGGTTTGTGCTATGTTCACTATGATTAGAATGTAATCCTTAATTAATGAATTACAAATAAAGTAAAAATAAATTAGATAAATAAGAACTTTAGAACTTATTAAAACCGTGCCAAAACGTGTTGCTATTATGCGTCTTTAAAAAATTTGAATCAACTTATGTACAAATAATTAAAAATTTAATCAAAATCATCTTAGAACATTAACAGTACTTTAATAAATGTTCAAAATGCATACCGTTTCTCTCTAAACAGAGTTGCACGTTTTTGTTGAGCACTACAGTGTCACTTTTCACGTCACTTCTTGCACGTACAATTTGCTCTTATAATTGGTCTAGGCTTTGAGCTTCTTCCACATACACTCGTCGTTTTATTTCGCCCCACAAAAAAAAGTCACATGGAGTAAGATCTGGTGATTGGGGTGCGAAGCGCCGCGCTGCATCTCGCGTACTCGATTTAGGGCTCCGTTCAAAGAAATCGAAGATATCTTCTTCGATCTCTACTGCGAGTTTCGTCCTGCCACGTCCTTGAGCGTGTGTAGGAGCTATAAATTTGCCATAGTCTATTAGCCTCTGATTTGCGGCCAAAATCGTTTGGTGATCAGGTACTGAAGAATTTATTATCCCTTGATTGCGAAGGCGAGGAATACTTTCTGCTTCGTACAGTCTCTGGGCACCGTTCAAGCATTCACCACTAAGTATGTAAGATCGCACCATTTCGTAATACTCGCGGCAGGAATACATTTTCAACAAATTCACGATAGCGCGGGGCGCCACCGGCGGGATGCGCGGGAACACGGAAGGAAGCGCTTGCGTCGCGAAAGGGTGCGCGGGACTGACTATTTGACTAACGATAGATGTGTCGCGCAGTCGAGCGGAGCGGGGGTAAGCAGGGTGTGCGCTGCCCTTTTCATTGAATGTTTGCGCGGCGAGTGTGTACGTTTAACTTGTGACCACGCAGAGCGGACAATTCTTTCGAGAAAATGATTTAATATGAAAATTTTACGTATCGATTTTTTTTCAAAAATGGAGTTAGTGAATGATACCTAATGCCTAGAAAAAATTTGGACGGTGACTAAAAATTCATCCTGTATAAGAGACTGACTAGCAGGCCAGTCAAGCTAAAGTCTTCCAGCAAAAAGAACAAGACCAATATATCCACACAAACACAAACTGACAAGCAGAAACTGGAGGAAAATAATAGTGCTACGCCAATAAAACAAAGCACAGATAATTTGGACCAAAAATACTCGGAACGTAACAAAATATGCATTCTAAGTAAAACAACAAGAATAAATTGCTTCATATAGCAGAAAACACTTTCGAGACCTGTGAAATTTGTCACTACATCACACCTCGTGGAAGTATGCAACTTCTGTTAAAAGGCATCAGAGAAAAGCTGGAGATATTCCCTTTGTTGGACTTCTGCATTATATTACTAGGCGAAGACGACTTTAAAGTCACAAATAGATATTTTGATATTTTACAACTTCGACTAGTTTTGCAAGAAATCACAAACACAAACATAATTAAGTATCTGCACTACGACGTACAAATTAAGTAATAATTACTTGTATAATTCAAAAGTGGAAACCGTCAACGATTTATTATTTTTAGATACAAATGCTCACAAATATGTCTATTTTTTGGATAGTAACAAGAATATACGATACGACGACACCATGTTTGACAGACGCACTGGCGTAATAAATAGCTCCGGACTGCAATGTATTTTTAAGGATATTTATAACACAATTATTTACTTACAAACTACCAACACTGACTATAAATATGAAATTGACAGAAACGAGGTCTAAGAATAGGTAAGAATAGGTAGAGGTAGGTCTAGGTAATAAGAAGAATGAATTGGATGTTTATATACAATCTCTTGAAATCAGGGTAGACTACATATGTATTAGTGAACATGTTTTAAACGACAAGTCCGTAATTTCTTTTTCCTTAGATAACTATAATCTGATTTCATACAACACTAGAAGTAAAAAGACTAGAGGTGGTAGTTTGATCCTTGGACATGTGGATAGAAAAGTAGAGAATATAGATGTAATTAACAAACTTTATAAGATGGACAGCTTTGAAATATGTTGTATTAAAGATATCGATACTGGTCTGTTTAGAAGTTGTTGTTATCGTAGTCCTTATGACAAGAATTTTGAACGATTCATGACACGCATGAAAAAATTGCTGGAACATTTATTTAATAGGAAATGCATTATATGCGGAGACTTAATATAGATTTACTTGTAAATAGTAAGAAGCGCACTGAATTTGTCAGCTTATTATCATGTTTCAATTTTAGGCATCTTGTTAACACGGCAACTTTTATTCGAAACGACTCGTTTTCGTGCATCGATAATATCCTAACAAACCTGCCAGAATATTATGTAAAAGAATGTGAAGTAGACCATAATGGTCTGGCCGATGGACATGGAGGTATTTTAGGTAATTTTTGGTCGGAAACTGTGACAAGCAAGTCAAGTAACTACAACCAGCATATTGTTATAAATAACAGAGTTTTCAGTTCTAATAACAACACATTTAAAAAAATATTTTAGGCAGGGAATATTGATACGAGTAATATGGGAATTAATAAATTTATAAAGAAATTCTCAGACGTTTTTAAAAATAGTTACAAAAAAAAAAAAGGAACGTACAGTTAACCTTATAAAATGGGTCACCAAAGGTGTGAAAATCTCTAGTCAAATGAAACGCATTTTATAAAGTAAGGGTAATAATCTTGAAACCAGTGTTCTAAATTACAAAAATAAATACATCAGAATATACATAATATACATATTTAAATAATAAATAAATATTCCACAACTATCACACAACGCCATCTAGTCCCAAGCTAAGCAGAGCTTGTGTTATGGGTACTAGACAACTGATAAACATACTTATATATTTCTAAATACATCAATATTATAGATAAATTGGACGTAGTTATGCAAAATGGATCCAACCCACAAAAACCATTTTTTGAGTTACTGTCATAAATGGCATGTACACAACAAACTTTGAATATGCAAAAAATATCCCAAGCCGCAAAGTATCTTTTTTCTAATAAAATACACAGACGTTAATGATACCAACAGAATATTGTGCATTATTGCAGAGTTAAAATAGAACCATGTGTCATGGTAACCTAGATAAGGGGTTAAAAGACCGGAAAAAAAGATCCAAACTACATTGGATCTGTATGTTAAATCGATTTTTTACTATAGAACAGGAACCATGTCATTTGGATCTATTTTGCGAATTAGTATTTTGGTAAGAATTATAAAATGCAAAAAAGAACCACAGCGCATGGTTACGAAATAATTTTGAAAAGTGTTTTGTAAATTAGATTCATGCACTATGGTTACTTTTTGTACAAATAAATTTCTTTACTTGAGGGAACCATGTTGCATGATTCCTAAAAACTTATATAAAATAAAGACCACGATATTTGGATTGTTTTTGACTAATACTAAAAAATTATTTAGTGTAGATGGACAAAATAAAAACTTACTAATAGGGTTATTAATATTAAATTATTTAAAAAAAAAAACATAAATTGATCAATAAAAGTGCAAGTGAAATCACCTTATCGATTATTGTTACCATACATAAAAAAATTCCATCACTAGTTGAGAGAAATAATTCCCGCGAATTTCATTGTTATTCTCTCATTCTTCATTGCTATTTTGAAGTCAATACGTGCAGAGAGTGTGAAAAGTGTTTGAAAGCAAGATGGACAAAATAAATAATGTTTTAAAAAGTGCAAATTTAGGTTACGACGAAGATGATGAAGACGTCGACGTCAGGTGAGTGGAATAAAACTTATTAAAACTTAAACTTAACCTAAAAACAACTTGCAAAGTTTAGTGAAAACCACCCCGGTGTTCCATCTCACACCTACGCCGGGGGTCGCGGGAACGTACGATCCTTCCGCAACCCCCGACTGGTGCCAGCCCGCCACCGCGGGCCACCTCAGGTCAGGGAGGGGAGTGAGGTGTTAGATTCCCCCCGCGACATCTAAGAGGGGCGCGCGTGGAACACTACGCGCCGCCACCTCGGGTCCTGATGTGTGGGGGGCAACGGAAGTCCCCGAGTCCGTCGCCCCTGGACCCATTTAGGGGGGCTGGAAAAGGGCGTTGTCCGTCCTCCGCCGACGCCCGGTGCGCCTGCTGTGGGCCGGGTGAGTGGACGAGATCTCCCACTCCCTTTCCGCAGCCTCCTTCTGCGAGACGACTGTTTCGCAAAAGGAAACCACCGCGTCCCAGGACTCTTCGCTGCCGACCATCGACTCGACCACGGCCGGCAGCGACAGGTCACTGCCTACTTCTGAGATGAGGGCACGGCGTGGCTCCTCCCAGGCGGCACACTCTGCCAGCGTATGCCGCGCCGTGTCCTCCCGGCAGTCGACGCAGTGGTGACACAGGGCGTCCGGCTCCCTGTTTATGCGACACAGGTACTTCCCGAAGCAACCATGCCCCGAGAGCACCTGCGTCACCTAAAACGACAGGGAGCCGTGCTTCCTCCCGAGTCAGCGCTCGAGCACCGTCCGGACCGCCTCAATGGTGACGAGGCCAGCGGTAGGGCGTGTAAGCCTGTCGCGCCATTCCGCCACCAGGACCTCGCGAAGCTGAGACCGACGCAGCTCCATGTGTCGCTGCATCGGTCGCTCACCCCGCGCACTCGCTTCCTCGCGCCACCGATACAATGACGCGAGTACTTTCACCTCGAGGTCCCAGGGCGGGGATCCAGCGAGTACACAGGCCGCCTCGTAGGAGATCGTGCGATATCCCCTGATGACTCTGACGGCCATCGCTCTCTGCGGTTTCCGCAATATTGCGATACTGCCGGCCGTCAGGTCAGAGGCCCACACCGGGGCCCCATACAGGGCCATCGATCGCACGATCCCCACATAGAGCCGCCTACAGGCGGCGCTCGGGCCCCCCAGATTGGGAAGCAGCGTTGATAGCACCCCAGCCGCGCCCAACAACTTGGGCGCCAGCCGCCGGAAGTGGGGTCCGAAGTCCCACCGGCTGTCGAGCACCAATCCTAGGTACTTCATGGTAGACTCGACAGCGATCCGAGCCCCCCCGACCACGATGTGTGAGCCGGGCGGTGGCGCCCGCCGGGGGCCATGAAACACCATGGCCTCCGACTTGCTGTGGGCCACCTCCAGGCCTAGGCGACGTATGCGGCCCACCACCTGTGAGACCGCAGCCGTCGCCAGCAACGCTGCCTCCCTGTGCGAGCTCCCCTGGGCAGTGACCAGCGTGTCATCCGCATAGCACGTCAGGTCTACCCCCGGTCTGAGCTCGCCCCTCAGCACCCAGTCGTACCCGACGTTCCACAGGAGCGGGCCTAGGACCGAGCCCTGCGCCGAGTTATGGGTGTACAACTTGGGAGTACACACAGGAACTAACGACCAAGCCTACTGTTACGTGTGGGTGGAAGGATAAGCGGGCCGGGGATCGCAAGAAGTAGGTTCTTGCCTTCTTAGGCACACGTTTCAAAACCTGAAGCCCAATGTAAAAAAAATAATGTTATGGAGCGATTCATGTGGAGGACAGAATCGAAATATTAAATTAGTTCTAATTCTAAAAGCGCTATTAAATGATCATCCATCTCTGGAAGAAATAAGTTTCAGATTTTTGGAGTCAGGACACAGTTTCCTTCCAAACGACAATGATTATGCAAAAATAGAATGCGCTTTAAAGCTGCACCAAAGGATTTACCTACCTGAAGATTACATATACATAACGAAACACTGCAAAAAAAAAAAGCCATTGCAAGTGCATAGAATGGATAAAACAGATATTGTAACATCTTCTGAGCTGGAAAGTATTATCACAAATAGAAAAAAACCAGTTGACGGAACGAAGGTCTCATGGTTAAAGACGAAAGAGATTGTTTTAAAGAAAAATGAAATGTTTACCATATATATGAGGTCAAGCTACGAAGAAGAATTTAAAGAAGTAAATATTTTAAAAAATGCTCGTGGGAGGCAAAGAAATATCACAAAGTTGTTGCTGAAACCTATGTGGCCTACTGGCAAAGCAATACCAGGTTCTAAATTAAAGGACCTGAAAGTCTGCTTCACCTTATTCCACAAGATGCAAAAGGGTTTTACCAGAACTTAACGGCAGATGACGATCTATTAGATGAAGTAGATGGATTTTCAGGTGAAGTTGATTTCGAAGTTGAAACAGATACTATCGTGTCTGATCATGAAGAAAACTGATTTTTGTTTTGTAACTATGTTTTTTATTACTTTTAATTAAATACCTTTAATATTCTTATAAGTGTTTTATTGCCTAAACTTAAAACAAAAAGATCCATCCCACATTTTTAATATTTTAAAAAAGATCCAAAGACAATTTTACTGAAAAAAAAAGTATATATATTAACATGAAACTTATTAAAACAATACTATACAAGAAGTAGATAACAATACCCAATATTTAAGAGGAATTCGAAAACAAACTACAGTCTTGTTATTTTGATATATAAATTTTACTAAAACTCCTGTTTTCTCAAAAGTAAGTGTTTGTGGCTGGATCCATTTTGCATAACTACGTCCAATTACACCCAGACACAGAACAAATGATCGTGCTCATTACACAAACATTTGTCCTGGGTGGGAATCGAACCCACGACCTCCGGCATAGCAGTCAGGGTCACTAACCAATAGACCAACAGGCCTGTCCTATTTGAAAATAAATTCGCGAAAAAAATTTTTTTTCGGTTTCAGGTTTGGTCCGATAGTAAAAGTTGTTCATAATGATGAGTACAATGAGCCCTTAAAAGGATGCCAATGAATTCAATTTCATCCTGTATAAGGGTTATCACGAAAGCTAAAAAAATAACGGATAGTGAAAAAATAAAGAATTCAACAAACTCTAGCAAAGAAATCTGGCAAATTGTTAACAATTGCACAAACCGATCTAAAGTTATGCATACGGAACATCTACTACTTAAAATTTACGGCAAAATAGTTGATGATCCAGAAGAAGTAGCTAACACGCTAGCAAAACTTTTTGATAACAAATGTCTTACCAGTGACAGCAAAGATGAGGAAGCGACGCTATTACTTCAGCAGAGTACACAACGGGTCGAAAACGAACTTTGTTTTTTACTCTTACCACTCCAAATGAAATTTCTAATATTGAAAGAAAGATGGATAATAAACGTTTTTGTGGATATGATGAAATTCCTATATCTGTTATTAAAGATAATTTAAATATACTTGCAAACCCGCTTTCTTACTTTTTTAATAAGTGTATTAATGAAGGAATACGGCGGGCGACTAGAATCAATTTTATTTTTGACGTTCAAAAGGGCCTTTTATGTGCCTATTTGAAATAAATGATTTGACTTTGACTTTGAATATTTCCAGAACAGCTAAAAATAGCCAAGATCATACCGATTCACAAAAAAGGCACAACTACTGATCCTAGAAATTACAGGCCAATCTCTTTGCTGCCAACGCTTTCAAAGATATTCGAAAAAATTATCAATTCTCGGCTAGTACTTCATATTAACTTAAACAAAGTCGTACATAGAAGACAATTTGGATATCAAAAAAATGTTGGCACAGGAAACGCTAAATATACTCTTGTTAATGATGTAATCAATAAAATTAATAATAAAATGAGAGTAGCTAGCGTATTTTTAGATTTAAGTTCAGCATTTGACACTGTTGATCACGATCTACTTGATCAACACTTCTTGATCTACTTGATTATAGATGACTCATTAAATTGGAAAAAGGTACTAACAGCCATTGATACCTACATCTATATCTGCGTGTTATGCGTTAAGAATCCTTCGAGATGAAATTTACATTAAACATTTAAAAATCGTATACTTCGCACTAATTGAGTCCAAATTAAGATATAACATAAAATTAAGGGGGAACGCTTTTGTCCTTCAAAAAGGAGCTATATGTACCATTGTCAGTATTTCACAAAGAGAGAGTTGTCGTCCACATTTCTTAGATTTAAACATCCTTACAGTACCCAGTCTCTACGTTCTTGTCCTTCTGACTAATCTTAAAAAGTACATACATGAATAGGAGACGGATGAGGAAAGACTGAATAGAGAGGCCACACGTAGGAAGGAATTCAGAAATAAGATTAATCCTCACTTCAACATTGTGAAGCACAGTTCACGATATCAAGCAGTGCAGTTATTCAATAAGTTACCACTACACTTATAAAGCTTGATCTATATATGTGCATTTAAAACAACGCTTCAAGAATTCCTACTAAGTGTCTCTACTCTGTTGATGATATGTAATATTATGACCATGTGTTTTCTCGTGTCAACTTAAGTCATGTTACTAGAGGCGACTGAAATTATTGTTTTATGAATGATATGGACATTATTTTTAAATGACGTGTGTATTATTATTCCTATTATTAATTTAAGTTGACATTGAACTATTTATTATTATTGTAATTTTTAAATGTCTTCTATTTCTAATCTTAAATTCTTAATGAGTTGACATTGAAAATGTTATTGTAGGTAATTTTAGTTGAGTTATGTTGTTATTTTTTTTTAAAATGTGTTACTTGTATTATGAATGGTAATTTTTTTATTATTTTTATCATATGGGACGATTTCAAACACAATGTAAATTGTTTGTGAATAAATAAATGAAATGAACACGCCACCATCAGTCAGACATTCGAGTGAGTATGACATACTCTCAGCCGTCCGGGCACATATCAATGAAAGATGTACCCAGAAGATAGCTTTTACAATCTTCAGCAGCTCAAACAATATTTACAAATGCTAATTAGTTTATGTGCCCTCGTAGACCAGGCCCAGCGTTGAGCCGAGCATTTTGTTTTAGCAATGAAATTCCCCAACTTCTAATATGCTTGGCTGCGTAGTGTGTGCGTTATATACAAGACTAGCACTTCGCCCGCGTCTCCATCCGCGTGGATTTTGCACTTCCTCCAAAATGTTTAAAACGCTTTCCACCCCCTTTAAAAGGTAGTTTCCATTATTTGACTTTTAGGTTATTTTTACCAATTTTCGAGTTAATCAGGCCACACAGTAAAATCCTCTCCTGTGTGTCTCCTCAGTGGTGTCAAATTTTTGACGACGAAATGCAACTGTTCTCCCGACAACGAACTTATGCAACATGAATTAGAAATGCATTTAAAAAGAAAACGATCATGGAATGAGAGACATGTTTTTGTAAATGGTTCGTAGTCGCAACACCTACTCGTACTCTCCTGTAAAATTGCCTAGTTGATTGTAGATTGCTTTTAATCTTAGTAATAAATTATAAGTTTCAAGTTAATCAGACCATGCGTTAACATTCTTCCATACAAACTTTGAAACCCCTGGATGCCCTTTGAAGTTTTTCTTAAATTTATTTAAAAAATCTAACAATAATAAACTTTATATGTTACTTCAATCAGTAATCATTTGTTTATTTTCAATCAATAATAGTGTGGGACGCCCCCAGCTAGATGAACAGACAACCTTAAGAAGGTGGCTGGGACAGATTGGGTGCGGAAGGGGGAGCATAGGGTGTTTTGACACAGCCTGTGAGAGGCCCATGTCCAGCAGTGGACTGCGATAGGCTGAGTTGATTGATTGAATCAATAGTATGCTGATTAATTTTTACTAATAATAAAAAATACAACACTAGGTAAGCAATGCAATGCAAGATATTTACATTTTTAATTTTGTAACTTTGTAAGTACCTTGAAAGGAGGAATTAAGGACCACGCTAACGCATTAGGATTTTTTTTCCTGTAATGTTAGTTGTTAGTTGTTTGTGATAAATAAATAAATAAATAAATATACCATGCCGAAGAATATTTATTTTGAGTGTTGTTTTATGTTCAATGAAGATAAACAAACCCCCTCAAGTAGTGGATCGTTGAGATGCGGCGGCGTGTAGTTGGGCAGCGAGGCGAGGCGCGTGCTGGGCACGGGCGGCAGCGGCAGGAAGTTGAGCACGGAATGTGCAGACAGTCCGCAGTCTAGCATGATCAGCAGCTCCTTGAACGACAGCACGAAGCACGGCTTGGCCGCATCGCTGCTCAAGCAGTACTGTCGACGGCGGAAAACAATTTCTTTAAGAGCACTTTACAATTACAAAACACCACAAACCTTCAAACTGACTTGATTGTGATGCAGATACTTACGAGCTTCATCTTTGTCTACGATAAAACTTTGTATAACCTATCAAATTAATTTCATTATCTCTGCTGTGCACTGAGTCTGGATTGGAACGAAAGCTTAGCTTTGAATTACATAAATTAATACCATATTTAAAGTTTTAATTACCACTGTTTCACATATAAATGAAATAAATACAAGTAAAATCACTCAATCATCAACAAACAAAATACCGAGTTACTGACAGATACGGACTGACAGTAGTGAGTGACAGTGACTGACTGATAAATGTCAAATGATTTAATTTTATGACAAATTAAAATTATAGCATTGCAGAGTCGGATTCAAAGAGTACTGTAGTGTTAGGTCAGGAGAAATGATAACACTAGCTATGATGTAGCATAAGCATGTCGAGAGATCGCGTCGCCCCCGCAAGGGGGCGAGGCGAGCGGTACCGGGGCTATGCCCCCTGACCGCGGACGCTATACGGCGGCCCGTAAATACGGGCCTCTCATGGGGTATGCGCAAATGTGGCTTGTAGCCTGCCGGGCGCGCGTGAGATGCGCGCGCCCGTGTGAGTAGTTGCTGTGTGTAATTTCTGTAGGTGCGCCGCGGCGCCGACTCACGGCGCCGCTTTCTTCACGACACCTCGGCGGTCAGTCCCCGCCAGGTGAGACCCCCAGTTACCTGGGGGAGGCCCGGCGGAGGACGACCAGCGACGGAGGTGCCGACTCGGCGCTCCTACAGAATATGGGTGTATTGCTCCCGCCCGTCCCGTATCCAGAGCCAGCCGGTTACGTTCCGGGCTAAGGAGCAGTCATATGTGTGTGTGGGCGGTATTGTTTTGTGTAACACCGCCCAGTGTCTGCGCGTATCGCGGCCCGCGCTGCGCCTACGCGTGTGGATCTAGCGTCTGTGTAGTTGTGGTTGTCTGCGTTCGCTGCGTAACATGCCTATATTAACTTAGAACACGCCACGCAGCGAGTGTATGTAATGTGTGTGGAGTACAGTTGAGTCTAATGAGCCGCGTGTAGCGTGGATGCGGCTCACTAGAGGTGTCAGTCCGGTATTGTGGGGTCGCCGTCCGCTACCAAGTCGCGGGGCAAGGGTTTCGCTCGGGTGGAGGACGCACGTGCCAGGGCGCAGTGTCCTGGGCGTGTGGCCAGGTCAATGCGTCGGCACGTGCGAACGTTTCCTTCGCGAGGCGCCACGAACTCATCCGGGCTCCCGATCCCGAGGCCGCCCTGGATGATGTCGATTCCTCACGTAGCGAGGAGCGTCAGTTTGGTCCGCAACGCAAGAGTTTGTTGCGCGCGGGGCGTCTTCGGCTCGACTCGCTCGTGAGGGCGAACCATGCCGGGGCGGCGTACGTCAGGGTTGGGCGTATGTACAGCTTGTACAGGCCCAACCCCACGCACGCCGGGATGCGGGACGAGAGCACTGGTTTGAGCGGGTGGCGGGCGACCCTGCCCAGTGCGGCGACCGAGCGGACGTGCGGCCCCGTCGGGAGCCGACGATCGGTGGTCGTCCCCAGGTACTTGACCGGGGGAGACCACTCGATGTCGGCTCCTTGGAGTCTCGTGGTTGGTTCCCGAAGGAGATGGCGGAGGAGGGCGACCTTATCTCTTAGGCCGCGGACGTTCCAAAGGGTCACCCTTAACAGTCTAGCCATGGTACAGTGTTAGTAACGTGGCCAGACCATCAAGGATGACCGTTTCTACGTCCTGTCCCTGCCTTATGGCCTTTATTAGGTCCATAAGCAGCTGTATAGCACAGGTCGTAAACTTCTCTTTCTCGGGTTGGTTGCGTGTTGTTTTGCTTGCGCCGGGGGCGCCGCGGCTGGCTTTCTCAGCGAACTGTGAGAGTTCGGCCTGTTGCCGCGGCGCTGCGCCGGCGCTGGTTTCAAATTTTTTGTCTACGACCTGTGCCCTGCCCAAGGCAGGGGCGGCCGTAGGGATTTCTTCCTGGGTCGCTGGGGGGGGGGGGGGGGGGGGGGATTCTTACCCCGTCCTTTCCCCCTACGCCCCTGCTTCCTCCGCCGGGAGGAGGAGGCTTGGGTCCTCTCCGTGGGCTCGTTAGCCGCCGCCATCAGCGTCGTGCCGTCTTCCTCCAGCGGCTTCTCCGCCTGCTGGGTATAAGCCGCTTGTGTTTGGAGCGTAGTGGCCGTGATGGCAGCGGTCCCCGCTCGCTTGTTTCGGATTTCTCGCTGAAACACGGGGCACTTCATATTGCACGCGGGGTGCGGCCCCCGCAGTTTGCGCAGGTGGCCGGCTCCTCCCGCGGCCGCGGACAATCCCGCGCCGCATGCTCGCCCCCGCATCTCACGCAAGCGAGCGGTCGGTGGCACATATGCGAACTGTGCCTGAATTTTTGGCATCTGTGGCACTGAGCGGGCCCACGCTTTCCACGCCAAGCCTCGATCCTGACACCCCGCATATGCATGAATACGGTGGTGTCGTAGATGGCCCGGACGTCAGGCGTCTTTTTTAAGATTGCGTGGAACACGCAGCCGGGTCTTCCCGCCGCCCCCTTAATGTGGCGGACGTACTCCGGCTGGTGCCCCATCGTCCGGAGCTCCTCCTCGATCTCCTTCGGGTCCGTGTCCGCCGGCAGCCCCCGAATGGCGATCTTCAACTTCTTGTCCGCTGGCAGTGAGTCGGCGAACCAAGACACGCCGCTATCCTTCTCCAGGCCCGTCAGGTAGCGCTGGACCAGCCTGTACTCGTCCTCCGACTCGGGAGTGAAGCGAACTCCACTCCCGTAAGGACGAGCGTTGGGAGGCCGGCCCAGCTTGGCGCTGAGGGCCCGGAAATGGGCGGCCCAGTTCGGCAGCCTCTCTACCACCAGCGGAGGAAACCTCAGTTTTCTCCCCGGCTTTTGCTTAGGAGCGGCGCCGGGGACGGCAGCACGCTGTGCATCAGATGGCGCATCGGGGGCGGGGGGTAAGGAAGACACACTTACCCCCGGGCTTGCTCGTTGCCGTGTTGGCGATTTCGGGGGTGTGCGGCGCGCCGGCGGCGTGCGGCGCGTCGCATCAGCGAAGGTGGGCGAAGCCGGCGCGGCCCGACCGCGCGGCGCGCGTTCACGCTGCGGCCGCGGCGGGTCGAGGCAGTAGCGCTTCGCCTCCTCCTCCGCTGAGTCGTCGGTGCTCCGCCGACGTCGCTGGGGTCTGGTCCCGAGTTGAAACTCAAAGTCGAACCCCAGCGGCGGCGTCGGCGAGGCCGGCACAGATGGTGCGGACTCCGCTCCTCCTTCGGTGGGCCGTCGCCCGGATCGTGGCGTCGTGTCTAAGGACACCTCATCGCGACCGGACGCGGCCGAGTCCATCGACGCCAGCGACATGCTCGACCCTATGCGTGAGGAGCATGCCGACAGTATCGCGGGCGAGTCGAAGGCGGAGGCCCGGGGGGGCGCCGGCGAAGCGGGCGCCTGTGGCGTCAACAGCGCCGGCCAAATAATGGCTCCGGCGCTGGCTGGCCTCTCCCGCTCGGTCACCGTCGGCCCCGCCAGCGAGAGGCAGGGGCTGGGTGTAGCCGTGCGCGGAGCTGGCCCTGCTTGGGCCTTCGGCGCCCCGGCAGCCGCGGCCCCAAAGGGCGCAGGTGGGGACGCGAGGCTCGGTACGGGCGCGGTAGTGCGCGCCGGAGGTGCGCGGGTACGCGCGGGTGGCGCGGGGGTGTGCGCGTGCAGCGCGGGCGGCACATGCGGCGCGGCAGCACGCGGGGCCGGTGAGGCGGCACGCGGGGGCGGCGCGGCAGAGCGTGCGCTCGCCACGGCCGAGCGCCCAGACGGCGCCGCTCGGACGGCGGGCGCGGTGCGCGCGGGGGCAGGGACGCGGGCGGACGGCGCCATTGTGTCGCGCGCTCGCTGCGCGCGGCCTTTGTTTGGGGCGGCGCCTGTATAGGCACCGGGCGGAACGCTGTGGGGCGGATGGGGACCGCATGCTGCCGGCTCGACGACGGCGCTGGCGCAACGCGCGCAGGCGCCAATGTCGTCGGTGGGCCGGCAGCTGCTACGGCTCCCGATCCCATCTCTCTTCTTACCTCCTTCACTGGAGTCTTCGGTTGGGCTGCTGGCCCGGCCGGCGGCGCACCGGACGACGCGTCGCCGATGTTCGGCAACGAAGTCGCCCGGTCCAACATCGGACGGGGCTCCGGGGACCCGGCATGGCGGCCCAACGAGCCGCGGTTGCCGGGTTTGGGCATCACGGAGGGTGTGGTCCTCCGCGATCGCAGCGGCGGTGATCCGCCGAGCACTCACTAGGGCTCCCCCTGTGTTTGCACTAGTAAGCACCTAATGCAAACACAAGAGAAACACAACACTTTCGCGATCCGCGCGGGAGCAAACTTGTTGGCGTAAAACAGACGAGTGTACGGTACGACCACAGACTGTCCGCATAAGCATGTCTTTATTTGTTCTACTTAGGTACTATTTTTAGGGGTCGCAAGTAGTAACTACACAGACACGAAAGGATAATTTTAATTGACCAATCACAGCGCTTATTACAAGTTAGAACATTCGTTGGAATATTGTTGCGAGCGGCGCAGCCGAGCCAAATGCTCTGAGGTTATAAATATGAGTGCCGGCCGCGCATGATTTAGCTCATACGGGCGCGCGCAACTCACGCGCGCCCGACAGGCCAAAAAGCCTCTGAAGCAAACACCATGAGGGGCCCGTATCTACGGGTCACCGTATAGACTCTGCGGCCGGGGGGCATAGCGCCGGTACCGCTCGCCTCGCCCCCTTGCGGGGGCGACGCGATCTCTCGACATGATTTAGTCTAGCGGCGCACGCGGTCGTGGCCGCACGCGCCGAACATGTATGTGACGTAGGTATGCTGCTACAGTACTATAAGATACCGGGTACTCGGATTGCAGCTAGAGTCTGGCACACGAAAGTTGAGCCTGGGATTTAATTGAAACTTTTTACATGGCAACTTTCTAAAAATGTTAAATGAATGTCAATGTCACCGGACCTGTAAACTGTCAGGGTGTCAGGCCATTGTATTTGTTTGTTGCATTGATACATAATAATAGTTATTTCGATAATAAATAAAACATTAAAAAGTGACGTGCGACGGCTACTATATACACTATGGTGAATAAATTTGAAGAAAAACAACAGAAGTCGCGTGATGCTTACGACAAAAAACAACAATGTTTACTTGCGGTAACGAACTTTATAGGTTAGTTTACCTGATATAGTTTTGATACTTACCATATTTTATTTCGAATTGTCATATTTACCTCATACTTACGCATTTATTTGCAGACAATTTGGAAAACGAGGAAAGATAGATTAAGGAAACATTAAAAAAATTAACTGCTTTGGAAGAGGAAGAGCTAATTAAAACCCAGAGTCAATATTTGGAAGAGATTTCATCAATCACTGGTATAATATAATAATTCCTGGAACGCATTCTTATAAATACGTACCTAGCCTATCTAGCTATTTGTACCTAGTTTATGTTTTATTGTTTTCTTTCTCAGGAGTTAGCGTTGCAACTTTAAAAAGAATTAAAAAGGAAGGACAAGTGAATCATGGCATTTTTAGTACACCTGGGAAAAAGCGACCTCATAAGCCTACGGTATCAAATTTGGATAGCTTCGATATAAATGCTATAAGAAATAAAATTAATGAATTTTACTTGGTAAGTAAACGAGTCCCTACTTTGTGAGGCTTATTGACTGATCTGAGAGAATCTATTGAGTTTACTGGCTCCCGTGAAACGTTGCGTCGCATATTACATAATAATGGCTATGAATTCAAGAAATACAGCAGTGGCTTACAGAAAATAATATAGAAGTTGAAAGCCATTGTACAAAGGCTGAATTACTTTGCCTAGTATGAAAACACAAACCAGAACCAATTTATGAAGCTGATAAGCTTCTTGAACACCATGGTCATGAGGTACTTCGTTTGCCCCCTTACCAATGTGACCTAAATGCTATAGAGCTCATTTGGAGTCTTGTGAAACGGAAAATTGCAAGTAGAAATATATAATGTTTATGGAGCGCGGACGTGGGAATGCATGCTACCTTCGTATATGAATGATTTACCTATGGAAATCTGCAATGTAATAAATGCGAAGAATTGTTCAAAGGTGTTAAAAAGATACTTTCTAGATTGCAGTGCAATCTAGAAAAAAATAAAAAATATCTATGTATATACCTATGTACCTAATTTGTACCGAGTTGCCGTGTCTGACCATACCGCTATTAAACCTGCGTTGGTTTGTGTGGTATGTTTATGTATTGTTCAACAATGATTTGTAACTGCTTTGTTTTTGAATAACAGAAAAAAAAAAATCTGGCCATCCGTCGAAGTGGAAAGAATTATAAGGGAATGCTTTAAGTGTGTTACTCCAGAAGATTGGAAAAAAATACTGATCATGTTATCCATGTAGAAAATGCTTACAAAGACCAAGACAAAATTACAGATGAAGCAAAAGATCGGTTCATCATAAATGTATGTGACGATAGCAGTGATTCGGATGCCTCGTTAGAAATTGAATTCTTAGATTCTGATTTTGAATATGACACATAAAATATATTTGTATTTAAATAATTTACCTTTTATTTTTATTTCTATTTTCAAACCTTGAACCTTGCTATGCTTTTCTCTGAAGTTTTAACTTTATTGTAACATTGATTTATAGTATTTACAAAAGTACTTATACTTGTACTTGTACTTATAAAAGTTTATGGAATGCATACAATGAAATTTTGGCAGCTTTTGTATAGACAATATGTCAAACCACCGTCATTTATTCATTGGATAGTGGTAATGTGACAATTAAATGAAAGTATGCCATGAATCAATTTTTATATTTTTTTTGTCAAGTATCAAAACAATTTATTCCTAGTAGCATCAGTTATACCACATGTAGTTTTTTAAAATTTGCCGCGCTTTTTCAGGCTCAACATTCATGTGCCAGACTCTATCTCCTAATACTATTATTTTTCAGATTATGCAGAAATACTACTAAATCATACCAATTAAAAATATTCATTGGGTACCTATAGTTTTCGTCATGTAACTTTTGAAGGGTTTTACTATAAATTCCAGAATCGGGACTACAAAACTAAAATAAAGTACCCTCGTTTAAAAATAAGGAACATGGCTACGCAATCTCTAAGGAAACAACTTACGGAGTTGATTTTAGAACGATTGATTTGACAGCTTTCATCTTGATGTTGTGTACATACCTCCGACCCCCCGAGTAGTGCGGCGGCTGCCCGCCAAAAACGAAAACAAATTAAGATCGAAGAGATAGACCGACCCGCTGGCATTGACTTTTGTGAATTTTGTTTATATTTTTCTTCATTCCCTAATAATAAAATAGCGTGTGTAAATAATGTTAGTAAGTTATTATCTCCTTTATTTTAAAGTAATCATATAAATTATATTTTTAAATATTAGAATCTAAAAAAATAGTAGCCCATCGGTATCAGGAACAGGGTCCAAGCTACCGGTGGTCAGGGCTCCAGAGAGAGGAACCTCCTGACAATGCGAGCCGTGTCCAGAAGTACCGCTTTCTGAATCAAGCCCTTGATCCAGCTGCCCAACGAGAGCCTCCTCAGGTGTTGGTCGAGGCTCTTGGCTATTAAGCCATTGGCTGTCACGACTATCGGCACAATGATCGCTGAGTCCCACATGTCGACAACCTCGCGAGCCAAGTCAAGATACTTGATTTGTTTATCTTGGATTTCACGAGGTTCTCATCATGCGGGACGGTTATGTCAACAATCATTGCGTGTCGCTCTGATGGATCCACCACCACTATATCAGGCTTATTGGCAACAATAGTCCTGTCAGTGATGATGGGTCGATCCCAGTACAATGTGATATTACCATTTTCGAGAACTGGGTTGGGCACATACCTGTAGTACGGCACCTCCGATTCCACAAGGTTGTATTTCAGAGCAAGTTGCTGATGGATTATCCTAGCTACAAGGTTGTGTATAGACACAACCTTGTAGCTAGGATAATCCATCAGCAACTTGCTAACGCAGCTAACGGAGAGTACTTGCATAGGCAAGTACTCTCCGTTAGCTAGACGAGAACACTCGGAGATAATTTGCCTGATTGATTCCCCCGGCCGGTGGCATACCCGACAGATGTCAACCGTGCAGTCTTTCACAATAAATGTAAGTTATTATTATCATTATGTTTTTTTTTCTTTTATTTTGTTTTGTTTAATTTAAGATTTTACCTATTTTTTATTGTTTATCAATCAATTTTATTTTGGTAAGTACACCACTTACCTTACCTTACCTATAATTTGTCACTGAACAGCGGGGCCTTCTAGCACAGGTCATAGAGCAACACGGGCCACCGGCCGGTATATCTTTTACATAAAAGGAGATCCCTATGTAAGATTTACTGTAAAAGTTGTACGCCAGCAGATCAAGCTACCCGAAACTGTAAAATTTTCCCAATCAACCTTGAACCTTACGGTATTAACGATAAAGTTGAAAATGTATTAAAGAATTTTGACAGATTGTAGTAACTTGATGTGCTGGCGTCTGTACAAGTTTCTGCAATAAACATTTCTTATTTATTTATAGATTTATTAAAACTATATGCACAAATAAAAAAAAATACTGTACACAGGCGGACTTAATGCCTGAGGCATTTTCTGCCAGTCGACCTTAGGGTGTTGCAGAGACAAAACATGGCAGGTGCAACATACGGGATAAATATCTAGGAAATGACTATAAAATACAAGAACAAATACTAATACATAGATAAATACATTTAAAAAAAAATAGCGTTTATTGATTCCTTATTTAACAAATGAAAAAAAAAATAGAAAAATTGAAGTAAAATGTTAGTAAATACTTAACATATAGTCTTAAATTGCAGTGTTAGTACTAGTTTTCTAGGTAAGGACAGCCGTATGCGGTAAAAGCCTCCTCCAAATGCTTCCATGACCTTCTGTCTTTCGCCAATCTGCACCAAGTTTTGCCAGCTGTTTTTATTATTTCGTCGTTCCACCCTTTGAATGGTCTTCCTCTTTTTCGTATCTTATTGATCAGGATCCAATTTGTAGTGATCTGTGCCCACCTTTGTGTCTCCAGTCTCTGAAGGTGACCGGCCCATTGCCATTTTTGCCTAAGTATCTGTTTAATAACGTCGTATGCCTTTGCGTCTTTCCTTAGTAGAGAGTGTTTTATTCGATCTTTGCGTTTGATGCTCATGAAACTGCGTTCTATACCTTTCTGACATACTCTGATTTTATCCAAGTGTTTTTTGGTGGGAGCCCAGCCTCCCAGGTCTGACATGTGTATGTTAGGCATGGCAATAAGCATATGTTCATGGCTTTCGTTTTTAGCTCCGGAGAGAAAGATACCTTGAAGATCTCTTTCATTGCCCAGTACTTATTCCAGGTATTTTGTATTCTCCTGTTTAATTCCTTTTCTGTGCAAGCCTTAAATGAGATAATTTGACCTAGGTATGTGTAGTCTTTTACATATTGTAAGGGTGTGGAATCGACGTTTATTGTGGTAGTAGTTTCTTTATTTGTCATTACTTTTGTCTTATTCAGGTTGATCTCTAATGCTACGACTTTGCTTTGCTGGCTAAGTTATTGTACCATTAACTGCAGCTGTATAGGGTCCTCAGATAGCAATACCAGGTCGTCAGCGAATCTTAGGTGTGAAAGATATTTACCGTCGAGCTTTAGTCCCATGTTATCCCAGTTCGTCTGTGCGATGGCCGTCTCTAGCACCGAAATAAAGAGAGTCGGTGACATACGGTCTCCTTGCTTCACTCCGCGCTCTATCTTGAAGGGTGGGCCTGTTTTGTCGAGTTTCAATCTTGCTGTGCTTTGACTATATATTACCTTAATGATATAAATGTAGTCCTTATTTATTCCTTGTTCTGTTAGCGATTGCCAGATAGAATGGTGCGATATAGAGTCGAATGCCTTGGTATAATCTATAAAGGCGATGTAAAGTGATTTATCATACTCTATACACTTCTCTATAAGTTGTTTTAAGGTGTGAATGTGATCCACAGTTGAATATCCTTTACGAAAACCTGCCTGCTCTACTGGTTGATGTTCATCTATTACTTTTGATAATCTTCTCACTAACGATGCTGTGAATACTTTGTAGAGACCTAGCATTAAGCTGATAGATCTGTAATTAGAAATCAAGTTACGGTCTCCTTTTTTGTAAAGAAGAACAATTTCGGAGCATTCCCATTGTATAGAAATTTGTTTTTGTTTTATAATGAAGTTGAATAGCGTACAGAGTGGCATGACTAGACTGTCTATACCTGCTAAAATTATTTCATTAGTCATTCCATCCGGACCCGGGCTTTTGTCAGTTTTTAATTTTCTTATTGATAGCTCTATCTCACTTTTGAGAAAGGGAGGGACAGGTTCGTCGTTTACTGGCCAGCTGGAGCTTGTTTCTTCCTCGTGAAGTCTTTGTAGAAACTCGTAGCCAGGTTCATAAGGTCAATTCTGTTTGTAACTGTTGAGCCTGATTTGTTAGTTAAGTGTGTCATAAGGCTTTTTGTGTTAGGTATCTAACTTTTTATACGCTTTTTTGACATCTCCTGTTTTTACTAAAAATGTGTGTAAGATATTTTTTCTGTGTTCTTTTAAATTATTTTTCATTTTCTTATTAATTCCTCTATAAATTCTAGATAGTTGTAGTTTCTCCTGTTGTGTTTTCTGGGTTTTGTTTTTGACCTCATGTCGGCTGTTTTGAAGATCTATTATCTATTTATTTATTATTGATCGATGTTTCTCTTCCTTTGGTGTTTCAATAGTTGAACATTTGTGTAAGGTGGCTTCTCAGGTGTAACAGTTATGGAGTTCAAAAACTGTATTTGCAAACAGACGTATAAAAATATCCTCCCATTATAAAAGGTGTAACAGTGCAAATACTTACGCAAATAGTGGTTGAAACACATAATTTTAAAGACAAAACTGGGAACTACATAACTGTGTGAAAATCTGGTGATAATATTAACGATAAACTATAAAAAAAGTGAAAACACTAGTGAGTACAATATTTATCTACCCCCATCCCGAGTTTGATAAAATGTTAAATCAAACCTGTCACCTAACGTAAACCGTAAAAAGCGCCTATTAGTTTTGTCATTGCAATAAGTTGCATTCTCTCCAATTTACTATCAAGGCATAAACAGGCCGCAAAGGGTCAAAGAACGAAATGCCTCGGATTCCGAGATCACCACCTACAACTTCGGACTGCAAAATATCCCATGCACAGTCTGAACCAGACGTGACAAGTCTATCTAGCCCCAAGAACTTGGAAATTAGTAACGTTTCTACAAGAACAAATAAGCGTCCACATGTTGAAGACTTTCACCTTGCAGTGATTTCAGCGCATTCAAGCAGGAGATGGTTGATCTCTTGACTGAATGGAAACGGGACCAGGATCTGAAACTGGCTAAAATTGCCGCCGACACGTCTAAACTTAAAGAACAAAACGAGGAGAAAACATACCAGGAGATTGAAAAATCAATGAACTTCTTGAGTACAAAGTATGATGAGGTCAAGGCTAAACTAGACTTGATGAACAAGGAAAGAAGGGAGCAAAAAGAATACATTATGTCTCTTGAGAAGAAGATCCAAGACTACGAGCAAAGTTCCCGCTCATCATGCATTGAGGTCAGAAATGTACCTGTTTTAGAAAAAGAAGAAAGGCATAACATCAATACCACTGTTTGTAACATTGATAAAACCATTAGCATGAACATTGAGTCATCTGATTTGAGGGATTTGTACCGTATTCCCGGCAAACATGGAACTTGCGGGCCCATTATAGCCGAGTTTACGTCGGTCAACACAAAGTTTGAATTCCTCGCAAATGTCCGAGCGTTTAATAAAGACAAACCTTCTACAGAGAAACTGAACTCAGAAACAATTGGCATCCCAGGGAAACGTGCACCCATTTAAGTATATTACTGAATTTCTATACCAATCAGTAAAAACATTGTTTTATCATGCACGAGTTTTTGCGAAAAATAACTCTTTTAAATTCTGTTGGACAACGAATGGAAAAATTTTCCTACGCAAAGAAGCTGGTGCCAAACAGTACCGTGTTCTCTCAGAAGACTGTCTTACGAAACTAATCCAGGAACAATGACTAGATAGGTCTACAACTTGCAACACGCTTGAGTATTGCTACTTTTGTTATCTTTATACTCGTATATTATCTTACCCAGCAATAGGTGCTAAACTAATTAATCTTACAACTATTATATACCTGCATGTTGTGTTTAAGTTTATTAAATATTTTGCTAAATCAAACTAAAATCATTACACTCAACATACAAAACACACTTTACATACACAACCAATTAATTACTTACCGTAAACAACAAATAAACAAAGTGAAGTGAAAAAATGGGGTCACTTGTCAACTGCTTCGCTATCGTACCTTTGTACCATCTGTAGTGTTGTGGACTTTTGGTATCTTATGTCAGTGAAATACTTGTCAATGTTTGTTTTTGTTACTTATGGCGAACATAGATAGCATAATCTCGGAACTTGATACTTTTCAAGTATCTAAGTCATACGCCTGCTTACCTGACCAATGTACTAAAATAGTCAGTGATACTGGAAATACTTTCAATATTTTGCACATGAATATCAGAAGTCTTAATAAAAACTTTGACGAACTACAGGCATTCTTAGCGGTGATAAAACTGAAATGTGACGTCATAATATTGTCGGATTGCTGGCTCAGAACTGTATCCGCTATTCCTATTTTACAGGGCTATTCGTCTTTTCAATCGTCAAATCCCTACAACCAAAATGACGGCGTAATCATCTTCGCAAAGGACGGCGTGAACTGTTCCGTTACTGAGCCCTGTCTTGATGAAGCAAGTGGTTTACTCTGCACTATTGACAATTTTATAGCTATACTTGCTGTTTATAGATCTCCATCATTTACGACTATCTAGACAAGTTTACGAATAGCTTGGATGGAGTCTTATCACAGCTATCCCCGTTTAATAAAATAGCTTTGATTGAATCAAATTAAATCAAATCACTTTTATTTGTTAACACAGGTAAAGAAATACAGATCTTGAGTTTGGGTAAACAGAACGCTATGTTATGCCAGGAGGCGTACAAATATGGTGTGCATTTAGCTCAATATTACAAATTTAAAATTCAAAATAAAAAAAGATCTGATCTGTCTGAAAATCAAGCATAATTAAAATTTCAAAATAAACTATAACAATTACATAATATTATTTAAATAATTCAGTGATGTCAGATTTAAATGAGGAATTATTTAGTTATAAATGTCAAAAAATAAAATAAAATCTAATAAAATAAAGTCAGAATAATTGAAAATGTCAAAAAAATATTAAATGTCAATATTAATAATAAATTTCGACGAAGAAGATATCAATATTGATATAAAACAAAATAATCTAGATCGTCTTTCTAATTCATATCTTACACTCACATTCTCCCATGGTCTACTTCCAGCTCACCTATCACCTACAAGACGTAATAACTGCTTAGACCACGTAATCCTGAAATCTAACCAAATGACTACGACTTTAATTATAGAATGTACCGTCACTGATCATGCCGCGATTCTGTTATCTGTACCATGTAAACCTCGAAATGTTCAAAAAAATCGTACCAAAACTCTCATTGATTACTCGGCTGTTGTGAAAGTCATTGAAACAACAGACTTGTTCACTGAAATTATTGCATCTATACTTAGAGACCACACGTCCATCGAGAAAATCCCTCGTAAATGAAGAAATATAAAACCATGGATAACGCCTGGCTTGATGCGCTGTATTAATAAGCGGGACAAGATGCACTATAACTTAAAAAAAGTCCCCAAATAATATTACTTTACAAGCAACGTATAACCGATACCGTAATTTTTGCAGTGACTTATTCCGGAAACTGATAACTGCGTACGAGAAAGATCAATTCGAAAAATCGAAGAATAATCCAAAGGCAACGTGGAATGTCATTAAAAACATAACCCATACAAACACTAATAAAATATTGTGTACCGATCTTCTCAAAATTTGTGTCAGCCCAGAGGACTCGGTTAACTGCTGATACAGCATTACGGTCCAGTTACAGAACGGGATACTGGTGACAGACCTTTAGTTCGCGAATAACGCGTACAATTTATTATTTTGGTTTTTAAATTTAATTTTCTCAGGTTATACCTGGTATTTTTAGAATCCCACGAGTGTGAACCAAGGTGAGATTCTAGTTATTATTTTGAGAAGGTAAATTGCTCTGTACAGTCTGTACCCACTGCAGTGAAATTATTATCCAAGTCTAGTTGTAAAAATGTTCTTACTATGCGGCAAGTGTTTAATATGGCAGCTTTTTGTAGTGTTATGTACGTGTATTTGCATAGATTTAGTGCATTAAAACTGTTGTGCGTGTTATGTGTAAGGTCCAGATAAATGATACGCGAAACGGTTTTATACTGAAATTGTTAATATATTTAATAAAGGTTAAATACAACGCTGATTGTTTACTATAGTACATACTATAACTCTATTCAATTTCCAAACTCTGGTAATTTCCTCTTGTAATTTTGTATAATCCTGATTTTTCTGATTATTATTATTATGAGCCTGTGCTGTCCCACTGCAGGGCAAAGGCCTCCCTACTCTCTTTCCACTTTTCCCTGTCTACTGCGATTGGGAGCCACTCCTTTAAGAAGAAGTCCAGCTCATCCCGCCATCTCTTTCTGGGCCAGCCGCGAAGTCGTTTCCGGCCATTAGGGAACCACTGAGTGGTGGCTTTTGCATACTGCTGCTCCGACCTGCGACAGATATGGCAGCTCCACTTTAGTCCAGCAGCTGTGCGGTCAGCGTCCGCTATATTTTGTGTTTTGGAATGAAGTATTGAGTTCTTAATAGACCGCATTAGTGAGTTTGACACCTATGAAGTACATATACTTCGTTCCATAGCCCGTTGGCAGACTCCAAGTGCGGACTTATGACGCTTTGTAAGAGACCATGGGGCCTAAAAGGCCACTTTAAGCAATACCTCTAAAGCTATTCATTTCCTGAATTCCCAGCAGATCATCCCATCACCATTATATGATTATTATTTTATGTTATTAGTAAGCGAAAAATGTGATATGTAATTAATTCTAAGTCATTATGTGGTCTCAATTGTATAGAAATGTTATTTAAATGTTAACGTAGCATTTAAGCAATTATTAAATTAATTAAATAACTTTGCATGCCGTAAGGCAAAATGTATCGGGACTCTCCATAAATTAACACCATATTTGTTTCCTACATTATTGGTAAATAAATGATTTCTATTTCTATTTCTATTTCTATTTCATTAGCAATTCCTCTAATTTTCGTAAAATTTCATTTCATAATTGGTGTAAATATTGTAAACATTGTAAACATTGTAAACATTGTAAACATTGCCGCATGAAAACAAAAACAACCGTAACCGTTTTTTATTTTTTATTTCTACAGTTTAAATTTTGTTTCATTGTGATATGAATTGCACATACCTAGATCATGTTATGATTTGTCAGTTTGTGACCATTTTACGATTTTTAATATGATTCATATGGTTATCCTATTATGATTCAGCCAAAGTGGCATTTTTAGGCCCCCATATTTGCGCTCCGTAGGTGAGGGTGGGAAGAATGGACATGTCCATGAGCCTTCGTTTTAGTGAAAGCGAGAGAGGTCCTTTGATGAGATGTTTCATCGACCAATAGTTCTTCCAGGCTTTTTCTGTGCGGCGAGCGACAATACGTATACACATACACAAACCGCGCGTCGTCGGAGTCGCCGCCCATGACTCGTTTGCATAACTTGAACGTTGACGTTACAAACTAAGGTGGCGTTATTTTTTAACCGACTTCAAAAAAAGGAGGAGGTTCTCAATTCGGATGAAAAAAAATCAGTTGATCCATACATTATGTCGAGTTATGCGAACATAAATATGGGCCAACTGTATTTTTTTTTTTCACAATTTCTGGGTTGGTCCCGTAGTAAAAGTTATTCATAATGATGAGTACAATGACCCCTTTTAAGGATTAAAACGATCAAAATTTAACGGTGTATAGACGGATTTACAAAATTCTTTTTTTTTGTTCGAAAGAGGTTTATTCCGAAATGGTCCCACTTAAACGTAAACATCTGATGATGAGTTTCGGAGACAGACAACGGAACTCTTCAATAAATGCCAGCAAATCAACCGCGATTGCTGCTATCGCTTATGTGCGAGTATGCATTGTTTACGCAATCACACAACTTAACATCACGCCTGTACCCTGTAAAGAGGTACGCAGATGTGTTTAGTATACCAAGATACGCCCTAATTTCTGTCAAAGTTAACTTTAATTTCGGAAGTCGGTGTCTTGGTTCCGCATTTTCGTTTTTTGACCTCACCTACCCCACACAAATTCATATACTGTACTTGCAAGATTCGAGGTACCCCACTTTCGAGGTATCAACAACTTTGACAGAAATGAGGGTGTACCGTAGTAGACTGAACACATCTGCGTACCCCTTTAGAGCGTACAGGCGTGAAGTTATGTTGTGTGATTGCGTAAATAATGCATACATATGCGACAGCAGCAATCGCGGTTGATTTGCTGGCATTTATTGAAGAGTTCCGTTGTCTGTGTCCGAAACTCATCATCAGATCTTTACGAAATTAAATTTGCCCGGTTTGCTCCCCCCCCCCCCCCCTTAGATCGGGCCCTGGCTTGAAGTTCGTCTGTCTCTGTGTTGTACCTATTATCTAACGCAAATTTATTTTGTCTTTCACAAATATTTACGACTACGGACCTACGTAGAAAAAGTAAAAAAGACATCGTATTGTTGTCGAACAAGTTTGCATACAGAGGGTAGACTGTAGGCGAGACGCAGGTCAGTCGGTGCGCGGCGCGTCCTGGCGAGTCTCCTGCGCCGTTCGTGGCATAGACTATATATATAAATGGTCCGTGTCACTCAGTCAGTTGCGAGAGAGTGAAGGACGCTTCCCCGAGCCAGCGCACCGCACGCGCACCCCAGGCCCGACACTCGACAACTCGACAGTCCCCAGCCAGCCGCCGCCAGAGCAACCCGTGCGCGACATGGCCACCGCTAAGTTCACGCGCAAAGAGGTCGAGGCGCGCAACCACCGCAAGGATGCCGCCATCATCATCGACAACGTGGTGTACGACGTGACGCAGTTTCTGGACGACCACCCGGGCGGAGTGGACGTGCTGCTGGACAACGCCGGCAAGGACGCGTCGCAGTGCTTCCACGACGTGGGGCACAGCGAGATCGCTTTGGATTGGCGCGAAAAGTTCGTGGCGGGCGAGGTGGTGGATGAGGACCGCTGGGAGGTGCAAGCGCCGCGCGACGCGGCCGCCACGCACGAGGCGGAGCCGCTGACGCTGGGCGCGCTGCTGAGCGTATGGGGCCCGCCGCTGGCGCTCGCCGGCCTCGCCATGCTGTTCTATATGTACCTGTTGCCGTAGCAGGCGCGTGTGGAGCACTGTGGCGCAGTGGCTTACGCTGACCGATCCACACTATTGAAGGAATGTGTTGCTTTGTGACATTCGCAGCAGTGGAGACATGGGTTAAGGTGGGGTTTGTGGTTTATTTGGGACCCAATAAGTGTTTTTCCAATTAATGAGCAGTTCGGCCAAAGCCTGCTCAGCAGCCTGCCCGGCACGTGTGCTAGACGTGAGCGCGTGGCGACTGTGGCGGTCAGCCGTCGGCGGACAATCGACGCGGGTGCTGTGACGTGCTTATTACAATAAAAAAAGTGAACGTGAACGGTGCCGAGTCTTTGTTGAATAGTGCATGCATGTAGAGAACATCATTGTCATTTGTGATATCTCAATAGTTTTATGGAATAAAGTTTGTGTTTTATAAATACGCTTGTGGTGTTATTTCTTGAATTCGAGTTATGCGTCAAAATTATCCACTTAGTTAATTTAAATTACTTGGTTAGACTGGTTTTGGTATGCAAATACGCACATAAAGCACCATAACTTCTGACACATTCATACGTACATACGTACATACGGTATAGCGAATTAGTTTACATTGCGCATACATCGGTAACTGTCATTATTATTGTGTGGGTATACGTAAAATACACACGCGGTTAAAGATAAAATAAACGGGTTCACAATGAAGGAATATATATATATTTTAGTCTAATATAACAAGGTTCCCATAGCTAATTGGGCTAGACGACGCGGCGACGTGAGTTCGATCCCAACTGAGGAATATTGTTTTGCTGCTTTTTACTTTGTTTTTTTTAAAATTAATTTTGTAGTCAAAAAAATCACTCAAGCAAAAAAGTAGAAAGTTTATTAAATAAAACCAATAAAATAATTTTTTTTTTTAATAGATAAACATTGGTATTGGTTGGAATGCGCGAGCTTATCGCTTGGGTCATTAGCAAATGATCTGTCTCGTTTCTTCCAATATGTTCCTTCCTTACAATGGCTGTTTTAAGTTTCAATTTGGTGTGGGCTGTATGTTAGCAAAAAAACGTGTGTGGCCGATACAATGATTTAATGCAAACTGGTTTTAAACATAATATACACGGTGGCAGGGACATCGACGCGCAACCTGTAACCATGAATTAAGCACATAATTTTAGACCCCCTAGTGTAGCAATTATCTGTCGGTTAAAAAAAAAAATCTGCTGTTTCATAGGAAATTGCAATACCTACGCGGTCAAAATATATAGAACAGCTAACTTTTTTTTTAATAACCGATGAAATCTATCGACGTGAGGGTGTTTAGAATCATGTGCTGAATGCATGGTGACAGGTTGCGCGTCGATGACCCTGTATATTCTTTAGCTATTCATACTAGACGTTCGAATGAGTAAAACACTGTTGTTTATCAGTTTTTTTGACAAAGAAAACGTTTTTTTTTTGTTAAGGATGGACGTAAATAGTTTGTCAAAGTAGGTAGGTATATAAATTGAAACAGTAAAATTAGAGGTGAAGTAAATCAACATGTTAGATAGTAAGAAATTATGAAAACTTCTATCCGCATAACAATAACATCACTTCACCAGACTTTCAATAATAAGAGTTGTTGTTTAAAAATTTAAAGATGATTACGGCGGTATACCTAAATAATGCTAAGGTTTGTATTTGTTCACATTCGCTTAACAAATATGAACATTATTTGCATAAAAATAAGGATCATAGTCGTCTACTAATAAAAATAAATTCGACTAATAATAAGTCTGCAAACCTTCGTTTTCTATCACCACCTTGTTCTCCCAATAAAAAATTAATGTATGACCTAGCAAACTGTAATCGCTTTTGTCGGTGCGCAGTGGACAGCAAAATCTTCCGCGCTGGCTTGCTGCAACGTAAACCAGCTGAATGTTGTAGATGAATTCTCACAGTTTGTAAGCACACATTGTGTGCTGTTGCTGTTACGCGGGAGGACAAGAAGCCGATGCATTTGCCTTTGGTTTTAGCCCACGTCGATGATGTTCTACGTCTTATGAATCCGCATATCGGCGGACCCATAACTGCACTGTTGTCTTCTGTGGATATAAAACAAAACAGTATTTAAAATACTTACCTATAATAATAGCTATTATTATAATAAGTGAATATATATGTACCTACTATATTTTATACTGTGTATATAATATACTTTATATACTTATATATATAGCTGGTTAATATTAATTATATACAATACATATGCGCATACAAGTTAAAATACTTATATGTTTTAAATATACACTGACATTAGTAAACATAATACATAATTTATTTTTTATTTACGTTATTCGAAGGTTTTTCTTTAATCTGTCTAAAGGCCCGTGCCGTAGTGGGACAGAAATGGGCTAGACCAAGTTAATTTTATCATAATCATCTTAGACAAAAAAAACTATAATAATTTTATGAGGTATATTGCACTTAAGTTACATTAATTTATTAATAGGTAAACATTGAAAGGTGAGTGGAGTTAGTTAAGTTGAAGTAGGTATAATAATCAACCTAATATCAAAATGTTACACACGGATATCATTAGGCGCCTTGCAATTTCACATATAATATGTTTTGCTCATGCAGAACAACGATGTCTGCCTTTTTTTAACCCGCAAAAACGACGGGGTGTTATAAGTTTGACGTGTCTGTGTGTGTGTGTGTGTGTGTGTGTGTGTGTATGTCTGTGGCATCGTAGCTCCTGGACGGATGAACCGATTTTTATTTTGTTTTTTTTTGTTTGAAAGTTGAATTTGTAGGGAGTGTTCTTAGCCATGTTTGATGAAAATCGGTCCAAGATGGCCGCCGCCACAAAATGGCGGATTACATATTTTTTCACAACTCCCTCAATATGGGTATCAAATGAAAGGGCTTGACTAGTAGAATACTGTACACTATGATAAATTTCAAATCCAAGATGGCCGCCACCACAAAATGGCGAATTATATTTTTTTTTCATAACTCCCGCTATTTGGGTATCAAATGAAAGGGCTTGACTAGTAGAATACTATACACTATGACAAATTTCAAATCCAAGATGGCCACTACCACAAAATGGTGAATTACAAAAAACCCGATTAAATACCAAATTACCTGAATCTTAAAACGCAAGAAAATAAAAGAAATGAAATAACAAGGAGTCCCTACAAAAAACTAGAAATAAAAAATTAAATTAAAATTTAAAAAAAACCCCGGCCACGTGAAAACCTATAAAAAGAAAAAAATAACCTTGAAATTATGACCCTACGTAAGTACGTATGAAATTTTTTGATTAAATATTGTCCAGTCGGGGGACCGCTACTATTTTAAACGTTAACAGAACGTTTGGCTAATAATTAGAGCGTTCCCCCGACGGGACAACATTTATAATAATATTGGCAATAGTAATCCTATTGCCATACGCACAGTACTAAACACAGGGCTCGCTCGTTTTATTTAGTGTTTGACTTCACCCACACATATAAAATGTAAACCAATTAGTTTGTCTGACTGTAGATGCATAAGACAGTGGATGCATCAGTGTGTGTCAAGATAATTATGTGTGTGTGGTATGTGTGTGGGGAGGGGTATGTGTGTGGGGTGTAGTGTGGTCGATGCCGCTGCTCTCAAGGTGAGCCGCTCCGTCCGCTCACGTGCACTAGTAGGTACTTACATGCGTAGTAGTTTAACACCACGCCACATACGCATCCTACTTATTTAGTTGTATTATAATATATACAATGATGTGTTACAGTACGTACGTAAGTATGTCAAACAATTGTATTGTTTTTATCGAATTTATGTAGGTGAAAACTGTGATAGAAAATAGAAGTGGAGGTTAGGCGGGGCACGCTCGTGTTTGTGTGTGTGTACTTGTGTTGGTCGATACTCGATATCAATCATCGCCTAAGAGTCAATTTCGCAAGCAGTGGCTATTGCACATTAACTGACATTTTTCGGATATTTGTAATAAGATATTATGCTATGAGACTTGAGACAAGTCATCGTACTAACTAAGTACTTCAGGCGTTTGATTGAAAGAGAGACGGTTCTCTTCCTGGTCGTCGGTTATCACTATCAGACAAGCAGCAGCCAGTTCGGGGCTCTCGAGGCTCTCTAGTCAGAACAGTGGCGTGCATTGGTTTTCAGAATAGGTGGGCAGGCACTTTAAGTAAAAAGCAATTGATTTAGTGGGTATTCAAAAAAAAACGCTTGTGGTCGGGGACCCCAGGAACGAAGTTCAAAATGAAAATCCAAGATGGCGGTTATAAAATAAAATGACAAACTTTTAAAGTTCTCGCAGCCGCCGCCGTCTTGGATTTTCAGTTTTACCTCACTATCGGCTTTAGTGCCCTCGAAAACCATGAAAACGACACCCATGAAGAGAAATTTAAATAAAATTGGCGGCTGCAATTTTTTTTAAATTTCCCACTTTTCTCTGCTCTCTTTTTTCTGCATTTTTTTTAAATTTCTCTCTCTTTATGATGTAAAATTAGAAAATTTTCGCAACCGCCATCTTGGATTTTCATTTTGACTTTATTATCGGCTCCAGCACCCTTGAAAACGATGAAAACGACACCAATGACGAAAAATTCGAAATTTATTGCAGCCGCCATCTTGGATTTTAATTTTTCCTCACTATCGAGTTCGACGACGTCATTATCCATCCTCTTCTTCCTTCGCACGGCCAAATTACGAAATATTATTTTTAATTTTAACATTCATACTCAGTTGGTTACTTGAGTAGGCATGCTTAATTTGCGAAGATCGAACGTATTATAAGTATTACGCGTGAGACGTAGGTACGTATTTTTATTAATTTTTAACCGACGAAATAAAACGGAGGAGGTTCTCAAGTCGACGCGTACATTTTTTTTGTATGACCACGCATAACTTTTTACAGAGTAGTCCGATTTTGATAATTCTTTTTATTGGAAAAGGTATACCCTAAAGTTGGTCTCATATAAATATGAAAAAAAAATCCAACCCTAAGGGTGGGAAAATAGGGGTGATTTATTGTTTACGCACAGATTTGAATGCTGAGTTGTGTATTATTACTCAACTCTTAGTGCCACATATGCCTGCCCTTTGGCAAACAATTGTAGATAATAGCCACAAGAAAATATAAAATTATAACTTTTTAACAAAAAAATTTAACCGCCGAAAAAACTGAAAAGCAAAAAATAATAAATATTTTTTATTGAACCTTAATCACTAAGTTCTAACTAATGTAAGTGTACCTAAATAATTTTGAGTCGGGGCAATTTAGTGATCTTTGTTTATTGATTGTTTGGCGCCGACTCGAAATTACTTAGGTATTTAAGAGAGACTTACATTAGTTTAAGAACTTAGTTATTAAGGTTAAATAAAAAAGGTTTACTATTTTTTGCATTTCAGTTATATTAACCATCGCCGCCGGCTAGTACTACTACTAGGAACCCTCGTCTGGCGTATTGTTGCGACAGCTGTAATGCGTTGCGATGTGGACCGCCTGTACTGCGCGATGGTTAATACAAAATGTCCAAAAGTGATTGTGGGAGGATCTTTGCAATGCGTTGCGTTGCGGTGCCGCCAGCCCACGTGTGTGCGAGCCTCATTGCGTTGGACTGGATACAGTTTAAATTCTAAAGGGGTTTGAACGTCCGTGGCATACCTACTGTTGCACCATTTTGTTGTTTTTTTCAAAATGGTGACCACGCATGAATCCTATATAAATAGATAGCTAATATCAATGCAAACAGAAAACATAATAACACGAAATGCCGTAGTGTCACGTTTCCGAGATATTAACGTTCAAAGTTGACATCCATATATTTATTTAAATAAAAAAAATAAAAATGTGTTTATTGCATCATCTTAAATAACTTATTCTAGTTACAATGGGGAGAATCCATTTAAGCAATTAGTTTGCTTGTGTGAGGATGCTCCGCCCTTCCCCAAGATATAAATTGTTATTAAGTTATTGAGCCTTTTCAAGATAATGTAAACTTATACAAATAAAAATAAAAACAAGAATAAAAACAAAAGAATGAAATGAAAACACAGTATTTTTATGAAAGGCAAAAAACGCGCAAGTGATGTGTATGTTATGTGAGTAGGCAGGCGCGGTCGCAGCCCAAGATTTTGGAGGGGGTCACCATGGGTGCCGAGGAATATTAATAAGGGAGGTACATTCCTCGTTGGTCTAGCCAGCGTTACTGCTGAGCCTCATGCTCAGCAGTAACGTCCTGGGTTCAATTCCTAGGTTGGGTACAGTGTTATTAGGTTTTTCCATCAGAAATTTCTCAGAAGTAGCCTGCAGTCTGGGTTTATGCCTGGTTGGTAGCAGGAGGCTCACCACCTATAACATGGGACTTAAACATAACTGGTGAAATGGGGTATAAGTTCTATAGGAAGGTACACCCCTGCCTAACCCTTCGCGAACTAAAGATTACGTAGGGTGGGAAGAGCGAGCTCAAAAATTTTAACAACCCGCCTCGCTTTGGTTTTATATTTTCAAGCAGAATTAGGAGTTTCATTGTCGACTTATCCAGGCAAGCCCAAGCAATTACGAGAATGTAGAATGCAAGAGCGAGCGAAGCGAGCCTGAAAATTTTTGCACCCCTCTTTGAAATAGGTTCGGTTTTCTTTTGACCATTATACAGAAAGAGAACTTACTTACTTTATCGAATTATGACGAAAAGCTTAAACTCGTTTTACAGCAGTTTAGGTTTTGGAATCAAACCTTTTGAACCTTACGTAAAAGTGGAGTGCCCAATTGCTTCGCTCGCTCTTGCATCCTACATTCTATATTTTATAACAGGCTTATTAAAGTAAAAACTTTTTTAGGCGCGTTAAAAAACTCACTGTCATTTCATAGTTAAAGTTTTCACTTCTGTCGGCGGTCCCCATGTCTCCTATGTTCTTAATGTTTTTGTATATGCCCATCGGGGTCTCTGTGGCTCAAGTACAGTTTTAAGTTAGTAAGACAAGTAAATCATTCAGACTCTCGATAGCTTGTATGATTTGGGGGCGGAGGGGGGGGGGGAGGTCATGACCGCCACGACTCGACCCCCCCCCCTCGGACCGCACCTGTGAGTAGGAGATGATGTGGAGGTGAATGTGTATGTGAGTAGTGGGTGTGAGTAAGTGTGGGAGTGAGAGAGTGGAAGTGGAGGGTTGTACCTACACAGTATATGTATAAAGAAGTTTGAAAAAAAAATATGAAAACCCTTTAAAAAGTAAAAAATAACCTTGAAATTATGACCGTAAGTACGTATGAAATTTTTTGATTAAATGTTGTCCCATCGGGGGACCGCTCTAATTATTAGCCAAACGTTCTGTTAAAGTTTAAAATAGTAGCGGTCCCCCGACAGGACAATATTTAATAAAAAAAATTAATATTATGTACTTACGTAGGGTCATAATTTCAAGGTAATTTTTTTTTTATAGGGTTTCACGTTGTCGGGTGTTTTTTAAAATTTTAATTTAATTTTTTATTTCATGCTTTTTGTAGGGACTCCTTGTTATTTCATTTCTTTTATTTTCTTGCGTTTTAAGATTCAGGTAATTTGGTATTTAGTCAGGTTTTTTGTAATTCGCCATTTTGTAGTAGTGGCCATCTTGGATTTGAAATTTGTCATAGTGTATAGTATTCTACTAGTCAAGCCCTTTCATTTGATACCCATATAGAGGGAGTTATGAAAAAAAAAAATGTAATTCACCATTTTGTGGTGGCGGCCATCTTGGACCGATTTCCATCAAACATGGCTAAGAACACTTCCGACAAATTCATCATTCAAACAAAAAAAACAAAATAAAAATCAGTTCATCCGTTCGGGAGCTACGATGCCACAGACAGACATACACACACACACACACACGCAGACACGTCAAACTTATAACACCCCGTGGTTTTTGCGTTGGGGGTTAAAAAGAATATAAAAAATTCAGAGTGATTATTTCAATACCTATGGCACAACACTGACTGATACATCTTTACAGATTGTTCCTGACAAACGGCTATTACTAAATTATTCCTGACAAACGGCTATTACTAAATTAATTTATGTCATATCTTTCAAATTCCAATTTATTTATTTGCACAAACATTTGTAGATAATATACGTGGTATGATGCTTATTATAGGTGTTACAAGGTATTTTTTGGTTCAACATGTTTGACCATGGCTGGTGTACAAATTAGGTCGAAAGACAATACAATTTTAAAATAAAAATACAATGAATAATAACATAAGCAAATCAACAATTACAACATTAATAATAAATTCAAAAAAATAGGTCAATAGCGATTTATCATTTAAATGAGAGGGCTATCACAATTTTTCATGAATTTGAGCGTTTCACTCGAGTTTTGATGTGTGATTATGCTTTAGATATAGCCACAATAAAAAAACAAAAATATGCCTGAGAAAGTTTGATCATTTCTCTTACGAGTGTTTTAAATAAATATTTCAATTTGTTTATATAAATCAGTAAAAACTTTGTCTCTGCAAAGGATGTTTAATAAAATTTTACTTTTGGGTATCTTTTGATGCTTTGTTACACCGAAGATATAATGATTTAATCATTTATAAAAAATGCCCTTGGTACAACTGTATCTTCTATTCCGGAATGCTTAATTCAATGTATTACATTTCATACAGTAGTAATACACCGAAAATAACTCCGTAAAACAGAGAGTTACCTACTGATAATTTTCCGTACGAAATTATATTTTTTATCTATGACTATATAATCTAAATTAAAACGAAAAGTATTTAATAATTAAGGTAACTATATTATATTACTTGAAAAAATATATCTTTCTATTTAAAAGCAAAATAGTATTTTTAAACAATTGTTGATTTAATGCTGTAAATCAATATAAATCTCGTGACGCACGGTGTGTAGCTTTAGGCTTAGTTTTAAGCCCTGGCTGGAGGCTTTAAGATTTCTCTTAAGGCAACCACAGGATAGTCCGGTTAAGTAGTCACGACCTCTCAAGTTCAACTACGAAATACCATTTAAGTATATAAAAAAATGTGCAGCTTTTGTCCGCGCCAAGCGCTTACCGAGGGAGGATGTATCGCTCGCTGTTGCCACTTTGTGCGCCACGTAAACTCGCCACGTTCACGAAGAATATAAAGCGCAACTACTCTTGATACAAGTGAGTTTTTATTTTATTTATTAGTTATGATGATCTAGTTGAAATGTAAATATATAAGTATTATCCTATGATATTCGAATGCAAATATGTTATAGATAACGTCCTCTTTTTTTAATGTTGGTTAAAAAGAAACATATACATAAACGTTATGGCTTTTAGTTTTCTTCTTTTTCTGAATTGTTTATTTAATCTAATCTCCAACTTAAATTTAATTAATTATTTTCAGACATAATTCATAATAATGGGAAAAATAGGAAAAAATAAAACATATGGTGCTGTCAAAATTAAAAAAAAAGTTTTGGCTGATAATTGATTGCATGCCTTCTAACCAGTGTTTTACATGTAGCAAACAAATAAATAAATAAATTTGAAACGCGCTAGAGAAGCTTACCGGTAAGAATTAAAAAAAAAAAAATTGATAAAGAAATGAACACACGCACGCGCACTGTTGTACACGTGCAGCCTGTGGGTTAGCTACACACTGGGAGCATACAACGCCTTGCGTGTTCAATACAACAACGCGTTTAGGGTGTTGCTGGGGCTACCACGATTCTGCAGTGCATCGACGATGTTCGCGGAGGCGCACACTGATGGCTTTCACGCCCTAATAAGGAAGCAGTGTGCATCGCTGCTGTGTCGTGTTAGGCCCAGCAGCAACAGCTTACTAAGCGTGTTCGCGGACAGGTGGGACTCTCCACTTCTGCGCCACACTGCCTGGTGAGCAGTGGACATTTCCTCCTCGTCAAATTTAATATGTTGCTTCTTTTGTGTTGTCACTGCTATCTTATTGTTTGTATCTTTTTTATGTGTTGTGTATTTTTGACATTTTGTTTTGTTTGTTTGTTTTGTTTTGTTAGTATGCGTATTTTATTGTATGTATCGTTCTATGTTCTGTAAGTGTGCCTATGGACAGAAAGTCTGAAATAAACGTTTATTATTATTATTTTCCTTTATTTAAAAGTAAACATATCAATTATATTTTTAAATATTAGAATATAAAAAGTATAAAAACATTTAAAAATTTAAAAAATAGTAGCCCACCGGTATCGGGAACAGGCTCCAAGCTACCGGCGGTCAAGGCTCCAGAGAGAGGAACTTCCTGACAAAGCGAGCCGTGTCCAGAAGTACCGCTTTCTGAATCAAGCCCTTGATCCAGCTGCCCAACGAAAGCCTCCTCAGGTGTTGGTCGAGGCTCTTGGCTATTAAGCCATTGGCTGTCATGACTATCGGCACAATGATTGCTGAGTCCACATGCCACATGTCGACAACCTCGCGAGCCAAGTCAAGATACTTGATTTGTTTATCTTTCTCGGCTTTCACGAGGTTCTCATCATGCGGGACGGTTATGTCAACAATCATTGCGCGCCGCTCTGATCGATCCACCGCCACTATATCCGGCTTATTGGCAACAATAGTCCTGTCAGTGATGATGGATCGATCCCAGTACAATGTGATACTTCCATTTTCGAGAACTGGGTCGGGCACATACCTGTAGTACGGCACCTTAGATTCCACAAGGCTGTATTTCAGAGCAAATTGCTGATGGATTATCCTGGCTACAAGGTTGTGTCTATACAAGTATTCTCCGTTAGCTAGACGAGAACACCCGGAGATGCCTGATTGATTCTCCCGGCTGGTGGCATGCCCGACAGATGTCAACCGTGCCGTCTTTAACAATAAATCTCCGGTAATTGTTCGTCATAATAACTTCGTCCATAATTGCACAGACAAAACCTTCGGTTTCTCCAAAGAGGTCATCGAAACGCAGCCAGGCTACGGACGCTAGTAGATCTATATCGGGTCCATGTAGGGCCCGGTAAAAGCGTCCGTGAAGCTCCTTACTCTGCCATACTTCCATGCGATCATTGGTGTCAAGCACTACTGGCTTGCGCCAGTTCTCTTTAGCCAAGGAGACCGGGGTGAGACCCTTGTCCACCGCGACCACATCTCGATGCATCCCCACGTCGGTTTCTAAGAAATATTCCCTGAGACTGCATATCTCGCGATTGTGGAGGGTCTTAGCGTTTAAAAAGCCTCAACCTCCACACTATCGCGGGATATACAGCCTCATTACCGATGACCGCGGGTGATGCATTCGATTTGCAGTCAGCAGCGTCCGGAACCTCCTACCCAGGGCGTCTAGTTTGGTTTGAGTCCATTTGAGTATGCCGAAAGAGTACATCAGAACCGGCAATGACCCAACTGTTGAAGGTACGCACCTTGTTTCCGCCTGATAGAAGACTATTAAGTACTTTTTTCAGGCGGCCAAAGAAGCGCTCTTTCAACGATTGCTTCATGTCAGTAACATTGATGCCTAATGCTTCCGACATATCCAAATACTTATAGGTTTCGGATGCGGAGAGGGCTCTAAGGTTTGTGGAATCCGAGAGTTGGGTTCCCACGGATTCCACAATCATGCATGTAAAGCGAGGGGAGCTTGCTTTACATGCATGACCGCACATTTGTCCACACCAAATTCCATTCTGATGGCGCTACTGAAAGTTTCAGTTACTTTCGGTAGCTCCATCAGTTGCAAATTGTTTGGAGCAAAGAGTTTCAGGTCATCCATGTAGAGGCGGTGCGATATTACCTGACCACCTCACCTCAGCCGATAGCCTAGACCTGAATCCTCCAGCAGTGTGCTTAGAGGATTCAAGGCTAAGCAGAACTTATGCGGGTGAAACCGCGGGCTGCAGCTAGTAGTTAGATACATTATATTTATGACTTGAAAAGAAGCTGAATCCACTTAAAAAAATTGTAAACTATTAACATTTAAAACAATAAAATATTATTCTGAGATAACAGACTACTATCAAATTTAACAGCTTCGAGTTACTTCGGGAGCCAAACATAAAACAAATAAAAAAATTATCAATTAAAGTAGTTTAAAATTTAAACTCCTAAATGAGTAATAGAAATCATCATACTTAGATAAAAAAACAAAAATTTGGAAACAATATTAACAATAATTAATCTAATTAGTTTGCCTAACTTAACGTAACTTAATAGTCGTGAATCCTGGGCGACGTTTAGGATAGGAACTGACTGGCAGTAACGCAATAAGGAAGGGTAGTAATAACTCAATTAGTTCTTTAAAAGCAGTTGAACGCAGGAAATTTTACATGTTTGGAGGCTGAATAAAAGCACTACAGAGGACGATCTAAAGGAGCATATCAAACAGACACTAGGAATGGACTCGGAAATCGTTATCGAAAAATTAAAACCCAGAACGGAGCGAGACTATGCCTCATTCAGGATTGGTGTAACATTAAGTAACTTTGAGAAACTTTGTGACCCTGAAATATGGCCAGTAAATGTAGAATACAGTGAATGGATTTGGCTTCGTCCTAATTCTAACCCAAATCGACCAGAAACCCAGTAGTCATTGCAACATTTTATATCAAAACGTTAGAGGACTCAGAACTAAGGCAACACAATTTTTTTCACTACTGGAATCATCAGGATCGGATTTATTTGCTATTACCGAATCGGGCCTCAATAATGCCATTCAGAACGCGGAATTTGTGCTTTCTGCCCAGTCTTGACATTCATAGCTATCGTTTTACGACCGAATTCGGTCGCAAAGTCCTGTCACTCCATACATTACATCTGTCAATCCGGGACTTTGCGACCGAATTCGGTCGTAAAGCGATCGCTATGAATGTTGAGACTGCAGCCCCTGGCTATCAAACATTACGATGCGATCGGGCGGATGGACGCAAGTAAGTAAAAGTTTGTAGTGGCCACACCGAGGTTCGAGTTGCGACGAGTGTCTGTGCCAGGTGACATTGATATAGATAGTTAAAAGTTTGAACTGATATGTGCGGCTGTTTATAGGCAAAATTGTTTTTTATTCACTTGTTGTGTCGTGTATATTCCACCAGGGGCTGATGACAATGAATATTTGTCGATTTTTGCAGATTAGAAAAAATAAGTGTCAAATATAGCAGTAATTTAATTATATTAGGAGACTTTAATATGTACTCGTGTAACAATAATATTTCTAATTATTACGAATATGTCATGGCCTTCTGTGAATTTGCTCAGTGCAATGCAGTAGGTACCTAACTGTAACAATAGGCAGTTGGACCTCGTGTTGAGTGCGCGCGGTGGCGTGTCGGTGAGCACAGCGGACGAGGGCCTGCGGCCTGTCTTGGGTGGACACTCGCAATCTCAATCTTTGATAAACCGTATGTACATTTTGGAATTTTAATAAAGCAGATTTCAATAAAATGTATAGTTTAGTAGCTAAAATAGATTGGAGTGAGATTTACGGTTCATGCGATCCAGATACAGTTTTAGATTGGTTTTTTAATAAGATATATAATTTTTGACAATTGTGTTCCGCTAAAAAGCAAACATAATTTAATTCATTAATTCATTAAATAAGAGATACGTTTATCCAGTTTGGTACATACACCTGAAATTATTAGAGATATAAAAGTTAAGTATTTATTACATAAAAAATATAAACTAAGTAAATCACGCAGTGATTATGTGGAATTTGCATGACACAGGGCGATAGTGAAAACCGAGACTGCTCGAGCGCATGATCAGTACCGCAACCGTGTGCAAGGGCACCTGGCGAAGGATCCGCGAGCGTTTTGGGGGTGTATTAGGTCTAGGAAAGGCGATTCGAATCAGCGGAACTTAGTTAAGGACGGACGGGTATTATCGGAATGCGAATGTGCCAATGAGTTCGCTCGATTTTTTCAGTCGGTGTACAATCCGGAACCTCCCAAACTGAGTGTGGCGGCGGCGAGTACGGGCGAGGCAGCGTGCGCGCCGACGACGGGCGCGCGGGCGCATCTTTCGCGCGTTGGCACCGCTGACGTACGGCACGCACTCGCACGCTTGCCGCCTAAGCGCTCAGCTGGGCCGGATGGTATTCCGGCGTACATTTTTAGGGATTGCGGTGCGGTGTTGGTTAAGCTGTTGCTACACTTGTTCAACGTCTGTATCGAGACCGCAACTTTTCCTGAGCGACGGAAATTTACCCGGGTTGTACCCGTGCCTAAAGGTAGTAGTGGTTCGGCACCCTGCGATTATATACCGGTAGCGGTATTATGCACTCCAGCTAAAGTGTTTGAGTCGACCATTCACGGTAGCCTGTATCCACAGATTAGCGCTCTGTTGTCCGACGCGCAGCATGGTTTCCGTCCTGGGCCAACGGGGAACTTACTGGATCTTATGACACAAATAGTACCTAGTAGATGGATGCGGGTCAACAGGTAGATGTTGCCTACTTCGATTTCAAGAAGGCCTTTGACACAGTAGATAACGACGTCCTTTTGGCTAAATTGGCTGGTGTAGGCTGTACACCTCACACTTTGGCATTTTTCGCTTGCTATTTACGAGACCGTTGTCAGTACGTCGACTGCAGTGGGCAGCTCTCTGAGCCCTATTTCACGAGATCAGTCAGTCAGGGCAGTAATTTAGGGCCTTTTCTTTTCATTTTAACAGTTAACGACCTGCCGACAGTAGTCCATAAATCCACACCATTGTTATTCGCTGATGACTTGAAACTGGTTCTTAAAATAAAGACAGAAAACTGATCATGACATACTGCAGCAGGATATTAATGAGGTAGTAGAGTGGAGTCTTCGCAATAAGTTGTATTTCAATGCGGCCAAATGTTCGGTGCTATCATTTACCCGCGCGTGCGACCCAAGTCATTATCAATATTGCATGGATGGAATCCGGCTGCAACGTGTCTCAGAGGCTAAGGACTTGGGCGTGCGCTTTACAACTGATTAAAATTTTCGCAAACATACCATTGATGTTTGTAAAAAAGCATATCGCAATTTAGGGTTGGTCTTACGGCTAGGAAACCAGTTCACGAACATCAGTGCTCTGAGATCGTTATACGAAGCGCTTTTAAAATCATTTGGAATGCAATGCTGTCGTCTGGTCGCCACATGAAGCCAAGTACAAACTAATGGTAGAACGTATCCAGAACAAATTTGTGAGATTCCTGTACTTAAAGCAGTATGGTGTGTATCCAGGGTATCCACTGTTGTATCCTACTCTATTTGTGCTGGGCATGGTAGGTTATAATAAACTGGAAGTAAGAAGGAAAGTAGCTCTCGCCACTTACTTATTTAAGATTATGAGTGGTAAAATACACAACCCAGGCGTTCTACACACGGTTGGGTTGTGTGTGCCTGATGGGCACGTGGGGCAGCGAAGGCGGCCGCCGCTGCTGTTGGTGCCGCCCGCTCGCACCAACTATCTAGTAGATAGTAGCGCTAGTGGTAACTTAGTTCTGCTACTTAATACTAGATGGTATAATATCATCATCAGCTAGTGGTAACTAATGTCACCATGTACCAGGTATTAATTGTGGCGCGCAACGCTATTATTCATTACTTCTTTTTTTACCTGTTAGGCGCTTTAGCAAAACTATTCGCATAAGATTTAAGTAAAGTTGGTACTTTATTTTAAGTTTTTTTTTAGAATTTCATTTCGTTAGAGGAAATAAAATTGTGTTAATAATATGTAATAACATTTTTATTAGAAAAAGGAAAGCATTTTTGTTAATGTTTATAACGTTTTAGAACGTTTCAAATGATGATCACTGTAGTACTTTATTACTAATACTCGTATCTATGTATTCGGAGACTTCAGTGCGAGTATCGGTTGGCACACATTTAATAAGTGTATGTGAGTGCAAGCACATTTCGATGCACTCGGATGCTGTCGTTTCTGCGTTCGCGCACGTTCGCAGCAACTTACCTATAGGAACGACACCTCCTACGTGACGAGCGCTTCGCACACCTCGACTTCGGAGCTCCTGCAACTTACCGATAGCAACGACGCCTCCTGCGCGACGACAGCTCGATAACCGATAACGATAACGACGCCCCCCATATGACGAACACTCCGCACACCTCGGCGTCGGAGCTCCTGAAACTTACCGATGGCAACGACGCCTCCTACGTGACGACCGCTCCGCACACTCTCGGCTCTTGGGCTCCAGCAACTTACCAACGATAATCACACCTCGCATATGACGAGCGCTCCGCTGACAGGACACGCAGGACACGATATGTAGTGTCCCATCGTTTGTGGAACAGCACCACATTTACACTCCAAGGCGGAGTCGTCTATGAATCTCCACCTGAACAGGTTTTCCTTGCTTCGGCCAACCTGGGTCCGAAGTCTGTTTAAAGACTTGCAGGTTCCCCAAGGTAACTCATGTCCAGGTGAGAGATCTTCAGCGGGTGGAATGAATGGTTTAGGTAAGGAAGCACTGTCTCGCCACAGCCGCAGCTTCTTCTTTCTTGTGATCGTTTGCCAGTGAGTGGGACGACACACTTTAAAAAACTGTTTCGGCTTTTCAGCCTTTTTCGACCCTGACGGTCGGGCTGGTCCACAAATTCAAGGTCGGTCAGCGCGCTATGGAGCGACCTATGCTCGGAATCCCTGAAGTATAAAATCAAGAATGAAATTATCCGGAAAAGAACCAGAGTTACCGACATAGCTTGCGGAGTAAGCAAACTGAAGTGGCAGTGGGCTGGCCATGTTTGTCGAAGGACCGATGGCCGGTGGAACAGAAGAGTCCTGGAGTGGAGACCGCGTATCGGCAAGCGTAGTGTGGGACGCCCCCCAGCTAGATGGACGGACGACCTTAAGAAGGTTGCTGGGTTGGACTGGATGCGGAAGGCGGAGGACAGGGTGTTGTGGCGCAGCCTGGGAGAGGCCTATGTCCAGCAGTGGACTGCGATAGCCTGAGTTGACACCGCTCTGTGAACCACTGGTGGGGCTATTCCTGCCTGTGGATACAGCATATGGCACGGTTTTAGGTAACCAGTGAATCAGTGAGCACTAGCTTTGCATGGGCAGTACGACTCCACACGGGGCTCGTGAACTCTCTCGCAGAAAAAGATAGCGCCAGTCCTGTAGTCCGCATAACGTCAGGCGAAGCACCCCACTTTGATGACATTAGTCGACGAAAAAGACTGTAGCGAGTGTGCACCTTCTGCTTGATATTCTTGCAGTTTTTACCGAATGTTAAAGACCTGTCCAGGGAAACACCAAGATATTTAGAGGAGTTGCTGTACTCTGTGGATACCCCACCCCAAACGATGTTAAGTTTGCGGCCCTTCTCTCTATTGCGGAGATGAAATATGCAAGACTGGATTTTACTCGGATTGGGCTTGAGTGATTTAGCGAAGTAATATGAGGCTAAGTCACCAAGAGCGTCTGGCAAGTGGGCCTCAACCTCCTCAAAGGTAGTGGCTTGGGACGTGAGGGCAAAGTCATCAGCATAGAGGAAGCAGGACGTGTTCGGGCTGGACGATTGGTCGGTGATGTAGATATTAAAAAGGATCAGTGCCAGGACACTACCCTTCCGATTCTCTACAGACGACTCGAGTCGACTTATACAAAAAATGGGATGTACTGTCTATAAGGCAAACTTTCGTTCTGCACACAATCCTCAAAAAACACTCGCAGCTAGCCTATGGCCCGGATCTATTGAAAGATAAACGAAGAAAGGGTACTGTGTGCAGTACAAAATTTTTCCGGTTACGTCAGACCCACAACTTTCTGTTACCTAGGGGATTATCTGTATAATGTTCTCAACAAGAGTCAAAATATTTATTCACTGCACAAGCTCAGTTGTAAGCAAAAAGGAACTGAATTCTTGAAAACTCATTCCTATGGGGACACAGAGAAATTGCTCCACTCAATCAAATAACAGTTGTATTCAAATTATTACCTACACATCCTCCACCATTCACATACACACCCGCCACCATTCACCCTCACAGTAACCACCATTATCCTACACATTCATCTCCATTCAACCTACATATTCACCACCACTCACCTACACATTCACCATACACTTTTTGACTGCTTATATTGTCTTATTCATTTTTTTATTTTTTTTATTTCTTCTCATTTATTTATTTTTTGTTTTAAGTGTTTAGTAGAAATACATGTTACCTACCTGTCTATTTGGATGATGCCACAAAGTGGGGCCTGGTGACCTGTAATAAAGGTTTTTTTTCTAAAACCTACTTCAGGCACCAGCTCTCACAATGTGAATTTATGTTGTTCAAACTGTTAACTACTACAAACCATTGTGAGAGAAAATAAATTAACTTATTATTATTATTATTACTACCTTGAGGTAGGCCGTTTTTCTACGCTCTCCAACAACTTCTTTGAAGAAGAGAAGTGGTTGTTACCATTCATAAGAGAAGTGGTTGTTACCATTCATAAGCATTTTTCGAAGAATTCAATTCATACATTTGAGGTAGATTAGCAATTTTTTCCTGACTAACATTTTCCTATTGATCAAAATACTTTTGCTAAGGCGACTACTATTTCGCGAAATAGAGATAAATGTCATGAACTTTTTACATGTAGGTAACTTAAAATATAACATTATTAAAAAATCTGTTGTACAAAGATTTTTTAATAATGTTATATTTTTAGATAAATAAAATCGGAATAAAAATAAAAAAGATATGAATTAAAAACAAAAAAAAAACTTTAAACCTCATTTCCCAAAAGTACCATTTTGGCGCTTTAGCATTTTCCCCTTTCCACTGACGATAATTATGTATAATTTTTTTATAAAATATAATATAATTTTTGCTTGTGGCTAAGTAATAACTGCCGCACTGATCGATTGATCAGAATAAGCTACGCTTGTCGCGGTTGGTCCGTGGAGGGGTGACCATCTTTACATATAAAAACTTCTCCGTGCCTCGGAAAGCACGTTAACCGTTGGTCCCGGCTGTCATTCGTGGACTTTTGATATTCGTTACGGGTCGTCAGAAGCCTGAAAGTCTGACAACCAGTCCTACCAAGGGGTATCGTATTACCTAGCGATAGGGTTGTGGAGGTTAGATAGGCAGTCACTCCATGTAAAATACTGGTATTCACCTGCATCCGGTTAGACTGGAAGCCGACCCCATCATAGTTGGGAATCATCCATCCATCATCATCGATTGATATACTTAATATAACTTTTTTAAAGAATTTTTTTTTTTAATACTTTTTTTTTTTTTTTTAAATCTTCTTTATTTAAGGGATTTTTGTACACAGTTGCGACGATGTCAATCCCATCGTGCTTTTACAAATATTTACTTACTTTCTAGACTTATTTAACTTATAAAATACCCCAAACCTTAATCTAATTTCTTATATAATAAAAGTGTATAATATTTTTGCTGCTTCAGATGTAGGCTTAGCTAAAATACCATGGAACATTCCAACATCCATTACCGACAATTTCATCGCGTTTAAAACTGCATTTCTCTTATTAGTTTATCGGACACATTCCACCAATACATGCTGCACATCCTCTATCTTGCCACACACCTCACAGTTTGGAGAGTCAGATTTTCGCATGAGATAAGCAAATTTGTTTAGTGGAATATGTCCTGAGCGCAAGCGATGCGCAGCAACAATTTGGCTTCGATTCAGTTTCGACCCGGTGAACCAAGGTATATGAGGAGGTTCACATTGTATACTTTTATACCAGATTCCTTTAGCTTTTGATCTTTCATTAAAATGTTCATTCCAAGATAGTTTATTTAGTTTCCTATATTTACACAACATTTCCGAATAGCCTGGTATTATATCCCGTGTTCTTGTGCCTGACATAATGGCATATTTGGCTAGTCTGTCAGCCTCCTCATTACCTCGAAGTCCAACATGAGATGGCACCCATTGAAGAATTACTTTTTTACCTGTTTGGTTAAAAAAAACGGAATTTGTTCCAAAATTCTGTATGCTATAGCTAAGCCCTTTGACCCATTATGAACACATTTAGAAATATGCTGTAAAGCGCTCTTACTATCGCTACATATCACTAGTTTCATTGCAGTTAGCTCTAGCACATATTTCAAGGCCTCAGAAATGGCAAATAGTTCAGCAGTCATAATGGAAATCTGATTATTTAAATTATAAGTTTTATGATATCCATTTGCTAAATCACAAAAAGCTGCTCCCACTCCGTTTGATGTTTTGGACCCATCTGTATACATAACATGCGATCCAGCGTATCTTTCACATAATTCATTATGGGCATTGTTCTTTAACAAATTAACATCATAATGTGATTTTGGAGCAGTGACACTATCTAGGCTACATTTAATAGCATCCTTAATATCTATATTAGACACCCATGTATCCAAAGTAAACATTAAAACTGGGTAGGAAGATGAAATCTCCTCAGCTGCTATCATACTATGTGAAGTAACGAGTAGAGGTCTCCTCTTCCTATTCCAGTATCTATTTTCTATCATACTACTAAGATCTGTAATCAAACTCGTTGAAATATCATTTGTCCTGGATTGTAGCTTTAAACAAAATTTTAGAGAAAGGAATTGTCTTCTAATTTGTAAAGGAGGTATACTCAACTCACTCTCCATTACGTGTATCGGTGTCGACTTAATAAAACCGCCGATTATTCTTAATGCTTGATTTTGTAATTTTTCCAATTTATAAGTGTGACTAATCGCAGAGTTATCATACAAAAAACATCCGTAATCAATTCTACTCCTAATAAGGGCCATATACAGTCTACGCATAAATATAGGGTGAACACCCCATGCCGATCCCGCCAGAACTTTGAGTAGCTGATTTTTTTTTTGTGAACTTTCATACACTTCGTTAATATGCTTCCCCCATCTTAAGCACTTGTCCAGCCAAATTCCCAAATATTTTATATAGTCGACAAATTCTAAAGTATTATTGTTTACTTTAATGTCAACTGTAAGTCTTCTACGCCCTCTGGTAAATATACATAATTTTGATTTATTGTTCGATAATTCTAATCCTAAAACGTCTATTGATACTACAAAATAATTTTTAATTGACGTAAATATTTTTTTGCATTAATAGGTAAATTAAAAATCATTGAATATGTAATATTATCGATACCGGGAGATGTATCCTTAGTTTTAAAACCAGATTCCAATTCCTGTTTCGAAAATTCACAATTTAGAGGTGACTCATTATCGTCAAATAATGGTGTTGGAGTCATCACAAAGTCTGGCGCCAATGAATTCAATAGTTCTTCTTTTTTTTCGTCCGATGAATAAGATCCCGTCTGTCCGAATCCCTTCATCCAACGCATTTTTCTCCACATGGTAACTGAGGTTGTAGTCTCATTAATACTGTCACAAAAATTGTGGAAAGACTTAGACCTGGATTGCCTTATAATGTTTTGACTTTCAGAAATTTTAATGTTAAGTAAATCTAAATTTTGAGGTATAGGGTTTTTTCTAAAGTTTCTTAAAGCTAAACGACGCTCAGCTACCACTTTTGAAAGTTTTTGATTCCAATATGGTTTTGGTATAAATTTACGAATAGGATTATTACATAATTTTATGAATGGAATCGTTTTATCTACAGCTTTATTAATTTGGGCAGTAAGATAGTCGTACATGTATTGTACATTTTCTAATGGCGGTGGGACCTCTACAAAGTAGCTAGAAATAAATTGACGATAACTAGCCCAATCTGATTTTTTAAAATTTCGCTTTAAGGTAATATTAGTTGCATCGGGATATTTGAAGCACATTTTTATTATTAAATGGTCACTACCCAGGCATTCACTACTAACACTCCAAGAACTATTAATAGATATGTCTGTGGTACAGAATGAAACATCAGGAGAAGTTTTTTGTAAAAAACCATTCACGAGCTTCATCCTAGTGGGATCACCATTATTTAATGAGATGTAATTGTTATCAATTGCAGCTTCAAACAGTTGATTGCCCCTAGTATCATTTTTACTGGACCAGCAGGTGTGGTGGCCATTAAAACCGCCCGCAATAATAGTATTTTTTGGAAATCTTGAAAAAATATGCTCCCAATCTAATTGAGAGGTTCTCACAGAGGACGGGCAGTATATCGAAATTATATTATGGATTAATTTACAATTAAGAATTTTAATATGTACTACTTCTATGCCTGAATTAGTCATACTTATAGGAACAATGAAGGTTTTTAACGATCTGTGTGAGACAATCGATACTCCTCCGTATGAGTCATCCCTGTCCTTTCTATATACATTATACCCACTTATATTTATGCGACTATCTGCTCCCAACCATTTTTCGCTTAAAATGGCTACATGAATATTTTCTCTATTTAGTAATAACTCTAAATCAATTAAGTTATGGTAACATTATCCATTTATGAATAAACCAAGGAGCTTACTTACAATATCCCAATCTTTAAAATACGAGACAACATACATCATAATTTCTTCTAATACTAATCTTATACTATTCTTCACCTTTTGTTCTGATGAACAATCTGCCACCCATATTTCTTTAACCTTGTTGAAACACTTCTTCAATTTAGATATTATGTTCTCGTTTCTATAGGGACTTTCTTCTACTATTTCTGTATGGTTTTTCTCTTTCTGACCTTCTTCTAAATTTTGTTTTGTATTACCCTTTGATTGTTCTTTTTTCTTCTCGTTCTGTTTTTTCTTTTTCTTCTTAATTGATTTAAAAGTAGTTCTGTTTTTGTTACCTTCTTCTTCGCTTTCACTGACTTCTTCTAGTGAACTATTTGAATCTATGCGGGTATTTACTGGATTAATTGATGGTTCTAGGGGTGTAAGGGCGTCCCTGTAGCTTCTCGTGTTTGAAGAAGAGGCAGAAGGAGGTAGGGTTTCAATGTTGACAGGAGTAACTTAATTATTTTTTTTTTTTAATTGTTTCACATAGAAATCTAGCGCTATCTTGTAAGAACACTTGTCTTTACTCATTATTTCCCTTATCATTTTCTCTTTGAGATATACTGGACAATTTTTATTTAATGCCATGTGTGGGCCTTTGCAATTGATACATGAGAACTCCTCAGTTTCGCAGTTATCATGTTTTCTGCCACACTTAGGGCACAGTATTTTCTGGGTTGGACAAAAACGTTTCATGTGGCCATATTTCCAACATCCTGAACACTGTGTAACAGGGAACATATACACGTCAACCTTAAAACGACACCCATATCCATATATATGTGAGGGTAATGTTGCTCCCTTAAAAGCGATGCGAATAGCTTCACTATTGATCCACTGCCCCTCTTCAGTTATTCTTTTCAGTCTTTTAATCGTGCAAATATCTACCTCACTTTGAAATATTTCAGCGAGTTCATTCTCCTCTATTTCCAAGTCAATATTTTTCACAATGCCATAAATAATACTTAATTGGTCTGTTCTTTGACATCTAAATTCTAATTCTTTAAACTTCTGGCAATTAAGTATTTTATTTGTATTTTCAATATATTTTAGTATGATGAAGATTTTGTAAGGACTTTTATATTTGATTTTAAGTATGTCGTTTATATTTTGAGACTTCAGTAACTTGGCCATACCAACCATTTTTGGAAGTACGGTCTTAGATGTGATACATACCTCAAAATATTTTTCTTGCTGCGTATTATTATCACAACTACCCACATTATCCATACAATTGTGATTTTGTGAATTACTACGTAATAATCTTTTCGCCTTTCTGGTTACGGTCGTAAAACCCTCATCCTCTTCGATAATTTTTTCACTACTCTTACCCTTTTCTCAACATTTCTCTGATTTTCACGTTCAATATTCATCGTTCTTCTCTCAATAGTGGTTTCTTCTCTTGTATTCTCCATCATCTCGTCATTTAAAGTACTTTCATCAGGTATATTAGACTCCATACTCAGAGATCTTATAAAACTATCCATTGTCTGAATGATTAAATAACATTAAGGTAATTTTATAGATAAGTTACGCGACAAAATGAGTAAGACGTCCGCACGTCTCAGTCGTCAACGCGGCACTGTGTTTTAATACTTAAATATAATTTTATTATTAACCACAACTCTAATATTTAATGATAAATTGTGTGTTTTGTATATTGTTAAGTATTTATTTATCACCGAAAGGAACGTTCAGGCAGTTACAAGAAAATCGGAAAAAATAAACAATAACATGGATTGTTAAAAAAAAAATGGGCATCTAAGTATACCACGGAGGGTTATAACAACAGTAGATCAGATAGCAATCCTTCACCACGTGCAACTGTGCAAGTTCGTTCATGTGTGTTCCGTAATTCCGTTGCGGCGCGGTCACTTTCATACACTTTCTCTGCGCCCGCGCCGTTTCGCTAGTTCGGCGTCGCGTGCGCCGCTGCGCCACACACACGCGCATGCTGACAGTACACAATAGGGTTGCCAACCCAACTATATAAAATAGTATCCTACTGTATTAGAGGCCCGACTACTATATTTCTGAAAAAAGTATATAGTAGGCGAAACTACTATATTATTAGGCATAAAACCCACTAACCAAAAATATCTATTTCTGAACGATTCTGGTATGTCACTTTGAGTTTGACGGATTGTCAATTTCGCGCCTGTCCTCTGAGTTTGTGCTTTGGAACTAGCTATTTAATGATTTGTATATAGAAATAAATCAGATGAATAAAATTCTAGATAATTATTCTTTTTCCTGATGAAAATTTTTCTTCAAAAACTACAGTTGAAAAATGGCAATAAGTTTTAAGTGAAACAGATTTTACAAATATTTAAAAAATAATATCGATTCCGGCAACATCCCGTATATTTTCTGTAGTGAATGATAAATGGCGAGATGAGCGCAATATCGCCAGTATAAATTTAATTAAAGCTGAGCTAATGGTATTTAGTCATTTAAATTGCACTAATAGCTACGAAGGGTCAAAGTAGCAAAAAATATTCTTTTCAGAACTAAAGTATTTTAAAACCTACTATATATTTTTTTATTTTTTTGCTATCTACTATATTTTTTGGGTAATTATTTTAAAACTACTCTTTTTGACTGAAAAAGAGTTGACAACCCTAGTACACAGCCAGTCGCGGCGGCCGCGACTTATGCACCACCTACAGAGTATGCAATCAGCTATGCTGCAGTCTGGGACAATGATTTCCAATCTCTGTGGTGCTCCTGTTTGGTACAATATGGTTGAAGACGTTGAAGTTAAGCTGTTTTAAGTGAATTCCTATTGTAACTACTTCTTTACGGTTGATTAAAAAAAAAAACAAGATGTGCGTGATTGATTTGCAGTTGATCAGTAACAAGCCACGCGACTGTGGCACTGTGGCAGGGTTGTCTATTGTTTACCCGAAGATTATATACCATAATCATCATATTCCCGAATTTCATTTACCCGAATTCCATTTGCCCGAATGTTTTGTTTGCCCTAAAAGACATAATAATATGACATACTTTTAATTGCCCGAAACTTAGGTACCATAACATACGAGTGCCATACGTATTGTTTTTCATATTTTTAATTGCCATAATAATGATTAGACATAATATTTAAAGAGCATAATGATTATTAGACATAATATATATATGCCATAATAATTATTAGACAAATAATTATGCATGGTCGAGGGTGGGCTTGGTCGACGGAGCCCTTCTAACCTAACCTATCCGAGTCAGGGTGCCTTAAAGTCCCGATTACATCCAGTTTCTCCTAATATAACAACCGTTACACACCCAATGTCGATGGCAAATGATGTTAAGGCATATGATAATTAGGGCATGTGATAATTAGGGCATGTGATAATTAGGGCACGTGATAATTAGGGTTTACAATGATTATGACAAATGATGTTATGGTAAGTGACTTCATGAGAAACAAAGCTTCTAGCACGTGACTAATATAGCAAATAAGAGTAGGGCAAACGAATATTACGTCATATAATATTATGGCTGTTGACTATTATGGAAAATGATATTAGGGCAAATAAAACTCGGGCAAACGGCGGTATACCGGCGGCGGCGGTAGGAGCTACTTCCGAACAATGTAGTCTAATTGGCGCTGCAATTTAGTTTCTGGAAGAAACTGCTCTTTTAGTGTTTGCAAGTGGCAATCGCAACCGACTACTACTTACTTTCACTTTATGAAGGTTGCCGAGTTGAAGAAATCTAATCATCGGTGGGTATTTGGATGCACCAGTTCCATACGCTTTAACGGCTGAAGACTATTAACACTAGTTGTGAATGCAAAATGCTTCTCTAAACATAGTATAGTGAGTACTGAGTACAGAGTAGGCATTGCAAGTAGAAACGCCGCGCGCCGCCGCCGTACCGGTGGGTCCGTAGATATGCACTCACAAATCCCCTTTATCTACGATGCAGTAGGTACGCAACTAGAATATAGTTTGTTTAGTATTGATTAAGAGAATTGCTGCGTCAGCATGAGAGATGATTCTGGTTTTAATGATAGTGGTTATCAGCAGGAGGCGGCGCGCGGCGCGGGGAGAGGAAGCAGCGCGCGCGCCGCGAGCGCCGGCTGTACTCAGTCCATCGCCCCGCTCCGATCAGACCGCGCGCGCAGACATGACCGTCAGGCAGTTCACTCGTGAGGAGGTCTCCAAGAAGAGCAGCAGAACTGAAACCATATTTATCATCGACAATGTAGTGTATGACGTCACCAAGTTCCTAGACGAGCATCCCGGCGGGCACGAGGTGCTGGTGAACATGGCCGGCAAGGACGCGTCCGAGGACTTCGACGACGTGGGACACTCGTTGGACGCCAAGGAGCTCATGCAAAAGTACGTGGTGGGCGAGGTGGTGGAGGCGGAGCGCGTCAACGTGCAAAAGCGTCAGATGTCCTGGGAGGACAGCAAGCAGGACAGCGAGGCCAGCTTCACGAGCTCGTGGAAGTTCCCCGTGCTGCTGGGCATCGTGGTCACCGTGCTCTACACATACCTGTTCGGATAGTGCCCCTGTGCCACACTGTCGCTGAAGTGTGTGAACGCGAGTCAGGTCCGACCGCTACAGACTGCTGTTAGATGTATGTAACAAGGTTTTGTGTATAATTTATATATTGTGATAATTTAATTAAAGTTATTTTATAACGTTGGCGATTGTTTTATCACTCCGCTGTGCAGACCCCAAACGTGCGAGTGGCCGCGTCTTCCGGCCCGGTGCTGGCGAACCGGTCGGCGGTCGCACGCGCGCCTGTGTGCCATAATGCCTGTGGCGCAAGATCGGTTCATTCATCATGACACAGCACACTCCAGCACCACCGTGTGCACAAAACACAGATACGAATGAGTTGCTTCACCAAAACAACCGTTTACTTACTATACATACATATTATGTAATATTGTTGTGTCCGCGTCGCAGTGTCGCATGCATTAGATAACTAAGCGTGATCTAACAAAAACTCGGCTGTTGAGACATGCATGTTGTTTGGTGAAGGTCGAACCCAGGCAACTGGCGAGTGGTTTTTTACACAACAGGAAAACAAAAATTATGTCATTAGTAGCCCTAAATACGGATGATGTTGAATGGGAATAGAGTAAGTATATTATGTTCATAAAGTAGACTTGAGATAGGCAGGTCCCTATTAATATTACCGTGATGAGGTGAGACTGCCTTATACCTACCTAACTACCTAATCAAGGTCGATAAAGGCGTGGTGGACTCCAGGGCTCCGAGCTCACAGTTTTTAGCATGTTTCGGAATTGAGGAATAACGTCTGGGGTTTTGTTTCACATAAGAATGAATCTATTTGCAGATTACTCTGGAGTCTGCCAGTGCAGCATAGTTACACCTAGTTCTCAATCCATCCTGTGAATTTGATAGATGCATATTGTTTAGTTAGCTCCGTGTCATCACAAATGTAAAAATACATGTTAACCTTCATACACAAATCCTGAGGTGCCAACCCTAGTGGGGCAGAATCCACAAAGTGTTTATGCTAGTGTTATCCGCCCCATCAAATCAGAATAGTGGGGCATATTCCACTGCAAAATTTTAGGCAGTCCACTTTGCCACACCAGGGTGGCGGGCTTGGTGGGGCAAAGTGGAATTACTCTCATTAAGTATAATGATCACTCACGAACGGCACGTAAGCTTGTCCTGTGGTCGATGACTTCTCTCTCCAGGCGGTAGCAGGACTGCTTCCACAGGCCGCGCAGTACAAGACAACGCCGCGCCATGCCGCCGTCAGCCGCCAGCCGACAGCCCACATGCGCAATAGATATTTATCTACGTGAATTAAAGAATCGTGGCGAGTGTAAATGATTTGTTTACCAGCAGGTAGGTACCTACTGCGTAAGTATATTGATGATTTGATATGGAAGAGATAATAAAATGATATCATCGACGTCATCGTTAGGTACGAGTACCTGCACACCGCCGCAGCTAATGAACCTACAGTTTCTAACTAATTATTAATATGTCCTTGTCTTGCGTAGAGTTAAGTTTCTACGCAATCACTTTGTTGTAGGTAAGTATACAAAGATTAATAAAAAATAAAACTACAAAACGCTCTACACACACACGCTACTAATAAATACAAAACGCTCTACACACACACTCTACTAATAAATACAAAACGCTCTACACACACACTCTACTAATAAATACTAAATAAATTAAGTCAATGAAAAAAAAATCGTTTTATTGTTTTGGTACTTACCTACTTCATTATTTATTATTTTTGTTAATTATGACTTAAACTATAACTTATGACAACAACAACTTCTCACAGAATAATAAAATTAACATAAAATACTTCAGCTTTTATATAACAAATTGGATGTTAACCTTTGCTCTGCGCTCAGGGCCGTAAAACAATGAACAAAACCGCGCGAAATCAACGCGAGATTGGCGGGATTAGCTAAGGAATTGACGTAGTTTCGGAGTAAGTCGTTAAGTGGTCATAGTTAATTAGGGCTGTGTGTTGTTAACAGTTTTTTCATGGCCATTGGGCGCCGTGTGAGCACTAACAAATAATATCTGCGAATCACACTAAAGCACACGAAACATTTTTTGTCAGTATTTATTGAAAGTGAGTGGAATTAAAAGCAATCAGAGCCAAAACGATCATATCTGAGTGATAACTAGTGACAGATAACTGATAATGTTGTCATTGGCGGCCGGGCGGCCCGGGTCACAGTATAACAAAGTACCTGAGCAGTATACCTAAGTAGTAGTTTGACGGTGTCCTTGAAATAAGTACCTACGACCTATTAAAATTTTTATTTTACACTGAATAAAACGATCGATAACTTCATGTCATATTATTTCACGTAAATAAATATGCGGGAGCGTCTGCACCGTCATAAAGTAAGCAGTATTACATCGTCTTCATATAAAACGGCCGAAACGACGCGCTTCAAAATCATGGTGTACATCATGAGTCATGAATACTGCTTACTTTATTGTACTGTAGTCGGGTGGAGCGTTGTGTCATCGTATGTCGCCATGCTCAGCGGAACCCGTTGCTGACGCAACTTCGCTCGTTTATCAATTGAGGAGGCCCGATCACGAGCGACCGAATTATATTGCTATTGACAACGAATTATATGTATTGTGCTTGCACTGTGTGGACATGTTACTCTTTCGTTTTAGGACTTTTCTAGATACCTATATGAACACGTTTTAGGTGACTGCATTTATCATGTTATAAATAATAATGGTTGAACGAATGGTGCTGATCGATTCGATGATTCGGATTATTCGGAGGTCTTCTCTTACCTGCCACGGCTCGTTTGAATTATTTTATTTTTTAATTGTTTTTTTGTTTCTATTTTATTTTATATTTTATGAAGGCTTACAGACTAATAAGTTAATAACATTATAATTACAGTAATATATAATTAAATTCCTAATTACAAGCCATCATCATCTTTTCCCAACTACATAATATGTTAACGTCGGATTCTAGTGTAACCGGATGCAGCTGAATACCAGAATTTTACATGGAGCGACTGCCTATCTGACCTCCACAACCCACTAATTGGGTAATACGATACCCCTTGGTAAGACTGGTTGTCAGACTTACGGGCTTCTGACGAGCCGTAACGACTGTCAGAGATCTACGAATGACAGCCGGGACCAACGGCTTAACGCGCTTTCCGAGGCACGAAGGGGTCTTGGTATGTAAAGGTGGTCACCCATCCACGGACCAACCGCGGCAAGCGTAGCTTAACCTGATCCATCGAACCGTGCGGCTGTTATTTCATAGCCACAAGCTCCTCCTTCAAGCCTCCACAGATAAATACAAAAAATATTACTCCTTCATAGTCCAAGTTATTCGTACATTAGTAAGTTATTCCCTCAAAGTTGGTTCATTTCGTTTGTTAAATTTTAAGCCAATCTGGACAACAAACGGTTCAAGTGCTTTCGTTGGTGCAGAAAATGTCAATGCCTTGTCCACAACAAATTTCGTTAAAACTGCGACTGGCTCTCAGAGAGTACATATGCATTACGTCTATAATTAGCTGAATTCTGGACGCTTTTAACGTTTACATCGTCTTTTGACATCGTTCTCACATATAATTTTAAAATCAACATTAATGATGTAACTAATATTTAGTAACAATATAACTTAGAAGAGTGTCCATGGAGTGCCCGTTGTTCCCCATCGGTAATGACTGCTTTGTGATGGGCGGCTTCATATTCCTAGCTGACCGACTCCTTGACAATTCAAAAGTGCCTGTAAATGTTTTCATTGAAATTACCAAACTACAGATTCTCAAAACTAACTCGAAGTACTTCTTCGAGTTCGTTTTGAGAATCTGTAGTTGGGTAATTTCTAATTTTATTACCTAACTAATGCGTTCTCATTGAATGTACTCTTTTCTTATATGAATCAAAAGCAAAATATTTTTTCACTCCTCTTGCTCAAAAAGACCGTCATTTTAGCGTACCAGAACAAGGAAAAATTGCATATTTTCCTCTAGGGATTTAAAAAAAAATATTTATCTGTTACCAACGAGCCTACAAAAACGAAAAGTCTTTATTCATAAGTAGAATAATTATGAATAAAGACTCGACTTATTACTGTTCCATAAAAATAAAAAAAAATTACAAAAAAAACAACCGACTTCCAAAAAAAAACACTGCAAGGAAGTCGGTGTCAAAAAACGAAAATGCGGAACCAGCGACACCGACTTCCGAAATTAAAGTTATTTTTCTCTTTGCAGTGTTTTTTTTTTGTAAAAAAGTTTTTATTTTTCACTTTTTAGTTGTATCTACCCCACACAAATTCGTATATACTTACTTACAAGATTAGAGGTACCCCAATAACAACTTTGACAGAAATGAGGGTCTACCGTGGTATACTGAACACATCTGCGTACCCCTTTAGAGGGTACAGGCGTGACGTTATGTTGTGTGATGCCGTAAACAATACATACATAAGCGATAGCAGCAATAGCCGTTGATTTGCTGGCATTTATTGAAGAGTTCCGTTGTCTGTCTCCGAAACTCATCATCAGATCTTGTCGAAATTTCAATGGGACCATTTGGGAAGTATACCCTTTCCAACAAAAAAAAAAGAATTTTTCAAATCGGTTAGCAAGCAACAGATAATCGCTAAAAAAAAATACAAACATCTGAATTGAGAACCTCCTCCTTTTTTAGAAGTCGGTTAAAAAAAGAACAAATGAAAATGTAAGAGAAAAATTCTAAAGATTTCACGACAATGTTTTTTTTTTAATTTCTTTTGTAGACGCAACGCAATGCACGCATTCTACCGAAGAGACGGTCTCTTCGGTAGAATGCGTGTGTTAGATAATTATATCATTTTGTTAAAATTATAATATTAGAATATTGTTTGCTGGATAATGGCATCTGTCACATTTACGAAGCTTGGGACTAACGTAGAAGTACCTAATTTGACTAGATATTGTGTTTACAAAAAACAACAGTCTTAACTTGTAAGAAAAACACTTAAATATTATTACTATAAATGATTAAGTAATATTTGACTAAACTTGTAGTATATCTTAGATTTTATATTGCTATTTTAATATAATAGGTTGTTTCAAATGATTGGTAAAATATTGTCAGTTGATGTTGATATACTTTTTGATGATGTCTAAGAATCAACTCTTATTAAATTGATTATTTACCTTATTATGTTTTAAAATGGTTTCACTATATAAGATTTGTTTATTATTACCTGTGTTAGAAGATATTAAGCCAAAATATATGATGATCTGTGATTGATTCAAAATGGCGGTAGATGTTTTACGTAAAAGACGTTGGTAGTGTATAAAAAGGATTGTATGTTTTAATTAGTTTTAGCCCTGGCTGGAGGCTTTAAGATTTCTTAAGGCAACCACAGGATAGTCCGGTTAAGTAGTCACGACCTCTCAAGGTCAACTACGAGATGCCATTTATAAAAAAAAAAAAGGATTGTAACGACGTTATCAGGACAGTTGCTTGGTAGATGTTCAGTTGGTTAGTTCAAGTGCCGTTATTATGTGAAATAGATCGACCAGATGTCACGTAAGTTAATTAATTTCATATTATACCTTAATTATTGCTTATTTTTTGTTGTTGTGTAAGTCATATTATGGTCAATATTCCTAGCTATTGTTATTATGTTGCTATTATTTTGAATTCTCTTGGACCGTTGTCCAAGAGATAGAATAAATTGTTTTTAAAGATAACGATAATTTATGACAACGTAAGAAATGTATTGATAGAATACTTGTTACTGTTTCCATGGAGTTTCTTGTCCTTCTTCTCCATGATGACCTAGTTTTGCGAACGGACGACTAGTTTTCTGATTAATTACTGACAAACCTAAAATTAAAATAAATGTTTAGCCTTGTCTGTCTGTGCTTTATTTCATAAAACCCTTTTCCTACAAACCATATTCAATAATAGCTTTTATACACAGTAAATAACTGACTAGTAACCATTCTTATATTTAAAGCTTGTTATTTTGTAATAAATAGGTACATATACTTCTAGTTTTAAATATTTAAAAATCTAACACGTGCATTGCGTTGCGGCTACAGAAGAAATTTAAAAAAACATTGGCGTGTAATCTTTGGAATTTATCTCTAATTGCAAATTGAATTGGTGACCGTAAAATTTATTTTACAACAGTGAAAATGTCATTATCCAGTGAGAATGAAGACCCTAATTTGCAAATGGAAGAGAAAGGAAAAAAAAAATTAAATCAGTTGCCGTCAAGGTCTCAAAGCAATTATTTATTAAATACTTACGAAAAGTTTATGAAGTGGAGGACAGAAAAACGAGTATATTCGCTTAAGGAAGGAGTTTTTCTGACTGACGGCTTTTCTTAATAAATTATCCACCGGCTACAAGGCCAAGAAATCCAAAGTTTTCACGAAGAAAGATATCGAGAATTTCGTAAATAAGGCACCAAATGAAAAATACTTGGCAACAACGGTAGTTACATTTGTAGAATAAAATACTTGGCAACAACGGTACTTACATTTTTAGAATAAAATACTTGGCAACAACGTTACTTACATTTGTAGAATAAAATACTTGGCAACAACGGTACTTACATTTGTAGAACAGAATAGAATACTCTTTATTATGTACACCATATAAATTGCAGAACATAAATATATACAATTTTACAAAGGGTGACACAATGAGCGGTCTTAGCGCTAAGAGCGATCTTTTAAAAACAACCGTTTTGTAAACGTTTTTCTATTATTTCCATCGAAACTGAATTGGTAGGTAGTACCAACCAAAATACAGTTTTAACACACTTATTTTTTGCTTTACAGGTTGTTTTAATTTTTGAGATCAGCGGTGCCAGCAGAGGAATAGAACTGGCTAACATAACAGTCAGTGATGATGTCGAAACTGACACCCATCTTCAAGCCATAAATCTGCCCAATACAAAGACAAATAAGGAGAGGAAATTCGTTACCTATATGTGGAGAATTTCTAAAAATTGTCGAAGCCTACCAAGATTTACGGCTGAGTGGAGTGGGCACGCCGAGATTTTTTCTCAACTATCAAAACGAAAAATGCACAAGGTAAGATAAAGGCAAAAATAAATTAAGCAACATGCCAAAAGAGATCCTCACCTATCTAAATTTGCCTAATCCGGAATAGTACACTGGCCACTGTTTCGGAAGAACATTCGCCACTCTCTTTGCGGATTCTGGTGCAAATATAACAACGCTAAAAGGCCACGGTGGATGGAGATCTGTTCAAGTGGCGGAAGGCTATATTGAGAACTCCATTCAAAACAAAGTTGATATCACTCAGCGTATCACAGAACGCATCAATATTCTTCCAACTAGCCCACGACCATCGACATCAAGGCATGAGTCAACTGATTCGAACGAGGGACCCTCAAACCTGGAACTACGCGTATCTCCCACGTTTAACCCACAGACAACTCAACATTCATCTTCACAGAGGACTGAAATTAAGTTGCCGGGAAAAACACTTCGTTAAATATCTAGAATTGTACAAATTGTACATTAAATTTTGAATAAAATAAACTATTTATTATATATATTGTATTGGATTATTTTAGTTTCTCGCAATCGTATTGAAAACTAGAGTGTAACACACGGTGCTAAAAACCCATCACCTATAACTCGGTTTCTATTGACTCCCTCGTATACATATAATGGGTCATTTATAGCCCTTTGTTTACCAATCTGCTATTTTTGATACGAACACGTTTAATGAAGGTTTTGAACTTTCCATCGTTAAGCTTTGGCAAGTTATAAAAGCGGATGCTGTTTATAAGAAATGACTTGCTAGTTTTAGTTAATCTAAATTTAGGTATCACAGTTTCATTTTTAGGGTTTTCTGTACCTCGAAAGGAAAAAACGGAACCCTTATAGGATCACTTTGTTGTCCGTCCGTCCGTCTGTCTGTCTGTCTGTACCAAGACCCTTTTTCTCAGGAACGCGTGGAGGTATCAACATGGAATTTATATCAAATACTCAGGCCTACCGACCCTTGGAGCTGTGAAAAAATCAAACTTCTAAGCCAACGCAATCAAAAGATACAGTCGTTTATGCCGCAAATTTTCGACACTCGCAAGGCAATCAAAACCTACAGGGTACTTCCCGTGAACTCAGAACCTTGAAGTTTGGTACGAAGCAACGTCTTATAGCACAGATAAAGGAAAAATTGCGAAAACTGTAAATTTTTAGTTACGTCTATGTGTACGTGGGTCACTGTTGTGCCGTCTCTCATGGCATGTCGCAACGGTGACCGTTAATTTTATAGTGTCTGTGCTTACTAACATAGTCGCAAGTTTTACTAACAATTGAGTCTTTGTAGTTTGAATAAAGAATATTCTATTCTATAATAAAAATATTTTTAATAATTTTAAACTTACTGTCCCTTTCCTCATGAACGCGTAGAGGTATTAAATTGAAATTCATATCAAATACTCAGGTCTATTTATTTATTTATATGGCACCTCAACGACATACTCACTACGACATACACAAACAAAAATCACATACGGTTTCAGGAATTGTGAGTTCGTCACTTACAGAAGTGCACAGCACTAGCACAGAAATAAATAGTAAGTTCAAGATATCGTTAGTTGAATTACACAATATATGATATTTATAAACAAAAGTAAAACAAGCATTTAAAATTAAAATGTGCAATGTTCACAAATAAGATCGAAAATACAAAAACAATTTTAAAAAAAGCCACAAAAAGAAGGAGGCTGGCAGGGAAGGGAAAGGAAGTACTTAAACACATTTATTAATGGGTGGCTCGTATCGCACAGACGACTCGAGACTCGAAGCTGGTTACTCGAGACTCCGAGTTGGTTAGAAGTTTCGATCGGAATTGTCGCAAAGGGTTAGAGTAGATGTCGACGCTATTGGTTCGTGTAGCAGTTTTATTGTATTTTCCCATTAGACGGTTCTTGGGTGCGGTGGTACCAAGGTTAGTACGACTTGCAGGTAAGGCAAAGGTAACGGTTTCGCGTCTAGATCTAAAAGAGTTCTGTCGCGGTACAGCTATACTTAATTCCGCCAAAAGATCGGAAACATTTAGTAAACCGTTTAAGATTTTGTAGAGAAGGATTTGGTCCGTCACGTCTCTTCGGTGTTCAAGTGAACATATTTTAAAATGTCTGAGCCTTTGATCGTAAGACATATCCCGTGGAAAATTAGGGCTTCTAAAACGAAAGTACCTATCTAGTGAAGCTTCTTTGGATATGTTCAATCCTGTCTACGTGAACGTGGTAAGTAGGGTTCCAAACTGGCGATGCATAGTCCAGTAGACTTCTCACCATAGTATTAAAGAGCACCTTGTGGGTAGAGATCGACTGGAAATCCCGACATATTCTTTTTATAAAGCCAGACATTTATGCAGCTTTGGCAGTGATATTGTCAATGTGGCTAACGAAAGTGAGTTTTGAGTCGAGGTGGACTCCCAGGTCACGAATCTTGTCCACTTTATGAAGTGTAGACGTAAGAATAGGTTTTCGGTTTTTGGTGAATGTAATGTGGTAGCACTTTTTCAAATTGAGAGACAGGAGGTTTTCTAAGCACCAGTCGTGAACTGCGTCGAGGTCAGCCTGGAGCAAATGGACGTCAACGGATGAGTTTATCAGCGAAAATAGAGCAATTGCTGTATTTTACTGAGAGAACTATGTCATTGACGAACATTAGAAAAAGTATTATATATTATATTATAGAAGAAAAATAAACTGGTGATTCATATCCCTTTACAACCACTCTTTGTTTTCTTTCTGTGAGATATGATTTAAACCAAAGGAGTAACTGACCAAATAGGCCGAAACTTTCAAGCTTCTTTAAGAGGATTATATGGTCCACCTTGTCGAACGCACTGCTGAAATCAGTGTAGATTGAGTCGACTTGGGCGCGAGAGTCTATCAATTTACTTACTCCATTGATGTAATGGATCAAATTAGTAGTCGTAGATTTACGAACACAGAAACCATGTTGTTCAGGTACTAACTGAGGATTGATGTGTGATGAAAGTAAAGGACATAGCAGGGATTCGAAAAGTTTTGCGAATACTGAGAGAAGTGAAATAGGACGGTAGTTCAGGACGAAGAATCTCCGTTTCTGAAAATCGGTACGATGTTAGCCATTTTCCATACCATCGGAAACTTTGATGATGCAATCGAATGGTTGAATATTATTTTAAGCGGCAGTGATAGACTAGTAGCACACTTTTAAAAAAAATACAGGCGGCAAACCATCTGGCCCTGGCCCTTTGCAGAAGTTGAGTTTGTTTAGTGCTTTCCGGACGTCTCGTTCCGTAAATACTAATTTACCTAATGCATGCTGATGATACTTGGGTCCTATTTGAGCTACAACAGGTGAACCAATCGAAGGAGTAAAGTTAGAGGAGAAATGCTTAGTAAAAAGGTTGCATACTCCATCACCAGTAGATGCTGTTTCATTTCCTAGATACATCTCTGAGGGAATGTCGTTAGACTTAGACTTTTTCGCTTTGACGAAGGACCAAAAGAGCCTCGGATTATGTTTAATATTCCTTTCAGTGAAGCTCATGTAGGTTTTATAACAGCTGTTCATCATGGTTTTCGATCTCCCCTCTAATAGTCTATATTCGAAGTGCTCCCTTGGGTTATTATACTTTTTGAAACGTGTTCGGAGTTTTTCTTTTTCGTTTATGAGTTTTATGAGTGGTTTAGAGAACCAGAGGGGACTTATCACTCGGTTTTTTTTATTTTGGAACGTGCTCATCCACTACATCATTAAGGTGCCTATATAGGTGTATCACCATAGCATCGACATCGTGCAAGTCTGAGAAAATATCGGCCCAGTTGATGTCGCTGATCTTAGCATTGATTAAAGTATAATTGGCTTTTCTTTTATCTGAAAATAAATGGTTTGATTTGATTTAAAGTTGTATCTAACAGGAATTTTACTCTTTAATAAGGCGGGGGATGTGTCTTTTATTAGTATTTCGTGAGGTGGGTGATAGACATCTACAGTTGATAAGGGGTTATTGCATACACTTACAATTCCTCCATAGAAGTTACAAAATATTAAGTCTAGGGTTTTGTGATAACAATTTTTGACTGAGTTTATTTGTTTATTTGCTCCATGTTACATAATGACATAAAGTCTATCAGTGAGTAGCCCAAGGCGTTAGCGTAGTTATAAGCTGTGTTACTGGAAGTGTGGGAAAGAGTATTGTCCATTTGCCAGTTAATGAAACTCAGATTAAAATCTCCAGCTATGAAGGTTTCGTCCCCAGTGGTGTCGGTAACAGACGAGACCCTTTCAAGGAACGAGTCCAGTGTACGATGTTGAACTGGAGGGGGAAGATATATCGCACAGAAATTTAAGTTTTGGCATTTCTTCCCTTTGACAGTCTTCAGCCTGACCCATAGGTTTTCAATGTCTGTTTCCCACTGCGACATCCGGGCAGAGTCTATTGACTTCAAAACAGCAACCAATACACCTCCTCCTCTTTTGCCGCTATTCACGGTAGATGCTCTGTCTCTACGATAAACGGTGTACCTCGAGTCAAATATTTCGCCATCAGTTATGCTATCATCTAGCTAAGTCTCTGTGCCGACAATAACATCGTAATTGCGCAACCGTGTGGATAATTCAATCATATGTCTATAATACCTTTAAGCTGTAACAATATCAAACTTACCTACAGGTTTGTACGGAACCCTCGGTGCGCGAGTCAGACTCGCACTTGGCCGGTTTTTTACTACGTGTATATATATTATGGAAATCGCTTCTTATTTTGAAAAGTCCTAAGTTTTCCTAAGTCCTAAGAATGGTATGTACACTAAACACTTAGGTACATGAGTGACCTAGTTGATAAAGATATGGTCTGACATAGTTGCTAGTTGGTGTGGTCAACAACCATATTATTGGTCGCCACACTGTGTGTGAACACAGTGTTGCAGCTAACAGCTATTGTGTTTATTGAGGTGAACAGTATCTGTGCCTAATGTGCGCACTCATAGTGACGGTTAGATTTTTACGAAAAAACACAAGGTTATAGGTACGTTCGTACACGGAAGTATTTATTTTTATTATTTATTCACGTATTTTTTTTTCACGGTAGTTTAAATCGTTGATCAATCTGCCGAGCCTTTTCTCAACTATGTTGGGGTCGGCTTCCAGTCCAACCGGAAGCAGCTGATACCAGTGGGGTAATGGCGTAACACACTATCAGTAGCAATGACTTTCATTTTGACAGTTCAACAACATTTATTGCGTTATTTACGTAGTTGACCAGACACACTTTTCGAAAATATGGAGCAATGGATTAGCAATTTGCTTTAAAATGATTCAGATTGTGATTGATAGTGTGTTACGCAAGTTGGTAACTCTAGGTAACTCTAGGTAACTCTAGGTACTGGCGCCGATTCCTTGTTCACAAACTAAACTAAATTTAAGTTCAGTGCATCTTTTTCTTTCTATTTTTATTAAATTAAGAAAAGAACAGAAAAGGTGCCTGCTTTTTAGCCGTTGTGTTGGTAGCTGTGCGCCAGATAGTGGGTGTCTGGTATCGGATTCCTGTTTGCGTTTCTCCACTGCGCTTGCAACTTCTCTTCGGACCTGTGGTGGTTCTATGCCAGCTGTGGGATATAGTGCGCTGATTGGGGTCGGTTGCAGGCAGCCTGTAATGTACGGCAGGTTTCGTTTAGAGCAACATCTACTTCCTTGGCTTGAGCGGAACGGTGCCACACTGGGCACGCTTATTCGCCCGCGGAGAAGCAGAGTGCTAGGCCAGTAGTCTGGAGTACCTGAGGTGAAGCACCCCAGATGATTGAGGTTGGGCGCCTGAGCAAGTTATTACGGGAACCGACTTTTTTCTTACTGCAGTACTGATGGGTTACGGCAGTGTTCAACGCTGACATCCATCCAGCCCCAGCAGTCTCGACATTCACAGCGATCGCTTTACGACCGAATTCGGTCGCAAAGTCCTGTCACTCCATGCATTACACCTGTCAATCTGGGACTTTGCGACCGAATTCGGTCGTAAAGCGATCGCTATGAATGTCGAGACTGCTGGGGCAGGTAATGTTCAGAGTGCGTCTTGCCGAATGGTTGCGGAGATGGAAAGCGCATGCCTGTGTTTTTGTGGGATTCGTAGTGATTGTATGTGATTAATAATAATAATAATCTTTATTATGATACACAGAAGATTTATGATATACAAGAGCAGATGTACAAAATAACATAGGTATATCTACATAAATCTACACGGATTATGTAACCCTGCCTCCTAAACTAGGTAGTCCTGTATCTTAGGAGACAGTGTTCCTGCCGGGGTAGCGGGATCGTCCGAAACGGTTACCGCTGCCCTGGTACATAAGGGGCTAAGGAAGGAACACGGGTGGGTTTTAGTCAGTAAGAGTCTGACACTCCCTTGGATTTCCCATACTCAAAAAGAAAAACAAAAAGGAGACAGTGTTAGGTTATACTGGGCTATTAGTCATGTAGGTATAGCAGCAGCCAAGGTGTTCAGCGCAAGGGTGGTTAAGTAATATATTCGATTGTTAATTGTTTGTCTACCTCATTGGTTTAGTAATTGCTAGTGCGTCTGCTGATCGAGCGATCCAGGGTTCGATCACAGTGTTGGCAAAAGTGTTGTTTGTTTTTTTGTGTTTATATAGATTTTCTCAGTATGAATCCGAAGGCCGAATCTGTGCCGCGATGATGGCAATAGGCTCGCGAAGGTCTATGTTGTTTTGACCTCCCTGAAACAATAGGCTCGCGAAGGTCTATGTTGTTTCCACCTCCCCGAAACAATAGGCTCGCGAAGGTCTATGTTGTTTTGATCTCCCCGAAACAATAGGCTCGCGAAGGTCTATGTTGTTTCCACCTCCCCGAAACAATAGGCTCGCGAAGGTCTATGTTGTTTTGATCTCCCCGAAACAATAGGCTCGCGAAGGTCTATATTGTTTTGACCTCCGCGAAACAATAGGCTCGCGAAGGTCTATGTTGTTTTGACCTCCCCCAAACACTTTGTAAAGTAGGCGTCGGCTCCCGAAACACCAAAGCAACACAGATTTTAGGAGATCCATTTCAAGATCGGCCAAAAGCAATATGTAGACGGGGTAACCTATATTTCACAAAAAACAGTGTTGGGGCTTTGTCTCCTAGAGAAGCGATTTTATAGTAGCTCATAAATTAAACCAGCTCCAGTAAACAGTGCTCACTTGATACTGAACCTGGCGGCCGCGGTGGCCGGAGACCAACCACTTACAATCAAGAGCCTCGCTTGGCTGGAGCTGATTATCTTTGTAAGACTTCCGTTATAACTCCTCTCAAAACTTGCGAAGGCGGATGTGGGCCCATCAAACGGACGGATAAGGAGCTGTTTATAAAATGTAAGTACCTAGCGCCCGCGCCATGTTGCCTACTTCAGTCGTCGTCAACGTTGGGGCTGCTCGCGCGAATTGAGCGATCTGCAGGGCTAAGCTGCGCTTGCCGCAGTCGGTCCACGGATATGGGTGATCAAAAGTGAAAAGTTAGTCAACCAGGCCCGGGCTAACCGGGCAGGGTAATCGACGCGCAAAACCATGAATTCAGCACATGATTCTAGACGCTCTAGGTGAGCAATTTTACGTCGGTTATGATATATTATGATTGATTATGTTATGAAAAGAAACAGCCTTTAATATACAATACAGGGTGTATTGTAATGTGGAACCTAATCTTGTAGGGTTTTTTACTTATCAGTTATTTCACGAAACTCTTAATAAACTGTAGACATACATAAAACAACGATTGCATAGCTTAGATGATTTGTAAAAAAAATCAAGGATCTCCTAATATCTATTAATATATTAAGTAATGTTTTTCTACAGATTATTTAGTTCGTTAAGTCACGCTGGCGCTGGCGCAGCTATTCTTTCGGAGATATTCATTAATGAGTTCGTTTAAAAATGACTACTTATTTAGTTTCGGCACCGATTCTAGATTCATCCAGCAGATCAGCGAGTACCTTTTTAATGAAGCAATGAACGTTCTTGAGATAGGAAGGGGTGGATTGTTCAGTGTCGTTGTCGTTGTCGTTGCGGCTGCACACTCTCTGTCGCGCTTGGCCGTTTGCCACTGAATTACGGTTATCCACAGAAGTAAGGTAAAAACAGTAAAAGAAACAAACAACCATGGATAAATGATAAAATTAAAATACATTTGTGTAAAAAAAAAAGGACCTATTATAAAATGGAAAAATGATTCAACGAATAAGATAGGTACTGAGATTGGAATAAGTATAATAAAATAAGAAACGGAACTTATAAAATCATCGTAAATCTAGAAGTGATACATTTTAAATTGAACACTTGATCCCGCCATTTTGACGCTCATAATAAACATTATTTGGAAGAAATAATAAAATGAACCCGAGAAAAAAATGTGTTTATTGCATCATCTTAAATAACTTATTCTAGTTACAATGGGGAGAATCCATTTAAGCAATTAACTAGTTTGCTTGTGTTAGGATGCTCCGCCCTTCCCCAGGTTATAAATTGTTATTAAGTTATTGAGCCTTTTCAAGATAATGTAAACTTATACAAATAAAAATAAAAACAGAAATAAAAACAAAAGAATGAAGTGAGAACACAGTATTTTTATGAAAGCCAAAAAAAGCGCTAGTGATTTGTATGTTATGTGAGTAGCAGATGGTGTGGTGGCGAATGTGTACCTATGTGAGTAGTGGGTGTGAGTAAGTGTGGGAGTGAGAGAGTGGAAGTGGAGGGTTGTACCTACACAGTATAACATGGTGGTGATAAGAGATTAATTATTTACTGTAATTTGAGGTAAAATGCAGATATTTTTTATTTTTTGTTCAAGATAGCCAGACAAAGAGTTGTCAAAGAAGTTTCATGTTTACTTTACATATGTATTTACAAACAAGCAAAAATTGCAAATTTTCCTAAGATTTTTTTTTTTTTTACAAAAAATAGCCTAAGTATTTACGGTAGTAACACGGGCTATTTATTTTTACCCTTCTAAAAGCTAGGGTAATCAGGGTAAGGGTAATCAAAATTAACGGTATTACAACTGGTAGTAACATTGGTAGTAACTAGGGCAACAAAGGATGGCAAATACTAAATACGTTGTCTGGTCGCAACAAAAAGTCGGTTGATGAAGCCATCTTGAGAGCCTTCAAAAATAGAACCGTTTTTCCCCCGAAGGGTAAAAAACGGATATTTAGGTTTCATTCATTTTCATTTTTTCATTTTTTATTTATTTAAGCCGTATTTTTTTTTTTCAGCCGTAGCTTGAACCACATTTGAGATTAACGTTCCAATATTCGTCAACAACATCTCCTGTCTCACTCTAACTAAGTAAATTCGTGATGTTTCAAATATACTGTCCTTGTCTCACACTTGACGGACTTTTCGACCCCCTCCGTCCTTTTTCCTCTGCTGCGTTTTGGGATGAAACGGTTTTTGATGGTACCCTTTTCCATCTCCCCCTTTGTTATACGGTGGATTTCTTTTTGCGGTATGTCGCGAATCACGAAAGCGGTTTTTATTAGCTTGAGCGCTTTTAGGTTTCGCCACTTGAGGTATTGTTTTCCTGTTCGTATATGGCTTTCTTCTATTAGGAAATAATTTGTGCACGCCTCCTAGCTCTTTTACTACCTCTGTGAGGGACTTGTCTTCGAACAGCTGCGTTCCTGATGGCGGAATATCATGAAGAATATCACGGAAAGCTTTATTAGGAGGTTTGTAGACCTCCCTCCTTTGTTTTATTACTTCTGCACGCCGACCACACACGTATTGATGTTATTGCCCATGGCGCCACTGAAGATGGTGGCCAGTAGTAATATAAGGGGGGCTGGGAGGAGCTGGATCACTTTGTTGGTGATCCCGTCCGAACCGGGGGCCTTTCTGGGTATGAGACCTTTGATCCTGCACTTCGTCTGGAGTGACGGGAGGCAGAGGATTTTCAGGGTCTTCGACGGGCGGGAGGGAGGCTCGACGTTCGACTTCCGCGTCGACCTCTAAGAGGTGAGCTTGGTCTACTGGTTGAGTGCTGGGTGAGCATTGAGCTTCGAGGCTGATGGCCAGGCACTCGGCCTTTTCATCATCATCGAAACCGATGGTTTTGTCAGGGCGGACCAGGGGTGGTACGGTGACTACTTCGCGGGATTTGAGTCTCCTTTGAAGCTCCCAGAAGGCCTGATGGGTGGGCTCTAATTCGCTTAGCATCTTATTCCAGCTAGCTTCACGCTACTCCGATAAACGAGACTTTACAGCACGCTGCAAGTAACGCATATGGGCTTTGTTAGCGTCGCAGGGAAAGCTACTGTAGGCACGAACGGCCGCGTTCTTCTCATTCAGCAGTTCACGCACGTCGTCAGGCAACTTCCAGCGACGGTCGTCCGTCACTAGAATTTCCCTAGAACAATCGTTCATGACTGACTGTACGTGTTCCGTGAATGAGTCGATCGCGGCCGTCGTGTCTGCGATAGAGCTGAAATGACCGGGGATGGTGTCTAGGTGGGGGGATGTGGTGGATTTCAGGCATTCCCTTACTTTCCTCCAGTCCGTTACCACTTTTGTCAGGGGAGGTAGGTCAGGATCGGTGAGACCAGAGCGAGGGGCCAACCGAATGATGATGGGCCGATGATCTGATGTGAGCTCTTGTACTAATTCTAGAGAGTCTAACCGTAGGTTGACTTTCTTCAGAAGCATTACGTCCAGGACATCAGGGGTGTGGGAGGGGTCGTGGGGAAAGTGAGTGGGAGTCATGGGGCCTATGACATCGAAATTGAGCAGGGGGCAGAGGTCAAAGAGCTGTCTGTCCCGGGTGTTGACCGTGACACTGTTCCAATCAGTGTGTTTAGCGTTGAGGTCACCCGCTATGATATCGGAGTCACTAAAGCCAAGAAGGGTAGAGAGGTCATCAGACAGAAGCTGTGGGTTCTCTGGAGCGGTAGAGGGAGGAAGGTAGGCCAAGACCAGCGTGATCGGCTGGTGGCCTGTCATGCCTAATCGGCAGATTGACACTTCGAGTCGTGAGAGGGGGGGAGGGTCCATAGGGATGCAATACAGAGCCTTTTTGTAATATATTAGAGTGCCGCCCTTGTGACACCTCGTCCTGTCATTGCGAACCAGACGATAGTTTGCAATTGCAGGGCTGCGGTGGTTGGGCTTGAGAAAGGTCTCTTGGACGAGAAAAATGTCGATTTGATGATCGCGGAGGAAGGTGGCGATCTCATCTCGGTGTGGTCGGAGGCCGTTAGCATTGAAAGATGCCAACTTGAGGGATCGGGGTTTCGTTCGCGTAATTATGGATTTATCCATTACGGTTTTGTAATGAAAGAAGTGAGGGCTTGCGTAATCTCCGGGTACGCGTTGTATATCGCTTGGATGCGATAGAGGTCGCCGGAGGCCTTAGCGGCAGTGATCTCCTGTGCCATTTGCTTGGCACGGGGAGTGAGGAAAGTCAAGAAGATGCTGCTGATCACATTAAATGGATCTAGACCCGCTGACTGGGTATAGGTGGTGGGAGGGGGGGAGCTTAAGCGGCGGGAGCGGCTTTAGGAGCGGGGGTGGGGGGCTTGGTTTTTGTCGCTAAATATGATTGTAGCGAGGGGGGGCAGAGTCGGGGATCCACCCTTGCAGGGGTGGGTGAGGGTGAGGTTGTCACGAGAGCGGGGAAAGCGCTCTGGTGATTCAGCATGTTCCAGGGACTAGGCCTGTGGGGGCTTAGTCGCTCGGGGAGCTGGGTCGAGGGGTTTTGGGGCGGCTGATTGGTCGCGGCTGGTCCCGGCTTTATATAGTGCCGCAGATAGTTCCAGAACCTTCTTTTGTAAAAACATCTAGAATGTTCGAGTACATACCGGCCCCGACTAACCAGATGTCGATAGTTCTAGTATCGAAATTTTCAGAAGGATCTATTAGTTCTACTACTTCATGTACAGTATCCTAGCTTGTTCCGATAAAGGACATGTCAGGATAGCATTACACTCTCCAATATCATACTTATTTATAGGGCCAAGAAATTAAATCTCAAAGCCCCATTCCGCACACACTCCATCAAAACATGTTGCACATCTTCGACTACTCCACATTCTTCAGTTGGGTGATGTTACCTTTTTCATCAGAAAACCGAACTTCCTTGATGGGATGTGACCGGAACGAAGTCTTAGTGCCATAACTAAATCCCTTCTGCTAAGCATATTTTGGTCGGTCCAATTATACACTGGAAGCTGTGATTGGATGGTCTTGTACCAAATTCCCTTTTCTGTTGACCGCTGGTTAAAGTATTCACTCCACTGGCGAACATTTAAATCATATACTGAACGCATTTCCAAACTGCAAGTTCGACTTCTAAAACACATCGTACCCAGAAAAACAAAACATCAATATAAAGATAACGTCATTCAACTTTTTAAATACTGCAAAATTCTGCCAATACAGACTAGACTGAACATGGCCCTCTTGATTGAACAATTTAATAACGAAAGCATTCAAATACCAATATCACATAAATAATCACAAGAAGTATCACCAAAAATAAACTAATAGTACCGCAGGTTAGAAATTATTATGGCAGGCGAACAGTAACATTTTAAATATCCACAATAAACAATGAAATCCCAAAATCTATAAAAAACGAAATAAACTCGAAAAACTATAAGCAAAACTACATAACATACTATTACAACTGCTTATTAAATTAATAATATAACTTTTAAATTTAAAATATTAATAAAAATAAATAAAAGCGAAGCAACCTATAAAATAATTTCTTTACGTTGACTAGAACCGTCCTCTAATGAGCGGCCCAGTAGCGAGCAGCTGATTCAAAACAATACATGTGACTCGTGTATTACTGACAGATGTTTACGGTTTAAATAGTTGTGGTTAATATTATTCGTGTACCCACATTATTTGCTTATATAATATAAAAAATGGTGTGGGTACATGAATGATATATAATATAATAAGTAAATAATAGGAGTTAAAGTATGAAATTGCCGTTTTATTGTAATAGGTACTTCGAATTGACATAGAACCTTCATGGTTTGATATTTTTGAGTGAAACTTTTTTCACATGGTACCTATGAAGTTCTTCTTTTAAAAAATGTGCAACATTCGATTATCGACTTTCATTTGTTTTTTTATTCAGCTTAGACAAGAAAGATGCATACTTCGAAAATTCGAGTTATTTTTGAAAACGAGTTCCGACGCGGAACTAACGCGGCAGAAACAGCTCGCAATATCAATGTTGCGTTTGGAGACGGGACTGTTAATGAACGCACCGTGCGATTTTGGTTTAAACGCTTTGGTGATGGAAACTTTGATTTGAAGAACGAACCACGTAGAAGACCGCCCACACAGGTGAGTAACAATGAATTGAAAGAGATGGTGGAAGCCGATCCGAGCCAAACTACCCAGGAATTAGCGGCATGGTTTAACGTTACCTTACCAACAATATTGACTTATTTGCGTCAAATCAATAAAATAAAAAAATATGAGAATAGGGTGCCTCATGATTTGACTGATCTGCAGAAAGAAACGCGTGTTGAAACTTGTGTTGCCTTGTTGAATCGATACAGAAATGAAGGAATATTGGATCGAATTGTGACATGTGATGAAAAGTGGATTCTTTACGATAACCGTAAGCGAAAAATGCAATGGCTGACCCCAGGTCAAACGCCGCAACAGTGTCCTCAAGCAAAGCTTACCAATAAAAAGGTAATGGTAACTGTTTGGTGGTCTCAGCATGGTGTTATTCACTATAGCTTTCTTCGATCTGGTCAAGCAATAACGGCAGATGTCTACTGTGCCGAACTCCGAACAATGATAGCAAAACTAGCAGTGAAACAGCCCCGACTCATGAATCGATCTTCATCATTATTGCTCCATGATAACGCGAGACCTCATACAGCACGAGAAACCGATTTAACTCTACAGGAACTGCAATTAGAAACTATTCGTCACCCTCCGTATTCGCTAGACCTTACTCCAACGGACTACCATTTACATGACCTTCCTATTACATGGCAGCAATGTATAGATAATAATGGTAATTATTTTGATTAAATAAATATGTTAAATTAAAAAAAAACGAATTTGTATTTTTCAGTATAAATCGGCAATTTCATACTTTAACCCCTAATATAAGTTATGCTTGCATAGGAGTACCAATACAAACCATTTTTGGTTTAATGGTACAAAACAAACATAAACCTGTATTAAGACTGTATGCATAAATAATTTTAAAAAAAGGTAGGTACCTACCTAAATAAAATGACGAATCACTGTACAGTAACAGTATGCATACTTCGAAAATTCGAGTTATTTTTGAAAACGAGTTCCGACGCGGAACTAACGCGGCAGAAACAGCTCGCAATATCAATGTTGCGTTTGGAGAGGGGACTGTTAATGAACAAGATCACTGTACAGTAACAGTAACAGGTAGCAGATCACTGTACAGTAACAGGGAGCAGATCATTTATTAAATGACGAATCACTGTACAGTAACAGGTAGCAGATCATTTATTAAATTTCTAGATAGTTCAATTTACTTGGTTTCATGTTACCCAGTTATATTTAATGCATGATGCCGCCGCAGACCTTCTAGAACCGGGACAGGAGCAACATGACAAACCGATGGATGTTTTCGAATGAAATTTTGTTTGATAAATGAACTGTTTGTTTTCTATTCATTAAAATAAATTTTAATCGAAAACATCAATCCGTTTCTTACTAACTACTCCAACTATATCCGATGACCCTGGGGGTCTACTCCGAAGTAGTATCGGCCGAATGTTCTGCTGTTTCCTGCTACGAAGTTACTATTTGGTTCGGTCGGTTCCGATCCTACACTTCTACACTCTTTCGAATATTGACTATGGTCCCGACCCAACCAACAACCAACAACCCACATATAGACAAATTGTCAAAAAAGCTAAGTTCCGGAGCATACGCTGTTAGAAAAATTCGTAATTTAACTGATATAGAGACAGCCCGTTTACTGTACTTTAGCTATTTTCATAGTGTAATGTCGTACGGTATTCTATTGTGGGGAAATTCCGCTGATATTCAGACTATCTTTGTTTTGCAGAAGCGAGCTGTTCGATCAATTTATAAATTAAGTCCGAGACACTCGGTCAGAGACAAATTTAAAGAAATTAATGTTATGACTGTGCCTTCTCAGTATATTTATGAAAATCTTTAATATGCCCATAAAAATATAAAATTGTTTAAAAAATACAGTGATATCCATAATATAAATACTAGGAACAAACACAAATTTGTTGTACCTACCACAAAGCTCAAGAAAATAGGTGGCGCGTTCAGATGCCAATGTATACGCTTCTACAATAAAGTTCCAAGCCCCGTTCAAGATCTAAGCCTTAATAAATTCAAATCATTCATTAAACGTAAGTTGTGCCAGAAAGCCTTTTATACCGTTAAGGATTATATCGAGGACAAAAAGGCTTGGGATTAAGCTGCTTCCAATTTTTACATATTGAATGTTTTTATTTTTTTGTTTTGTAGTTGATTTTTTTTATATACACTTTGAAATTAATGATTTTGACATATACTATGACATTTGTTACTTTGTAAAGTATTCTATTATTTTAGTTATTGTGAATGTGAAGACTATGTGGGTCATTTTATTTTTTATTTTTCTCTCTGTTCTGTTAGTTTTTGTCATGGTCTGGTAGTTTGAGTAATTAATGTGGCCTACCCAAATGTCCTTTCTTTTGCATTGTTCGTCGAATCGTCGAGCTCTTTAAGTGTTGTGTTGAGCTGCACGATGTCTGACAAATGCGTGCACTGACTGGACAGGTCCTCTCAAACTGTTTGGTTCTTTCTTCAAAAAACCATCTCAGACATCAATCTACATGGTCTTCATATGATCTGACCAAGATTATGTCTGGACTTTAAAAGAGACTGTGACTTCTGAGTTTGTTTCGGCCTTTCTTCTCAGACTAGTCAGATAGGAAACGCCGACCTCATCTAGTTTTAAAATATGATTGACGTGTAAAAGTGTTTGTACAAACCTACTTAAAAAATAAAATCATTTATCATTTATCAACTGAGCCAATCCGAACTTTTTTCGCTTTTTTCAATAATATTCGGTTCGGCCATGTGTCGGTCTGATCCGAACATTCGCACTTTGCACTTCGGAGTAGGCCCCCTGGTTACTTATCTCCTTTGGTGACCGTACCTGTGACACAGATTGATATCATTCTAGCCGATTTATTTACCATCAGAACGTTGTAGCGCTGCGTCACGGTTGCACTGTGAAGTCTAAAGTGCAGGCCCGCGCCAGACTCCGGAGTCCAACGTCCGCAGGCCGGTCTGGTTCGGTCATCATGAAGGTCAAGAACAGTAATACTTGTGAATGTCTGTCGCGCGTCATTAAGTGATTTTGTTGCAGTGTTGCTGGTGCTGTTAGATTGTCGTGTTGTTTTGTTGAAACAAAACATGATATATAGTTAAAAAAAAAAAAAACTAAAAATCCAATGATTAATTCAAAAAGTGTGGAACGCTTCCTTTATATTATTTAAAAGTACAAACAACCAAAACGCGCTCCCCCCTGGTTGGCACTAATCATCGCCCATTGGGTCACAGAAGTGACAAGCTGCAAGGGTACATAAATCGTAACTAATAACAGTCTCTTTAATTAATTTATAATTTGAATGCGTGATAAAAGCGAATTTCTTAGCTATCCTCCTGGCTCCAATATTTCATATACGACAATTAGGAGTAAGTTAAAATTGACTTCCAAGACTTTATTACATTGTTTGTTTGTTAGCGACAAGTGAAGCTAATAAAAGCGTGTTAAAACTTATGCATAGTTTCTACCAGGCGGTGTGTCTGTGCGGACGGAGACTGCATTGTTGTTGTCTACTCATGTGTAAACTCAGCTATAAGCACTGCGAGTAGGTACTAACGGTGTTTCCGAACACACCGCCCGAGCCGCACTGAGCCCAACTTGTAACTCATGCTTCAACTATAACGTTGTATTGATAATATGCTACACTATTATTCTTAATCAGCGACCACTTGGAGTATTACAAAGCGAATGACGTTAAATGAAATAAAATATAAAGTCATTGTTATGGCTGACACAGCCCATAGTGATTCAGAAACTCGCCAAATCGCAGTAAAATCTATACTCTATAGCTACATACAAATAAATAAAATTGAAGTTTCTGTTTGTAATGACTTGAGTAATGACAAAATAACAGCTTTTTACTAAATGCATTTGATAGTTTTAACGGTACTTACAAAAAAAAAGAAAAGCAATTAAAAAAAAACAGTCTTTCTGTCTGTCTGTTTGGGCTAATCTCCGAAACGGCTGGACCGATTTGGATGGAACTTGGTATGGGGATACTTAGAACCCTAGGAAAGGATATAACTTTTAATCGACATACGGAAGCTAGTATAAATATTCTAATGTGTCTTATTTTTATTTATGGCTGTAACCAGCAGTCGCCGTCAACACGCGTGATGCGACAAGAGTCAGGTTGAGTGCATCTGCAAGGATTTTTAACTACAGTAAGTATTATACTTGCGCTGTACCGATCACTTGAGCAGGTAAATAGGAATGAGTAATACCTACAGCCTACTTGCGCATATCCACTATGCAAAATATTAGCAAATGCAAAAGTATTTATTATTAAATAGGTCAGCGGTATGAGCGGCACTGATTGCGTTAGTGGCTGATGGTGGACGTCAGCTTAGCGACCCCGTGACACTCGACCCACGACCACCATTACTTAAAGAAGAGACCATTGCTCTCTGTAATGATGCAGACACGCGGTGAAAATGTTCTGTTATTCTCAACATTCTGCATTGTTCTCGAAGCTTGTTCTATAATGAGATTTGTAATGTTGAGGAGCGTTATAATATTTAATTCATGAAGCTAGGTAGGTAGCAACTGGTAATGCGCAGAAGGAAGCGATCACGGCAGGTATAATTTTAAGTTTATTAATTTCAATTCACAAAACAACACGCAATACGTCAGAAGGCCACGACCGAGTGGTCGTACCGGTGCGAGCACTCGTGTGTGCGAGTGCAGCCGAGTGACCCCACCAGCACCAGCGTCGCCACGGCGCGGTGGTGTCGCGGTGTGTGTGGCCGTTGTTACACGTGGTCGCGCTGTCCTTCGCTGTGCTTGTCATCTGTTAACTACCTGTTTGTTTCTGTTTGTCCTGTCGCCACGCGCCATCCGAGTCTCCGTTGCGTCAGAGTAGACTGCTTATTGGAATAACGTATGTAATTAAATTACACTTCGTGGTTCACTTGAATACTCATAATACCTAGTTACCCACTTATGGTTGTACCTATTCTTTAATTAGTAACACATTATTATCATTTGCACAAAACAATTTGTACTGACCCCCTTTTTTACTTGGTACCTCTTCAGGTGTCGTATTCTTTTCTGCCAGTCATGTAATTTTACAATCATCATTCATCAATACATATGTATAATAAAATCGTAACTGGTCGCTGTCCGTACATGGAATATATACATACAACTTGGCTCTACAATGGTGACATTAATTTAACACACGCATAGGGCTAGTGCCCATTAATATATAAACTTTGATACGTTATAATAATTCGTAAACTGAAAAAAAAAAAAAAATTTCAAACAAACTAAATAATAAAAAAGTAACTAAAATTGGGATCACCCTTGCAAAAATTTATTCATGAAATTACTTACCTAGTGCTAGCTGGCTTACGTTATCTCGGAGCGGTAACGCGTCGCTTCGCGCGCTGGCAACCGCGCAACGCGTCTTGTACCTACTCGTGATCGGTCCGATTCTTTGACGGCATGTTCAAATCAAAATCAAATCAAAAGTCATTTATTCAAATTAGGCTGAGAATCAGCACTTTTCGAACTTCAAAATTATAAAAGACAGTCCCCAAAAAACGCCCGCCCTTCACCACTTCCCAGTGCTATCGCTGGGAACAAGAAGTGGCGCAACAAACTCCCCAGCAGCACAGCTGTCTGTTCAGTTAGAAAATACTTGATACTTGATTGTATACAATACTAGGTGTTAAGTAATTAACATTACAAGGCACAGAACATAAAATTAAATTATTTGCCATAAGTCAGCTAGCCACGCCAATAAACCAACAAATATAATAAAAACTATACAAGAATTAAAATGTAATGTAAATAAAAACTATACTAGAATTAAAATGTAAATAAAAATTTACTACCTAAATAAAAGCCTCCAGTCATAAAGGGCGTGACAGCTTACATATTTATGCATTGCTGGGTTCTGGCCACATATCTGTCACTTGAAGTCACAGGTGATAAACTAGGACCATCGAAGTAAACTAAATAAATAAGTTAATACTAATAACAATAACCTGTCAGTAAGCTAATTCTGGAGAAAGAACATTGAACATTGTCTTGAGTTAATTAGGGTGACCAACTATTCTTATCGTGTAAGAAGTCGTTGATGGAATAGTAAGCCTTTGAACAAAGGTTGGACTTTACTTGAGCTTTAAACGCATTAAAAGGCAAGTCTAGCAAAGAAGAGGGTATCTTGTTATAAAAGGTTATATCAAGCCCAACAAATGAGTTATGAACCTTAGGAAGCCGGTGAAAGTGGGCACGTAGTTTGTCCTTATTTCTAGTGTTAACACTATGAATATCACTGTTTTTAGTGTACAAGTGTAAATTTTGCCTAATATATAAGATGTTGGCGAAGATTAATTGTGATGCAACCGTGATAATACCAATATCTTTAAAAAATCTTTTAGAGAAACTCTGGCACCTAGCTGGTAAATTGCTCGAACAGCTCGTTTTAGAAGGACAAATATATTTTGTATATCAGCGGCTTTGCCCCCAAGGCAGAATACCGTAGGACACAACGCTGTGAAAATAACTAAAATAGACTAAACGAGCTGTGTCAACGTCATTGTATTGTCTTACTTTCCTGACGGTATAGGCAGCTGAACTGAGCCTTCCTGCTAGACTTGATATATGAGGTCCGCACTGAAGTTTGGCATCTACTGTTAGTCCTAGAAAAATTGCCGAGCCTACTGTTTCAAGCACCTCTTTATCTTAAACGATGTTGGGTCCTATATTTCTAACATTCGGTAAGGCGAACTTTACACATTTCGTTTTCTTGGCATTGAGAACTAGGTTATTTGACGTAAACCAATCTGTAACTATTGAGAGTGCACTGTTTACGTCGTCAAAATCTTGTCTATTCCTGTTTACTTTAAAAATAAGAGAGGTATCATCCACAAACAGCACAACGTCACAGATGCCCTTCAAATGGAATGGAAAATCATTGATGTATACTAAGAACAAGAATGGACTCAGTATTGAGCCTTGCGGAACACCTAACTGAACTGGTAGCCCGGAAGATTTCACGCCATTAACATCTACACATTGGACCCTATTATGTAAATAAGAAATGATTACGTTGAGAGCTTCGTTTCGGACACCGTAATGACATAACTTACGCAAAAGCGTGTCATGGTGCACGCAATAAAAGGCTTTGGAGAGATCACAGAAAACTCCAATAGCATTTTGCGATTTCTCTCATGCGTCAAATATTTGTCTCAGCAGAGCAACACCCGCATCTGTAGTTGAACGACCTTTTGTAAAGCCATATTGCTCATTATGGAGGAGGCTCTTTAAATTAAAATGTCTTAGCAACTGCTTGAGTAAGTATTAACTTTTCAAATATTTTGCTGAATGCAGGTACAATAGAAATAGGCCTGAAATCGCCAACGTCATTCTTAGTACCCGATTTAAATAATGGTATGACTTTACTACTCTTCATGAGGTCAGGAAAAGTTCCTAAATCAACACATTTATTAAAAGTAACAGCTAGATAGGGCGCTACGATGTCTATTATATTACTTAAAAGTTTAATGGAGATGACCCAATGTTATCAAAGAAACCGAGCGGCGCAAGTGGTACCTACAGCGAAGGTGCTTAGTCAAACATTTATCATATCACCCTCTCTTGTTACTATTAGTTATAACTGTCATCACTAATCACTGCTTTTATTTGTCTTTATTTTAAATTTTCTTATTTTCAATAAGACCACCGTGTTGGCGGATACAAAGAGATAAACGGCGTTTCATGTTTTCCCGTACATTTGAAAATAAATGGTCACTTATAGCCATTTACCTCAATTTCTCAAACGCATTTATTATGGCGTAATTGTTCCACCGAATCCACGTTTTCCGCGTACACATCGCCTTTGATATTTGCCATGACGATCACAAGTTTACACAAGCACTAATAACACAAATAAAAGCGTCCGTATCGTAAGAGATGTAAACGTACCTACTAGATTAGAAAACAAAGCAAAGCGTCTTTATCATAGTACCACAGTATCACAGTAGTAATCTAATTACTATCCTAATTACACAAAAATAAACAAATAAAACAATAGGTAAGCGTCTTTTTCGCGAAAACGTTCACAAATATATTTGACGACGTAATTATGCGCACTAATATGAAGAAGTGTGTCAAGGACACCGGTTCGGCTTGCACTAGAAAAGCAAAACAAAAGAATTCTCTGTGCGGGCGGATGTGCGGGTGGAAGGGAGGGCGCGCGTCGCCTGCGCCGTTCGCCGACAAAGGGATGTCTCTTTCCTTCCTAGTATTGCTTATTCGTTTTAATTTCATTGATGCGATGTTATGATCCGTTACCCCGGCAAATGACCGCTGCGCGATAGTTCTTTATGTACAGGTTGCTCTAAGATGCTATTTTCTAAAATTTTAAATAAATCCGTAAATAATAACGTTTAATGGAAATATAATTTCGTAATGAAACGAAAATGTGAAAACGTATAGTATGTGTGTTAAATTAATGTCACCATAGTAGCGCCACGTTGCATAAGAAAAACTATGGGGCTTTATGAACGAAATAGAACCCAAAACAATGATTTTTAGAATTTTTATCTGTTTGTCTCTTTCTCTGTTTATCTGTTTGGCTGTATGTCTGTTTGTCTGTATGTTTATGCACGCTAATCTCAGAAACGGCTTAACCCATTTAATTGAGGTTTCACTAATGCGTTTTGGTTTGTTTCATTTCAATCGGTTCATAAATAAAAAAGTTATATCAATTTAAAGAATCTATATAATTATATATATACCTATATATGTATATAAAATTCAAAGTCCTGACTGACTGACTGATATGTATCAGTCAGTCAGTCAGTCATGACAGTCGTCAGTCAGTCATTTCTCTAGGACCAGCGGTTTAGGCTGTGCGTTGATGTCAACGCACAGCCTAAACCGCTGGTCCTAGAGACATGAAATTTAGAAGGTGTATTCTTCGTGAAGAGTAGGTATCCACCAAGGAAGGGTTTTCGAATCGGCTGGACCGGTGTTAAATGATAAATGATTTTATTTTTTAAGTAGGTTTGTGCAAACACTTTTACACGTCAATCATATTTTAAAAAACTAGTTGAGGTCGGCGTATCGCATGTTGACGGGACTGTCACTGGCAGATAGCTGATGTTATGGAGTAACATATATTTAATTAGGTACTAGCTGTTGCCCGCGACTTCGTCTGAGATTCAGGATAAAAAGTAGCCTATATCCTTACCCAGCTCATGGTCTATGTGTGTGCCAAATTTCAATCAAATCCGTTCAGCCGTTGTAGCGTGAAAGCGTAACAAACAAATTTACTTTCGCATTTATAATGTGCTTGTTTGCTAACCGGAGTAGGTACCGGAGGACTGCCGGAGGTGAACTAAGAATGTTTGTGACTTTTTAAGTCTTTTGTAGGGTTTGATTAGAATCAATACAACAGGAAGTAGGTGTCTAGGTAGCTATTTTCCGATATATTATTTATAAACAAAATAGCAATGTAGGTAGGTAGTGTAGCAAGATAGGTACCTACTCAGGTAGGTATTTTATTTGCGAAATGTGATGGTTGACCGCGACGAGGACGGTAGGTACACAACGAACACGCAATCGATGTTATTACTAGTGACATTGGTCAATCATGTTTCCTTATGTTTTTCCTACATTCTGGTGAGCGAGTAGGTACCAGTGCATCACTGTTCAAGTGTAGGAACACGTCGCGGTGCACATCATTGACTGCTCGTCGGCTTGACCGCCGCGCCGGGAGCCGTGACAATGTTGTGATGTAATACCAGCTGCTGCGCTTCACATGGGTACCTCGCACGTTATCGTACTACCCACCACCCGAAGGTTATCACGGTTATCAGCATGTCATCGATACCGACTGCCTTCTAGAAATAACTTCCGACAGGTGAAGTCATTGAACTGACTCAACCTTGCACGGCAGGAAAATGTCAATGAAATAAAACGACGATTTATATTATATTATGTATGATATATACGTATAGCACTCTGTGCAGCAGACACACTGCCGCTGCGCACAGCGTGGACTGTGGCAGTGGCCGTGCACTGATAAGATATTGTGCTCAATAATCATTGTTGGAAGGTTAATTATCAAAACACGACTGACTTAATTATGTTCGAATAATATCCAAGAATAGAATGATGTTTCCTTTATGAGCTGAATGCTGAGGGTAGACTCGAAGGTAGTGTGTATAAACATATACCTGCGTATGCCAGTCGCCAGGAACTATACTCGCAGGCATCAGCTGTGCGGCGGGAAGATAGGATATACCTACTTAAGCGGGAGCTGGCGATCAGTGGGTAAGTAGTACATATGCGGCGGCGGGCTCACCTTACACACATGGCTATAGTAACATGTAGTAGGTACATATGCGGCGGCGGTCTCACCTCACACACATGGCTATAGTAACAAGTCAGCCGGTGCGCGTGCGCGTGTGGCCCAGCCTCTCAAGGTGCACTGGTGCTCGCACTTGCATTGTTTCACTATTGATTGACTGAGATAACATTACCGTGCTGATGTGTTGTCATGAGGTACATCTATTCTGCTGAGCATATGATTAGGCCTTATATAAATAGCAACTTCATTTGGTAAGCGTTTGCTGATTGCTGTGTCACCCTCACCCCGCCTCGCTCTTTTTTGCCGACTGTTATTAGGTAGTAGCAGGCATGAGGCCGCGAAGATTGCCAACTAAACATGACTCGACTGTATAAAATGAAACTCAACATGAACGAACATAAATCATACATATAAACAAACAACTGCGACTTGGTATTAAAAATAGTATAATGTAAACGATTTAAAACTGCTTCATTGTCGTGACATTTAGGGCTGATTTTTCAATCATCTGATAACTTTATTCAAGGAATAGTTTTGAAATTTTAACATTTATTTCATACATTTTTAAATTTATATTATAAATTGTTTCTATTTTACATTGTTTTCACATATAGAAGCAATAAGAATAATGTACCCAGGATTTTGTAAAAATATCTTGATTTTAAAGTGTCCGTGGAGTTTCTTGCCCGTTCTTCTCCATAGAGATCTACGTTTTGGGCAATGGGCAACTATCTTCAACTTTCTGACCAACTGACCGACTATTTAATTTTGACAATTCAAAAGTGCCTGTAAATTGTTTAATTGAAATAAATGATTTGAGTTTGAGTTTGAATACAAAAACTGTCACACGTCAATTTTATTCCTCGAATAAAAGTTATCTGGCGATGGAAAAATTTGCCCTTAGACAGATAAGGACTTGTTTTCTGCAGAATTATTAAACATTAGATATGTAATCAAAATACGCAGCTATTAATGGGATCAGTGGAGTTATTGTGTACTCCACAATTCGTGAATATAATTAGATACTGAAGTGTGACGATTTTGATAATATATCGGGGCTCGTGGCTAAATAATAGCAGCCGCACGGGTCGATCCAAGGTTAAGCTACGCCTGCCGAGGTCGGTTCTTTAATGGGTGACCATCCATAACAAACCGATACCCCTCGTGCCTCTGAAAGCACGTTAACCCGTTGGTCCCAGCTGTCATTTGTAAACCTCCGACAGTCGTTACGGGCACTCGGAAGATCGAAAGTCGAATAGTCAGTCTTACCAAGGGTATTGTGTTATCCAGTTGCTGAGTTGTGGAGGTCAGATAGCCAGACACCCCATGTAAAATACTGGTATTCAGCTGCATCCGTTAAGAGTTGAAGCCGACCCCAGTATACGTAGTAGGGAAAAGGCTAAGCAGATGATGATGATCCTGATATCATCCGTTGAGTCGGAATAAGGAAATATAGCTTCCTACGCAAGGTACGTGCGCTTGAAGTGGTCACATGCACGGGTCGTGGCGATGTTGGCGGACGCCAGCTGCGTCTGTGACGTCAACGTGTCGGAGGTGGCCGCGTCGCGCCTGCCCGCGTCGCGCGAGCAACAGGTACTCCTCACTCAACTGAGCTGCTCACGTGTATAGTAGCAAGTATATGTGTTTTACTACGGAACCCTACACCGGTAAGATTTTAAAGCAAAACTTGTAAGCGTCAGGGTTTATTAACAAGTTCTGTTTTACCTATTACGACTACAAGACTGGGTTAAAGGTGGATTTTACTTTAAATCGGATGGCAATGCTGTGCAATTTCAAGACTAGTCCATACAAAACATGTGATTATTACCATATCATTACAAGGCAAGGAACAAAAACAAATGATTATTAATGTAATCAAATCACGGCACTCGGAACGCATGTTTACGTGAAGCACACAAACGCTCAGTGTATTGATGCACTTTAGCGCCGCTGTACTGCTAGTGCAGAGCACGCGGCGGGCGGCGCGGGCTCGAGCGCCAAGTGCCGAGAGTAGGGCATGCAAACCGGATACCGGCACCCTAATTGCGTAACACACGATCAATCGGAATCAGAATAATTTTGAAGCAAATTGTTAATCCATTGCTTCATAAGTTCGAAAAATTTGTCTGCTCAACACGTAAATAACGCCATGAATGTTGTTGAACTGTCAAAATGAAACCGATTCCGATTGATCGTGTGTTACGCAATCAGGGTGCCGGATAACCGTAAAAACTGGATAACCGACTGATTTGAAACTCGGGTTTTTTAGGATAACAAAACCGGATTTTTCGGTTATGTTTCTCCTATGTTATTGATTTAATAATACTATAATTTTCCCAAACAAAATATTAAACTATCACTTGTAACATAATGTACATACTCATAGTTATCTTCATTCATTCCTCCAGATCAGAACAAGCATTCTGTTACCGTTAGGCGCTGATCTGATTATTTCTTACGACACGTTTTATCCACAATCAGTACACAGACACAGCTCCAACTTTAACATGAGACTACGACATTTTAGTGACATCCAAGGGTTGGTAATTTCACCCACATTGATGGATATCATTTTTCCTATAAACACTATACTTCTAATACAAAATAACTATAGATTTGATTGTATTTTATTAATAATATATTTTATTATGACAGCTTTGACAGCGACGTTTAATACGTCGCCATGGCAACCTTTCTTTCAAATCCTTACCTGCCTGTATCTTTTTAGCTGATTAGATATGCATACTTATTAAAATTAATTACTGGCCAATTTCATAACTCAAATTCATATTTATAACATGATGTTATTCTACGAGTTGACTTAATAGATCCACGCAATCCAAGGATCAGTTCGAGTTTCGCCTCTAAAGCGAATACATAATAAAGCCTGATACTCCAGGGCTACCTATCGCGAGAATAACCAGCGTACCTCTCCGCTCCGGTACCTGTCGGACCCTGCCTACGCCTCCGTCCTCCGTCCTCCGTGAAGGGCTCCTGAGACTATTGGGCCGCGCCTCATCCGAGGGCCGCCTCACCTGGCGGGCTGACAGCGTCTCCGCCGTGCCTCTCTCTCTTGCTGCCGTGCTGCGTCCTGCCCTGCTGCGTGGACCCTCCTACGGGTGTCCTCCGTGCTGCACACGCACCAGCACCTGTACGTGCGCCGGCTCCTGCTGCCGTGCTGCGTCCTGCCCTGCTGCGTGGGCCCTCCTACGGGTGTCCTTCGTGCCGCACACGCACCAGTACCTTCTATTTTATGCGATATTTAAATAATTATTTTGACCGCATTTTACGTACTGTTGATTTGCCTGTTTTTATTTTATGACAGTTAACTTGTTCTTTGATATTCTGTGATTTTAGACCTTTGTATACCTACCAAATGTTCCTAATTTTGAATGTTAGGTACCTTAAGTTTTAAAGAATATGTTATTTCCCTAAAGAATAAGCTTTATTCTATGTTATGAACAATGTTATGAAAGAACAAAAGAAAATGTTTGTATTGTTACATAGTAGTTGTAGCTTATTTTAGTACAAACAAATGCCCATTATTATAAAAATAAGTGAGAAAAACGTAAAAAATACATATTTTGATTAGACTTCAGCATTTTCATTTCTTTATACACATATTTCTCATTTCTTTAATAAAAACTGATAAAAAGAACCGATTTAACCGGTTTTGTAAACAAAAAACCCGAAAAATACGTTTTTTTTTTAAATAACCTTGTTTTTGCATGTCCTAGTGCCGAGCTCGTAATCCCGCAGATTGCTCTCTCGGTAGTTCGCCGGGAACAGTACCTACGGGGATGCTGGGAACGTAGATGTGTATAATGTGTTCCTGAATGCTTGGTAAAGGTAAGGCTTAGGAGATGGAAGTTGTATGTCTTCAATCCGTAAACTGTAACATCTATAGAGTGTCCCGAAACTCAACGATAACCTGATACCGGGTGACAGGCCAAGGTATACCAGGTATGAAAAAAAATTAGATTTTTTTTTTCCAACATGGAGTCAAAGTTAACTGACAATAATTTTGTAAATCATAACTCGTCAAAACTTAATTTATTTTACTTAGTTAACAATGTTTATTACTTTGATTTGTGATTGCGATTAATAGCACTGTCATTTGAGATTACATTATTAAAAAAATCACTGCAAAATTATAAAAAATTGTGATCACAGTACTTAAAAATGTCTATTATCGCTTGACTAAGTGACATGGATTTTTTTTCTTATTTTTTTCATAACTGGTATACCTTGGCCTCTCACCCGGTACGAGGTTATCGTTGAGTTTCGGGACACGCTGTATATCAATACATATTATAAGTCACTCGTCGTGTCTGTGACCGCGTTGTACTTTTAAACTACGCAACGGATTTTGATGCAGTTTTCACTATCATTTAGAGAATTTAATCCGTAAGGCTTATATTTAAAATACATTAACATTAAACTTATTATTATATGTATAATAAAGAAATTTCGGTGTTTTGTCCAGTCGTAAAAATGAAGCAAAGCAAGGGCGGGTCACTAGTAATATTTAATATTATAATAAACTCTGCGTTTAGCACCATTTTACTTTCTGGACTGCAATAGAATAGTTCGTCATCAGGCAGGGCCTCAGATGGTCGCTACGACGCTACGCCGCGCGGCGCTGCGGGGCTACGACGCTACGCCGCGCGGCGCTGCGGGGCTACGACGCTACTACGTGGCGTAGCGTATCCGCCTATTACGTATAGCTATGAAATAAGTGTTCTTTCTACGGTAATTGTTCACTCAAGCATCTTGTAGTACAAACTTATTGAATGACCCCGTTATTTATTTTATTATGCTATTTTTTGGACAATTATTTGGGTAACTGTTATGTCCAACAATGAATGTGCTACCAAAAGACCACTTACTTAATTTCGGTTGTTAGTCATAATTTCAGTTTCAGGACCTCAGTCAAGTTAAGTCAAGTCACAGCATTTATTTCAAATAGGCACATAAAAGGCACTTTTGAACATCAAAATCTATACATACAGGGTGGCAGGGACATCGACGCGCAAACTGTAACCATGAATTCAGTGCATGAGTTTAGATCCCAGCGTCGAAATTTTTAGTCGGTTATCAAAAAAAAAAAAACTTCTGTTTCATAGAAAAGTGCAATACCTACGCGGTCAAAATGTATGGAACAGCAATATATTTTTTTAATAACTAAAATATAGTAATAATAATAGTAATAACAGCTAGCAACACCAACGTCAACGTCTCTTTTGTCATCTGTTCACAATTTCCTAATACAGGGTGTGTTTGACAGCCCTCCGCAAACTGATAGGGTGGCTTCAGTACATCATATTAAGATGACCGGTACATGAAATTCTTTCAGGAACATTAAGGGAATCCAAACAACCAGATTTGTTTTATTACCTCACACGTAATGTGCGAGGCTGCCCCCGCCCCCCGCGCGCTCCCCGGCGCACCTGGGCCGCGTCTTTTATTACGTTACGTTACGTTACATTGAAACGAGTGACAACGAGTACACACACGTACACAGTAAAACACGTACATAGATAAAAAAAATAAGGTAAAGAAAATAATTCTACCTTAGAATCGCTCCGGTCGTATGAGATACGGCTCGAAGTGACCTCCACCGAGGTGTTCACACACATTGGCACGGCGCAGGGTCTCCGCGTGTAAGCGGGGCAGCAAGGTGGGATCCTCATTGCAGCTGTGGCGTAGCTGCTGGAACACGTTCGTGATGCGTTCTCGCATTTCCTCCTCACTTGCACATGCACTCACAAACACTTTTTCCTTTACGTAGCCCCACAAAAAGAAGTCTAAAGGTGTAAGGTCGGGCGAGCGGGCTGGCCAGGGTTGCGGTCCAAATCTGCCAAGCCAGCGATTCGGAAAGGTGGCGTCTAAATGCGAACGCACTGGGAGCGTTATGTGCGGAGGAGCGCCGTCGTGCTGGAACCAAATCATTGGCAAGTGCGCAAGTGGTAAATCCTCCAAGGCTTCCCATTCCTCGTCCAGCTCGTCACGGAGGGTCTCCAGCTCTCTTTCTAGGTTAACGCGAAGAAAATCGAGATAGCGTGCTCCGTTCATGCGCGCGGGAAGAAACACAGGCCCTAGGATTTTATTACCATAAATTCCTGCCCAGACGTTTACCGACCAACGCGTTTGATGTCCGGTCTCTTGGATCTCGAATAGATTCGATTGCGACCAGTAATGCGCATTTCGACGATTCCACATACCGTTGCGCGTAAAAGTCGACTCGTCGGTCCATATCACATGGGCGATAAAATTATGATTTCGATCGTGTTCAGCTCGCAACCACCGGCAATACGCTACTCACGATCACGAGGCAATAGGGCTTGGACCCTATGTATTACATAAGGCCGTTGCCGATCCCTTCGCAGCGTTTTATGCACGAAGAAGTGTGAGACGCGGGCTCCATGATTCCGCCGCAATAATCGAGCTGCAGTGCGTGTTCCTAGGCGTGGATTTCGACAGACCAAGTCTAAAACCCTTTCTGTAATTACACCGCGAAGTGGTCTTCTGGCGCCTTCCTGATTGGGAACTATGGGCTGGTTATCTAGCACTCCTTGATAGGCATTGGTAATTATCCGGGAGTCTGATGGATGCCGACGGTCGGGATACCTATCAATGTAAATTCGGAGGGCTTCCCTAGCATTTCCCCGAGCTTCCCCGTAGCACATCATCATTTCTCCATACTTACGCGCACTAAATGTAGCCATTTTTCACAACACAACAACAAAAAATTTACGAACGTAACACACACGAACCGAACGTGTCACAACGCGACTGCACGGGCGAACCGAATCGACATGCGCTTACGCACAATAGCGAGCGATACTGCCAGTGGCCAGTGCCAGTAAATTGCATGCTGCTCGCGATGCGACGACAAATGTTGCCAACTACACGAAAATTTCGCATGAAATCTTGTGCAAATTTTTTTGTTTTTGCGCTACTTTTAATCATTTAATCATAAATGGATTAAATTAGGCTGTCATTTTTCGTGGCGTACTGAAACGATTAATTTGTCAATCTAATTTAAATGTTATGTTAAGTAAAGTATGAGTAGTGCAAGTCCCGGGTAAGGTTAGGCTGCCATTGCAGAGGGCATAGGTTCGATTCCCGACTCTACTATCAAGGTAGGTGTTGTAAAGCCATGTAAAAGCCCCGTGGGTGGCTTAGATACTGGTTCCAGTGATCACTTGAATAAAGAATTAATTAATTAATAAGATACGTGCCACAAATACTCAAGGGCACATTAAGTGCAGTTTTCGTTTAAAATTAGGTGCATAAAAAGATTTGCATAATTGATAAATGCAAATCTGTAATCTTAACTTATAAAAGAGGTTCTTAGGTTTAAGGTGAACCAAATTTGTTCTAACATTTTTGCTCACAAATTAAGGTCTAATAACTTGGCAACACTGCATTCGTGGCATTGTACAATCGTGCAAATTTACTCTCTCTCTATTGGTTAGGAGGGAAGAGTAGCATGCGGCGAGTTCGATGTACTGTAGCTAGGCATAAAGTGAACAGCTGATTTCAAGCGTCGTTCGTTTTAGAGTATTTCAACATCCATTGCTGTTTTTTTTAATTCAGCTGTTTTATTTACATAAATGGAGTGTTGCATACAGAGAATGTAATTTTACATTGAAATAAAGGAATATCAGCAAAAAAAAACGGCATAATTTTTTTTTTCCGAGAAAATTTCCAGTGGGATATGATTCAGAATAAGGAGCTGAATCAATCCTGTGTGTTTGTGGAGGGCTGTCAATAACACCCTGTATATAATTTTTAGAAGCAGTTTTTATATTTATATATCCGTAAAACCATATCAGGCAAAACCAATATTATCAAAACATAAACATAATTTTATATAAATACAATGAACACAAACAAAAACTTGCATCAAAAACTGCCGATCCGGAGGTGACATCTGTTATGTCACCTCCGATAAAAACGTGAAAATGAAATGTTGAAAATGTTGACGAGATCAGCAGCTCGTCGTGCACGCCTACCACCTCCGGAGTCGTCGCTCAGCCCCGCCCTGCCGCCGCCGGAATCCAGCCCCATCGAGAGTGCTGTGACACCGGCCGTAGCAGTTGCGTCGAGCTCGAGCGACGAATATTTTTCCCCGCCGACGTCGCCAACACCTGTACGTCGGCAGGGGAGAGGCCGGCCACCGAGGAGCTTGGGACTTAGGGGCCATCCGGCCCCGAGCCGGGTCCCCGCTGCCGGTGGTTGTGTACAGCGCATGAGATGGACTCAGTCTATGAACGAGAACGTCATGCGCGCATACTACGGATCTACAGAGGGGGGAACTAACCTCACTGCGTACCGTGATAGGTTGCTGTCTCTGTTCCAGGAACTGGAACCAACCGTCAACGTCTCGGCCCAACGACTGTCGGATCAGGTGCGGGTCATCCAACGCAATCACAGGTTGGACGACATAGCACTTGATAGGCTGCGCTCAGAGGTACTGAACAACCAAATCGTCTCGACTCTGGCACAAACCGCGGCACAAGCGTCAACTATTGATGCCATCCCGCCGCGGTCCAATCGTGTTGAAGAAGATGAGGATAGGGTTGACACAGTAAGTAGCCAGTATAACGTCCGACTGAGGAGCGCACTGGAAGATGCGTTTCGCGACTACAGGTCCAGTCCAACCGAACTTAGACCCCGAATACCACGGCTACCTATGCACAAAAAAAACAGGGCGCTAGTGTGTGCCTTGGACTCGCAGCTCAAGAATTTCTTCGAGAGCAGCGAGGATCTCGTTGATACACACTCGATCTTGTATTGCGCGGCTGTGGCGGCATGTCGTTTAGCTACATACAGGATCGAGCGTCGTATCGATGGGGCCAGGGTACTCATCGGTAAACTATACTGCTTCAGGGAGGGCAACACACGACCACGGGTGATGCGCTTTGTAAGACAAGCATTTTCGGGGACTGGAATCAGCCCTCGGGAATACATGTCCAATGTCACAGAGCGCATCGACTTCCTGAAGCAGAAAGTTTGTGCATGGGCGAGTCGTATTCGGCGGTATAAGCGGCGGGTTGATCGGTACACGCAGAATCGCATGTTCCAGAGCGATGAGAGGTGGGTATATAGAACTTGGGAGCGACCTGAACAAAACGTGACGGACGTGTGCCGCCCGGATGATGCCACCACGAGTGCATTCTGGCGCAGCATCTGGTCGGTGCCCGTCTGTCACGCTGAGGGTGGCTGGATGCGCGATATCGAGCGAGTGTGTGGAACTATACCAGAAATGGAACCAGTCATAATTACGCCATTAGACGTAGCCAAAGCAGTCCGTCCATTACCGAATTGGAAATCACCGGGACCGGACGGACTGCATAACTTTTGGTTAAAATGGCTAATTAGTTCACACACCTGCCTGGCATCTCAGTTCCAGTCATCCTTAGAGTCTGGGTCACTACCACAATTTCTAACAACAGGCGTTACCCACCTGCTCCATAAGTCAGGTAGTCCTTCGGAACCCAAGAATTATAGACCGATCACGTGTTTGTCGACGGTTTATAAACTTCTTACATCCATTTTGAGAGCGAAAATTAACACACACATTGACAGTTACTCGATTATGTCTGCCTCTCAAAATGGATGTAGGAATGGGTCCCGCGGTACTAAGGAGCTACTCCTCATAGACATGGCCATTAGCCAACAGGTTCGCCGATCCCGCAAGGATATATCGACATGCTGGATAGATTATAAGAAGGCCTACGACTCGGTGCCACATACATGGCTCATGAGGGTGCTGGAGTTGTACAAGATAGATGCAACTCTACGCACCTTCCTTGAGTCGTATATGAGACAGTGGAAGACGGTCCTTCGCTATCCAGGGTGTCGACAGATCCAGGGGAATGACGAGCTTGTATGGATTAAGCGGGGAATATTTCAGGGCGACAGTTTGAGTCCACTTTGGTTCTGCTTAGCCCTGAATCCTCTAAGCACACTGCTGGAGGACTCAGGTCTAGGCTACCGGTTGAAGAGAGGTGGTCAGGTCATATCTCACCTCCTCTACATGGATGATTTGAAACTCTTTGCCCCTAGCAAATTGCATCTGATGGAGTTACTGAAGGTAACTGAAACTTTCAGTAGTGCCATCTGGATGGAATTTGGTGTGGACAAATGTGCAGTCATGCATGTAAAGGGGGGGGGGAGATTATGGAATCCGAGGGAATTCCACTTTCGGATTCCATACACCTTAGATCCCTCTCCTCATTCGAAAGCTAGAAGTATTTGGGTATGTCGGAAGCGTTAGGCATCAACGATGCTGACATGAAGCAATCGTTGAAGGAGCGCTTCTTTTGTCGCCTGAAGGAGGTATTAATTAGTCTTCTTTCAGGCGGAAATAAGGTGCGCGCCTTCAATGGCTGGGTCATGCCGGTTTTGATGTACTCTTTCGGCATACTCAAATGGACTCAGACTGAACTCGATGCCCTAGATAAAAGGGTCCACTGCTGACCGCAAACCGGATGCATCACCCACGATCATCGGTGATGAGACTGTATATCCCGCGGAAGTGTGGGGGTCGAGGATTTTTAAATGCGAAGACCCTGCACAACCGCGAGGTGTGCAGTCTCAGGGAATATTTTTTAAAAGCCGAAGTGGGTATGCACCGTGATGTGGTCGCAATGGACAAGGGGCTCACCCCGCTCTCCATGGCGAAAGAGAACTGGCGCAAACCTGTAGTACTTACTACCGATGACCGCAAGAAGGTATGGCAAAGCAAGGAGCTTCACGGGCGCTTCTATCGGCTCTTCATGAACCCGGTGTAGATTTCTTAGCGTCCGTATCCTGGCTGCGTTTCAGTGACCTCTTCGGGGAAACTGAAGGTTTTGTCTGTGCAATTATGGACTAAGTTATCTTGACGAATAACTACCGGAGACATATTATGAGGGACGGGACGGCTGACGTGTGTCGGGCATGCCACCGTCCGGGTGAGTCCATCAGACATATTATCTCTGGTTGTTCTCGTCTGGCTAACAGCGAGTACTTGCACAGGCATAACCAAGTAGCCAGGATTATTCACCAGCAACTTGCTTTGAAATATAAACTTGTCGACTCTGAGGTACCATATTACAAGTATGTGCCCGACCCAGTTCTCGAAAATGAACATGTCACGTTGTACTGGGATCGGTCTATCATCACTGACAGGACTGTTGTCGCCAACAAACCTGATATAGTGGTGATAGATCGATTAGTGCGCCGCGCAATGATTGTTGATGTTACCATTCCACATGACGGGAACCTCGTGAAAGCTGAGAAAGATAAACAAATCAAATATCTTGACTTCGCACGCGAGGTTGTTGACATGTGGAATGTGAGCTCGACTGTCATTGTGCCGATTGTCGTATCGGCCAATGGGCTGATGGCCGAAAGCCTCGATCAACATCTATCGAGGCTCTCGTTAGGCGGTTGATTCAGAAGGCAGTACTCCTCGATACGGCTCGCATTGTGAGGAGGTTTCTATCTCTGGAGCCCTAACCACCGGTAGCTTGGACCCTGCTCCCGACACCGGTGGATCACTATTTTTTTATATTTTTTAATGTTTTTTTATTTTTATTTATTCATACTAGTATTTAAAAATGTAATAAAATAAGACGACTAAATAAATAAACGACATAGTAATAATAGTTTATTTATCACTTCTAAAATTACAAATTTCTCTTAGTCTAAGTACAAAATCATGGCAATGAATACATATTTATAAGAGATTACGTTGTCGACTATACTAGTATAAACTGTGCCACAGTCGTCAGCATATATGCATAGACGTTGATACAGAGGCAGCACGTCGCGGTCAGGGGGCGCGACACGACACGGACACGGCGCGACACCGGCGCGGGCCGGCGCTACACCCACGCGAAGTGACATTACGGACAGAAATCATACTCCTTACAACGAGCGTAACATACTATGAATGTGTTAAATGGACCAGTACAACACAGAACCGACAGTACAGACCAGTACACGGACACAGGGCGCGGATATTTAAAGTTTATACTTAATTATTATGAGACCCTCGGATTGCTGTGGGTCATTTTGTATTCGCTGTAATGGTGTGTTGTGAGAAGTGCTCCTTCTGTATGTAGCAGTCCCGCAGCGATGTAATTATGCGTTGTGAGAAGTGCTCCTTCTGTATGTAGCAGTCCCGCTGCGATGTAATGGTGCGTTGTGAGAAGTGCTCCTTCTGTATGTAGCAGTCGCGCAGCGATGGGCGTGTGTCAAAGTCAAATAATTTATTTCAAATTAATAGGCACATAAAAGGCACTTTTAAACGTCAAAAATAAAAATAAAATGAAATTGATTCTAGTCGCCCCTTCCAAAAGGTAGTTTTCGTATGGAGAAGAATGGGCAAGAAACTCCTCCGTTACTCTTTTAAAATGTTTTACAATATTTTGCATACATAATTATATGTGAAGACGATGCACCTAAAAATAAAATCACTATACCACAATAGGTAAAAGAATTAAAATGGATTAATGAAACCATGATATATAAATTTACTATGTGATAGATACATGGTGCTCACATATTTAATAACATTCTAAAAGTAGACGATTTTCATAAATAAATAAGGAGTAATAAGTCCGGTTGTGACTTTAAGTAATTACAGAATGTAAATCAATGTCAAAGAAAAAGAAAAAAAAGAATAAATAATACAATTGCATCAGCAACCCGTTTGATTTTGTCTAGACTAGAGATGTTCCTATGGAGCAGGACCAGCATGTTTCCAAGCATTCTTATCTTGGATATAATCCTCTAATTTGTAATATCCTTTAATATAAGTTTGTAATATCCTTGCTTACAAAGTGTAATTTTAATATAAGTTTTAAATTTTCTTTCATTTAATTGCAATATTTCACAAGGTATTTTGTTGTAACATTTAACACCCATTCAGTACCCCATAAAAGATGTATGTACTTTAGATAATCTAAAAAAAGGTTGATCTAATTTATCTTTATTTCTAGTATTAAAATGATGTATATCACTTATTTTATTAAAAAGATGTTGATTTTTTCTTACATACATAATATTTTCATAAATGAATTGGCAAGGTACCGTCATAATATTAACCCTTTTAAATAGTTCCCTAATAGATTCGCGACATTGTAGATTGTAAATGGCTCTGACAGCTCTCTTTTGTAAAATAAAAATGGATTCAGTATCAGCAGCCCGACCCCACAGTAAAATGGCATATGACATAATACTGTGGAAGTAACTAAAATAGACCAAACGCGCGGTTTCTTCATCTGTTAATTGTCTTATCTTTCTAACAGCATATTTAGCCGACCTTAGCCGCCCCGCAATAGATGTTATATGAGGCCTCTATTGTAATTTCTCGTCTAGCGTGATTCCTAGGAAAACTGTCTGATTAACAAATTCTAGTTTTTTGCCATTCAATATGATGTCACACTCGCTACTTCTAACATTAGGTAATTTAAATCTAATGCATTTGTTTTTTTTTTTCATTAAGTACTAATTTATTTACCGTAAACCAATCTTGGACCTGAAGAATAGAGTTATTCACGTCGTCAAGATTTTGTGACCGTCGGTCTATTTTAAAGATCAATGATGTGTCATCATGCAAATAACACCATCTTCGGTTGGTTTTGAAGTAATTGGGGTAAATCATTAATATAAACTAAAAAGAGGAATGGACCCAATATCGAACGTTGAGGAACGCTCATTGTCATTTCAGACCCCAATGAGTTTACGCCATTTACTTGGACTTTAGCCTTTCTATCTTTCAGGTATAATCTTAACAAGTCAAGTGCTGTTTTCCTAATCCAATGGTGCTCGAGTTTCATCAGAAGTGTTTCATGGTTTACGCAATCGAACGCCTTAGAGAGGTCGCAATAGATTCCAATAGCATCTTGTGCTTCTTCCCAGGCGTTAAAAATGTTCTTCATTAGGGTAACACCCAGCGTCAGTGTACAACGCCATTTGGTGAAGCCGTACTGGTGTTCATGAAAGATGTAATTTTTATTAAAGTGACGTAATATTTGATTGAGCATCAATTTTTCAAACACCTTACTGAGAACTGGCAGAATTGACACAGGTCTATAATTGTTGGGTTTTTACTATCACCGGATTTGAACAATGGTACTACTTTACTATGTTTCATAAGATCCGGAAAGACTCCTTGGTCAATACTGGTGTTAAATATGAAAGCTAAATAGGGCGCAATGGTTTCGATGAGAGATCTACATACTTTTACAGACATACCCCAGAGATCTTCTGTTGATTTAATTTTAGGATCTTATAACAGCCAGCTCTTATAACAGGTTTGTATGCTGAAACCTAAGCTCCAAAGGGCATGCCTTAACATTCCTTTTAAGTAAGGCAGCAGAAAGCGCGGGGGAAGAACTTAAAGCTTCAGTAGTTTTAAGGGGAATATTAGCAAAGAAGTTTTCAAATTCCTGAGTTATTTCTACATCTGAATTGATGGGGCCATGTGCAGTCTCTAAATTAAATTCACTACTTCGCTGTTTTTTCCTACCTGTTTCATTGTTTGTTATTTACCAGGTAGTTTTTATTTTATCATCAGCTGATTTTATTTTATTGCTTATATAAAGAGCTTTAGCTCTTTGGCACACCCTTTTAAAAGTTTTTGAATATTTTGCAACATACTGATGAAAGTTTGTATTATTCATATGTTGCTTTAAGCCATAAAGTTCAAAAAGTATTTCCCTGCTTTTACGAATACCTGGAGTAGCCCAGTCACTGAATAAAAACTTTGCGTAAATATTTTCAGTGGAAAAGTGTCATAAAATTGCGCGTTTAATATTGAAAATAACTCGGCGTAGAACTCATTGGCGTCATCTATATTATTAAAACTCTGATCACATAACTGAAAACATGAATAAAGATTATTATTATAATTTACTGGCCAAAGAATTATTTAATTTCTCAAGATTTGTACATGTGGCCTAAACCTTATTAATTTTTTTTGTAAAGGCGTGTAGGAGCTTAATGTTATTATTTGTCCACTGTGATCAGATGGCAACTTATTTACAATTTGTTTGTGTAAGTAATCGCAATTACAAAAAATATTATCTATACAAGTGGCAGAAGAAGCTGTCACTCGGGTTGGTTCCATTAACACATTTGACAAATCAAATGACCTAAAAAGACTCAATAATAATAAGAAGCCCCTTAAACAACCACACGTCCTGATTGACCATCTAATCACGTGGGGGACACGAATGAGAAATTACTGGCCTGGCTAACGTGGTTCTGGAAACCCACTTAAAAATGGAGACTCGTTCAAAAAGAAAACGTTTAGGACCGCTGCCCAGGGGCGATCGCCGGGGTGCACTTGGAGCTGACGCTAACCTTAGCCGCAACAGTTGCAAGAGAGATCGGGCGGTAATTTCCTATGTCCGAGATGTCTCCTGTCCTATTCTTTACGATGGGTACAACAATAGTCTTTATTAAGTCAGCCGGTAAATACGAAAGGTTGAGACACATCGTATAGAATAAGGACAGGACCCTCGGCATATGCATGCCCGCATATTTGAAATGCTCTATGCTAAGCCCATCATATCCAGTGGATTTGCATCTACTCATATTCTTTATCACCGACCTTACCTGCTTCGTGGTGGAGCGCAGTAGCGGCTCCTCCCCTCGGTCATGAGACACAAAGCCACTTACCGACACAGAGGGGCCAAGTGGAGACCTTACTGTGAAATGGTCCCTAAATAGATTAGCAATGTCCCCATGCTCAGTAACCCCTCCCACTTCCGACGCGAGACCAGGCCTAGCCTCCAGCCTACCTGTGGACTTCCAAAATGCACAGACATCTTTATTGGCTCGCTGTTCTGCCAATACGTCCATCTTAATTTGTTCTTGCCTATTTTGACAGTACTTTAGCCGGCCTTTGAAAATTTTACGCATGTCATACATTTGATTGTAAACAGTACCAGAGGTTGGTCGACCAGCCAAAACCCAGGTTTGGAATCTAAGCCTGGCCTCTCGGTGAGCGTCTCGAACATGTTTGTTCCACCCGCATAACGGACTACCCCGCTTAGGTCTCTGGTGTACTTCCTTAGATTCCCTCGCTGCCATACAAAGGACATCTACAATATTCCTGTACAGCTTATCAAGTATGGCCGTACGGCCGTCCCCTTAGGAGCCCCTCTGATGTATCTACAGCAGATCTGCCAGTGAATTCAAATTCAGGACTTATTGTTCCTAACATTGAGATATCATGAGGCAACAGCCAAGTCTCTTGTAGGCAAATCACATTGGACCAATCACATATTTTTCTAATATTATCAACTGATCTTTTCGCAGATTTACAATTAAAACTAGTTAATTTTACATAACAGTTATTTTGACAGTCCATACTAAATTTTAATCTTACCAACTAACTAACGGTACATAAAATGTACAAAATGCCTAAAAGTAATACCATCAGGCCATAACTCATCATTCAAAAACATGTCCACCTTGTGTTTAGATACATATAGTTCGGTTTATAGAACTTTATTCTCATTAAAACAATCGTCACTTACATGAGGACATTAAATCTTATTAGGTACTAATTATATTTGAACAGTGCAGGTAGAAAAAAAAACAAAAAGTAAAAATATAATTGTCAACAAAATTGGAAGCGAGTTCGCTGCATTCCTAAGATAAGGTGGTGGCACAAGTTAAAAGATGTTTCTGGTTTAAACATAAATAAACACAACACAATTAATATGTTGTGTCGTCGTTATAAATAAAAGTGAATAAGTAGTTTCTTTTTAAATATGTTGATTGAAGTCGCCTCCTTTACAACTTTTGGAAGTTTATTATAGATCTGTGCTCCCCAATATGTTAGGTTATTTTTACCTTAGTTAGTTCTTACTCTAGATAATACCAGGTGACAAGCTCGACAAGATGAGTATTTGCTTATTTCACCTTCTGTAGTGAATGTAATGAGTGAATGAATAAGTATGTGAATGATTTTATAGATAAGTATGCATGTGTTATATATATAAAGTTGTTTGATGTTTAATAGCTTGGACTCTTTGTAAATAGTTTTTGACGGTGTTAAGAAGTCATAATTGTGTAGTATTTTGATTATTTTATTTTGTAGAATTTGGATTAGTTTTAGATTAGTTATAAATGAGTTACCCCATACTTCGATATATAGATATAATAAATGAGGCTTAACAAGAGAGTTGTATACAACTCTCTTGTTAAGCCTCATTTATTATATCTTATCAAAAAAGTTCGGCTAGTAATATATTACTAGCCGAACTTTTTTTGGAATACATCTAACAATTTTATGTAGTGAGCCCACCAATGATGAAAGTTTATTTTTAATGTATTGAAGGTGTGCTTTCCATGTTAGATTGCTGTCAAGAGTTAGTCCGAGATATTTTTCTTCATCAGTCCTTTTCAGTAATTCTCCGTTTATGCTTAGATTAGGGTAATTAGGGAGTTTTTTATTTTTTGCACTAAATATTATGTATGAGGTTTTGGAAGTGTTAATAGTTAAAAGATTGCACTGGTACCAATTTTGTAGTATATTTAAATCATCTTGGGCATTTTTTGTGATATCATTTATGTTGTCTCCAAAATAAAATAGACATGTATCGTCTGCATAAAGAGCAAGGTGACCTTGTAAACCGGCTTGGTGTAAGTTGTTTACATACACTAGGAATAATAAGGGACCCAAAATAGAACCTTGTGGTACGCTGCATGTTAAGGGTTTAGACATGCTTTGGTAAGCTCCGATTTTTACAACTTGATATCGATCACTTAAATAAGAGTTTACTATTTTATAAGCGGTTCCAGTTATACCGATACTTTCCAGTTTTTGTAATAGAAGTCTGTGACTATCTGTATCAAACGCCTTCTTTAGATCAACAAAGACTCCTAGAGCTACTTGTTTTTGGTCAATCTTTGTTTTTATTGTAGTTATCAAGTCAATAGTTGCGCCTAGGGTGTTAGATTTGGGTCGAAAGCCATATTGTTGATCGTATAAGAAGTTAATTTCAGTCAAGTATTCGTCTAGCCTCTTAAATATTATTTTTTCCAATATTTTAGATAATATTGGTAGTACTGAAACTGGACGATAATTCCCGGGATTTGATTTGGTACCAGCTTTGTAAATTGGGGTGACTTTAGATATTTTTAAATTTTCTGGAAAGATTCCGTCCATTAAAAGTTTGTTTAGGCAATCTGTTAGATTTTGGAGAATTAGTTTTTTTATGCATTTTAGTGCCTTGGTACTAATACCATCAATTCCCGTACTCGTATTGGGATCCAAGTCGTCTATAATTTTAGATACCTCAGAAGCTGTGCATGGTTTAAATTGAGCTAGTTCACAATGTCCTGTGTGCTGGTTAAAGCTCGGTAAAGTGTATAAATGTTTGTTGTGTATTTGTGTACATGGTATTTGGCTTGCTAGTTGTGTCCCTATATTTGCAAAGAAATTGTTAAAAATTTCGCATATCTCAATGGGATCCGTAGCTATGCTACCATTTTCGGTTATTAGTTTTGGGGGAGCACAACTAAGAACAATGTTATTATTCGAGAGGGTATTTATTAATTTCCACATTTTTTTGGGTTTTTTTTCACATTTCTTGAACTCTCCATAAAAATATGTCTTTTGTACTCTTGATTAAGCTTGCTACATTGTCTGTTTTGGCTTTAAACTCTGTTTCTAGGTTGCTGTTTTTAGGGTCGTGTTTTAGTTCGCTCCATAATGTATTCCTTTCATTAATTCCCGTAATTATTTGTCTATTAATCCATTCCTTTTGTGGCTGATTTAATACTTTGTACTTCTTTGTTTTGGTTTCGATAATAGCTTTTTTTTATACACTCATCTAAGCTGTAATAGTCATTGAACTCATCATCAAAATTTGACATTGCGATCATTGCGTACAATTTCTCATAATCTGTGACCTCGTACTGTATTTTTCGTTTCTGTGGAGGTATTACTCGTTTCAGTTCCATGTAGATATTCTTGTGATCAGCCAAATATGACTCGATTATAGCCATGTGGAAATTACTTTGCTTCAAATTTGTAGCAACGTGGTCTATTATAGTTTTTGTGGCTACTGATTCACGAGTACAGTATTCAGGATCTATTTTGTTGATTAGTTTATAGCCAGATTCAGCTATCACGGCACTGTATCGTCTAGTGGTACTGTCTAAGCTCAGCAGGTCGATATTTGTGTCACTAAAAATGATAGTCCTCTTCTTTTGCAGAAGTTGGTTCTCATAGGTGGATAAAAAGTCATTAAAATTTGAGTGTCCAGGCCTATAAACAACTCCAACGTTCACTGCGTACTTGGGTAGATGTATGCTTAAGTAATTGTTTCTCCTGTTCATCCGATCGTATCCATGTTTCAGCTAATAGGACAATGTGTATGCATTTTCTAAAAGAGCGGAGAATGCAGTTTAGTTCATCCAACTTTCCTGGGCTACATATGCTTCTGACATTAGCATAGAAAAAGTTAAGGCTTGATTTAGTTGTAGTTATATTTTGGTAATCATTAAGTACCTGATAAGTGTCGCTATTCTGTTTGTTTGCGCTATTTTGTAGAGTAGCAATGCTTGAAGTTTTTAGTTTTTTGTATCACTGATTGTAACGATTTTTGGTAATCCTTTTACATATTTTATTGATATCCCACTTTCACCATTTGCTATTCTCTGTTCGAGCAAGTTCCTCAACTCCTTCATATACTTCTGTTGTGCAGGTGTCTGATCGGCATAAATCTTTATATTGCTTTGAAGTTTATTCCTATTTCGGAGCAGTAGCTTAGCTGTATACGAAGTTTCGAAAGAAACCTTAATATTACGGTCTTTAGCTGGATTATATTTGCCGAGCCGGAAAATTTTTGAAGTTTTTGGACAGTCTGGAATTAAGTTGTTCAAAACAGTAATTACCTCATTAGTATCATATGAGTGGCCTTGGTCGTCAGTCGACTCCTTGCAATCTGGTAAGCCCACCAAGATAACATTTTTCTCCCTAGATGCCCGATCATGCAGCTCATGCAAAATGTTCTCATCAAACTGTGACCCAGACTTGTTTGCCACTGTACCATTATTTATTTCAGTGATTTTTGATTCAATGGTGTGAATTTTACTATCCGCTGTCGTTGCTTTAAGAGTAAGTTCTGATATTTGAGCCTTCAAATCTATCTGTTCGTTTTTGAGACTTTCGGTAGACGCTTTAATGTCATCCAACTGAGTTTTTATTTCAGCAATCTTATCACGCATGAAATTCATTGTAGCTTCTTGGGTACTAGTAAATTTTTGTAGCATCTCTGCGATATCTTTCCGGAAATCCTGAAGTATATTTTCACAGTTGCAACTTGGTTCTGGTTGCTTACGCTTCCTTTGCGTCACTTGGTTGTCCCTTGGAGATTCATTTACTGCTGATACTAAGTTTGTTAACAAGCTACTCGCACGGGGCGGTGATCGCTGTAGTTTGTAAGCGTTATACTTTTTATATGACTTGATGTTTAGTTTTTTCAACGATACACTTTCGTTAGTCTTACTTTTTATATAGTTAGTAATGTCATCGTCAGAGGCCTCCGTGTTCACGTTCGATATTAATAACGGGCCTTTAATATCTGCCGCACGGAATTTACTGTCCAGTACAACAGAAGCACGACCTTTTTGGCTTGCAAATGTATAGGATTTCGAACGCGAACGTTTATGCTGCACTAATTTCCACTCATTATCATTACCTTTCGGTTTATTCACCACTATTTTAGAGATAACCTTATCGCAATTTTCTATCGACGGCCTACCCGCACATAGCTCTGTTGTTTGCTGGAGTACATTCAACACCTTCGCATCCGTATCGGCTGGCGCACTGGCGATGGTCCGCCGCTTGCCAGAGGTGGGGGAATCGACGGGCGTATGCGCACAGGCAGGGTTCGATCCACCAACCGGTTTGTACGAAACCGTGGTGCTTGCTGTGGCCTCCACGCGCTCTAATTGTCGCACTGCCTCACTTGCGTATAGACCGCTCTCATCAAATTTGCATATCATAGAGTCGTTCTCGCTCGCTTCCTTCGGAACCGCAGTTGCTATTTGGGCCTCCAAATGCCCGCAATTCTCTGTCGCTGTGTTATGTCCTTGCAAGACAGAGATGTAATTATTACAGTCGCTCACTAGTGTTGATGACTCACCTTTAGCCGAGAGGTCGTTCACCTTGCAATCAGCTGGGTATTTTATAGGTAAATATTGTAATCCTATGGGGCCACTGTCTAGAGTAAAACTGTTTTGTAAACATGCTCCTCTTCTCGCATTAATGTTAAAAAACTAGTCACCTCCAGTTGAAGCGATAAAAACTGCTCGTTAGACACGGTATTGTCTTCTAAAAAGCTGATCTGGTTTTTCAGTTTTAAGATATCTTTTATTAGACACGTTACATCTATATGGTCAAAAGTGACCGGAGGGAGTTTATTCAGCTCCTTCGCCACAAATATCTGGAATAATTCAGCACTGGTACCCTTCATGAGACAAATCATATCGTCCAGATCCCATGACATTTTCTTCTTTCCCTCCTTTCGACGCACTAGCATCTTCTTTCCGCTGGGGATAGACTCAAACAGCAGAGACTTTGCCCGCACAATGTCCTCAACAGAGAAAGACGAACAGCACACTTGGTGAACACTCTCTTCATCCATCACATCCAATACATTTCGTAGAAATGCTAACAGTTCGTTGATGACAACATTGCAATTAACACACTTCACAGTATGGGACGCCATTATTTTCGATTAGTCATCGCACCGGTAACCGCGGCATCGCAAACTCGTCCGCTACGTGTCGCGTACGATGCGAGACTGAACTGGCTATGGAACCATCAGATCTATACAAATATTTAGGATACAAGCAACTTAAAGGACTCGACCACGCAGCAATTAAACAGACACTAAATACAGAATATCGGAGAAGAATTAACGCAATTTGCAGAACACAGCAATCTGGAAAGCATCTTATAAAAGCCTTTAACACATTTGCTATACCAATATTGACCTACTCATTCGGAGTAATAAAATGGTCAAAAACTGACATCGAACAGTTAGAAAGAACCACACGCACAACACTCACAAAACACAACAACCTACATCCTAAATCGGCGATCGAACGACTCACCATCAAAAGACAAAATGGAGGGAGAGGCCTAATCGACATACATCAACTTGGGCAGAAACAAATCACTAGGCTAAAAACATTTTTCTCACAAATAACATACACAAAGCTATTACCTTAAATGATTTTAATTACATCCCGCTGAACTTAAATGAACAAAATATACAAGACATTAACATCACAGACCCACAAAGCCAAAAAATTTAAAATTGGAAAAAGAAAGTCCTTTACGGTAGACACCCTCATGACCTAGAGCAGTCCCACATAAACAAATTAGCATCAAACAAGTGGCTTAAAATAGGAAACCTTTTCTCTGAAACAAAAGGCTTTATCATAGCTATACAAGATCAGATCATCAACACAAAAAACTACAGAAAATTTATCATTAAAGACCCTACCATTACAAATGATAAATGCTGCAGATGCTACGTTCAATCAGAAACCATACAACACATAACGGGAGCATGCATAAACCTCACACAGAAATACTACACCCACAGGCACAACCAGGTTGCAAACATTCTTAGAAAATGACCACCTTTTACCTTATCACTAATATCCAATCAGCCATAAATAACAACACAAAAACTTTCACTGTGTCGAAGCGCAAAAAAATACTCAAACCATGGATTACGCCTGGCCTTCTCAGATGTATGAAAAACAGAGACTTTCTTCACAAAAAGCATAGGACGGCTCCGGATAATATTATTTTAAAGACATCATATATTAGATACCGCAATTTCTGTACCAAAATTTTAAAGAAAGTAAAAAGAGCATATGAAAAAACTCAATTAGATACTGCAAAAAATAAACCCAAGAAACTCTGGAAGACTATAAAATCAATTACGAGTTGTGCCAAAAGCATTGACTGTCGAGAGGAATTATTAAAACTGAGTGACTCCAATAACACCGCACTTGATATTATTAATGAGCACTTTGTAAAAGTAGGCCAATCGTTGGCAGAAAAGTATCCTCTTAACCCTTCTCCGTCAACATCTAATAATTGGTCCTCAATGTTTTCATGCGACTCCCATTCGCGATCATTTGTATGTGAAGAAACGACGGAAGAAGAAGTGACCCGTACAATCCTTACATTAAAACCAAACTGCGCCACAGGTTGTGATAATATCTCATCGAACCTAATAAAAAGTAATATCGAGCTTTTAGTTCCTCCTCTCACGTTCATTTTCAACAGGTGCTTAGAATATGGTGTATTCCCGAAATATCTCAAACTGTCTGAGGTTCACCCTATTCATAAGGGAGGTGACCGTGATCGTGTTAATAACTACAGGCCGATATCGATCCTACCCTCCTTGTCAAAGGTTTTTGAAAAACTACTAAACAAGAGACTTGTTAGCTACTTGGAGGGCGAGGGCCTACTCTCTTGTACACAGTTTGGCTTTCGGAGGCATAGAAGCACAGATGATGCCATCTTTAAATTAAACAATTGTATAGCTACAAATTTATATTCTGGAAAGAAATGCCTTGCCATCTTCTTGGATCTGGCCAAGGCATTTGAGACGATCTCGGTCCCCATCCTTTTGCGAAAACTCGAGAATCTCGGTATAAGAGGCAATCAACTTAAACTTTTTGAGAGCTATCTTTCGGAAAGATCCCAGTGTGTAAGAATAGGAAATTGCACTAGCTCTTATCTTCCTATCACATACGGAGTTCCCCAGGGCAGCATTTTGGGACCTACCCTCTTTCTCGTTTATATAAACGACCTCACGAACCTATCTATACCCCAAGGCGAAATAATCTCTTACGCAGATGACACTGCTCTTATATTCAACGCCGACAATTGGGATGAGGTATTTAACGTTGCACAACGTGGATTTGATCTCGTAAAGGTATGGCTGCAAAATAATTTACTTACTCTGAACAGTGATAAAACTAAATACTTGACTTTCAGCATACGAAATCCACCTAATCTGCTTACTACAAAGCATTGCCTTATTCCACACAATTGTCCTGGAATAGATAACTGTAATTGTGTACCTCTAGAACGTGTCAACAATGTGAAATATTTAGGAATAATTATAGACCATAATTTATCCTATAAGGCACATATTAAAGCTTTGTCGGGACGAGTAAGAAAACTAATTTATATCTTTAAAACTTTGCGACATGTTGCTGATCTCAAATTATTAAAACAAGTTTATTTCTCTCTTTGTCAATCCATTATTAATTACGGGATAATTGTATGGGGAGGAGCTACCAAAACTACTCTAAAAGGCCTTGAGATAGCTCAGCGTGCAATTCTAAAAGTTTACACTTTTCGTCCAATTCGCTTTCCCACAAACATTTTGTACAACTCATGCGAAGTCTTTACAGTGAGACAATTGTTCTTACTCAACATTGTACTAAAACAACATGGAGAACTTATATATGATACTGATCTCACAAAGAAACGCAGAAAACATGACGTTGTGGTCCGCATACATAAACCTAAAACCTCTTTCATAAAGAGATTCTTCGTCTTTCTAGCACCACATGTGTATAATAAAATTAATAAATCCATAAATATTTTTTCTCTTAACAAATTCCATTGTAAAAAGAAGGCATATGAATTTTTAATGAAACTATCATACGAAGACACTGAAAAATTTATTCAAATAATCAGTTAATATTTTTGTTTGTATATCTATATATATATGTATATTTACTCTACTCCTGTGCATTTATCATGTTGACACATGTATACACCTACACTTACACACAGAGACACCCCCACACACACACACACACACTCACCCTCTCATCCTCACACACAAATCCTCACCCACACAAAAAATAGTTAGTAATTTAAGTTTAGTTTACCTTAATTTCTTATTTCTCTTTGATTTGTAATGGTCCTAAACTCTTGCTTCTTGCTTATTTAGGTTATCTAGTATATTGTTTCTGAGGGGAAACGGCGCTGTTTAGCTGAGATACTATATAGATAGTTCAGCTGCGGATGCTCATTGTCTTATTTATACTTAAACTGTAAGCCTAATATTTGTAAGAATGTACTGTACCTACCCACTGTTTTTGAGTAAATAAATATTATTATTATTATGTCGTTTATTTATTTAGTAGTCTTATTTTATTACATTTTTAAATATTAGTATGAATAAATAAAAAAAAAAAAAACATTTAAAAATATAAAAAAATAGTGATCCACCGGTGTCGGGAGCAGAGTCCAAGCTACCGGTGGTTAGGGCTCCAGAGATAGAAACCTCCTCACAATGCGAGCCGTATCGAGGAGTACTGCCTTCTGAATCAGGCCCTTGATCCAACCGCCTAACGAGAGCCTCGATAGATGTTGATCGAGGCTTTCGGCCATCAGCCCATTGGCCGATACGACAATCGGCACAATGACAGTCGAGCTCACATTCCACATGTCAACAACCTCGCGTGCTAAGTCAAGATATTTGATTTGTTTATCTTTCTCAGCTTTCACGAGGTTCCCATCATGTGGAATGGTAACATCAACAATCATTGCGCGGCGCACTAATCGATCTATCACCACTATATCAGGTTTGTTGGCGACAACAGTCCTGTCAGTGATGATAGACCGATCCCAGTACAACGTGACATGGTCATTTTCGAGAACTGGGTCGGGCACATACTTGTAATATGGTACTTCAGAGTCGACAAGTTTATATTTCAAAGCAAGTTGCTGGTGAATAATCCTGGCTACTTGGTTATGCCTGTGCAAGTACTCGCTGTTAGCCAGACGAGAAACAACCAGAGATAATATGTCTGATGGACTCACCCGGACGGTGGCATGCCCGACACACGTCAGCCGTCCCGTCCCTCATAATATGTCTCCGGTAGTTAATCGTCAAGATAACTTCGTCCATAATTGCACAGACAAAACCTTCAGTTTCCCCGAAGAGGTCACTGAAACGCAGCCAGGATACGGACGCTAAGAAATCTACACCGGGCTCATGAAGAGCCCGATAGAAGCGCCCGTGAAGCTCCTTGCTTTGCCGTACCTTCTTGCGGTCATCGGTAGTAAGTACTACAGGTTTGCGCCAGTTCTCTTTCGCCATGGAGAGCGGGGTGAGCCCCTTGTCCATTGCGACCACATCACGGTGCATACCCACTTCGGCTTTTAAAAAATATTCCCTGAGACTGCACACCTCGCGGTTGTGGAGGGTTTTCGCATTTAAAAATCCTCGACCCCCACACTTCCGCGGGATATACAGTCTCATCACCGATGATCGTGGGTGATGCATCCGGTTTGCGGTCAGCAGTGTACGGACCCTTCTATCTAGGGCGTCGAGTTCAGTTTGAGTCCATTTGAGTATGCCAAAAGAGTACATCAAAACCGGCATTACCCAACCATTGAAGGCGCGCACCTTATTTCCGCCCGAAAGAAGACTAATTAATACCTTCTTCAGGCGACAAAAGAAGCGCTCCTTCAACGATTGCTTCATGTCAGCATCGTTGATGCCTAACGCTTCCGACATACCCAAATACTTATAGCTTTCGGATGAGGAGAGGGATCTAAGGTGTATGGAATCCGAAAGTGGAATTCCCTCGGATTCCATAATCTTCCCCCCCTTTACATGCATGACTGCACATTTGTCCACACCAAATTCCATCCTGATGGCACTACTGAAAGTTTCAGTTACCTTCAGTAGCTCCATCAGATGCAATTTGCTAGGGGCAAAGAGTTTCAAATCATCCATGTAGAGGAGGTGAGATATGACCTGACCACCTCTCTTCAACCGATAGCCTAGACCTGAGTCCTCCAGCAGTGTGCTTAGAGGATTCAGGGCTAAGCAGAACCAAAGTGGACTCAAACTGTTGCCATGAAATATTCCCCGCTTAATCCATACAGGCTCATCATTCCCCTGGATCTGTCGACACCCTGGATAGCGAAGGACCGTCTTCCACTGTCTTATACACGACTCAAGGAAGGTGCGTAGAGTTGCATCTATCTTGTACAACTCCATCACCCTCATGAGCCATGTATGTGGCACCGAGTCGTAGGCCTTCTTATAATCTATCCAGCATGTCGACATATCCTTGCGGGATCGGCGAACCTGTTGGCTAATGGCCATGTCTATGAGGAGTAGCTCCTTAGTACCGCGGGACCCATTCCTACATCCATTTTGAGAGGCAGACATAATCGAGTAACTGTCAATGTGTGTGTTAATTTTCGCTCTCAAAATGGATGTAAGAAGTTTATAAACCGTCGACAAACACGTGATCGGTCTATAATTTTATTTAATTAATTAATTAAAATATTTAATAATTAATTATTATTTAATTTTTTTTCTATTTTTTATTATTATTATTATTACACATATGTATGTAAACTGTATTACGATCGCGCCATACTTACAGATAGGACGACCCATTATAATACACCAGACATAACCTTACAGGATAAAATAAGAAAAATCACTCACCTTATAGACATTGCAGTTCCCAACACCCATAACCTACAAAAAACAATCGCTGAAAAAATAAGCAAATACGCTAAGCTTAAAGAAGAAGTTACAAGAATTTGGAGACAAGATAAAGTTTATGTTGTTCCTGTCGTTCTCTCTACGACAAGTGTTATCCCCAACCATCTCCTCCGTAGCCTAAAATGAATAGATCTAGAAGAATCCCTTTACATCAATCTGCAGAAAGCAGCCATCCTACACACATGCAGAATCGTTAGGAAATTCAAGCAGTTAGACGAAAGTACACTATCACCATAAATTCACCACACGCTGCATTTACTTGGCTTTGGCCCGTAAATTTAGCTAAAACCAGCCTTAGTGCTGAGAAAAAAGAACACTCCCGATAATAATAAACATATTTATTTATTTCTAAGTATATGGTCCATTGAGATCTTAAATTAAACATTGATTCACATATACATAGATTCCATTGCTGGTGTAGAAAAATTAAATAAGCTAAGTGCATGCAAATCGTAGACATTACAATAAAAGTTATAATAAATTAATATAATTGTTTTGAATTTATATATTTAATTTGATACAATAATATTGATTTGGATTAATTGAATAGGATTATTTGTAATGTCAAAATATTAATTATTTTATCAAACATAAAAAACAAAATAAGACAAGACAAAAAAAATAAAAAAAATTTGCATGTCAAAAATATAAGTTCTAGTGTCGAAATATTAATTATAATGTAAAAATACTAATAGCATAGAATATTAATTACAATGTCAAAAACTATGATTAAAAATTCATTAACGGAACAAAAACACATGTCTAAGAGCCAAGTAATCATTTTACATTTGAATTTATTAATTGGTAACATTCTCAAGCCAGATGGTAATTTATTATAAATTTTTACTGTCATACAACTGGCATTTCTACTGTATAGTTGGAATCTCTGAGGAGGTACTAGCAATTTCCCGGCAATTTTTTTATTCAGTCTTTTGCAGACTTGTTCATTTAATAGGAATAAATGTGGGTATTTTTTTACAAATAAACAAACCTCAAAAATATACAGGCAAGGGAGTGGAAGAATTTTTAATTCTTTAAATAATGGCCTGCAATGGTCTAAATATTCTGCTCCGCTCATGGCTCTGATACATTTTTTTTGTACTTTGAATGCTCTCTCCACATCCACTGAATTACCCCATATCACTAGGCCGTAACGCAATACTGATGAAACATACCCATGATATGCATTAAGGTCAGTTTGTTTACTGGACACCAGTCTTAACTTGCGAAGGGCATATACAAATTTATCAAGCTTGTTGCGTACTCTTTCTACATGTTCCTTCCAGTTCAGTTTATTGTCAATTATTATACCTAAAAATAAAGCCGATGGTTCTGGTTGCAAAATTGTATTATCATGTCGAATTGTTGTTGGTGTTACCGACATGTTGCATGTTTGAAATTGAACAATTTTGGTTTTATTAATATTCACATTAAGATTATTGTCCCCGAGCCATTATATTACATTAATTAATTCAATGTTAGTATTAGTTTCTATGTCAGTTTTGTTGCAAGATTTTATAGTCAAAGTAGTGTCGTCAGCAAATTGGATACATTTATATTTTTAACATTTTTTGAGGTCATTTATGTATGATATAAATAGTGGCGGACCCAGTACGCTTCCCTGTGGAACGCCAGATTTATTAATTTTTAATTCTGTCCTAGTGTTTTTTTCTATTTTAGACATAACAGTTCTCTGTTGGCTATCAGACAAATAGCTTTTTAGCCAATCATGCGCCTTGCCTCTTATTCCATATCTCTCTACTTTCTAGAGTATTCGCTCATGTGAGACAAAATCATATGCCTTGCTCATATTTAAGAATACCGAAAGCAGACATCTTTTTATCCAGAGCTTCGGTAATTAGTTTTATTAATGAAAAACAGCCTAGAGCTGTTGAACATTTTTTTCTGAAACCAAACTGACTCTCTGCAATTAGGTTGTGTTTAGTTACAAAGCTATTTATCTTGTCAGGCATTGCTTTTTCAAAAAATTTTGAAAAGATTGGGTTAAGCGTAATGGGCCTATAATTACCCATATAAGAACAGTAACTCTTATTGAATAATGGTTTAATGCCATGCCATGCTTTAATATCGACGGAAAAACACCTTCAAATGAGAGGTTTATTAAGTAGCTAAGTGGGAATGCTATAATTTTCGCGCTTAATTTAATTATTTTGGTGGTTACTTCGTCATATCCCGTAGAATTTGTATTATTTAATTAATAAATTATTTTAATAATGTCAATTTCATTTACAGGAGTAAAAAATAAAGTATTTGTCGTGGTTATATCAGGATCGGACATTTTTAAAGAAGAAAGTCGGTAGTTTTACTTATTAATCACTTTTATTCGATTGACTCACTTAGTTAATTAATTATAACTGTGACTTAATTAATTATAATAACTGCTAATTGAAAGATTATAATACAATAATTAGCAACTCTAGGTGCTATGACAACATGTGCATCGGACCGAAGTCAAGAATAGAATGCCCCGATCGTCGAGAGATCGCGTCGCCCCCGCAAGGGGGCGAGGCGAGTGGTACTGGGCTTTGCCCCCCGGCCGCAGAGCGCTAGCCGGTGGCCCGTAAATACCGGCCCCTCATTGTGTTTGCGCAATCTGCTAATAGCCTGTTGCGCGCGAATTAAGTAAGCGACAACGGAAGTATTAAAAAAATAACTTTATTCTGACAGAGTTACAGCTAAACAGTAATTAATTTAATCTAATAAAATATTCATCTTATATACTAACTTTATTGCTAATTTAGTACATGCATAACGTGATCAGAGATGTCGCATGTCCCAGATTATTCTGAGTGCTGGTCAAGCAATAGAATATTTAGAAATAATATGTCTAATAAATACTTAATGGCTGACAAAGCTAATATTGGTAGATTGGGGTTCCTTAACTCCTCCCTCCCCAAGAGAGAAATTATCCGAAGGTGTCGCAGACGGTTTCGGAGAATTTCGACAAAAATTTATAAACTGAAATTTATACATTATATAGATAACAACTGCTATTACAATAATCACATACTCGAAGATGGTCCATATACTAATTTCTATTGTCACTGTTTGGGTCGAATCGTCTATTTCACTAAATTTTGCACTTTGTAACACTTCTTTCACATCACTGAAGTCCACATTTCTCAGATCCACTTTCTTTGACCTTCTCTGGATGTCCTGTTGTAGCTCTGGCATCTGGATCAATGGCAGTTGAAGACTAGAAACTGTAGTGTTTGTGGTAGCGGCAACGATGACTTCGCCTATTTGTGTCTCGCATTGTTGGCCTGGAGTCACGATGTAGGTCCCAAGAACAGTGTATTTCCGAATTTCTGTATTGCAATTCTCGGTGATGATGAGATTTTCTTCTGAGTAAACCAACCATTGGTTGTCGGTTACTTTTTGTATCTTAGTTTTCTCTATTTCAATATGGTTCTGTATGCAGTCTTTGTAGTTATTCTTCATCAACATTATTTGTTCAATGCAGGTCACAGTTGGATACTGGACTAAGTTAGTTTCAGCGCATAGGAATTTGTCCTTTTCAATCTCAGCACATGGGCTTACCACGGGCATGTATTTCAACCTATTCACCATCAGGTACGGGTATTTGGGTATAATAGTAAAGGTATTTGGAGAATGGAATATAGGAATGGGTATAACCTTGTAATAATTATATGTTTCGTTATCTATTAGGGGGACTTCTAAAACAAATACTAACTTGTTGTTACTTATGTATGCTTTAAGTATGATATTACGTTCTAATTTTATTAAATTACGTTTGCTTACTGGATATATTGTTCTAGCATGTTTAGAAATTACTTCTAACGTATAATATAATTCTGTACTATTTATAATGGATTGGTGCAATGTATTTAATTTGCTAAAGGCTATTGCCGTCTCAATCTCTTGTATGCTTTCGTAACAAGTTCGAAAGTTATTTAAAATTTGATACATAGTATTCAATATTTGGAAAAGTTTGTTAAACCTGAACTCATGTTCAACTAATTTTCCCATTTCATTGGCATGTAAACCCAAGTTTTTTATATTTGAATTTATTATTTCAGAGTCATTTACTAATTTATCAAAAGCCTTTTGCATTGATGATACTTTACGTTCGACTACATGCTCTTTGTTTTGTATCATTTGAATTTCTCTATCATATTTAATTGCATCATCTTCATCTAAATTTCCCGAAATAGCTTTTACAAGTGAGCCTAATGGATTGAATAAGGCTCGTTTATTCCTATAATGAAAAGGTAAGATTTGAAAAAATCTACTCTTAGTTAGTTTAATTAGATATTCGATTTGACTTTCTATTCCTACGGTTTCGTTACTAACTCTACTTTCCTTAATTTTTATTTTTATATGACTAAAATCCCGAATATTATTATCTATTTGTAAGCCTATTGATTCTAAATCTACAGTTTTATATATTGTCCAATAACTATTCCTCTTCATTGCTACTCCCCGCTTGATCGCTGCTATCCCCGGATTCTGACCGAGGTTTTGAAGGTCCAGCGTGAATGTTGACACCACCAGTATCAGAAGTACCAGCCACGATCTGTGGAGGACGTTTTACATTTTTTAACGCGACTCTAGTTTTTCTTTTCTTTACTTCTACTGGTACTATATTTCTTTCGACTTGACCAATTACTTTAGCTTTTTCATATCGCGGTTTTTCTTTAGCTTTTCTAATCCTAGTATCTTTCATATAAATACTATCGTCTGGTTCAAGTACCGGTGTCGTTTCACCACATTTTTTATTTATCACTTTAACTTTGTCGGATTCTAATTTTTCTGTTATGAATTCATAAAGTTTTTTAAGGCGTTTTCTATGATTTAACAATAGTTTCTGAGTTAAATTCTTTTCTCTATCCGCGTTAAATACATTATCTGAATAAGTGTGACCAAATACTAATTCAAAAGGCGTAAAGTCTGTTGCTGAGTGAATGGTGTTGTTATAGGCCATGATGGCGTAAGTCATAACAGATGCTGCATCTAAATCGCTTTTATCGTATTTTGCTACACGATAAATCTCGATAATAGTAGAATGAAACCTTTCTTCTATTGCCATTGAACTGGGATTGTTTGGAGTCCCAATATGAAGTTCAATTTTGTACAAGCTTAACATTTCCTTAATCAAAGCATTATTGAATTCTGTACCGGAATCACAACTAATTTTCCTAGGCAGGCCATACATGCTAAAGTACTTAATCAATGCCCTAACTATCTCTGGTGTACTCCTATTTGGTACTTCTATGGCTTGTGCTATCTTACTAAATGCATCTACTATAGTTAAATAATATTTCCCCTCGAAAATCCATAAAAATCCATAAAAGCTTCCTGAAAAGGGCCATCCTGCGTTTGTGTTAACTGAATGAGAGGTTTGATCGGCTTTCTGTCGTATTTCATGCGTTTACATGTTTCGCAAGCGTTTATGATCGCCGTAACTGTCTCTTTCATGTTTGCCCACCAATAATGTCTTTTAAGTTTGGTTAAAGTTTCTTTAATACCTCTATGACACGTTTTCCCGTCGTGGTATTTAAAAATAATTTCTTTTTGATCTTCTTTAGATTCTGTCAAATTTATAACTCTTTCTGTACATTCTGTTAGCTTAACAGAATCCTTTTTAAATAACTTAATTGCCATGTTTGAAAAAGTTTTTCTAAAAGATGGGTGTTCAAGGTATATAAAGTACTTATGTTTTGGTTCTATATACTCTTTTAAAAAGTCTTTAACTAATTTATCGTTATTTGCCGGTAAGTGAACTTCAAGAATTTTTTGTTTCTTATTAGAAATATCTTTTACGGCTAAGTTATTTTTAAACCATGGATGAACTAAAATCTGTCTTGGTTTAGTATCGACAGCTTCGTTTAAAATAGGAATGCCTTCGTGTTCTCTATTTGAAACTGAATTAGCAGTGACCCCATCATCAGAATCCGAAAGTTCTATCGTTTCTATTGGAGCTTTGAGGTCTTGCAATTCGTTATCTATTATTTTTTGTATTCGTTCTTGCCTATCCCCTACATTTACGAATATTGAATCTAAATCGTCATCAATTGCATTAATCTTAATCCTAGATAAAGCATCTGCATTCGTGTTTTGAGGGCCCTTCTTATATTTTATTTCGAAATCGTACTCTTCTAACCTTAACCGCCATCGCGTGAGTTTACTATTGGGCTCTTTCAATGCATACAGCCATGCTAATGGTCTATGGTCTGTAAATATGGTAAATTTGTTACCATACAGATACGGTCGAAAGTGCTTAACTGTCCATATTATGGCTAATAGTTCCTTCTCGATAGTGCTATATTTTACTTCAGTGTCGCTCAAAGTTCTACTAGCATATGCTACAGGCTTATCTGAGCCTATTGTTCCTTGTGATAATACGGCCCCGATTGCAAAATTGGATGCATCAGTGGTTAGAATAAAAGTTTTACTAAAGTCGGGGAACTGTAACAAAGGTGCATTTGATAAAAGCTTTTTACAAGTCTCAAAGCATTCTTTATATTCTTCATTAATAATAATTTTGCGACCTTTCTTTAGACAAGCTGTTAATGGTCTAGTTATTTTGGCAAAATCTTTGATGAATTTCCTATAATATCCGATAAGTCCTAAAAAGCTTTTAATCTGTGTAACCGTTTCTGGTATGGGATACCTAAGAACAGCATCTATTTTATCATTATTTGGCTTCAAACCTTCACTCGTAATAGTATGCCCTAAGTTAAGTACTTCCTTTCTAAGAAAATGTGACTTATCTAATTGAACTTTCCCATTTTATGTCAAAAAAAACACTGTCCATTCTAAGGTTGCCTGGAAGAGATCGCAGTAATGCGATAAGGCCGCCCATTGTATATTTTGTAGTGTTTCATGTTTTTTTTGTGCTATGTATTTTTGTGGTGTACAATAAAGTATATATAAATAAATAAATAATAAACTTTCAAATTTGTTTGACGGAAGCGGTCAAAAACTGCTCTAAGTTTTTCTACATGTTCTGGCAAACTTTTTGAATAAATGATGACGTCGCCTATTCACATTTTTTTATATATAAAGGTAACGTTCTAGTGTCGCCACTGAATATTGATATGATGTTAACCAATTCCTGTGGGACACGGGTTACGTTTTCCATTGTGAAAAAGTTATGAAAGTAACAAGGAAAAGAGAGAGAAAAAAAATCTCACTAATGTGCTATTAAAATATTAATACAGTTAAAAACTATGCAAATATTATTACGGCGTTGTCCAATCCCTAATAATACACACACATAGACTTATTACAAGGTTGGGATATCAATGGAAGAGCTGAGAGGAAGGTGAAAAAGATTTACTCACAATTCCGCAGCTAGCTTCATGCTCCCTGAATTACTGCTATGGCTGGTCCTCTTCCGTAACTCGAAGTGGCTTCTTAATGAATTTATTTGTTCGGCGATCTCTGCTAAACCGTAGACACGGACGTCGGCTGCTCCACGTAGAATTGTATACACGGCAGACTGACTACAGAGATCCTACCGGCTGCGCCAATTAAGTAAGCGACAACGAAGTATTAAAAAAATAACTTTATTCTGACAGAGTTACAGCTAAAACAGTAATTAATTTAATCTAATAAAATATTCTCTTATATACTAACTTTATTGCTAACGTAGTACATGCATAACGTGATCAGAGATGACGCATGTCCCAGATTATTCTGAGTGCTGGTCAAGCAATAGAATATTTAGAAATAATATGTCTAATAAATACTTAATGGCTGACAAAGCTAATATTGGTAGATTGGGGTTCCTTAACTCGCGCGTGAGTTGCGCGCGCCCATGTGAGTGATTGCAATGTGTTTTTCTGTAGGCGCGCCGCGACGCCGACTCACGGCGCCGCTTTCTTCACGACACCTCGGCGGTCTGTCCCCGCCAGGTGAGATCCCCAGGTACCTGGGGAGGCCCGGCGGGGGACGACCAGCGACAGAGGTGCCGACTCGACGCTCCTACAGAATATAGGTGTATTGCTCCCGCCCGTCCCGTTTCCAGAGCCAGCCGGTTACGTTCCGAGCTAAGGAGCAGTCGTGTGTGTGTGTGTGGGCGGTATTGTGTTTTGTAACACCGCCCAGTGTCCAGTGTCTACGCGTATCGTGGCCCGCGCTGCGCCTACGCGTGTGAGTTGGGCGTCTGTATAGTAATGGTTGTTTGAGCTCGCTACGTAACGTGCCTATATTAACCTAGCACACGTTACGCAGCGAATGTATGTTATGTGTGTGGAGTTCAATTGAGTCTAGTGAGCCGCGTGTAACCTGGGTGCGGCTCACTAGACGCGTCAGTCCGGTGTTGGGGGGTCATCGTCCGCTACCAGTTCGCGGGGCAAGGATTTCGCGTCGGAGGGGCGCGCTTGCCAGGCCGCAATATCCTGGACATGCGGCCAGGAAGATGCGTCGGCACGCGCGATCATTCCCTTCGCGAGGCGCCGCACAAATTCATCCAGGCTCTCAATCCCGAGGTCTCGCTGGATGACATGGTTCCTCACGCAGCGAGGAGCGTCAACAATTGTCCGCAGCGCTAGGTTTTGTTGCGCGCGGAGCGTCTTTCGGCTCGACTCGCTCGTGAGGGCGAACCGTGCCGGGCGGCGTACGTCAATTGTACGGTGCAACCGCACATTCTGCAATTCAGCAGTTCACGCCCTTTGATTCACTGGATAGATTCCCGCTATACTGTCCACGCGCGCGAAATGGCCTATATAGCGAACGATATTCACAATCGAAGGACCAAAAAGAATGTACGATCCCTTGCTAGACCATACATTACTTTTAGATGAGAGATGAATGGAATGAAAGAAGGTAAGTATTAAAACACTACTGTATTGTCTCAAAGGCACTTAAAGGTAAAATGAACTTAATGGACTGATGGTGTGGAAATGAAGTGAGTGACGCGGCCCTTGTTGGCTGTAACGAGAACGCCGGGCTGACTTGATAGCCCAACGCGAACTGAACTAATTATTATGAGTTGAAATGAATGTGTGGCGTGAACAAGGGCGGATCCAGGGTGGGGGTCATGGGGGTCATGACCCCCCCCTGGGCTGGGTCCAGGACCTAGGTGGACCAGTAATTAAAATGGTTGAACATAATGTTTTTATATATTTTTGTCACAATATAGATTTTATTTAAGCACTTTCAATATTTAATATAATACTTTGTTTAACGCTTTAGCTCAAGAAGTAGCTGAGCAGCTAGATGTAGAAATTAAATGTCCCAGAATAGTATCAAGACAAATACATAGGGCCAATAACAAACCTGCTCAATCTGCTGAAGAGTATTTCCTCAGAGCCATATACATCCCTCTTCTGGATTCAATAATAAGTGACCTACAGGACCGTCTGTCTCCTGAAATACTTAATTTCTTTCAGCTAAGTGTTTTCATGCCAAAAAGCGAATACAGTAATTAATCAAGACATTGAAACTGTGAAACAACTAGCAACCGATTATACATTGTTACTAGATAATACTCCAGTTTCTGTCGTTGTAAACGAATATCGGCTGTGGATGGTGAAGTGGCAGTGGAGTCAGGACATACCGCAGTCGATTTCTGACCTTATTTTAAATTGCAATATTGAGATGTATCCTAATATAAGAAAATGTTTATGTATTATGGCTACACTACCTGTTAGTGTAGCGACAGCGGAAAGATCTTTCTCTACGTTACGAAAAATTCAATCGTGGCTAAGAGCTTCAATTGTTGAAGAACGTCTAACCGGACTGGCACTTCTCCACGTTCATAAAAACGTACCCATTGAAGTAGATGAAGTGCTAACGCGTTTCGGGAGAAGACGTAAAAGGAAAATTGATTTTGTTATTTAAATATAGGTAGGTATTTTTAAGTGCAATGTAATGTAGTCCTTTATTTAGTTTCGGACATGAAACCCCGCCAGTTTAAAAACACCGGTGATATTGGGGCAACTCCATTAAACTTTTAAGTAATATAATAGACATCGTAGTCCCCTATCTAGCTGTTACTTTTAATAAATGTGTTCATTTAGGAACTTTTCCTGACCTCATGAAGAGTAGTAAAGTCATACCATTATTTAAATGAGGTAATAACAATGACGTTGGCAATTTCAGGCCTATTTCTATCTTACCTGCATTTAGCAAAATACTTGAAAAGTTAATACTCAAGCAGTTGCTTAGATACCTCCTCCGCCATAATAAGGCGATTTGTGCGAAGACTTGTTCCTTAGTTGGTCTTCGCTTTCATTCGTCTTTAGTTTTAAGTTTCTAACAATAGTATTTTAAGTGCAAAACTGTTTTACTAACAATTTATGGATCTCATAGTTGATCTTAATCTTGAATGATTTATTATTATTATTAAGACATTTTAATTTAAATAGCCTCCTCCATAATGAGCAATATGGCTTTACAAAAGGTCGTTCAACTACAGAGGCGGTTGTTGCTTTGCTGAGACACCTATTTGACGCAAGGGAGAAATTGAAAAATGCTATTGGAGTTTTCTGTGATCTCTCCAAAGCCTTTGATTACGTGCACCATGACACGTTTTTGCGTAAGTTACGTCATTACGGTGTCCAAAACGAAGCTCTCAACGTAATAATTTCTGATTTACATAATAGGGTCCAATGTGTAGATGTTAATGGTGTGAAATCTTCGGGGCTACCAGTTCAGTTAGGGGTTCCGCAAGGCTCAATACTGGGTTCATTTTTGTTCTTAGTATATATCAATGATTTACCATTCCATTTGAAGGGCATCTGTGACATTGTACTGTTTGCAGATGATACCTCTCTTATTTGTAAAGTAGACAGGAATAGACAAGATTTTGACGACGTAAACAGTGCACTCTCAATAGTTACAGATTGGTTTACGTCAAATAACCTAGTTTTCAATGCCAAGAAAACGAAATGTGTAAAGTTCGCCTTACCGAATGTTAGAAATCTAGGACCCAACATAGTCTTAGATAAAGAGGTGCTTGAAACTGTAGGCTCGGCAATTTTTCTAGGACTAACAGTAGATGCCAAACTTCAGTGGGGACCTCATATATCAAGTCTAGCAGGAAGGCTCAGTTTGGCTGCCTACGCCGTCAGGAAAGTAAGACAATACACTGACGTTAATACAGCTCGTTTAGTCTATTTTAGTTATTTTCACAGCGTTATGTCCTACGGTGTTCTGCTGTGGGGCAAAGCCGCTGATATACAAAATATAATTGTTCTTCAAAAATGAGCTGTTCGTGCAATTTACCAGCTAGGTGCCAGAGTTTCTCTAAGAGATTTTTTTAAAGATGTTGGTATTCTCACGGTTGTATCACAATTCATCTTTGCCAACATCTTATATATTAGGCCAAATTTACACTTGTACACTAAAAACAGTGATATTAACAGTGTTAACGCTAGAAATAAGGACAAACTACGTGCCCCATTTCACCGGCTTCATAAGGTTCATAACTCATTTGTTGGGCTTGGTATAACCTTTTATATCAAGATACCCTCTTCTTTGCTAGACTTGCCTTTAAATGCGTTTCAAGCTCAAGTAAAATCCAACCTTTGTTCAAAGGCATACTAATCCATCAACGACTACTTACACGATAGAATAGTTGGTCGCCTTAATTTAACGCAAGACAATGTTTATGTTCTTTCTCCAGAATTAGCTTACTGACAGGTTATTGTTATATAACTTATTTATTTATTTTATGACTTCATTTGTGACTTCAAGTGACAGCTATGTGAACTGAACCCAGCAATGCATAAATATGTAAGCTGTCACGCCCTTTATGTCTAGACGCTTTTATTTGGGTAGTAAGTTATTTATTTACATTTTAATTTTAAATAATTATTTTTTAGCTTGAGTACGTATAGTTTTATTATATTTGTTGGTATATTGGCGTGGCTAGCTGACATATGGCAAATAATTTAATTTTATGTTCTGGTCTCATAATGTTAATTAAGTACCTAGTATTGTATACAATCAAGTATTTTTTTAGCTGAACAGACAGCTTTGCTACTGGGGAGTTTGTTGCGCCACTTCTTCTTCCCAGCGACAGCACTAGGAAGTGGTGAAGGACGTTTTTGGGGGACTGTCTTTTGTAATTTTGACGTTCAAAAAGTGCTGATTGTCAGCCTAATTTGAATAAATGACTTTTGATTTTGAGTACAGTACCTACATTTATTAATAAAATACCTACTTTTTACTTGTATCTATTATTATCAAAATTAAATTATAACTTCTTGTGACTTGACTACGGCTATGTGACCCCCCCCTGGCGCCAAAGCTGGATCCGCCCTTGGGCGTGAACTGCTGAATTGCAGAATGTGCGGTTGCACCGTACATCAATATTGGGCGTATGTACAGTTTGTACACGCCCAATTTGACGCGCGCTGGGATGCGGGACGAGAGCACTGGTTTGAGTAGGTGGCGGGCGACCCTACCCCGAGCGGCGACCGAGCGGACGTGTGGCCCCATTGTGAGCCGACGATCGATGGTTACCCCCAGGTACTTGACCGATGGCGACCATGCGATGTCGGCTCCTTGGAGTCTTAGGGGTGGTGGGAGGTGCAAGTATCCGATGATTATCGCCTGCGACTTACCCACGTTCACCAATAGCCGCCACTTCGACAGCCACTCGGGAAGCAGCTCTAGCGCGCGCTGCATCTTGACAGCCGCGTACTTCGCATTAAGCGATGTAGTAATGTACGCGGCGTCGTCTGTGTACAGCGCGAGCATTGCCTCCGAGGTAGTGGGGATGTCGTCGGTGTAGCGTGAGTAACACGCCGGCCACAGACAGCTGCCCTGCGGTATACCCGCGAGCACCGGCCGGGCGCTGGATAGCGCCCCGTCGATCACCACCCTGAAAGTCCTGTTTGAGAGAAAAGTAGAGACCATCTTTACAACGCGACGGGGCGCGTCGGTGGTGGCCATCTTATGTATAAGGCCTTCGTGCCACACACGGTCGAAGGCCTTCTCCATGTCGAGTAATATATATATATAATACTGCCACCGAGTACTCTCTCTTGTTTAGCGCTGCTGTGAGGTGGTGCAGTACCCTCGACAGCTGGAGCGTCGTACTGTGCTCCGCCTGAAACTCAAATTGCTCTGGGCGTGGCGCGATATTTGGCTGGAGATGTCGCAGCAGGAGTGCTTCGAACACCTTGGAGACGGTCGGCAGCAGTGTGATCTGCCGATAGCTCTCCGGCTTCAGGATATTCTTTCCCGCTTTGGGCAGCATAATGACGCGCCCTTCCTTCCACGAAGCGGGAAAGGTCCCCGTGCGCAGTATCGCCGTAAACAGGCGCGCCAGCGCCGCCACCATACGTTACGGCAGGTGGCGCACCGCTGCCTGTGTACTGGCTGGATCTCCGCCCTGGGACCTCGAGGCGAAAGTACTCGCGTCATTGTATCGGTGGCGCGAGGAAGCGAGGGCGCGGGGTGAGCGACCGATGCAGCGACACATGGAGCTGTAGGTCTCAGCTTCGCGAGGTCCTGGTGGTGGAATGGCGGGACAGGCTTACACGCCCTACCGCTGGCCTCGTCACCATCGAGGCGGTCCGGCCGGTGCTCGAGCGCTGGCTCGGGAGGAGGCACGGCTCCCTGTCGTTTCGGGTGACGAGGTGCTCTCGGGGCATGGTTGCTTCGGGAAGTACCTGTGTCGCATAAACAGGGAGCCTGACGCCCGGTGTCACCACTGCGTCGACTGCCGAGAGGACACGGCGCGGCATACGCTGGCAGAGTGTGCCGCCTGGTAGGAGCCGCGCCGTGCCCTCATCTCAGAAGTAGGCAGTGACCTGTCGCTGCCGGCCGTGGTCGAGTCGATGGTCGGCAGCGAAGAGTCCTGGGACGCAGTGGTTTCCTTCTGCGAAACAGTCGTCTCGCAGAAGGAGGCTGCGGAAAGGGAGAGGGAGATCTCGTCCACTCACCCGGCTTGCAGCAAGCGCACCGGGCGTTGGCGGAGGGCGGACAACGCCCTCTTCCAGCCCCCCTAAATGGGTCCAGGGGCGACGGACTCGGGGACGTCCGTTGCCCCCCACACATCAGGACCCGAGGTGGCGGCGCGTAGTGTTCCACGCGCGCCCCTCTTAGACGTCGCGGGGGGAGTCTAACACCTCACTCCCCTCCCTGACCCGAGGAGGCCCGCGGTGGCGGGCTGGCACTAGTCGGGGGTTGCGGAAGGATCGTACGTTCCCGTGACCCCCGGCGTAGGTGTGATATGGAACACCGGGGTGGTTTTTAGTCAGTAAGAGTCTGACAGACACCGCCGCCCGCCCCAGGGCGGTGGACATCCATGAGGACTTTCCACCCCGGAAACAAAAAAAAAAGGTGGCGCAGCGCTGTGTTGGTAATACCGTCAGCACCGGGGGCCTTCCTGGACTTCGTTCTTAGGATGGGGTCTTCATCGGGAGCTATAGGCGTGGCGAAGTAGTCTCCCAGGTGTTTCTCGACTGCTGCGAGATGGTCGGTGTCGCTGGTCGAGTTGGGGCGGAACTGACGCTCCAGGTGCTCGGCGAAGACCTCCGCCCGGTCCTCCGCTACATATTTGAGCGCCCCGCCGCTGTTAAGCAGCGGTCGTACCGGGGCTGGGGTATTCGAAAGTTGGCCGCAGAGTTTGTGAATCGACGGCTAACTGCCCGACGTGGCGTCTATTCTTTCCTCTTAGCCCGCGGCGGTGTGAGCCTTGAGCTCGGCCTTGACCTTCTTCGCGAGACGGTTGAGCTGCGTTTTGAGCGTCGGACAACGTAGCTGTTGCCACTGTTTGCGGAGGCACCTCTCCTCGGCGATCATCGCATTAATGTGCGCCGGCAGGGGCGGCAATAGCCCTCTCCCCTGCGGCTGCGTGCTCGTCGCCGTCTGTAAGGCACTCTGTATGCAAACAGTGACGTCATCCACCATTGTGTCTACGTCCGCGGAGGTAGTAATGGGCCGAGTCGGCGTGGTGGTCTCTACTTCCTGTGCGAACTTGGTCCAGTCCATGTGTCGGCGTGGCGCTACGGGCTTCAGTTGGGTCGGCGTCTCTGATAAGACGACGAGTACAGGTTGGTGGTCCGACTGTAACTCGTCGTCTATCACTTGCTGCGTGATCTGGTGGCGTAGCCCTCGGTGGAAAAATTAGGTAATTTGTTGATTCATATCGGTTTATTTAAATGTTGATCAAGATCAGCCTAACTAATCGCTTGCGTTATTCGTGTGTGACATACTTCTGAAAGGTAACACAGTAAATTACCTACCTGTTTATGTCCAGCACGTCCGGAGTATTTCGGGCGACATCCGGGTAGTGAGTCGGCATCTCTGGGCCGGACACCGTATAGCCGAAGGCTCCTGCGTCCGCGAAGAGTCGTCTCCCCTCGGTATTTGCCTGCAGTGAGTTCCACGCCGGGTGCTTACATTTCCAGTCGCCGGCGAGGATGGCGGCGCGCGGCGTGCCAACAAGTAGGGCCCGCAGCTCAGCTAAGTCCAAGCGAGCCGTGGGCGGTTTGTAGCACGCATACACATTGATGTCCTCGCCGGCTACATGTAGCTGCACACCCAGCGCGTAAAAGCTGCTAGGCGACGGCAAGGGGAGCTCTTGATGGACGACCCTTCGCCTCACAAGTACCACCAGTGAGCCGACCTTTCGTCCTTCCTATAAACGAGATATCCCGCGAATCTGACCTTGTCCTCGGGTCCCAGGAGAGTCTCGCTTATTAGCGCCACGTCGACATCCTGTTCCCGAAGGAGTCGGCGGAGGGGGCGACCTTATCCCTTAGGGCGCGGGCGTTCCAGTGAATCACCCTTAATGATCTAGCCATGGTAAAGCGTCAATAGCGTGGCCAGACCATCAAGGATGACCGTTTCCACGTCCTGTCCCTGCCTTAAGGCCTTGATAAGGTCCATCAGAAGCTGTATGGCACAGGTCGTAAACTCCTCTTTCTCGGGTTGGCTTCTCATTGTTTTGTTAGCGCCGGAGGCGCCGCGGCTGGCTTTCTCAGTGAACTGTTGAAGTTCGGCCTGTTGCCGCGGCGCTGTGCCGGCCCTAGATGTAGGTTTGTTGTTGTCTACGGCCTGTGCCCTGTGCAGGGGCGGCCGTATAGATCTCTTCCTGGGTCGCTGGGAGGGGGGGTGGGGATTCTTACCCCGTCCTCTTTTTTTCCCCTACGTCCCTTCTTCCTCCGCCGGGAGGAGGAGGCTTGGGTCCTCTCTGCTTCCAGTGGCTTGTCTAGCGGTCGCGTCTGGGCCGCTTGTGGTTGGCGCGTAGTGGTGGAGTGCACATGTGCGAGCTGTCTAAAGCGTTGGCACCTGTGGCACTGAGCGGGCTCACGTTACTATGGGCCAAAGTTCTGCATGCTCACCTTAAAGGCGATAATCGCATAGCACGGTTCACGAATCGATCGCACAATGCATGCGTTTGTACCAATAGGATGCACGAACCGTGTTTTAGTCGTGTGCGTATTAGTATAATGATCTATAGAAGTGTGCCACTCTCACTAGGAGCGTGCTACCTCGGGATCGAGAGCCTGGATGAGTTCGTGCGGCGCCTCGCGAAGGGAATGTTCGCGCGTGCCGACGCATCGACCTGGCCACACGTCCAGGACATTGCGCCCTGGCACGCGCGACCCCCCGACGCGAAACCCTTGCCCCGTGACCTGGTAGCGGACGACGACCCCACAACACCGGACTGACGCCTCTAGTGAGCCGCATCCAGGCTACACGCGGCTTACTAGACTCAACTGAACTCTACACACATAACATACACTCGCTGCGTAGCGTGTTCTAAGTTAATATAGGCATGTTGCGCAGCGAACGCAGACAACCTTAACTACACAGACACCGAACTCACACGCGTAGGCGCAGCGCGGGCCGCGATACGCGTAGACACTGGGCGGTGTTACACAACACATTACCGCCCACACACACACGACTGCTCCTTAGCTCGGAACGTAACCGGCTGGCTCTGGATACGGGACGGGCGGGAGCAACACACCTATATTCTGTAGGAGCGTCGAGTCGGCACCTCTGTCGCTGGTCGTCCCCCGCTGGGCCTCCCCCGGGTAACTGGGGGTCTCACCTGGCGGGGACTGACCGCCGAGGTGTCGTGAAGAAAGCGGCGCCATGAGTCGGCGCCGCGGCGCGCCTACAGAAATACACATAGCAACTACTCATAAAAAAACTCTGCGGCCGGGGGGCATAGCCCCGGTACCGCTCGCCTCGCCCCCTTGCGGGGGCGACGCGATCTCCTGATCTAGGAGCGTGCTATGCTCACTAAAATGTTTGTGAGACGATTTTCTTAATGGGCATGGCCAGCGTGAGCTCTTTATGAATTCTTATTTTGTTATTGACAAGAAGTAATTTTAATACTCATATCTTCTGTTTCGTTTGTTTGGTTTGCAAATGTTATTATTGATATTGCTGTATTAAATTAGTATCAACTTTCCACAAAAATAGAATAATTTGGAATAAGAAATGTCAAACTATTACAATTTACATATCTATTACATCCACTTTAATTATGTTCCTCTCTCTATCGGGGCTATAAATTTTCGTTACTTAAGAACACTTTCACTTGACTGCCTCCCCAATTTTCACCATATCCTATGCGATGCCGCCATACAAATCGGAGCCAATGCACTAGGTGCGTTGACCGGCACTGCATAAAGGTATTCTTTTTACTCGTGCAGTGCTATTGAAAAGTAAATAACTATATTTCTATGTGATTATACTTGGGAATACGTATATGTCAAGAAAGAAGCAACTTACGTAATTTTATTAGAAATTGACAACATATTTTGGTGTCTTTTTCTTTTATTGCTCTATGTTTTGATTAAAATAGCACAATTACAGTAATCATTCTGAACCAATACTTGGCGCAGTTCATACAATGTTATCAGAGCTTTTTGTTTACAGCTGCCGCAACTTTTGCCGTAATGCCAACGTATGACCCTTGTATTAAGCCGCCCTATTGTTTAACCGGATTTCCAGACATTCCCACTAAATAACAATGGGACTTAAATGATGAACTTATTTTTATTGCAATTGCAAAAGTTGCGGCAGCTAACATAGAGCAATAAAAGAATAAAAATAAGTTCATTATCTTAATCCCAATATTATTTAGTGACAATGTCTGGACACCCGTTAAATAATAGGACGGCTTAAAACAAGGGCGTACGGCCATACGTTGGCGAAAAGATAACCAATTTTATTACCTTAGGATTATCTCAATGTTTTGCAGTTGTTACTTGTATTTGGTTTAATACTTTTAACAGTTGTAATATTCGTTTTATCAATTAATTTATCACACCGTTGATTTGATTTTAAATATAACGAGATTTCACGAGCAATGTATCTGTCTAATGAACGATTTAATAGAATTTTTAAGTAATATTATGACCCGTCATGTATCATACGTTTTCGGCTGAAATGGCTTACTACACGATAATTTCCATAATTAATTGACATCACTTGATCATCTTTCAACCAAAGCTCTGTTAAACAAATGACATCAAACTTGGTGTTTTCCAAAAACAATTCTATTTCCAGTAATTTGGAAGCGCAACCTTGGATATTTTGTTTAAATAATTTTAAAATATGTTGAAACCCTTTAGTTTCCTAGTATTATTAATTATATTCTGTAATAATAATTGGTTACTTGAAGGGGTAACTTCTGTTGTCCCACTGACTTGTTTAAAGTATTATCAGGAGATATCTCCACAACTACAACTGGAGGGTCTAGATTGCCCGTATAAGTTCCAGCAGGAGGGAAATACCCTATCTGACTGGTAGTGGCTTCCAAGGATGTTGGCATTGTAGGTGGATCCTAGGTGGTTAGTATAACTATGCAACACAGATTTGTCACTAATACTAGAATTTGTTATATTAGGCTATAACCTCGTTAATATTATATGCTATCAACATAGCAATCAGATAAAGTTCTCTGAGTTAACTTAAAACCACTAACAAACTTGTTAGTGTCAAAATACAATAATTTGTCACTATGACAACATGTCAGCTTGTGAATAGTTTTATTCAACTTATAAATGTAATTATTTTCATTATGTGATAAAGTATCAAAGTAAGGAACAGCACAACATTAGCTTTCCTATTTTTAACTCTAATAAGGTGTTTACACCATCCACTATGTCCTTTCTGGTAATACCAGTGCTATTATCTAATAGCAAAACCATAGTAGAATATTTATCTAGGTTTGTGTTGGCAATTCTTTTAATAAATTGTTTAAAACTTATGTTATGATAACTATGATTGGTAAAACTATGGCTAAGGTAATTGAGTAAAATTCTTCCAAAGCCAGAACCTAACTCGTCAGAAAAGAATATTGATTTGTTTATCTGTGAGGTGTCTGCTGAAAGAGCCAATACTGGAGGGGACAAGACAGGCTGAGGCTGAAGAGGTGGTCGTTGGCTGGCACAGCTGCATGAAAGATCATTAGTCAGAGACTCATACCTTTCAGCATTGTTCTTCACCAAATCCAGTAGTTCCTCAGCCTCAAACAAGCGGTCACTTAGTTGTTGTTGTGAAGTTTCATAGTTTTCAAAAATATCCTTCAGCAAGTGCTGTGATATAGTGTGTAATATATCATTATAGAGGAGCTAGATATCAGTATCATACTTCTCCCTACATTTATCTAATTCAATAGTACAAATATAAATGCGTACAAATGTAAGTGTGCTGCTAATTATGATAATGATAAAAGATGGGCGGCCCCGGCCGGGACATTTGTCAGGAATCTAATTAGCGATCAGATTAATAACCGCCCCGGGCTGAAAGATTCGCCTCACGGTACTGCGGGCGGGCGCCGTAGACACATTTATTTCTTAAAACTGAATTATGCGATACATTAATATTATAAATGATTTTATTTTGTAAGTAGGTTTGTACAAACACATTTACACGTCAATCATATTTTAAAACCAGATGAGGTCGGCGTTTCCTATCTAACTAGTCTGAGAAGAAAGGCCGAAACAAACTCAGAGGTCACAGTCTCTTTTAAAGTCCAGACATAATCTTGGTCAGATCATATGAAGACCATGTAGATCGATGTCTGAGAGATGGTCTTTTGAGGAAAGAACCACACAGATTGAGAGGACCTGTCCAGTCAGTGCACGCATTTGTCAGAAAGCGTGCAGCTCAACTCAAAACTTAACGAGCTCGACGATTCGACGAACTATACAGAAAAAAGGACATTTGGGTAGGCCACATTAATTACTCAAACTGCCAGACCATGACAAAAACTAACAGAACAAAGAGAAAAATAAAAAATAATATAAATAAAATGACCCACATAGTCTTCACATTCACAATAATTAAAATAATAGAATAAGTACTTTACAATGTAAGCAAATGTCATAGTATACATATATAATATTAATGATTGTCAGAGTGTATATAAAAAAAAACAACTTTAAAACAGAAAAAAAAAAAAAACATTCAATATGTAAAAATTGGAAGCAGCTTAATCCCAAGCCTTTTTGTCCTCGTTATAATCCTTAACGGTATAAAAGGCTTTCTGGCACAACTTATGTTTCATGAATGATTAGAATTTATTATGGCTTAGATCTTGAACGGGGCTTGGAACTTTATTATAAAAGCGTATACATTGGCATCTGAGCGAGCCACCTATTTTCTTGAGCCTTGTTGTAGGTACAACAAATTTCTGTTTGTTCCTAGTATTTCAAACTAAAAGTATGCCAATACTTGCAGAAATTAAGCTACGAGGAGACGGAACAATATTAATATACTTACCGCTCTAAGAATACGGCTAAGAGTTCAGAAAACCAAGACACTCACTACATAGCTCACCTACACATGCATACTCACACTTACACACCCACCGCATAATTATTCTCACACACGCACCTACATACATATACACCACACACACTCTCACATTGTCAAATACATACACCACACACACACACACCCTCACGAACACACATAAACTCAATCCATGTAATTAATTTAGGATTAAAATTATGTACTTTGCAAATTCTTATATATAGGTAGATTACAATTTTTACCTGTTTGCAAATTTTTTTATAGATTTTTATACTTACCTATTTGCAAATTCTTATATAGATTACTTATCAGCTTTTATTCTGTATTTCTTTAGTACTGATTTAATTATTTAGGCCTCTATTGTTTGGCACCTATTCTTGCATTATAATAGGAGGAATAGAGGGGAATGGTGCTGATAGCCGAAACACAGGCTAGTTCGGCTACAGACGCTAATCTCTTTACCTACACTGCAATTATTGCCACATTGTTATTTAAAGTAGTACTAAGTGTTTGGAAATAAACTATTATTATTATTATGTCATTTATTCATTTAATTGTCTTATTTTATTATATTTTTACATATTAGTATAAAAACAAAAACAAAACACTTAAAAATATAAAAAAATAGTGATCCACCGGTGTCGGGAGCAGAGTCCAAGCTACCGGTGGTTAGGGCTCCAGAGATAGAAACCTCCTCACAATGCGAGCCGTATCGAGGAGTACTGTCTTCTGAATCAGGCCCTTGATCCAACCGCCTAACGAGAGCCTCGATAGACGTTGATCGAGGCTTTCGGTCATCAGGCCATTGGCCGATACGACAATCGGCACAATGACAGTCGAGCTCACATTCCACATGTCAACAACCTCGTGTGCTAAGTCAAGATATTTGATTTGTTCATCTTTCTCAGCTTTCACGAGGTTCCCGTCATGTGGAATGGAACATCAACAATCATTGCGCGGCGCACTAATCGATCTATCACCACTATATCAGGTTTGTTGGCGACGACAGTCCTGTCAGTGATGATAGACCCGATCCCAGTACAACGTGACATGGTCATTTTCGAGAACTGGGTCGAGCCCATAATTGTAATATGGTACCTCAGAGTCGACAAGTTTATATTTCAAAGCAAGTTGCTGGTGAATAATCCTGGCTACTTGGTTATGCCTGTGCAAGTACTCGCTGTTAGCCAGACGAGAACAACCAGAGATAATATGTCTGATGGATTCACCCGGACGGTGGCATGCCCGACACACGTCAGCCGTCCCGTCCTTCATAATATGTCTCCGGTAGTTATTCGTCAAGATAACTTCGTTCATAATTGCACAGACGAAACCTTCAGTTTTCCCGAAGAGGTCACTGAAACGCAGCCAGGATACGGACGCTAAGAAATCTACACCGGGCTCATGAAGAGCCCGATAGAAGCGCCCGTGAAGCTCCTTGCTTTGCCATACCTGCTTGCGGTCATCGGTAGTAAGTACTACAGGTTTGCGCCAGTTCTCTTTCGCCATGGAGAGTGGGGTGAGCCCCTTGTCCATTGCGACCACATCACGGTGCATACTCACTTCGGCTTTTAAAAAATATTCCCTGAGACTGCACACCTCGCGGTTGTGGAGGGTCTTCGCATTTAAAAATCCTCGACCCCCACACTTCCGCGGGATATACAGTCTCATCACCGATGATCGTGGGTGATGCATCCGGTTTGCGGTCAGCAGTGTACGGACCCTTCTATCTAGGGCGTCGAGTTCAGTCTGAGTCCATTTGAGTATGCCGAAAGAGTACATCAAAACCGGCATGACCCAACCATTGAAGGCGCGCACTTTATTTCTGAAGAAGCGTTATTTTTGAAGCTTAGCATCCAAAGTTATGCCCAAGAATACTGTGCTGTCACTATAAATACAATCTCTCGATCTCCCGCCTGATACCATTGTGTAAACCAAGATAGCGCAGTGGATGTACCAACACATGTTACACTGGGTACAGTTAACTCTATTTTAATAAGACTATCGATCGGGCCATTGTTACAAAATATATCTTAATAATACCAACTTGTTATTATATTACATTATTTATTATATTGCAACTAGTTATACTAGCATAGCTATTTGAACAGTTGCGCTACGCCAACTGTCTCGTGGCCAACTTTATCTATAACATAACAACTAGGCAGCGCCTGTGTCGGGGTCTGGGTTGCTACATCTATAACATAACAACTAGGCAGCGCCTGTCTCGGGGTCAGGGTTGCTACATCTATAACATAACAACTAGGCAGCGCCTGTCTCGGGGTCGGGGTTGCTACATCTGTAACATAAGAACTAGGAGCGCCTGTCTCGGGGTCAGGGTTGCTACATCTATAACATAAAAACTAGGTAGCGCTGTCTCGGGGTCAGGGTTGCTACATCTATAACATAACAACTAGGCAGCGCCTGTGTCGGGATCAGGGTTGCTACATTTATAACATAACAACTAGGCAGCGCCTGTCTCGGGGTCAGGGTTGCTACATCTATAACATAACAACTAGGCAGCGCCTGTGTCGGGGTCAGGGTTGCTACATCTATAACATAACAACTAGGCAGCGCCTGTCTCGGGGTCAGGGTTGCTACATCTCTCTGGCGTCCGGCCCTGGTCCAGGCCATGGTACGGAGCGAGAGTGAATGGGAGGCCGTCACCTCCTTCTGCGAAGCAAAAAATGCTCGCGAAGGAGGAGGCGGCGCGCGTGATGGAGAGGAAATCTCTGCACCTTCACGCGCCTAGCCGCCGCAGGAGACTCCCTGGACGGGAGTCAACAGCCGACTTCCGGCCACCGTAGGCGCGGGCTTGCGGGCGGCGAGCAATGGGCAGCTCGCCGCCCGGTAAGGTCCACGCCCGAGTCGACGGCGCGTTGTGTTCCACGCGCGCCTCAAAGAGATGTCAGCACGAACTGACGGGGTCCGCTAGGGCCGATGCCGCCAGGGCTGCGGGTGGTTCGAAAGAGATACCGTGGCCCCTGGCATAGGCAACTGAAGGAACACGGGTGGGTTTTAGCCAGTAAAAGTCTGACGTGCCCTTCCGCTCAGCCCAGAGCGGTAGAGGTTATTTGATGATTTCCCACCCAAAAAAAAAAGGAGTAAATATGTCTATCTAGTATAGTTGTTCTATATAGTTAATTGCAAGGTTCCTTGGGTACAGGCATATATTTACTGATGGATCCAAAAATAATAGAAATGTTTCGTTAGCTATATATCAACCTCATCTTACTGTTGGACATGGAGTTCGGTTTTCTGGAGCCATGTCTATATTTACATCACAATCTTTAGCCATTTTATCAGCTCTGCAGTATATTCATGAAAAGAATCTTGGACACACAACTTAGCTTATAGTGACCGACTGTATGAGTGTTCTCATGGCCTTAGAAAATCCGAAACTGGACGCTAATACTGGACATATTTTATATGAGATTCGGAATTTATATTAAACTTATTATAAATCCTCCAGAACAAAGATCAGCATCTTTGTTCTGGAGGATTTATAATAAGTTTAATATGGACACCCTCCCACATAGGAGTAGCAGGAAACGAAAACGCAGATTATCTTGCAAGAGTTATTATTGAGGTTGACGTTGACATTCCAGGGACAAGAAATGTTGCCATACCAAGTTCCGACCTTTACTAAATTACATGAACATAACACCTGTATTTGGCATGAGAACTGGCAAGAAACACTAAGAACTAAAGGAAAATAGTATGCGAAAATAAATCAAACCATTGGTTCTGCGCCCTGGTTCACCAGATCTGTTCTTCCTAAGAGCAGAAAATTTTATACTTCTTTAAGTCGTCTTAGACTGGGAAATGGAAGATTCAATGCATATTTAACCAGAATGAAAATTATAACATCACCTGTTTGTATCAATTGTGACTTAGGAAGTGATCAGACCCTGGATCATATAATTTTTTAATGCCCTGCATATGATTTACAAAGAATTCCTTTAATTGATAAATTATTGGAAATATATAAAACGCCAGCAAGCATCCCGCGCGGCATTCAAGGTTTGCTGGAAAATTACAGTACATACATAGCACTGTATAAATTTATTGACAGCACTGGATAGGCAATTTGACCGTTCGGGACGACTTCATAGAAGGATATGACCCGGATATGACCTTACTACACAACATGATTATGACGAATACACGGATATGACACCATATTATTATGATTTTGACTAATGAATATTGAAGACGTGGCTCTGGCCTAAAATAAATTTAAAACAAGGTATAAACTACTAAGGACGAGGCTGTGGCTTTATTTACTTTTGGACAAGAAGGATGTAACCGAAGACGAGGCTTTGGCCTTACTTAGTTTTTAACAAGAAGGATGTAACTGAAGACGAGGCTTTGGCCTTACTTTTGGTCAAGAAGGACAATAAGCACTGAAGACAAGGCGGTAGCCTGCCCGAGTAGGGCGAAGGGGGGAAAAAAACAAGACAAGTGACAACAGCACTTCATCAATTATATTTAATCAGTTTCTTTCGAATTGCATGAAATTGATATATCTATTCCTCTTCCTGGTCCATTCCTCTTTTTAGTTTATATTAATGATTTACCCCAATTACTTCAAAATCAACCGAAGATGGTGTTATTTGCAGATGACACATCATTGATCTTTAAAATAGACCGACGGTCACAAAAACCTTGTGAAATATTGCAATTAAATGAAAGAAAATTTAAAACTTATATGCAATTACACTTTGTAAGCAAGGATATTACAAATTAGAGGATTATATCCAAGATAAGAATGCTTGGAAACATGCTGGTCTTGCTCCATAGGACAATCTCTAGAGTCTAGACAAAATCAAATTGGTTGCTAATATAATTGTATAATTTATTCTTTTCTTTTTTCTTTGACATTGATTTACATTCTGTAATTACTTGGGGTCACACCCGGACTTATTACTCCTTATTTATTTATGAAAATCGTCTACGTTTGGAATGTTTGTGAATATGTGAGCACCATGTATCTATCACATAGTTGATCTATATGTCATGGTTACATTTATCCATTTTAATTCTTTTACCTATTGTGGTATAGTAATTTTATTTTTGGGTGCATCGTCTTCACATATAATTATATAAATAATGTATGCAATATATTGTAAAACATTTTAAAAGAGTAACGGTGGAGTTTCTTGCCCATTCTTCTCCATACGAAAACTACCTTTTGGAAGGGGCGACTAGAATCAATTTTATTTTAATTTTATTTTTGACGGTCAAAAGTGCCTTTTATGTGCCTATTTGAAATAAATGATTTGACTTTGACATGAATGTTAATAATTATACCATTTTAATCTAGACATCTTATGAAACAAATAAACATGCGTTTTACTAATATTTTTAATTTTAATATTTGTAATCGGTAGCTTGGACCCTGTTCCCGATACTGGTGGGCTACTATTTTTAATATATTATTTGTAATTATTATTGTGCTATTTTTATTAAGTTAAATTTATATTCTACTAATTTTTGAATCAACATTTTGTATCAAAATCTTGTTGTTTTTATATTGTTATAATGCAAATAAAGTTAAATTTTGTTGTTTAAATCTGTAAGAGGAAGGCGCTGATGTCCGTCACACAGTTTACACTAGCTCGGACATCATCGTTTACTCTATCCTTTAAAAGTCAAACTTTTTATACTGTTTTTTTTTTTTAATGGGATAGAAGATTTTTGTACCCTCCTTTCTGATAATAAACAATTATTACTATTAATTATTATTATAATTACTAATAGATGCCAAAATTTTTGGAGGACCTAATCGCCGAACGAAAAAAACTCCATTTATCTACATTCTGCTGGAAAAGGAGCAGTTACGTTTGCATGCGAATGGTCAAAGATATTTTTACCATATCACTACAATGTTCTCATAGTGTAGTTTTTCTGCTTAAATTATAAATACCTACGTCAAAACAATGCATGATAAAAAAGGCTACTGAGAAGCAAGGGTTATGAGTTTGATTCCATAAAATATATTGGCCATTGAATCCTTGTTGAGCATAAGATTGCACTAGGCATTAGGCCTGAAACTGCGTTAAGCGGGCGCCCGCGACGGGCAACCGTCGCGTGTCTACGCGTGTGGACACGCGGGTGGGCTCCGTGGGAACGCGACGGTCCCCAAGGGGACCCGTCGCGGAGACCGGATTATTTTAATTACGCAGTGTCCCTAGTTCAATTTTAACGGTGTTCATGTATAGTCGTGTCGATGGAGAACTTAATATATTATTACGTAGCAAAACGACGACTAGCAAAAATAAAAACGACAGCCAGTAAGCCCGTTTATTGAATCTAGGTTGCTGGTCGGGGAATTTGTTGTAAAGTTCAGTAATTAAGAGAAAATGATAACTCATTTTACAAATATTTTAAAGTTTCGGTACAGGTTTATGACGAATTATTTTAGAAACTGGAACCATATTTGAAGATCAAAAATTTTAAAGTAAAATCTGTATCAGTCATATCACCAATGGAAAGGTTGGCAATAACATTGCGGTAAGTAAAAAATTATAATTTGTTCTTCATCATCTTTATTTTTGCTTATACTAATTAACATTATTTCCTTGCTCATTAATCACGATTATAATCACAGTTTTTCACTCGTACATTCTTAGTATTATTATTACTAATTAACATTATTTCTTTGCTCTTAAATCACTTTTATAATCACAGTTTTTTACTCGTACATTATTTACTATTATCACTAATTAGCATTATTTCTTTGCTTATGAATCAAAATAACATTTTTTAGTACAATACTAATTATTACTAATTTTATTATAATTTTTTCTATACAGATAGTGTATACCGAATCACATATGTTCTTTTTACTTATTCAGGGTATCGCATTGAAAGAGGATAATTTTCTTCAGATTAAGTCGATACTAAATGAGACAAACACATTTTCTAAAGTATCACAAAATTTAGACAAAAAAATGTGTGTCTTAAAAAATATCCAGTTTCGACTACCATTATCCACCATCAATGAGACATTCTTTAAAGGTATTATTTATTATTAATACAGTACTTACTAAAGCAGTTTAGAGCATTCTTAATAATATTCTCGAAGTCTTCAATCTCATTTAATTCTAAATAATCTTCTATTGTACCTATCTGTGTTTTGAGTTTCTGTTCTGATATTAAATGATCTTAAATCAATCGTGCTAATTGTATTTTGCGTTTCCGATAAACCCATAATAATTTATGGTAAATCATCCAGAGTAATAACTGTTACTTTTTCGATGTCAATCAAAGCTTCTAACACTTGGGTTCGAAATAATAATTTTTTAAATGTATTAAATGTTTTGACTGTTGGAAATAAAGATTTAAAAAAATTCAAGTCTTCGTCATCAGCATCAACATTGTTTTGTTTTACACACTGCAACAATTCTTTTTCAAAAAGAGTTGGTGATGATTGGCGTTTACGTTTTCGTGATGATTCTGGCTCTGTATTATTATTTGTACGTTCAAGATCTGAATTTCCGGTACTGGTGCTGGGTACTGAGATGTTATTATTTGCATTTGTTGATGAGTCTTGATCTTCACTCTGATTTTCTATAGATTCATCTGCTTCATTACTTGAGTTCGAATCTAAAAAGGTTAACATTTCAAAATAAATGTATTTCTTGCCTGTTTTAGCACCTGAACCTGATTTCAGTTTTTTTTACTTGCTTTCACTTTCATATATGTGTCTCTTGCAGTTTTCCATCGTGATTGCACTTTTGTGACTGAAACAATAAAAAAAAATACAGGTACGTGACAAGCGGACATACTTTCGTGGACCTACATCTGGCGTATCAGGCAGGAATAACCACAATCAGAAAAATAGTGAAAGAAGTCTGTCAACTTATAAATGAAAGGTTGAAGGAAGACTGCATGCCATTGTTTTCCCGTGCGCGATGGGAAGAGATAGCAGATGGTTTTGTGACGCAAGCTAATTTTCCCAACTGTATTGGTGCAATACATGGGAAACATATACGTATTGTAAGACCTCCTCACAGCGGTTCACTTTACTACAGTTATAAGCATTATTATTCCATTGTTATACTTGCAATGTGTAACGCAAATAATGTGTTTACCTACATAAATGTGGGGATACAGGGTAAATAATCTGATTCTGCAATTTTCACCCAAAGCCGCTTGTTCCAACAAATGAATCCTCCTTCTCCTGCTAAAGCGTTACCAGTGCTACACAACAATAAATCAACCAACACTGTAGCAACCGTACCAATACCCTACGTTGTTGTACGAGATGAAGCATTTGGGTTGTCTAGCTATGTCATGCGGCCATATGCTCAAGCTCTCAATTTGGACCATAAGAAAAAAATATTTAATTATAGGTTAACAAGAGCGCGACGTTATATTGAATCAACTTTTGGTATCATGGCTAATAAATTTGGAATACTTCATCGTCCTTTAAACGTTTCAAAAGAGAACGCCATTTGTTTTGTTAAAGCGGTATGTATTCTGCATAATTTTATTAGATCTAAACAAGATGGCAATCATGTCGACGATGTTGTCGGTACACCACGCCATATTCGGGATGTCGACTATGGGTTTGGGAATACCCAAAGAGATGCGTATACAATACGCGATAAATTCGCTGATTATTTCGTCACAGATGGTAAGGTATCGTGGCAAGATCATAGTATTTTTTGAGACGTCCTCGAGCCTCACTGTATGAAGTAAAGGCACACTTGTTCATCCATCCTTTACTTTAGGTATATTAGTGGACAAAACCAAACAGGGATGATAGGTATCGAGACACGACACAATAATAATTAATATAATTCTAGCTTAGTCTAAAGTAACCTTGTATAATAAGTATCAATACCTACCCGTAGATTTATTATAATTACACATTGAGAACACAAATAGTATGTAAGTACCTACTTACCTAAAATATATTAGTAAAAAATACGTTTACCTGTTGTTTTTTTTTCCGCCTCGCCGAAATTTTCAAAATTTTCAAACACTTCTTTGCAAATTTCTACCCATGCCGCTGTTCGTGCATCTCGGTCTGTATACAGTTCATTCGCTTGGTTCCATATGGCATGGTGACACGTCACTTCCACAATTACCCTTTCTGTATCGAAAGACATTGTCCTTGATTTTCTCCGAGCGTGCGTGCGACTCGTATCACCTAGCGTTATTGACCGAACAAGCCCGTGCGTGTTACTGCTGGCGGGCACCGCGCGTGCCCCCGCGACGGGTTCCGTCGCACAGAGGCGGGCCCCGTTGCGTGGGTGGGGGGCGCGCCTCCCCGTGACGGACGCCCGCGCAGGTCCCCGCGACGGAGCACTTTAGTAAGAAACCGCGCGGGTGCCTGCTTAACGCAGTTTCAGGCCTTAGGTACTTATTTACAATGTTTAATAACTATAATACTAAAATAAGAAAAATATTGATTTACAAATTTCCTTTATTCATTTCAAAAGGGTTATTAATTTTCCTATATCATAGTATAAAAGATGTTTTATTTCCCGGATCATATGTTACATTATGTCGGCGCAGCATGTCCTCATTTAAGTCTTGTGCACGGAGGTGTAATGGATTCCAATCGAGCATATCCCAGTATCAACCGATGTTATGTTGTCGAAAGCTTGCGCATCGTGCGAGAAGATGGCTGCATCGAGAATGTCATAGTCCGCACCGCACGGTTAGGTCGCGAGGGTAGACCCGTCTGGTGTATGGTGCAGACGTCGGAGATACAGAGGTCGCAGACGAGTATTCCCGTCCCTTCGCCTCTCGTCTGGTTGAGTGCGGTCATTTTAAAGTTGAGGTCCCCGATGGTGATGTTTGAAGCTTCGAGCTCATCACTAAGCGCTGCGGCGTCGAAGTGCCCTGATCAGTGCGGTATGTATATCCCCTAAAAAGCGACGCCTTCGATGAGGCGGTCTCTTATTTCGGTATCTGGGGCTACGACGGTCTGACTCCAACATATTCCTCGCATCACATACATGGCTGTAGTTAGATGCAACGTGATTGAGTACGTGTTCTTATCGTAGTTCAGGAGACTTATGCGATTTTGGAAAAATCGAACCGGCACTCGTTGACTACGATTATATGTGGTTTATAAGGATCGGCTTAGGGTTTTAGCTCGAGGAATTTACCTTTCAATCCTTGCACATTGATGAGCAGTATGCGCAACTTATGATATTGATTTTGAGTACTAGATCAAAATAAGAAAAATATTAATTAAAAAATTCCCTGTACTCATTTCAAAAGGCTTATTTATTTCCCCAGTGCGACGCCGTTGGTTTCTTGTACTCGTCACACAGACAAATATTAGGGGTTAAAGTATGAAATTGCCGATTTGTACTGAAAAATTTAAATTCGTTTTTTTTTAAATTTAACATATTTATTTAATCAAAATAATTACCATTATTATCTATACATTGCTGCCATCTAATAGGAAGGTCATTTATGCCTTTGCGATAAAACTATCGTGATCTAGATTCGACAAACTGTGTGAAAGCATTTTGTGCTGCCTCCTGAGAAGAAAACTTTTTATCACGTAGAAAATTGTCCAAATCACGAAAAAAATGGTAGTCCGTTGGAGCAAGGTCTGGCGAATACGGAGGGTGACGAATGGTTTCTAATTGCAGTTCCTGTAGACGGTTCCGTAAAACGGTTTCTCGTGCTGTTTGAGGTCTCGCGTTATCATGGAGCAATAATGGTGAAAATCGATTCATAAGTCGGGGCTGTTTCACTGCTAGTTTTGCTATCATTGTTCGGAGTTCGGCACAGTAGACATCTGCCGTTATTGTCTGACTAAATCGGAGAAAGCTATAGAGAATAACACCATGCTGAGACCACCAAACAGTTACCATTACCTTTTCATTTGGTAAGCTTTGCTTTAGGACACTGTTGCGGCGTTTGACCTGGGGTCAGCCATTGCATTTTTCGCTTACGGTTATCGTAAAAAATCCACTTTTCATCACATGTCACAATTCGACACATGTCAAATCCAATATTCCTTAATTTCTGTATCAATTCAACAAGGCAACACAAGTTTCAACACGCGTTTCGTTCTGCAGATCAGTCAAATCATGAGGCACCCATTTTTCATTTCTTTTATTTTATTTATTTGATGCAAGTGAGTCAATATTGTTGGTAAGGTAACGTTAAGCCATTCCGCTAATTCCTGGGTAGTTTGGCTCCGATCGGCTTCCACCATCTCTTTCAATTCATTGTTATTCACCTGTGTGGGCGGTCTTCCACGTGGTTCGTTCTTCAAATCAAAGTTTCCATCACGAAAGCGTTTAAACCAAAATCGCACGATGCGTTCATTAGCAGTCCCCTCTCCAAACGTGATAACAAAACGTGAAACATTGATATTGCGAGCTGTTTCTGCCGCGTTAGTTCCGCGTTCCGGAACTCGTATTACAAAAATAACTCGAATTTTCGAAGTATCCATCTTTCTTGTCTAAGCTGAATAAAAAAAACAAATGAAAGTCGATAATCGAATCTTGCACATTTTTTAAAAGAAGAACTTCATAGTACCATGTGAAAAAAGTTTCACTCAAAAATTTCAAACCATGAAGGTTCTATGTCAATTCGAAGTACCTATTACAATAAAACGGCAATTTCATACTTTAACCCCTATTAATAAAAAAAATGTGTTGTATGGGATGGGCACTGAATTACAAAACAATGTTGAAAAAGCTCGTATATTAGTAACTTATTCAAGATGGTTTATTTTGACGTTACAGACGTTCAATATTCGTTTTTAAACCCCTGACGCAAAAACGACGGGTTGTTATAAGTTTGACGTGTCTGTGTGTGGGGGGGGGGGGGGGGGGTGAGTGAGTGTGTGTGTGTGTGTATGTCTGTCTGTGGCATCGTAGCTCCCGAACGGATGAACCGATTTTAATTTTGTTTTTTTGTTTGAAAGGTGAATTTGTCGGGAGTGTTTTAAGCTATGTTTGATGAAAATCGGTCCAAGATGGCCGCCGCCACAAAATGGCGGATTACATATTTTTTCACAACTCCCTCAATATGGGTATCAAATGAAAGGGCTTGACTAGTAAAATACTATACACTATGATAAATTTCAAATCCAAGATGGCCGCCACCACAAAATGGCGAATTACATTTTTTTTCACAACTCCCTCTATTTGGGTATCAAATGAAAGTGCTTGACTAGTAGAATACCATACACTATGACAAATTTCAAATCCAAAATGGCCACTACCACAAAATGGCGAATTACAAAAAACCTGACTAAATACCAAATTACCTGAATCTTAAAACGCAAGAAAATAAAAGAAATGATATAACAAGGATTCCCTACAAAAAGCATGAAATAAAAAAATTAATTTAAAATTTAAAAAACCCCCGACAACGTGAAACCTTATAAAAAGAAAAAAATAACCTTGAAATTGTGACCCTACGTAAACATTTTTTGTACACGTCAACATAGCAGGCCTGTTGCAGGCCTGCTAATAAGACGTCATAGTACAAAAAAACAGCTTAGTTTAACTTCTGCCCTGCTATAAGAGCTTATGTTAAGGCCCTTGTTCTTACCATTGCCTTGCTAAAATTCGCGTATATGTAACATGTGCTGGCAGCTGTTAAAGCTAAGCAATGGATTCACGATCAACGAAGTCCGAGTTCGCATCCTAATTATAATGTGTGGCTGCTTTTTGTTTCTTTAATATTTGTATTTTAAGCAAAAACTTGTTAGGTACTTAATATTTATGTTATTTATAATGTATCCGTGCTTATTATTTATTTATAAGAAGTTAAATATTAGTTATTGTATTATTACTTAACTATTTATGTGATTATGTATTTAATTTATCTTTTTTGGCAGGTGGAAATAAAAAAGTCATGCTGAATGATAACAAAAATGTTAATTTTATTTATTTATAAAATTAACAAACTTTTATGAGAATTGTGACGTCACATTCCTGCCTATATAAAAGAAGTTCTCTTGTTTTCCGTTCATAAGATTTTTTTTTGTATAGGTACCCACAATAGCATAACAAGGAAAGGATATTCTATTAAAACAAATATAATTGTTGATACCCACTTATTATAGGTATCGGTATTCAGCAGAGTTTATTGAAAATGAATTGTTCCCGACGAAGCGTCTCCAAAAAACTTAATAAGATATATAATATTTGTTAATGTAATTATCCTAACTCGATATGCCAATATTAAAATGTTTGGATAGCCGGCGTAGCACTACTTGTGCCTACGTACCCAGATAGGGTCTTAATATCGAAATTCTTTATAGTTATTAAGTGTTTTTATATTGTTTTTAGATATCTTAGCTTTAAATCTATCATGGACATTGTAAAGAATGTACTAGATAGGTAATAAAGTTATGTTGGAACCGTGTTTCATTTAACATAGTAGGCACAACCTTGTGAGCATCAAATGGGTGAGCTATATATGGCCAACCTATAGTTTTTTGGTACGTCCAGGTAGCCTAGACCAAGACCTAGTCCAGGACCTAAATTTGGTCAAATAGTCAATTGGGAAGTTCCCTTATTTGATGATCACAAGTTGTCAACAAATATCAAAAGTATGTTTTTGCCGACAGACGTTCAGAGGCGCGTCACGCCCTGAAGAGTTTAGACTTAGGTTTTAAAATGTCAGCTTTCATTCATTTAACAGACCTACTTAAGGTACCAACTTATAGTTTGAGAATCGATTCAAACCTTGGAACTACAAATAAACAACTACTCGCACTATTAAAACTACAGAACCCATTCAAGAGGAGGTGGAGTTTCAGCATATTGTTATGTCCACAATGACCTCAAACATAATTTATCAGAGTCTAAGTACACAGGAGGAAACAACTACTTATGGATACTACTAGAGCGATATGCACTGGAAGTAGGAGTTGTATACAATCCGGCGATACTAACTACACAGATTTTCTTGAGGTTTATGAGTCCCAACTACAACAAAGAAGGAGGGCAATAGTGTTCGGAGATTTTAATATTGATCTATTAAGTAAATACAAAAAGACTAAACAATATAATGAACTCTTAAAGGGAACTGGAAAATCTATTTTAGACCATGTCAGCTCCAACCTGAAAGAAAATCACTTCCACAGAGCAAATATCTGACTCTTCAATGTCAGATCACAAACAAATATATGTTGAACTCAAAAAATCGAAATCCCCTGGAAAAATACGGACCCAATACGAAACAATTGATTTCAAGAAACTACATGATATGCTAGAAAAAACAAACCTGGAAGAATTAGATGATGACTATGCACTACTAGAAAACAAAATAAACCAGTAATTGATAAAAGTAAAACAACAAAGACTAAAATTCTGAACCTACCCAAAAACGACTGGATAAATAGAAACAGTAGATGAGATCAACCAAAGAAACGTATTATGGTCAGAACTAAAGAAGAATCCGACTGACACCAACCTGGAAGCAGAATTTGTTACAAAAAGAGAACATGTTGCCAAGCACATGCAAGATACAAAGAATATTTTCTACTACAAAAAATTTTGCGATTGTATTAATAAACCTATGAAAATGTGGAATTTGGTAAATATCCTAGCAAACAATAAAATTAAACAAAATTGTGCTCCTTCAAAACTGTTGATCGATTCCAAACACATTACAAACCCAACCGAAATTTGCCAGTTTTTTAACAAGTACTTCGCCACTATAGGTCCCCTTTAAGCGAGTGAAATACCTAGATCATTTCATGATGATCACACACATGCTTTACCAAAAACTCCTACCGAAAGCAGTCCAGTGTTATCAACTCTTGATCCGTGTTCTGCAGCTGAAATTACAAAAATAATTTTAAATCTCGACCCTAACTGTAGTACTGGATTAGATAGATCACTACCAAAGCAATAAAATGCATACAAAATATAATAGCGAATAACCTGAGCAAATGCTTCAACAAACTGCTAGCCGAAGGTAATTTTCCCGATACCCTGAAAATGGCGAAGGTAACTCCTATTCACAAATCGGGTTAAAAAATGGACCCAGGTAACTACCGACCTATTTTAGTGTTGCCTTTATTGTGAAAAATATTAAAAAAATCCTATACAACCGATTAGATAAACATTTAACTTCTATTAACTTTCTTTCAGACAGACAACATATACAACACGGGTTTAGACCAAAAAGTAGCGCACTAACAGCTACAGTCGACCTCGTTACTAAAATTAAGCAAATTAGATGGAAAAAACATAATCCTTGGTATATTTATTGACCTCAAAAAAGCGTTCGACACCGTAAGTCATGAATTGCTACTTAAAAAACTAGAAACCATCAAAATTACCGGAAGTGCCTTAAAAATGTTCGATTCCTATCTAAAAAACCGGTCGCAGTTAGTTAGAACGGATAATAATTGTCAAAGTGATGCATTACCTATAACATGTGGAGTACCCCAGGGATCAATTTTGGGGCCCTTGTTTTTTTTAATCTACATAAATAATATACAGGAAATTACACTGCACGGCCATCTTACTTTATACGCAGATGACACTTACTAATTTTATTTCGGATCTTCCATTTATGATTTAGTTTCCCAGGCCCAAGATGATTTAAACACCCTTTTCCCATGGTTTCAATACAATTTACTAAGTATTAATATTTCTAAAACATGCTATATCTTGTTTAAAGCAAACAATACAATAATACCACCACATAATCCATTAATAATCAACAATGTGTCCTTACAGCAAAAGACTTGTGAGAAATATCTTGAATTGAGAATGGATAGCTCTCTACCGTGGACTGTTCACTTGGATCATATAAAAACAAAGCTTAGGTCTTTACTTGGATCCCTCCGAAATATAGTTCGATGTATTGCACATAGACTGCGCCACACCATCTACAACGCTTTAGTAAAACCACACCTACTACTATTTAGTTGAAGTTTGGGGCTGTGCGGCCAAGACGAAGCTGGCAAATCTCCAAGTTGTACAAAACAAAATAATAAAAAAGATTTTTAACTACCCATATTCAACATCAACGTGTAAAATTTATGAAGAAACCAAAATAATGAACATTAGACAGTTATATATTTACAATACATGTATTTTCATTCGTAAGGCACTCAACAAAAGTATAGACTAACTTATCGTTTATGAAAGTAAAACAAGTAACCCAACGTAGCAGTCGAGCTAGTTTTCTGATTTTACCAAAGATGAGAACTAAGTTTGGCAAAAAAATGTTAACTTTTGAAGGAGCACAATTATATAACAAAATACCCTTTTTTTTTTTTTATGACTCCTCCCGCTCTGGGTGGAGCAGAAGGGAGTGTCAGACTCTTACTGACTAAAACCCACCCGTGTTCCTTCCTTAGCCCTTTATGTACCAGGGCAGCGGTAACCCTTTCGGACGATCCCGCTACCCCGGCAGGCTTCGGCCCTGTCGGGCCCCGTCATCTATGCTGACATCTCTTTGAGGCGCACGTGGAACACTTACGCGCCGTCCGGCACGGGCCTGGTCCTGATCGGACGGAGAGCTACCCATTGCTCTCCGCCCGCAGGCCCGCGCCTACGGTGGCCGGGAGTCGTCACGCGGCTCCCGACGCCCGGAAACAAAATACCCTCACGTATAAAAAGGTTGCACTCATGCAAAGCATTCAAAATTCAATTAGCTGCATATTTAATCATAAATAACACCCTTCCTAAAAGCTGAATGCATTGGATGGGTGTAACATAATTGTATTTTTTGTATAATACTGTGACGTCTGTGACGAACTTTATATATCGACCGACCTACCGACCCCAGGTCAAACGCCGCAACAGTGTCCTAAAGCAAAGCTTACCAATAAATAGGTAATGGTAACTGTTTGGTGGTTTCAGCATGGTGTTATTCACTATAGCTTTCTCCGATCTGGTCAAGCAATAACGGCAGATGTCTACTGTGCCGAACTCCGAACAATGATAGCAAAACTAGCAGCGAAACAGCCCCGACTCATGAATCGATCTTCACCATTATTGTTCCATGATAACGCGAGACCTCATACAGCACGAGAAACCGTTTTAACTCTACAAGAACTGCAATTAGAAACCATTCGTCACCCTCCGTATTCGCCAGACCTTGCTCCAACGGACTACCATTTTTTTCGTGATTTGGACAATTTTCTACGTGATAAAAAGTTTTCTTCTCAGGAGGCAGTACAAAATGCTTTCACACAGTTTGTCGAATCTAGATCACGACAGTTCTATCGCAAAGGCATAAATGACCTTCCTATTATATGCCAGCAATGTATAGATAATAATGGTAATTATTTTAATTAAATAAATATGTTAAATTAAAAAAAAAAAACGGATTTCAATTTTTCAGTACAAATCGGCAATTTCATACTATAACCCCTAATATTTATATTATATACACAGTCTGGCCATAAATACTGTTACAATTAAAAATAAGAAAGATATTAAATTTGAATTTGGAATCTGTCATTTTTATACGATTGTTCATTTAATTTTCTAATTTTGGCGCCAATACATTATACACACGGCTAGACATCAAGTCGGACACCCTATATACGCATAACTACGCTACCAGCAATACAGAGAATTGTAGGAAAGGGACTGCGTATATCGTGGCATCGGCCACAGCATTTGCCGCGTTGCGCCTACGCACACAGATGCACTTTTTTTTGGCAAAACATTCGCTAGTTTCACTCGTATTCAATTCAGTGTTCTATGCCGGTCAGTTCCTAAACGTCGCCCAGGATTCACGACTATTATGTTACGTTAAGTTAGGCAAACTAATTACATTAATTGTTTGTTTTTTTATCTATGTTGATTTCTATAATTCTATTACTCATTTTGGAGTTTAAATTTTAAACTATTTTAATTGATAATGGCTCCCGAAGTTACTCGAAGCTGTTAAATTTGATAGTAGTCTGTTATCTAACAATAATATTTTATTGTTTTAAATGTTAATAGCTTACAATTTTTTTAAGTGGATTCATCTTCTTTTCAAGTCATAAACATAATTTATCTAACTACTAGCTGCGCCCCGCGGTTTCACCCGCATAAGGTTCAATCCCATGGGAATTTCAGAATGAAAAGTATCGTTTGTGTTAATCCTGGTTATAAACCATCGGTGTGCCAAATTTCATCCAAATCTGTTCAATAGTTTTTGCGTGAAAGAGTAACAAACAATACAAACTTTTGCGTTTATAATATTAGTAGGATTTACATAATAATTACTCTAGTGTGAGGATATTTCTTATATCTATTAGTAGCATAGACCAATAAACCATATCAAGTTTTATTTTCCATATTCATTATAGAGGGTTGTCGCTGGATGTTTTTTTTTTTTCAACTGTGTTGTTAAATGTTCATTGTTGATTTAGATTTTTAACTATTGTTGGCTCCTGAGGTAACTTGTAGTTATGTTTAGATTATGATAGTTATTTCGCGGCGTTCAAGCGTTAAATAATTAGACTAAATTTATAATGAATCATTACATTAAGTATTAACTATTGTTACGCGGTCAGCCGACGCGGACGCCCCGCACGGAGCTTTGTGAATTGAAGTATATTTAAATTGTTAATTCATTTAAGGCTTTCTTCGACACATTGATGATATGCCTAGGCAATGCATGTGATGCTAGCTTAGGCAACATGTATAAAGGCCTATTCAAATCTAAGCGGTATTTGTATAACCTCCCGTGGCTAGCGCGAAACCAGAATACAAAATATACCTACCCGGCGGAATATACCGCTCGTATTTCGTTGTTATCCACAACCGTATCTATCGAATATCGCTTATAGGTATCTCAATGGAATAAGCCTTTTTTTTTTTTTTTTTTGTGGATGGGAAATCATCATATGACTCCTCCCGCTCTGGGTGGAGCAGAAGGGAGTGTCAGACTCTTACTGACTAAAACCCACCCGTGTTCCTTCCTTAGCCCTTTACATACCAGGGCAGCGGTAACCCTTTCGGACAATCCCGCTACCCCGGCAGATGGAATAAGCCTTTAACTAATGATTTTAGTAATTAAGTTTTATTTGCCATAAGTAAGTAAGTAGATATATGTAATATAAGAACCCATTTGATAAAAATCCTATGGGTTCAAGCTACCCCTAATCGATTCTGTAGTTTTGCTGTGAAAGAGCATCACACACTTTATACTCCGCCCACGTTCGCACGGACGGAAAAATATCCTGGTGATTTTTTTTCGCGCACTGGATTTTCAACATTAGCGCCGAGAGTCGAAAATCAAACAGTCAGTTTTTTCGATGGACTGGAATGCACTATGTTGTATGTATTCTTAAAAACCATTGCGCGATAAAATCCCCCCGCGATATTTTTACGTCGTCCGTGCGAACGTGAGCTTACAGGCAAACAAACATACATTGTAATACTTTCCAGGCTTCCAACTAGTCTGTGCAGAATCATGTCGATGTACCTATTGATTGCTTTGTTGTGTCGTAAAGAAGGGGCAAACAGTTTAAAATTTATGACAAATATAATGATTATTTAGAAATAAGTGTTTCAGTGATTTTATAAAAGGAGTGCAGCAGTGGTGGTATAAAAGGGGTTGAAAGTTTGTATGAAAATCCGTCGTTTTGAAGTTAGATCTACAAAAAATCGTATTTGTTTTTTTGGTTGACAATAAAGTAATACGTGTTTCAGTGATTTTGTTATAAAAATGGAATGGGTGGTTGAATGGCGGTGTTGGTTGAAAGTTTGTATGAAAATCCGACAGGATGTAGATTTCCGAATTACCTACACGTATGCAAGCTCGAAATATAATATAATAATATACTTAAATGATAATAATAAATATCTAATGGTAATGGATTTATTAGTGCAAAGTTATCTAAACTAATATTATAAAGCTTAAGAGTTTGTTTGTTTGGTTGAACGCGCTAATCTTGGGCAGTACTGGTTCGCATTGAAAAAATATTTTTGTGTTGGACAGTCCATTTATCGAGGAAGGCTTTAGACTATATAACATCACACTGCGACTAATAGGAACGGAGCATCAATGGACAATATTGCAAAAACGGGAAAAATTATTCCTTTTTGAGAGCTTCCGTTGCGTGCACTGCGTAAACGGTTTAAGTTACGCAAAAATCATGTATGAAGGAATTATTCTTCTTTAAAAGTTCAAAAAAAAAAAGTCCGGGACAGCATATGTCTATCTTTTAAGATTGACTCACTATAGCCTTTTTTATGGTAATAATCAAACTTGTTCGAAATTAATGCATTATCTGCGAAGGTGTGTAACATAACGTACATACTCACAGTTATCTTCATTCATTCCTCCAGGTCAGAACAAGCATTCTGTTACCGTTAGGCGCTGATCTGATTATCTATCACGACACGTTTTATCCACAATCAGTACACAGACACAGCTCCATCTTTAAGATGACACTACGATGATTTAGTGACATCCAAGGGTTGGTAATTTCGCCCACATTGATGGATATCATTTTTCCTATAAACACTATACTTCTAATACAAAATAACTATAGATTTTATCGTATTTTATTAATAATATATTTTATTATGACAGCTTTGACAACGACGTTTAATACGTCGCCATTGCAACCTTTCTTTCAAATTCTTACCTGCCTGTATCTTTTTAGCTAATTAGATATGAATACTTATTATATTATTTAATTACTGGCCATCTTCATAACTCAAATTCATATTTTCTACATGATGTTATTCTACGAGCTGACATTATAGATCCACGCAATCCAAGGATCAGTTCGGGTTTCGCCTCTAAAGCGGATACAATAAAGAGCCTGATACTCCAGGGCTACCTATCCCGGGAATACCCAGTGTACCTCTCCGCTCCGGTACCTCTCGGACCCTGCCTACGCCTCCGTCCTCCGTGAAGGGCTCCTGTGACTATTGGGCCGCGCCTCATCCGAGGGCCGCCTCACCTGGCGGGCTGACAGAATCTCTGTCGTGCCTCTCTCTCTTGCTGTCGAGCTGCGTCCTGCCTTGCTGCGTGGACCCTTCAACGGGTGTCGTCCGCCTGCACTTCATCTATACCTGTACCTGCGCCGGCTCCTGCTGCCGTGCTGCAGCCTGCCCTGCTGCGTGGGCCCTCCTACGGGTGTCCTCCGTGCCGCACACGCACCAGCGACCTGCCCTCATCTGTACCTGCATCCGTCGTCGGCACCTGCCTCGCGTCAACCTCCCTCCATCTGGATCTCCACCTCAGCCTCCTCAGCCCACCTATCGCGTATCGTCATCCACACACCCCACCTCCACATACTACACACCACTCTTCAGTCCATCTCCATCTTAAAGTTATAAATATACCTTTAATTGTTTTTTACCTCCCATTCTTTAATTTCATTTTACCTTTGGTTTTTATAAGTTCAGTTTTACTTGTCGCTATACGACAGGTGTTTTATCAACATGATATTAATCTTTATCCAAATAAATACGTTATTCATCACAAGTATGTAATTGTGAACAAAATTGCCCTTGACATCACTTGATTTCAATCAACATCTTAGGAGATAACATAATTTTAAAATAACTCTGCAACAAAATAGGTATGATAACGTTCGGGTCGGTTCAACATCACGCTAGGTCAAAATGAATACAGTCAGAAAGAGAACTAAGCGAGAACGAGAAGCGAGCGATGCGATGCGACGGGGTGGGGCGGGGGAACAAGAATTTCACGCGGACGAAGTCACCCACAGAAGCTAGTATTATAATACGAGCTCAACTTGTTTACAAAAAATTACGCGTTGATGTTGGTGCCAGGCGCTCCAGCGCAGTCCTGCGTCGTGCGTACGACGTGCGTGTGACGAAATAACAAAAACATATCGCACCCTCTCGCACGATACGCAACGTTCAACTTCTAGTAGTCCAAAGTCCAAACAGTCTAACTTGATGTGTAGTCGTGTGTACAATATTTTGCGATATTAAAATGGAGTGGCGTGATAAAGAGAACCGAATCGCTGTGATTGCATTACACAAAGTTGGTATGGAGCCAAATGCAATTTTTAAAACTCTCCATACGCTTGGTATTAGTCAAATGTTTGTGTACCGGGCTATTAATAGGTACAATGACACCTCCTCTGTTTGTGACAGAAAAAGATCTGGCCGTTCACGTAGTGTTCGTACGAAAAAGGTGGTGTAGCGGTATCTACATCGCCACATGCGAACAACGCGTCATACTGACGTCACGCAAATCCTGCATCTCGCAAGCAGAGTTTACCGCGCAATTAGCATAGATACAATTTCCATCAATCGTTGGGCAATTGCCCGCCAGACAAAACACCCGTCTGGTCGGAGGATCCTCCCTTTTCTATAGAGTATGAGTGAACTTTACACCCTGTTCCTCACACTTCTATAGTGGTCAAACCAGTAAGGGAAAGAATTCGAAGAAATCCTGTCCGAAAGCAAAAGATTTTATCTCGGGAGATGAAGATAGCACCCAGAACCATGTCGCGTATTTTAAAAGATGACTTAGGACTTGCAGCCTACAAGAGACGCACTGGTCATTTTTAACTGATAATTTGAAAAAGAATTGGGTGGTAAAATCGAAACAAGTACTGAAGCAGTACGCAAAGGGAGGTCACAGAAATTTTTTTTTTACGGATGAGAAAATCTTTACAATTGAGCAACATTTTAACAAACAAAATGACCGTATTTATGCTCAAAGCTCTAAGGAAGCTTCCCAATTAGTCGACAGAGCGCAACGTGGGCTTTATCCGACTTCAGTGATGGTTTGGTGGGGTGTTAGCTATGAAGGAGTGACTGACCCATATTTTTGTGAAAAAGGTATCAATACATCGGCACAAGTGTATCAAGCTACCATTCTTGAGAAGGTAGTTAAGCCCCTTAACAACACCATGTTCAATAACCAGGTATGGTCCTTCAGGGCACGCTACGATAGCGGCGGTGAGACCCCTCTTTGAGGAGTGGCTAGAGAGGCGTCACGGCGTTCTCACCTACCGCCTGACGCAGGTCCTCTCCGGACACGGATGTTTCGGGAGGTTCCTGCACATCATCAGGTGGGAGTAGACGCCCGGGTGTCATCACTGCGAGGATCGCCCAGAGGACACGGTGGAGGTCTGCCCCGCTTGGGCAGAGCACCGCTGTGTCCTCGTAGAGGCGATCGGCAGCGGCGGCGACCTCTCGCGTCCGGCCCTGGTTCAAGCCATGGTCCAGGGCGAGAGGGAGTGGGAGGCGGTCACCTCCTTCTGCGAAGCAGTCATGCTAGCGAAGGAGGTGGCGGGATGGGTGAGGGAGAGATCCTCACGCCTCAGCCGCCGCGGGAGACGCTCCGGGCGTCGGGAGCCGCGTGACGACTCCCGGCCACCGTAGGCGCGGGCCTGCGGGCGGAGAGCAATGGGTAGCTCTCCGTCCGATAAGGACCAGGCCCGTGCCGGACGACGCGTATGTGTTCCACGCGCGCCTCAAAGAGATGTCAGCATAGTTGACGGGGCCCGACAGGGCCGAAGCCTGCCGGGGTAGCGGGATCGTCCGAAAGGGTTATCGCTGCCCTGGAACATAAAGGGCTAAGGAAGGAACACGGGTGGATTTTAGTCAGTAAGAGTCTGACACTCCCTTCCGCTCCACCCAGAGCAGGAGGGGTCATTTGATGATTTCCCATCCTCAAAAAAAAAGTATGGTCCTTCCAACAAGACTCGGCGCCGGGTCATAAAGCTCGGTCCACGCAGTCTTGGTTGGAAGTGAACGTTTCGGACTTCATCAGAGCTGAAGACTGGCCGTTGTCTAGTCCCGATCTTAATCCGCTGGATTATGGTTTATGGTCAGTTTTAGAAAGTACGGCTTGCTCTAAACGCTATGATAATTTGGAGTCCCTAAAACAATCTATACGATAGGCAGTGAAGAATTTTCCCATGGAAAGAGTGCGTGCTTCTATTGATAGCTGGCCTCAACGCTTAAAGGACTGTATTGCAGCCAATGGAGACCACTTCGAATAAGCTTTTTATATTTTTAATTGTTTTATATTTATGTATTAAACTAACACACTGTAAAAGTAATAAAAAAATTTTTTTCCTTTGTGGGTAGACATAGGAGTAACATACATTTTTGTGTGCTCCTGGTAAAATAAACTTTAATAATAGTTTATATATTTATATAATGAAATAAATCTGTTCATTTTATATTTGACCCCCCTACACCCGCTATCTATTGTTATCAAGTCTGTAACACTTGTACCTGGTTCTTTTTCACTACACACTGAATATGGACACTAAACTTGCTGCCAGCTTAGAGGACCTCGAGCAGTTGTTTGGCTCCCGAATGCAGGAATATGAAGCGAAATTGCAGCAGGCTACCACTGGTACCACATCAGCTTCACCAGACATTGCATCCATTGCACGTGAGTTCTCCGAGTTTAAGCTGTTTGTCTGCCAAGCACTCTCCAAGTTAAAAACTCAAATTGAGCTGCTAGCTGCTGGGTTTGATAGGCATGAGACCATCATGCGAAGAAAGGTCTTGCTGTTTCATGGTGTTCCAGAGAAGGATAATGAAAATTTACTTGATGTGGTTCACAACATCATTTCTAAACAAATTAAATTAACTGAGGTATGTAAGGACAAGAATATTATCCATGTTTGTCATAGACTTGGATTCTCACAGCAGAAAGCCCGACCCATACTGGTACGATTCTTCAAAATGGAGCACCGACAGCTGGTATGGGATAGCAAGAAAGCTCTCAAGGGTACCGGGATCACCATCTCCGAGTTCTTAACACAAGTTCGGCATCGTGTGTTTGCAGCTGCTCGTAAGCATTTTGGTATGCCAAATTGCTGGTCCATAGAAGGCAAGATTGTGGTTATTTGCCCAGACAAATCCCGCCGAAAGATCGAAACGGCAGGCGAACTTCACGACCTGACAACCAAATTCCCGTCTTGTTCAGCCAACACCGAGGATTCTGCTCAATCTGTAGATCCTGGATCTCCTAGTGCTGCAACCTTGGCTACTGCCGCTAAGAGAACGAGGAAGACGCGTCTGCGCAAGTAGCACATTCATTATTGTTTTGTCACTCCATTTTTCTCCATAATTTACTACTTCTCAACTTGGCCGCTTTGCATAATTACAATCAACTTGGGCCGGTAGTTAAATTTATAAGTTTTATTTGTATCACCGCTTATCATTTCACTTTTTATTTTTATTATTGCCGGTATGTACATTACGTATAATTGACGGGCTTTGACAATGTGACGGATGTGGACAGATGTCAGTGTCATGTTCCTACTCCGCCGACATTGCGTCGCGTTCCATTCTAGGTACAGTTCGATGTTTTCGTTTTGTTTCTTTATGTTGATTTTTATTATTTTTTTTTTGTTTTGTTTTTATTGCTACTGCACTACTATAGTTTATTTATTTATTTTACCATTTATGTACACACATTTACAGACAATGAAAAACAGAACAGAAAAAATAGGTACAGAGGTGATGCTTATTTCATAAGAAATCTCTTCCAGCATACCTGAGATAGGACAATAGATACAGAGATGTAGACAGCATGTGATAGAGCAAAGGAGACAAAAAAATAATACATAGAATCAAAAAAAACAATTCACTTAAAAACTAAACAAGAATTACGAGAATATATTAACATACATACAAATAAACATACATAAACATAGTTAACATAGTTGTGCATTTTTGCTAAGTAATATTGTAAAATTCCTACCAATATACCAGCGAGTGGGGGAGGTTTTTCTCAAAGGAAAATCTTAATTTATTTTTTTGTGTTTTTAGTAGTTAAGTTATTTTAAATATTACTCTTGTATTTTGGATATTTATAATATTTTTATTTTACATTTTTAATATAATTTATGCTCATGGATGATGTAGCTGATCTTAACGACAGCTTCTTATCGTGCTCTTCTTCTACTAGTTTTGTTAGTGCGGACAGTGACTCTTCCTTACCACTTACTTTACATGATAAAATCTCTTCTCTTTTCTCCAATGACCCTAAGCATTTTCATATAGCTCACATCAATGCTCAGAGTGTTCCTGGTCACTATTCTGACCTTCTGGCATCCTTTAGCAGTGCTCATCTGGATGCGCTCTTAATATCGGAATCATTTTTGAAGCCATCCCTCCTCTCTACTCAGTACTCACTCCCCGGCTTCGTCTTGATACGCAACGATAGGACCGGCAAAGGTGGAGGAGGTGTTGCCATGTACCTGCGTGCTGATTTACCCTACAGGGTGGTGAGTTCATCTCCTTCACGGTATTCTGAGTCGGCTGAATACTTGTTTGTTGAGATAACTGTTCATCACACAAAAGTTTTGCTTGCAGTGCTCTACAGTCCTAATCTTCACATAGACTACTTCAATTCTCTCGACTCCACACTCAGTGATCTTTGCCCCATGTATGAGCACGTTATTTTAATGGGTGATTTAAATACCTGCTTGATTAAAAATGACACTCGATCCCTTAAACTCCTCTCACTCTTGTCTTCTTTCAATCTTCAAGTTTTGCCTCTTTCTGCAACTCACTATTTTCCTAATTGTACACCCTCGCTTCTAGATCTGATGATTGTCTCCACTCCTAGTAATGTTTCTTACCATGGTCAACTTACGGCTACTTTTTCTTACCACGATCTCATTTACCTTTCGTATCGTATCCGTGTTCCCAAGCGTAAGTCCCAGCTTTTATATCTCCGTAACTACAAGGGCATAGATCTGGAAGCTTTGCAGCGTGATGCCGGCGACCTCGACTGGACCCCTCTGGTTGAGTTCGATGACATCGACGACAAGGTGAATTGTTTTAACGCTACCGTTCTCGAATTATATGATCAGCATGCCCCTATCCGACGTGTCAAAGTTAGACATAACCCTGCACCATGGATAACGCTACAAATTAAAGAGCTTATGGCTCGCAGAGATAAAGCTAAGAGCAGATATAAGCGTAGACCTTCAGAGCTGAATCTCTCTTACTACAAATCGTTGCGTAATCGTTGCAGGCATCTGTGTCAAGATGCTAAGAGACGCTATTTCCACGACCAACTCAATAACCGCAGTTCTTCTGATGTATGGAAATTTCTCAAATCTGTAGGCATAGGCAAGTCACCTGCCAACCAGTGTAAGGATGTGAACCTCAATAATCTCAATAAGCATTTCTCTCTCCTTCCCTTTTCTCTTGATCCGTCTGTCAAGGCTGCGACACTGAAGAGTCTTGCTAGTTTGCCGGTACCACAATATTCTCACTTCAAGCTCAAAGATGTTACTGAGGATGACGTTGAAGTCTATACTTGCGATAACTTCTTCAGCAGTCGATAATGATAAGTTGTGTTCAAGAATGATAACTCTTATCCTTTCCTCATTACTTCCTGTTCTCACTCACATCTTCAATCACTCATTTTCCTCTTGCTCCTTTCCGTCAGTTTGGAAACAGGCTCACATAATACCTTTACCTAAAACTAACAATCCTGCTTTATTAACCCACTTTAGACCTATTTCTATTCTCCCATTTCTATCTAAAGTTTTTGAGCAGATAGTTCATAGACAATTATCATTTTTCTTGGCGTCAAACTCGATAATATCCCCTTTTCAATATGGTTTTCGCTCGGGTCATAGTACTGTAACCGCGCTCTTGAAGGTGACTGACGACATCCGCTGGGCAATGGAGAATAAATCACTTTCTGTTCTAGTATTGCTCGACTTTAGTAGCGCCTTCAACTCAGTGGATTTCGACATTTTACTAGGTTTCCTCAAATCTATCAATTTCTCTTTTTCCACTTTAGCCTGGTTCAGTTCTTATCTTCGGGGACGGTCTCAGTGTGTTCGCCTTTTTTTTTTTTCAGGATGGGAAATCATCAAATGACCCCTCCCGCTCTGGGTGGAGCAGAAGGGAGTGTCAGACTCTTACTGACTAAAACCCACCCGTGTTCCTTCCTTAGCCCTTTATGTACCAGGGCAGCGGTAACCCTTTCGGACGATTCCGCTACCCCGGCAGGCTTCGGCCCTGTCGGGCCCCGTCAACTACGCTGACATCTCTTTGAGGTGCGCGTGGAACACAAACACGCCGTCCGGCACGGGCCTGGTCCTGATCGGACGGAGAGCTACCCATTGCTCTCCGCCCGCAGGCCCGCGCCTACGGTGGCCGGGAGTCGTCACGCGGCTCCCGACGCCCGGAGCGTCTCCCTCGGCGGCTGAGGCGTGAGGATCTCTCTCTCGCCCATCCCGCCACCTCCTTCGCTAGCATGACTGCTTCGCAGAAGGAGGTGACCGCCTCCCACTCCCTCTCGCCCCGGACCATGGCTTGCACCAGGGCCGGACGCGAGAGGTCGCCGCCGCTGTTGATCGCCTCTACGAGGACACGGCGGTGCTCTGCCCAAGCGGGGCAGACCTCCACCGTATGCTCCACCGTGTCCTCTGGGCGATCCTCGCAGTGGTGACACCCGGGCGTCTCCTCCCGCCTGATGATGTGCAGGAACCTCCCGAAACATCCGTGTCCGGAGAGGACCTGCGTCAGGCAGTAGGTGAGAGCGCCGTGACGCCTCTCTAGCCACTCCTCAAAGAGGGGTCTTATCGCCGCTATCGTGGCGTGCCCTGCGCTGGGTTGCGATAGTCGCGCCTTCCATTCCACCATGAGACCGCGCCGGAGGTCCGTCCGCTCCGCAGCGATTTGCCGCGGGTGCAGAGTTTCCCCCCGACGTAGTGCCTCCGCGCGCCAGTCATACAGGCGCGCGAGGACTATCGCCTCCAGATCACATGGTGGCAGTCCGGCAAGGAGGCTTGCTGCCTCGCCCGAGATCGTGCGGTACCCCCTTATAAGCCTTACGGCAACCACCTTTTGGGGCGCGTTCAGATAGTGTGCGGCTCGAAGCCGCAGTGAACGCGCCCACACCGGGGCCCCGTAAAGGACCATGGACAGGTTGGGCAGGAGCCGCTTTAAGGCGGCCCCGGTCCGTTCCAGTTTGGGGGCCAAACGTCGGAAATGCTCGACGAAGTTCCACCGGCTGTCGAGGACGAGACCCAGGTATCTCATCGTTGTCTCGACGCCGATGTGAACCCCTCCTACCATCAGTTGGGATCCCGAAGGTGGTCCGTACCGGGGCCCATGAAAGGACATGGCCTCGGACTTGTGCAATGCCACCTCGAGACCCAACTGCCGGATCCTTTCTACGACTATCGCAACCCCGCGTGTCATCGCGTCGGTCGCCGCCTGATGCGACCTCCCCTGCGCCAGGACCAGCGTGTCGTCAGCGTAGCAAACTACGCTGACGCCATCAGGGAGGTCGGCCCGCAGCACCCAGTCGTAACCGATGTCCCACAGGAGCGGCCCCAGAACCGATCCCTGTGGGACACCGCACGACATCTCTCGCCGGTTCCAATTCCCGTCGCGACCGGGGTAGATCACGGCTCTGTCCGTCAAATACGCCCCGACTATTCGACGGAGGTAAGTCGGCACCCGGTGATACCGGAGTGCCTCCCCTATGCAGCTCCAGGGCAGGGTGTTGAACGCGTTGGCGATGTCGAGTGACACCGCCACGACCACCCCACCCCGGGACACCGCGTCCCCCGTCGTGAGGGCTCTCACGCGCATGATGGCGTCCACCGTCGAGCGCCCCTTGCGGAAGCCAAACTGGCACTCCGCAAGATCCGGCCCCGTCCTCACCAGGTGCCCGACGAGGCGGCCCGCAATCACTCTCTCAAAGAGCTTGCCGACCTCGTCGAGCAGCACTATGGGCCGGTATGCGGACGGAGAGTCCGCAGGGCGCCCTGGCTTCTGAATGAGGACCAGCTTCCCCGTCTTCCAACGGAGTGGAAACTGGCCTCTCTCCATGCATGCGCTTAAGAGCGCCTCCAGTCGAGGCCCGAGAGCCCTCGAGGCCAGGACCCAGGCTTTACCCGGCAAGCTGTCGGGTCCCGGGGCGGTATTTTTGGCCTTCAGCCTGCCTACCGCCGCTCTCAGATCTACCCCGGTCACTTCAGGGGTGTCGTCGTCGTCCGCGTGGAGTCCGCGTCGTCGTGTGTTCGCCTGGAGGAGTCCTTCTCTGATTGGTGTAGTCTCACTGAGAGTGTTCCTCAGGGTAGCGTTCTCTCTCCTCTTCTTTTTTCAATTTTCATAAACTCTGTTACCAGAGTAATCTCTTCTAGTTTCCATCTCTACGCAGATGACTTGCAGCTTTATCGAGATTTTACTGTAGCTAACGCGGGTTCTGCAATCGCTGCAATGAATCATGACCTGGCTTGCGTCAGCGCTTGGGCTAAGTCATTTGGTTTTTGGTTTGCAAATTAACCCTACTAAATCCCAGGCCATGATCATCGGCAGTAGATTCGTTCGCAATGCGGCTGATGGTACATCTCTCATGCCTTTATATCTCGAGGGTGTTCGAATTGACTATACTGAAACCGCTAAAGATCTGGTTGTAGTTATTGACTCTAATCTTTCGTGGCGTGCTCAGGTCAATGAGGTTAGCCGAAAGGTACATTTCTCCTTTGGCACAAACACTTATTCAGCCCATTATAGATTATGCCGACGCCTGCTACCTGGATGCTACTGAGGAGCTATTAAACAAGCTTGAGCGCTTGCAAAACCTGTGCATTCGCTTTGTTTTCGGTTTTCGAAAGTATGACCATGTTTCACACAGGCTTCGCAAGGAACTCAAGTGGCTCCCAATCCGCCTTCGCAGGAACACTCGGATTTTATGTCTACTCTTCAACATCTTACACAACCCGTCTTATCCTTCCTACCTGCGTGAGCGTTTTTCTTACGCTCGCTCTAGCGCCGCACCATGTAGATCACACCTAAGATCCATCATTAAATCTCATCCTCATAAAACGAGCTACTATTCTTATTCCTTCTCTGTCCATGCTGTAAGATTGTGGAACTCACTTCCGCCTAGCATTCGTGATTTAAAAACTATTTATCTATTTAAACGTCGATTAAAAGAGCATTACCTTTCCTCTATACCGTGAGTATTTGTATATATATATATATATATATATGTTTATATATTTTTGTATTTATTTAAGTATACTTATTTATTATTATTTTTTTTTTCCGTTATATTTTAGACTTCACACATTAATATTTTTTTCTTCATGTTCTCACACACTATTGTCAGTTGTATTTATGAAATATAATAGCGGGAAGCGATGAGTGAAACTGCGATTCCAAATGACAACTGGTTTATTTTCACATACCCACATATATCATTTATTAACATACCCTACACCTCCCCCTTTAAAACATTACTTAAAATATGGGGGCACTTAGTTTAGTTTATAAATAAACTGTCTATTTTCTAAATCAGTTTGAAATAAAAAAAAAAATAAAAAAAACACAAAATGGCCTCGCATTGCCCGCGCAATCAATACATTTTAAGATATATAAGCCCATAGATCATTTCTATGTATAAGCCTATGATACTCATTGACAATGTCGTTCACAATAATTTCATTAAGCACCGTTTGTGGTGTACCTCGTGGTGATTTGTTTATCGTGATCATACTAACTTTTTTTTTTTTTTTAAATACTTATAGTTTAGAAAATGTATGAACGAAATAACCACCAAGTGCACCACCACTAATTAATTACCTTAAGTTTTAATTTATCTTATATCTACGAGTACTATACCGTGTTTATATATCTAATGTTACAATGTTTTTTTTTTGTTTACATATATATATTAGTTACTTTGCGTATTTGCCTTGGTATATGCATTTACGCCTAAGTTTAACACTTTCTATATCAGAAATCGGAACTGGTTCTGCTGTCACATTTGTGGGGCTTACAGCCGTCTTACCGTCTAGTTGTTGTTGATTCTGATCAGTTTCTTCTTCACATGATGGTGAAGTGTTCTTAATTTGATTTTCCGGAACTGATTCAGTAACATCAATCTCAGTTACGGACTTATCTGTGCTGCTCGTTTTAGAATGTCTAGAATGTCGTTTTTTAAGTGGTAATAATTGATCGATGTGACGCTTCCACTCGTGTCCATCAGACACGCGTACTTTGTATGTGAGTGGATCGGTCCGTGCAAGCACAGTAGCTGTTGCCCATTTGTCAGCGCGAGCACGGTAGTCCCGCGCTAGCACCTGCTCGCCAGGCTCCACGTGCCGCTCGGCGCCGGGTCGCGCGCGCCCCGCTCGCTCTGCTGACAACTCCACTGCACGCTCAGTGGACGGTTTTATAATGAACCGACCACGTAATCTCCTACCAAACATAGCTACCGCTGGTGCCACTCCGGTAGTGGCGTGCTCACAATTGCGATATTGAAACAGACATTTCGAGAGTGCAGCATCTACATCTTTGCCTTCATGTATTGCCTTTTTCATTGCTCGTTTCACTAATTTTACAGCATTTTCAGCCGCCCCGTTACCGGCTGGTCGATATGAAGTTGTGATTGTGTGGTTTATTAGGTTTTTATTTAAATAGTTAGTTAATTCAAACGAGCTAAATGGAGGTCCCCCATCACTAATTGTATGTGAAGGCAATCCGAAACGTGCAAAAAGTACTCTTAACTTATTTATAGTGGAGTTTGCATTAGTTCCTGACATTTTTTGAACTTCTATCCATTTACTGTGTGCATCTACCGTCACTAAATAATATTTACCTTGAAATATAGCAAACTCAATATTTATACGTTGCCATGGTCGTGTGGGAAAAGCCCACGGATGCAACTGTGCACGCGCCGGCGCATCGCGCTGTTGTAGGCATGCACTGCATTCTCGACACAATGTTTCAATTTCATTGTCCAATTGTGGCCAGTAAACATAGTGTCGAGATAGATTTTTCATTTTGACTACCCCTAGGTGTCCCTCATGTAATTCCTGTAGAATTTGCTGCCTAAGTACCTTTGGAATGACCACTCTGTGATTGTATAATATACACTGCCTGTCGATGGTAAGGCTGTCCTTTCGATAGAAATAAGGCTTTTCTTCATTTCGAGTAACTCCTGCTGGCCAGCCATTAATAATATAATCATAGATATTTTTAAGAACCTCATCTTCCTGTGTTTTGTTTGAAACGTCTTTTGCTCTAATAGGAATCGATTGTTCTACGTAATTAAAATATGACACCGTATCCTGTCCCGTTTTTATTTTACGTTCATACGGCAGTGGCAAGCGTGATAATGCGTCCACGTTATAATTATCTTTGGACTTTACAATTCTATAGTGAAGTCATAGGCTGCTAACTTTGTTGCATACCTTTGTAATCGACTTGCCGCAGTCTGCGGCAAACCGAACTTAGATCCAAAAATGAACGTCAAGGGTTTATGGTCGGTTTTAATTATAAAAGCACGACCATAAAGATATTGATGGTGCTTTATGACTCCACTAATTATTGTCAGCGCCTCTTTATCTAATTGACTATAAGCGCGTTCTGCCGAATTTAACGTTCTCGATGCAAAACATATGGGGCGTTCCTCGCCATTGGGGTATCTATGCGACAATACACTACCAATGCCGTAAGAACTACTATCCACTGCTAATACTAGTGGAAGTTCCGGGTTGTAATGTACTAATACCTTGCTACCTGAAATAGCCTTTTTAACCTTGTTAAAACTGTCGTCACAATCACACGACCAAATCCACTCTGCATTTTTCCGCAATAGCTTATGTAAGGGATATAATTTTGTACTTAAGTTGGAAATAAACTTTGCATACTAGTTCACCATACCTAAAAAAGACTTGAGCTGCGTCACGTCATTTGGCCTTGGTGCGTCCACGATTGCTTTAATTTTGTTCTCATCGGGATGCAAGCCATGTTTGTCAATAACAAACCCTACATAAGTTATACTGTCCTGCATAAATACGCACTTATCTAATTTGATCCTCAAACCAACCTCACGCAACCGACTCAATAATGCTTTTAAATTATTAATATGTTCACCACGGGACGTCCCAGTACATGCTATATCGTCGATGAAAACAGCGACTCCTTTGAGTACTTTAACCGTTTGTTCCATAAATTTCTGAAACTTTTCTGGAATACACGTAAGTCCAAATGGTGTGCGATTGTACACAAATGTTCCTATATGTGTCGTTATAGCGGTACATGCCTGAGATTCTTCCTCTAAAAATAATTGTTGATAGGCATGCGTGAGGTCAATTTTAGAAAACTGTTCATCCCCACTCAGCGCCGCGAGCAGCTCCTCTATTCGTGGTAGAGGGTAAGGTTCGCGCATAAGTTTTGGGTTTACCGTGACCTTGTAGTCGCCACAAATTCTTATTTCTCCGTTCTTTTTAATTACTGGTTCGATAGGCGTGCCATAATCAGAATACTCAACGTTTCCAATTGTACCCTCAGCCTCGAGTCGTTCTAACTCGCGTCGAGTCGTTCTAACTCGCGTCGAGTCGTTCTAACTCGCGCTCGACGGGTTTACATAACGCCAACGGTAACGGCCTATCTTTGATAAATACTGGATTTTTATCGACCAATTTTAAAGTAATTTTTTTTATACATGTTCCAAGCCCAGGAGCAAATACAGTCGGAAATTCACGTTGTAATAGTTCTACTAAATTATTTTCATTTAACTTTAATAAAAATTCATCAATACTAATCTTATTTATTTTTAATTTAGTGAGCCACGACCGGCCTAAAAGTGGTGGTCCACCATTTTTAACAATATACAATTTGAGATTTCCGACTGAATGTTCACCAATAACAACATGAACAAATAAATAATAAATAAAATAAATATTCCACAACTATCACACAACGCCATCTAGTCCCAAGCTAAGCAGAGCTTGTGTTATGGGTACTAGACAACTGATAAACATACTTATATATTTCTAAATACATAAATATTATAGATAAATTACACCCAGACACAGAACAAATGATCGTGCTCATTACACAAACATTTGTCCTGGGTAACAGACACAAAACCGACCGGTTCTATAACTGACCCAACATAGGAATAGAAAGAAATATCGTTACTAATTATTGGTAAATCACAAAAGTGGTTATTATAATAATCTAAACTTATAACCGATAACTTACTTCCAGTGTCCAGTTCGAAACTTATCTTTCTGCCGTTCACTTGCACCATAACCATGTACGGTTTGTCGTTAACGCCGCACACACTTAGATTATAAAGATCACATTCCGATTCGTTATCACTACTTCCGAGATAGTTATTATTACGTCGCGTTGAAATGTCCTGGCTTGACTCGCCACCTCGCCCTTTGTTCGCTTTATACATTATTTTCATGTGACCCTTCTGGCCACATATATCGCACGAGTAATTTTTAAACCGACACACCTCTGGACGATGGTTTCTGCCACACCTCCAACAAGTACGCGTTGAGCGCGATGTTGCCGCGCTCCCCTCGGTAGACGAGTTGCCGCTGCTCGCAGTTCCGCGCTCGGGCTGCCGGCCTGCCCGCTTTGCCGTCGCCACTTGATGCACCCACCGCCTCAAACGCTCGCGTCCCAACCGCCGATGCGTTCCCTGCGCCCGCGGCGTTTGCACCGCTGGTCTGCGAGTGTCGCTCGGCCGCTTCCAATGCCAACGCTAATTCGACGGCTTTTTTGTATGTTATCGATGATTCCGCAAAAATGCGTGATCTCATATCATCACTAGCCAAACCCGACACAAATTCATCGCGTAAATTTTCCTCCAGTGTAGTATTGAAATTACAAGTACTGGCCGGGTGTTTGAGTGTGTGTAGATATTCACTGAGGGATTCACCCGTGTTCTGACGTCTTTGTCTGAAAACATGGCGTTCAGCAATTTCGGAGCGTTTTGGTTCAAGATGATCACCCACAATTTTTACTAATTCTCGAAATGTTTTTTTTCTGGATGATTAGGTGCACATAAATCACACATTAAGTCATATGTTGCCGCTCCGACCAACGTCACCAACGTTGCAACTTGTAACTCTGGTTTTATTTCATTTAAGGTTATGAATTGTTCCACGCGTCTTATATACGCTAGCCACTTTTTGCTTGATAGGTCAAATTCTTCAATTTTACCAATAGGCATCTCGAAGTTCCACACTTAAACGATGTAAACCACACGAATTAAACTGTTTTCCTCGTCGCCAGTTGTATTTATGAAATATAATAGCGGGAAGCGATGAGTGAAACTGCGATTCCAAGTGACAACTGGTTTATTTTCACATACCCACATATATCATTTATTAACATACCCTACATTGTCTACATTTCTCCTTTCGCAGGTCTGCTGGAAGAAATTTCTTAAGAAATAAGCAGTACCTTTGTACTCATTTTATAATTATGTCATATCTATATGTATTTTACTGTGTGTACATAAATAATAAAATAAATAAATAAAATAAATAAATAAATATTATTTGCAATAAAACATTTTTTTTTATCTTCGTGACAATATTTATGGCAAGACTAGGTATACGTAGATTAAGTCTTATTTTAGGGACTCAGGTCAAAAATCTACAGTTTGCAGATGATTTGGTTGTTTATACATCTGGGAATAATTTATCACAAACAGTCCAAATAGTCAATGATGCATTGGTAAAACTTTATGAATATTTTTCTTACCTTGATTTAAATGTTAATCATTCCAAGTCCAAAGTTGTTATGTTTGGTAAACAGTGTCATAATATGCCCAATGTGCAATATAATAATTGTGCATTACCCATTTCACTTGAGGCTAAATTTCTGGGGGTTCTTTTTTCATATAATTTAACCTGGAATAATTACATAAAACATATTATTAGTAAAGCAAATAAAGCTTATAATGTACTGAAATCTCTGTCTGGTTCATATTGGGGTGCAGACCCAAAACATTTGTTACTGTTGTACAAATCATTAGTTCATAGTAATTTTGAATATGGTTTCTATTGCTTCGCTGCAGATGTTAAAATTGTAAATAGTTTAGACATTCTTCAAAATAAATGTTTGCGTGTAATAACTGGGGAATTCAGAAGTACTCCTATAAATGCAATGCAGATTGATTGTAATGTTCCACCATTAAGCATTCGATTTAATTACTTAAAAGAAAGATTTATACTAAAACGTTATAGTGTATCTAGTAACAGTCTTCTGGTCAATTTGCTACATTCAATTACTCCTTTAGTTTCTAAACCAATTTTTATGCTACAAGGTCTTCAAAGTCTCGTAAATTTTAAAATTTGAATATCCATCAATCCAAAAATATTTTGCCTTGCTATGAAGGAACTTTTATTGGTAAATTTTCAGCTATTAATACAATTTTAAAGAAAAAAACGGACTTGTCCACAGAAGAGGAAGTAAATGCAATGTTATCTGAGTGGTCAGATCATAAATTTGTTTATACCGATGGTTCCAAGAATGATAGGGCTGTATTTTGACCTATACGAGCCCTCCTCAAATATAGGCATTGGTCGAAAAATTGACAAAAATTCAAGTATTTTCACAGCGGAAGCTGTTGCTATTTTGAGTGCTTTGAAACATATTGAAAATTATAATTCAGGACATAATAAATGGATTGTCGTAAGTGATAGCATGAGTGTTCTGGAAAACTTGGCAAACAACAAATTAAATGCTAAAACTAATTATATAATTTATTTAATAAAACAGTTATGGGTGGAATTACATATATCAATCAAATATTTTAGTTAGTTTTGTGTGGGTGCCTTCACACATTGGTGTTGTAGGGAATGAAAAGGTAGACTATTTGGCCAAAAAATTGTTGATTTAGAAGAATTAATTCTCAATCCTGACCCTGATATGGATGTTTCCATACCACCTATATATGCAGTTAGTCTTTTAAGACAGCGCATGTGTCAAGAGTGGGGAAGACATTCATACCAGCGCACTCAGGCTGAAAATAAAGGTACTTGGTTTGCTACCTTAGATGTTCAAATAAACTCTATACCTTGGTTCTGCAAGAATAACAAATTCATAAATAGAAAATTATATTCAATTATCAGTCGTATGCGTTTTGATCATTGTCGTTTAAATTATCATCTTCATCGCTTTAGAATGGTCAATTCTCCTAACTGTAAGTATTGTCAATAACAAAAAATTCAGTCAATACATCATATCTTCTTCGAGTGTTCGTCTTTCAACATTCAGCGCCTTGTGTTGTCGGATGAACTGCTTAAAATTTATAATAAGCCTGACGAGGTCCCGCAATGCATTCAGGAGCTACATAAGAATGTCTCAGCTTATTTATACTTGTACAAATTTATAGTAGAGACTGTAAATGATTTTTAGTTATGTGTAGGTATTCGGTTTTTGTTTAAGATTATTTGTTTAAGTACTATAATAATACTTACTAAGTTTAGGTATAATTCACGAAAAATTTAAATAAAATAAATAACTCGTTATATGAGGAGACAGCTCGGAAAATACTGGAAATGGACGAAATAAAATGAAAACAATGATGAAAATTTAAAACATGTAAATCGTTAATGTTCAAGACAATGTCATTAGGTACTTGAACTTCAAGTAGGTACCTATTGACATTGACAGAAAACAAATGGATTTGACGTAAAGACAAAAATAAAATGACTAAATATTATAAATTGGATTAACTACGAAATACATAACAAATAATTGAATGAGTATATAAACGCAAGACATTATTGTTTTTAAGCTTACCACGTAAGAAATTCTACACGGAAGACTAGGCGGTATGGTTGAAAGACTTTAGCCTGCCCATTATATGGGCGAAATAAAAAAAAAAACTATCTCTGTGTGTTTTTGAGTTTTAGAAGTATTGTGAATTGTACTGTATTTGCAGTAAAATAAACTAATATCTATAATACGTGGACTTATTTCAACAAGTGATCTAAAATCTATGGACTTTTGGTCGAAAGGGAGACAACTTTAATCACGGTTTAATTCAATGAAAGCTTCATTAAGTTGGAGTTTAAGTAATTTTAAAGTGCGATCACGGACATCTGAAAATATACAATCACGGAATTGTAGATAGATAGATCATGTAGGTATTTAAATTAAATACAGGTCACTTCACTTCCACGTAACCTTCACTGAGTGGTTTGGACAGTTTGGACACAACAAACCAACTCACAAGTAGGAAATTGTGTTGCTCCTCGTTACCAAGAAACCCGCAGCGTAGTAGAGTAAATTATTTACAGATTCACCCCTTTATTCATACAAAGTAGTGATTAACGACTATTTAACCATATAATTTTGACGTTTGAACGTTCATCATCGCTTATAATATAAATTAACCCCATGGTCTCAAGGTTTCCAATAAATAATTCCAGTACATTGCTCGTGAGGTATATTGCAGGTAGTCAGGTACACAGTGACGCTCGCGTGCTGAAAGCGACGTGAACACTTGGGCCACCAATGAACCAAGGCTCGTCCCGGTCCCACATTGCTGCCGTGTCCGCGCGTGACGCTGGCTCCGGCTGCAAGCCTTCAACAACTGTGCTGTCCTCTAAGGGCGGGCCTACACACTCGCGGTGAGAGATGCGCGTACTTTGTTATAGTAGTTCGCGCTACGTTTGATAGATGGCATCTTATGTTCTGTTTGTGAGATCTAAATTAAATATAATGAATATTTTTTAAACAATATAAGGTGTCGAGTCTATTATGTGTAGCATATTATTTATAACATTTAATAAGAATAATATTTCCTGTCTTTATATTGCCATGACTTCCCATAAATTGACTTGACGTATAGATAGATACTGTTGCATTGGTCTTAGAGTACTTGTTGGATAGTCACTTAAATTGCACTAGTACTTTGCCCGTGATTTCGTCCACGTGGATGTCGTATTTTCTCCTATAAAATTTAACATACCCTCCAACCCTTTTAACCGATAGTTTTGGAATATAAATGATTACTTACCATCTTGTTACTTAGTAAAAATAAATGGTTCAATTTTAAAAGTATAGGAAAATCATTTTCATATAAACTGTTCTTTCCTTTCCCGCATGTGTTTCGTCATTTAATGTTTAGATTACTTTTGACTTAATCCAGACTCACAGTGCTATCATACCCACAAACTTATGTAATTACACCCTTTTCTGTTAGATTTTCGATAATCCCAAATTGTGTGTGTGCCAAATTTCATTCGAATCCGTTCTGCTAGATGTATTTTCGGCATCAGTCTCGTTTCACACCTCGTAGAAATTACTGTTTTCCAAAAATGTTTGAAAAAAAGTACAGTTTTGACTTCGTTCCTATTTTATCATATTTATTATGTATACTAGCTCCTGGCCGCGACTTCGTCCACGAGGAATGTTTGCTTCCCCCCCACCCCCACCCCCCGACCCGTCGCAACGCGTCGCGTCGCCTTCCGGCGCTATTACTTCATTTTCGCTTAGCGTTCTTTCTTCTTTTGGGTTTTTTTTATTTTTGCTTTGCTCTGAAGATTCGTAGCGTGATGTTAAGTAGCCTTTCTAAAGAATTAGGCTATCAATCAAATGCAAAAATATTTTTTCATATCAGACTGGTAGTTCCAGGGATTAGCGCTTTCAAACAAACCGACTCTTCAGCTTTATTATTATTATTACCTTAACTTGAGATAGTTAGAAACAATCGTAAACCAGAATTACGAAGAGGAGAAGGAATGAAGTATTTATGACATCAAACAACCAAAACCAATAGAAATCAATAGAACGACATCCAACCAATTTACATCACCCAATGACAATACCGACAATGTCATCAACCCGCGTAAAGTATGGACACCGCGATTCAGAAAAATTACGTATTTGCACAACGCCATCTATGGGTAAATGGATAAAACGTCTGCACAAAGCATGTGCAGTGCGGTATGAATGAAAGTTGTATTCGTGAATGTTTTAGCGGCATTTTGCGTTTTAGTAATTTTCTATTATCTCCGAAACTATATGACCAATAAAATTGACATACTGTAAAGGGCAAATCTCTCTATAATGTCCTTGTGATCATAAAATTATTTATTTTGATAAGGATTCATATTTAAACATTATATTTTCATCCAAAAAAAGCATGTCAAAAAAATACTTTTTTAAAACTTATAAGCGATATTAAAATATAAAACAGAAATATGGGTGTTGCGGACTTTTTTGTAAAACTATTTAAGGCGGACCCGATTGTCATACATTATTTTTAATTATATACAACTGTTTAGGCAGCGCATGCAAGTAATTCTGTTTTAAGAGGTATTTCTTTCCGACTTGCTAGACGAAATTTGTGATAGGTCAGTTAAAATGCATGATATAAACATAATTTATAGCTTATAGCACTCAGGCATAATGTAGCTTTCTACCAGTGAAGACATTTTTAGAATTGGATCATTAACTCTGGAGATTACCCCCTACATACATACAAACAAACAAACAAATTTGTCCTCTTTATAATATTAGTATAGATATAGATGACGGATAAGGTAGGTGTCTCTCGTTATCATCACCCATATTTTAACTAATTTAAGCGTATGGGTAGTGTTGGTTATTGGGCCATAAAAAAAACCGTTTGCAGTTCAAATCAAATTATAATTTTACGAACAAATTAATCAGACTAGCGAATCACACACTGTAGGTACACGACACAGCTATACGAAGCGCGAGACAGTTTCTGAGCACTTGTTATCCGTACCATGTCCAATGGTCAAGAGAGCTGCTCCACACTGCTCATGTAGCGCTCTCGTTGACTCGCACGAACGTGAGGCTAGACTCTGTCAAGCGCCAATTGGGGGCGCTGGTGTCCCGAAGAGTCAAACGAATGAATGACGTATTGACGACATAGGTGTGTAGAGAGCAGGGGTAACGACATAGGTGTGTAGAGAGCAGGGGGTCGGCCGCGACTTACGAGTCGTTCGTTCGAACCCGGACAGGCGCTTTACTTTGTGTAAATTATTTCATCACCACTGCTCTCAAAACGGTAAACAAAACATTGTGAGGAAACCGGCATATCCTAGAACCAAAAATTCGAAGACATTTGACATCTAAGTACCATCCGTTCTTAGAGAACGTTTTCGTGGGCCCGCGTGGTGGAGTACGGCCCACTTGCTCTGACAGAGAGGAGGCCTGAGTCCCAGCAGTGGGAACATTATAGGCTGACAATGCATGTTGTGCAACTTGCTCGTATTTCGTACGAAGTGGGATAGTACATCATCATCTGCCTAGCCCTTTCGGCTTCCAGTCTAACCGGATGCAACTGATTATGTTATACATAGATTTATTTATAAGTATTCGGTCTAACATAACACATAATACGCCTTGTTTCCCCGAAGGGTTGCGCAGGCGTTGTAACGGCTAGAGCTTTGCAGTTAGGCTTAGCAGGCCGTTAAATGATTGGGTAGGTAAAAGAAAACATACATTCATATGTAATTATAATCTTTGTAGGTTTACATAGAAACATAGTTGAAGACTAGGTCACGGGTAAGGCCTTTCTGAGCACTAGCACTTGATACGTTAGGGAAGGTACTGTCCTTGGTTCCCGGAACACAGCAGCTTGAACATCGGGGAGCAGGGCTTGCCGGCACAGGTGCAGAAGACCGGCCAGGCTGCTGACAGCGGCGGCAGCAGTTCACCGGTAGCGCGCGGACTATGTAATTGTGCGTGCAGCGCACAATATAGCTACGCTTGCAGCGCGCTGTACAGCTACACGTGCAGCGGTTGTGGAGGCCCTGCCTTTAGTCTGGACGTAGCACCCTGGAAGGCGCGATAGGGTGCGCATGTTACTATGGTGCGAAAGTAGCAAGCCTCGTGCGATGTGTCCAGCCTCATTCCCTCTTCCACCACCAAGGAACGGTGTAGGGAGCAGGACATGGGGAAGGGAGTTTGGAAAGACATGCGTGTCACAATGACAGATGCAATATGAGGTTATGAATGTGACATGCAAGCATAGAACACACGATAAACGATGATCTTAGCAGCTGGCTTGCTATATAGCTTATAATTCACAGTGAGGCCTTGCACATGCCAGCTGCAGCAACAATACAAACATATTTCCGTCTCCTATGCACTGGATAACATACCGCCGCGTGGTCTGACATTGACAACCGCGCAATCAGATACAACATAGGTAGATAGATGATAACAACGGTTATCCAGTGCAAAGGGTCTGTTATAATTACCAAATCAATGAGGAACTCACCCTAGATAGACGTACACAGAATCTTGAGGGTCAGGGAATCACTCCTGCTAAAGTTGTCAAAAAATAAAAGGCCCCTTTTGACATTGATAGTTCTAGTATATAAAGATTCTAGTAACAAAGATCAAATTCGCGAAACACATAATATTCGTTTGTATGAAACTGACAGGTGTCAAGAACGCATTCTCAAATGTCAAAACGGGCCTTTTACTTTTTGATAACTTTAGCTAAGCAAGCGGATGTTAAAATGACAGAGTGTTCTTAGTAAATTAGTGCTGTGCCATGATTCTAGTGATGTGAATTGCAACTTACTAATTGTGAAATATTTAGCATGTCGACTATGTATCGTTGCAAGTTTTTTATACTCATAGAGAGACATACAATGTAACAATTATGAAGTGGCAGTTTATATTTCTTTCATTCCGTCGTGCGCCGCGGAGCAAACCGGTTGTCTCGTCCTCACTCAGTGTAACTTAAAACAATAAGAGCTTAGTGTAACAGTGTGTAAGTGTAAGTGTCACAGTGCGTGTGTGACAAATGAACCCATCGGTGTTATCGGCAGTTCTTTGTGCTCCAACCCGTTTACCTGCTTTGGCACAGAGTGGTGTCGCGGACAGAGACTTAAATACTTATTACCAGTTATGAATACTGTAAACAGCACTTACGATCAAATTAGTGACGTCGACAATCCACCGCGATCTGGTGAAATGAGTGTTGATGGATCATTAATTGAGAAGGAGTCTCCTCCTCCTTACGTCACATTTCGCAGAGGCCTGCCATTCAATAAGGACTCGGACTGGCGTGACGAACTAAAGGATTTCCAGGCAAACTTAAAGTCTATGCTCGAGACCTGTTTAATAAAACAGGATGAGAAATGTGCTTTACTGCTGTCCAAATTTGAATATGTGAAGTCGTCTATTAAATTTATCAGCGACAAATGTGATGGTCTGGAGGTGAAGTTGAAGGATTTTGAATCTCGTGTGACGCAGCTTGAAGAAAAAATTTCTTCGCCCGATGCAGTGCAACAACGAATTGCGACATTATAAGCAAAGTTAGAAACCGCAGAACAGAAATCTCGGAACTGTAACGTCGAGATAAGTAATCTGCCTGAGAAGCGTGGTGAAAATCTAATGTCGATCCTTGAAAACATAGCTATCTTAATCAAGCAACCATTATCGCCTCGTGACGTCATTGCTATTCATCGTGTTCCTCTAATGAATCCAAAGTTCTCAAAGCCAAAAAAACATAATTGTAATACTTTCCGGCCAAATAGTACGTGATAACTTTATTGCAGCAGCGCGTCTCAAAAAAGGAATCACATCTGAAGACTTCAAGTTGAGTGGTAATCCACAACAGATATATGTAAACGAGCATCTTACGCTACAGAATAAGAAGTTGTTTCGTCAAACAAAGGAGATTGCGAATCAAAACGGGTATCGATTTGTCTGGATTAAACACGGAGTTATAGTGGTTTGCGCTGACATCCCCGAAGCGGCTTTTACTATTCGCTCTGAAAAAGATTTATTTAAAATCAAACCTTATAATAAAGTATCTGGATAAACTTTTAAATAAGTATACATATTATTATTGTCTAAAAGTGCGGCTTCATTTCTTTTTCTTACTTTGTATGTTGTTATTTTGTTTACCATGCAGTCAGTGTTCTCTGACTCATATATTACTCTGTGTTGTTTACGCAGTTCTTACTAACGATGCGAGCACAAAATATTTCACGAGCACCCTCACGTTTCTAAATGTATGTGCAATTAACTTAAATATTAATATATGTATATCTGATTAGTTTTGTGTTAATAACCTGTAAGCTTATCCGATTTCTGGTAGTAATTGTTAATTTAACATCCATGTATAACTTTGCGATTCACATGTACACAGTTACTGCAAAGTAATTGGAGTCATAATATTTTCATCTTACCTACATTTTTCTCAATTGTATTTGAAACTGCTTATACGAGTAACATTTATTTTGTTGTGACTCTACTATTTTCGTTTTATATATTCTAATTTGCTTAAGTCAGAGATTGTATTTGAACTGGGCTCCGGCTTTGTTTTGGTAACTTTTTTTTATATTTCTTCTTGTTTTGATGGATAAATACAATTTAACTGTTTATTACCAAGACTGTCGAGGACTGCGTACCAAGCTGCATACATTATTTATGAATGTTTTGTCTTTTTCCTATGACGTAATAATTCTTACGGAGACCTGGCTTATACCGAACATATCAGACGCTGAGTTTATTGATGACCGTTATTTAGTGTTCAGATGCGACTGCGACCGCTGCACCACGGGGAAGAGTGACGGTTGTGGGGTACTGATAGCCGTTCTACGCACATTTCGACCAACTAGCATTTTGATGTGTCCCTCTCACGCTGATATTGAGCATGTCTTGATGCAGTTGCCGGGGTCGCATTCTACGAAGCGCCATATCATTAGTGCAGCCTATATACCGCCGCGTTCTCCAGACGTTTTGTACACATCACATTTTCATAAGTTGCTAGATATTATCAATGAAACTAGTACTGAAGCATTCTATATAACAGGCGATTACAATTTGCCCGGCATTAACTGGTTGGATCGTAGTGGATGCAACTACGAGTATGTTGTTCCACAACCGACTGATATCTTGTGTAGTAATTTATGCAATTTTATTTCTTTATCTAATATTTCTCAATACAACACGCTGAGAAATAATTTAGGGCGTATACTGGACTTGTTTTTGTCTAACGTTGACTGTGAGTCTAAGTCATGTACACCATTGCTACCGCCTGATGTTGACCACCCGCCTTTCTCAGTAGTAACTTCATTTATCACGAAATTTATGCCAATGAAACGTCAGTTAAACATGAGACATCATTTTTTTAAAGTTAATTATGAATTCATTAATAACGAGCTAAGCATGTTGGACTGGAATCAATTGCTTTACGACCTTTCTGCTGAACAATCGGTTAATACATTTTACGATCAAATTTATAGTATAATTAAAAGGCATGTTCCGCTGTCTCGTCTCAGGAACTCTTATTTTCCGTTGTGGTTCTCACCTTCTCTCATTCGTATTTTCAAAACCAAAGAAAAAGCTTGTTTGAAATGGAAAACGTACGGTAATGCTTCGGACTACATTAGTTTTTCTACTTATCGTAAACGTTTTAAATCTGAGTGTGACAATTGTTTTGAAAAATACATGAGATCAGTCGAAGATAGTATTCCGCTTGGCATTAAACATTTCTGGACGTACGTTTCACACAAGAAGGGCAAGGCGCAGATTCCAGCAAACGTGTTTCTTGAAAATCTTAACTCAAATAATTCAACTGAAATATGTAATATTTTCTCCACTTTTTTCACCTCCGTTTATGAACCTACGAACTTTAACCCCGCGATGTGGCAGCCACCTAGCATATACGCAGATGATTCGCCCTGTCTCTCTGAAATCTATTTACCAGTAAATGTTGTTCATAATGCAATAAAGCAATTAGACTTAAATAAAGGTGCTGGTCCCGATGGCTTGCCACCCGTCTCTATAAAGAAAACCGTAGAGAATATTGTTCTACCACTTCATATTATATTTAATAAATGTTTAAGAGAAGGCACTTTTCCCAATATTTGGAAGCGCACATATCACACCAGTGTTTAAGAGTGGTGACATAAACATAAACAACATACAAAATTATCGCCCTATCTCTATACTGTCCACCTTGTCGAAGCTTTTCGAGAGTCTTGTACACAGCGAAGTGTATTCCCACGTTCACAACCTCATTGTTGGTGAGCAGCATGGATTTGTAAAACGACGTTCGACGAATACTAATCTCATGCTGTTCACCGACTTCCTGTTCAAAAAAATGGATGAACAAGTTCAAGTTGACGCTGTGTACACGGATTTTCGGAAGGCTTTTGATAAGGTGGACCATAAACTGCTACTAGATAAAATTGCATACAATGGCATCCGTGGCAATTTGTTACCATGGTTCATGGCTTATATATTTAACAGGTCGCAAAAAATAGGTATTAATGGTTTCCAATCGAGCTCAATTATTGTCACCTCTGGGGTGCCCCAGAGTACTCTTTATTCTGTTTATCAATGACATTAAGAAACGCTTCATTCATTCCCAATTTCTAATGTATGCCGACAACATCAAGATTTATAAATCGTGCAAAAGCACACAAGATTGCCTTCTTCTACACGAGGACCTTGATAGACTTTCTCGATATTGTTCATCCAACAAACTTCACCTTAGCTTACCTGAATGCAATGCTATCACTTTTACTAAAAATAAAAACATTATAACATTTGATTATAGTCTTCATGGTATCCGTTTGCAAAGAGTTGACCACATTCGAGATCTTGGGGTTCTAATGGACTCTAAATTGCACTTTAATCTTCATATTGATAGCATTGTTAACAAGGCGTATCGTATGTTTGGTTTTGTCATGCGATCCTCTAATGACTTTAAAATACCGTCTACTTTTCTACTTCTATACAAAGCTTTGGTCCGCTCTCAATTGGAATTCGCAGTAGTTTTTGACGTTTATGTAAAAAGAACTGAAATGTATTGCGGAAACACTAAGAAAATTGCGGCAAATTTTTGGTAGAAATCACTTACCTTCGCGGCTAACAATAACTCGTTTAGTGATTAATTTCTAGCAGCATGGCAATTGTAACAGATAAAGCAGTTTTCTTACATCAAGTGAATCAGTTGGGCTTAGGAATGGTAGTCCCACAAGACGGGGCCATATATGTCATACGGCACGAGGTATAATCGAGACATTGAAAAGAACGTTTCCGGGTCGATTAATTTCGAGAATCGGTGACATTGATTGGCCCCCAAGATCCTCGGAACAACACCTGACTTTTTTGTGGGGCTATCTAAAGAGACGCGTCTATGCTAACAGGCCAATAACCCACCAAGAATTAAAACAAAATATCTGAGACACTGTCATGAAAAACGCAATGAAAAGGGTTCACAGCTGCCAAGCTGCTAGAGGTGGACATTTGTCTTAGATTATTTTCCATACTGAAGTAAACTCTCCCCCCCGACCCTTGCCCGCTGAAGTGCCAGCCCGCGCCTTATCTGAGCCAGTAGCTTTAAATCTCCCGACTGTGACCTCTGAGTTTGTTTCGGCCTTTCTTCTCAGAGATAGTCCTTGGAAACGCCGTGCTCATCAAAGCACTAATAATATCATTTCGATCCAGTCTGTCCCTTTGCTGCCCTCTCCCAGCGACGCCCTAGGTTCGTACCCCACAGGGGCTGCCCTTAGCGTGCAGTCGCCTAGTTTTAATTAGTTTTAGCCCTGACTGGAGGCTTTAAGATTTCTTAAGGCAACCACAGGATAGTCCGGTTAAGTAGTCACGACCTCTCAAAGTCAACTACGAGATGCCATTTATAAAAAAAAAAAGCGTGCGCTCCCTTTTTTCTGCTGTCATCCGTCGTACGAGGAGGTCGTGAGTCTTTAATTTGTGTTCTTCCTACTGTATTTGATTAATTCTTTTGTGTCATCTTTTGATTGTATTTGTTTTGTAAGTTCTGATAATTTTAGGTCAAGTAAACTTTGTTTTTGTTAATCAAATCCGCTTCTGATTCCTAATATCAGAAGTGGGATAAAGAAAACATTCCCACTTTCATCCTGATTATTGTTCTCATCCATTTTTTAAAACAAAATTATGTTTTTGTAAATTTAAAAGTTACGAACATTATTTTCTTATGAGGGTACTTTTCTTTGTTTACGTTCGTTAACTGTCATTTATATTGACTCTGTTTTTGTCGACGTTTCGTTTTGGTGTTTTTAACTAAGTCTCAAACATCTTTCTTTGCATACCTACATTCCTTATAATTTTATAGTAATTTACGTTAACTAGGTTTGTGTTGACGTTTTGTTTTGTTGTTTATAACTGAGTTTGAAACATGGATAAGCCGGGACGTTCACTTTCTCGTAATCGACGTTCACGCGGCGGTAAACACTCGCATAGCCGTTCGCGGGATCGATTGCCTGACCCTCGGCGCTCGCGCAGTCACTCGCGTAGTTTCACACCGCGTTATCAACGCTCGCGTAACCTACGTTCTTCGGATCGGCGTTCCCGAGGCCGACACTCGTGTAGCTCGCGCAGTCGTTCGCCGCATGCTAAGCGTGTGCGCAGTCGTCGATCAGCTTCACGGGGACGGCAGCGTTCTCAGAGGTGTGACTCCCAAAATTATATAATTAATTATTACTATTATATTGATCAACAGTGGCGCCATTGGTGTATCATTGATATCGTCTTCGATTGTGTCATATTTTTCTGTTGTCAAGAAAACTACTAACTGTCAAATAAAGGGGGTAGGTGAGTCAGTTACTCAAATTGATTCATATGTGACGCTTACAATCGAATTGGAAGGTAGATTTGTTGGTAGTTCCGAGCAAATGTATGAACGCCCCCGTTATTATCGGAACAGATGTGCTTAATAGGGATGGCGTCGTTTACATCCGAACTAAGAATACTCAACGCATTATTCGCGATTCAAATGCATTGGCGGTGTCAACTGCGGCGTTGAATGTGCGGCCCGTTATTAATACTCCTTTAACTGGTGATGATTTGACCAAGTTAAAGCTATCTTAGAAGATTATTCAGAACACATGATCTCGGGTACCGCTACATCAACTGTCAATACCGGATGTATACGCATTTAACTCAGCAGTGATGTCCCTGTACATTATCGCCCTTATAAAATGTCTCACAGTGAAAAGTTCAAGGTTCGCGACATTGTTCAAGACCTTATGTCTAAAAGCATCATACGGGAGTTGGAGTCGCCCTATTCTAGCTCCGTTTTATTGGTCAAATAGAAGGACGGCTCCGACCGTATGTGTGTTGATTTTCGCGCCTTGAACAAAATAACTGTCAAGGATAGGTATCCTCTACCGCTAATTGACGACCACATTGATCGCTTGGGTAAGTGTAGGTTCTTCACCAGGCTAGATATGGCCACAGGCTTTCACCAAATTCAGTTAGATGACGAATCGTTGCCATTAACCGGTTTCGTAACGCCCGAGGGTCATTTTGAATACTTGAAAATGCCCTATGGCTACGTACCCACGACCTCCGAAGCTGGTCGGCCTTGCAAACCGATCAGTCGCTGTGCAGTGTGGGCTCAGTGTTTTTATTAAGCATGTTGTTATGTTTTATGGTGTGGATGTCTGAATGTGTAGTGTTCTAGTTAACTTAAGTTAAATGTAACCCATGGGATAGTTTATTTCGCTTTATTAAACGAAATGTTTCAAGTTTTACTCTAGAACACAGGCATACCAGGCATAACAGTACAACTAAAACTAACTCTAACCTACATGACTAATTTAGAAATGACGCATGGTGAGTGTCAAACTCACTACGATTTAAATTGTAATATTGCGATATGATTTCAGCAAATGATGATGATGAAAATGAAGACCCAAACCAGGACCCACCGGAATCTTCACCAACACCAAATCAGCCTGAACTAGGCGAGCCAGCACCAGGACCGTCTACTAGACCTGATGACCTGAGACAAGAACCAGCACGAGGCGTGGATATGCCTGAAATTGACTAAGCTGTAACTGGATCAGTAGACTAAGCCTGCCGTGGACGTCAGGGTGTCAGGAGAGGCCGTTGGCTATAATTTAGGTTGAGGGTAGGGGAACGGCGGATGACGGTATAAAAGCGGTGTAGAACGGGCGTGCGCTCCCCCCCCCCCCCACCCTTGCCCGCTGAAGTGCCAGCCCGCGCCGTAGCTGAGCCAGTAGCTTTAAATCCCCCGACTGTGACCTCTGAGTTTGTTTCGGCCTTTCTTCTCAGAGATAGTCCTAGGAAACGCCGTGCTCATCAAAGCACTAATAATATAAATTCGATCCAGCCTGTCCCTTTGCTGCCCTCTCCCAGCGACGCTCTAAGCCGAGGTTCGTACCCCACAGGGGGTGCCCTTAGCGTGCAGTCGCCTAGTTTTAATTAGTTTTAGCCCTGGCTGGAGGCTTTAAGAATTCTTAAGGCAACCACAGGATAGCCCGGTTAAGTAGTCACGACCTCTCAAGGTCAATTACGAGATGCCATTTATAAAATCATGCGGGACGGTTTTGTCAACAATCATTGCACGTCGTTCTGATCGGCGATCCACCATCACTATATCAGGCTTATTGGCAACAATAGTCCTGTCAGTGATTATGGATCGATCCCAGTATATTGTGATATTTCCATTTTCGAGAACTGGGTCGGGCACATACCTGTAGTACGGCACCTCCGATTCCACAAGGTTCTATTTCAGAGCAAGTGGCTGATGGGTTATCCTGGCTACAAGGTTGTGTCTATACAAGTACTCTCCGTTAGCTAGACGAGAACACCTGGAGATAATATGCCTTACTGATTCTCCCGGCGGGTGGCATGCCTGACAGATGTCAACCGCGCCGTCTTTCACAATAAATCTCCGGTAATTGTTCGTCATCATAACTTCGTCCATAATTGCACAGACAAAACCTACGGTTTCTCCAAAGAGGTCACCGAAACGCAGCCAGGCTACGGACGCTAGTAGATCTACATCGGGTCCATGTAGGGCCCGGTAAAAGCGTCCGTGAAGCTCCTTACTCTGCCATACTTCCATGCGATCATTGGTGTCAAGCACTACTGGCTCGCGTCAGTTCTCTTTAGCCTAGGAAAGTGGGGTGAGGCCCTTGTCCACCGCGACTACATCTCGTTGCATCCCCACGTCGGTTTCTAAGAAATATTCCCTGAGACTGCATATCTCGCGATTGGGGAAGGTCTTAGCGTTTAAAAAGCCTCGACCTCCACTAAAATATATAAATTCAATAATGTTCACCAAAATTAATAAATAAATTCTATTCTATCCACTTTCGTGGGATAGAATAGAATTTATTTATTTGTAAGAATGTAGTTTTACATGGTATGGTGTTAATTTTTTTAAAGTTCTATACATTCTACCATAACATATGGTGTACAAATATTAAAATGTCATTTTATATAACTAAGTACAATTAATTATAAGATTTAATGATTAAAAATATGTCCAATATGAATTATTATAATTAGTTAGTCGTTAAATTAAAATCAATGTCAAAATTAAGTATATGTCATCTTGAATTTTTACAATATTCCTTATATTCACCAATGTCATAAAAACAATTATCCAGTAACCAACTTGTCAGCTTTTTCTTGAACATGGGGATATACAGCCTCATTATTATTATTTTATTTCATAGAACAAAATTTTAAAAATTAAGTGTATACGTCTTATTTGCCCGCCCTGTACATTATTATAGTTTCATTAATTATATATATTTCATCTCATGTCTTAAGTATATCTTTTGTTGGAGATCCTAAATAAATATCTAGTTCACTTGTTGTCGTGATAGATGTTCCTCTTCGTGCTCATAGCGCGTGTAAGTCCTGAGTCATGTCGCCTGCTCTCAGTGCGGCATGCTCGCACAGACTCGCACTCCCCGCGGCGGGTGCCCCGCTGGTGGACACGCAGCTGCGCTCTGGCCTTACAGAAAAAAAAAACAGATTTTCAATTTGGTTTCAATAGTATTTTCACCAACAAAAATATGAACGAATAGTAATATTTGTAGCGAGCGAGTCCACAGACGTGTGCCAGTTTGCTTTACAGGCATAACATTCAATTAACACAACACACATTTTCAGTTTATTGGCACCTCACCGCGAGCGGTTTATTTATTCATCTACTATTGACAGCCACAATAAATGGCTGTACTTATATTACGAAACAATATGAAGTATTCATCAGCTGAAAATGTCTATTTATAGTTCTGAGCATTATTAACTATAATGACTAGATACTTATAATTTATGCAATGATGAGAGGCAACGCCGTGACTGGACGCCCTACAAGGACATCTATGTTATGGGTTTGGTTTCCGCACTTAGTCCTTCAAGTGCACCATTGCGCGTGGGCCATGGCGGCCGTCGTCGGTAGTTATTCCAACCAGACCTCCCATCCAGAAGTTTATGACCTATTCTGGCTATTCTAGAAGGATATTATAGTGACCTTATTGGTGATGTTCTTCAGAAAGGTCAGGTGCGTAGTACCTACTTGCAACCGGAGTGCATGTATGACCGGCCGATCTTTTCTATAAAAATCTCACCGTGTATACTTAAAAGTGAAGTGAGTTGTCAACAGTGTACATGCATCAGTGAGTGGTCATTCCAACCACTCGCTTCACCAAAGTTGTCACGGTGAGTTTTTCATAGAATAGATCGGCTGAAGTAAACGAAGCAAAAGGTATGGTAAATATCGATGAACATATCGTTCCTTCATTAAACGAGAACGACCGGCTTAAATTATGATCTTTAACCGAATCGATACTTATAGGTTTTCGGTTTTATACGTAAATCAACCGGAGCACCACATGCGTCAACGTGTTCACTGTGAGCTTACTTCTGTGTCGGCGCGTGTGTTCCCAGCAGTGGCAGCAGTACAGCCTGCCAGCGCAGCAATCGACGCGCTGTTAGCGGCGGCGAGGAGGCGACCATTGTTCGTCGAGATAATAGCTCTCACAGTATCGTTCTCAGTGCATATATCCTTTATATATTGTACAAGTAGGAGAGGTACTTACACAATACGTTGCAACACTCTTGTATGCTGAGTACAAGTGAGTCGGCTTCGTCTGTCATCTGTTAACAATTAGACTGTATGACCAGTCATCGTGCCAAGTTGTTTATTATTTCATATTCTTATCTTGTTTGTTGCTCCTTCATTACTAAATAGAGAAATATTTAGCTAGCTTTTTCTTAAAACGACACAAAGTAACCTTAACAACCTTATTCTTACAGATACCTATTTTATTGAACCTTACGAATAATAACAATTACAGATCTTTCCATAACTTTAATTTAGATGTGCAATCAGATATATCTTATACTATCATTCAGGGAGAAGTAGGTGTTTCTACCGCGTCCAGCATCCTGCTGTCAAACTGTGTTGTTGTATTAGACACAATATAGCATTGGGTAGTAATAAAATTACAGGCATATGAGTCTATACCGCGCAATAGAAATATAGTTAGTTTCGATTTCTGTTTTGTGTATTCCGCGGTCGACCCCCCTTAGTGGGCAGGTTCCTGTAGGGCTGCGTACATCGTCCGGGGTTGGCATTGCCTCTTTTAAGACATAAAAAGATTCCGCCTATTTAACAATGTCAATAGAAATATTTAATAAGACAAATATGTTTTTCGACATTTTTATTTGTAAAAAAAACTTTTTTAGAAAAAAAAAAAAAAAAAACCGACTTCCAAAAAAAAACACTACAAAGTGAAAAATAACTTTAATTTCGGTAGTCGGTGTCAAAAAACGAAAATGCGAAACCTACACCTGCTTGCGCAAGTTTTCGTAATATAAATTTTTACTATCATATTTCCGAACGCATCTCACATTTTAAAATGCAGAATTCCTATTTGACCGCAGTTTTGAGCTAGATATAATTCCTTTCCTCCTATCCCGTTCCATGCAACAGAGAGAGAAGAAATGCTCACCGCACGCGCCAATCAGCGGCGCATTCACCGCAATGACAACCCATCACTGCACAACGCTGTGATTCGAGAAAAATATCGCCATATTGTGTTCGGCACTACTTCTGTCGCAACCTCACCGCGAACCGCACCGCATACTACCGCACCGCGCCGAAAAATAATACAAGCCGCTAATATATCTAAAACTCTCTATTATCCGTGTTGGCTGACACACGTGTGACATACACAGACCAAGTGAAGTGCACAGCAGTCAAAGGAAGATATCAGCGAACACGTGCTACATCTTCTCAGGCTGTCCTTTTATCAACGTGCTTCATCCAGAAGACTCCCAAGTAAGTCCTTCATTCCCTTTCCCTATCCTGGTCAGCTCCTTACTGTGTGTCGTCAATTTTTCACCCTTGCCTAAATTACATTCCCGCAACGGTCCTTCGAAGCCGCTTGTAGATACTTATTCACCAACACCGACTTCCGAAATTAAAGTTATTTCACTTTTTAGTTGTAACTACCCCACACAAATTTACATATACTCGCAAGTTTAGAGGTACCCCAATAACAACTTTGACAGAAATGAGGCTGTACCTGAGTATACTGAACACATCTGCGTACCCCTTTAGAGGGTACAGGCGTGATGTTATGTTGTGTGATTGCGTAAACAATGGATACATATATGCGATAGCAGCAATCGCGGTTGATTTGCTAGCATTTATTGAGGAGTACCGTTATCTGTCTCCGAAACTCATCATCAGATCTTTACGAAATTTTCATTTAAATTTCGTAATCGTATCATTTCGGATAAATCTATTTCGAACAAAAAAATTTTGAAAATCCGTCTATGTATGACGGAGTTATGCCCGCATATAAAAAAAAAAAAAAACATCCGAATTGAGACCTCCTCTTTTTTTAAAGTCGGTTAAAAAATATTGAAAAGCCCATTTTGCCGTCATTCGTTTGTCGAGGAATAAGATGCTATCAGCGATGCATCACTAAGACACGGTGATTGCTCTTATTGGTAACAAGTGTGAAGTAACCAGTCATTAGAGCTCACAGCTCGCTGCAGGCTGTTCGCCGCGTCTGCGGTTCCCCCCCGCCCTCGCCTCGAGAGAAGCTATAATGAGATGAATTCCGCATCTGAGGAGGCTGTCCGGAGAAGGAAACACTTGTTCGAGCTGTGGCGTCACAGGAGAGCACCTACTATGGAACGAGCAGCTTGAATCATGGGAATGGCCCCGATTTGGTCAGCCTCACATTTGTCTTTTGGCAAAAAGAAACAGAGTGATGATAGAACAAGAAAGAGTGCCCCCTGAGCTGTGAGCAGTCAGCCTCGCTACAACGTTGCTGACCGGCAAATATTTTACTACGGCATAAGCTATTCTTAATCTTATGTAGTACGCGGGAATATTAGGGGTTAAAGTATGAAAATGCCGATTTGTACTGAAAAATTGAAATTGGTTTTTTTTTTAATTTAAGATATTTATTTAATCAAAATAATTACCATTATTATCTATACATTGCTGCCATCTAATAGGAAGGTAATTTATGCCTTTGCGATAGAACTCTCGTGATCTAGATTCGACAAACTGTGTGAAAGCATTTTGTACTGCCTCCTGAGAAGAAAACTTTTTATCACGTAGAAAATTGTCCAAATCACGAAAAAAATGGTAGGACAGTCCGTTGGAGCAAGGTCTGGCGAATACGGAGGGTGATGAATGGTTTCTAATTGCAGTTCCTGTAGAGTTAAAACGGTTTCTCGTGCTGTATGAGGTCTCGCGTTATCATGGAGCAATAATGGTGAAGATCGATTCATGAGTCGGGGCTGTTTCACTGCTAGTTTTGCTATCATTGTTCGGAGTTCGGCACAGTAGACATCTGCCGGTATTGCTTGACCAGATCGGAGAAAGCTATAGTGAATAACACCATGCTGAGACCACCAAACAGTTACCATTACCTTTTTATTCGTAAGCTTTGCTTTAGGACACTGTTGCGGCGTTTGACCTGGGGTCAGCCATTGCATTTTTCGGTTACGGTTATCGTAAAGAATCCACTTTTCATCACATGTCACAATTTGATCCAATATTCCTTCATTTCTGTATCGATTCAACAAGGCAACACAAGTTTCAACACGCGTTTCGTTCTGCAGATCAGTCAAATCATGAGGCACCCATTTCTCATATTTTTTTATTTGATTGATTTGACGCAAATTAGTCAATATTGTTGGTAAGGTAACGTTAAACCATGCCGCTAATTCCTGGGTAGTTTGGCTCGGATCGGCTTCCACCATCTCTTTCAATTCATTTTTATTCACCTGTGTGGGCGGTCTTCCACGTGGTTCGTTCTTCAAATCAAAGTTTCCATCACCAAAGTGTTTAAACCAAAATCGCACGGTGCGTTCATTAGCAGTCCAAACGTAACATTGATATTGCGAGCTGTTTCTGCCGCGTTAATTCCGCGTCGGAACTCGTATTAAAAAATAACTCGAATTTTCGAAGTATCCATCTGTCTTGTCTAAGCTGAATAAAAAAAACAACTGAAAGTCGATAATCGAATGTTGCACATTTTTTTAAAAGAAGAACTTCATAGGTACCATGTGAAAAAAGTTTCAATCAAAAATCTCAAACCATGAAGGTTCGTCAATTCGAAGTACCTATTACAATAAAACGGCAATTTCATACTTTAACCCCTATTATGAAACGAGTAGGTTGGTTTAAAAGGGTGACATAGTATATTGCAAGTTCCAGTGGAGCAAACTAGGTTTTGAGTTTATCAAAGTCCATTTAATGGCAGACCACTTCTGATTTTACAAGGTTCACCTGTAGACGACCGGTTATTTTTACGGACGCACAAGTCAAGTAAACAGTTGATCAAAAGTGTTTAAAGTAAAGATGATTATAGTTTTTTTAACGTACACAAAAAGAAGCACAAATATTATATATGTGTGTTCAATCATATTTTTTGGAGCACAAAATAGGAATTGTTAGAGGTTCCTTCGCCCTTTGAATAAACTGAAATATACCGGGAAATCTTTTAGTATTGTTTTGTCCGATGACATTGTGAAGGCTGCAGAATTCAGCTGGATACAACAAGCACAGCACCGGTCGAAGTGGCGGTGCTTGGGGGAGGTCTATGTCCAGCAGTGGACGTCTGTTGACTGAAATGACGATGATCATTGTTGTAATAAAAAATAGCCATTTACGGTGGGCACTGTGTGACTGTAGTGATACAATAATTCATAGTGTGGATCATCGCTAGCAAGAACTCTGCTGGGAGTCGGGCCTTCCCTCTGATTGAGCCCTAATCCACTACGCGGGCTCAGTGCAGGTTGATGAATTTTGCATGTCATTCATTTTATTTGGTTGTTTTCCATGACTAAATAAGTCCACTCGTAAGCCCACTGCTTAGAAATTACCCTTCAAAATCGTATACTCCCACAATAGAGGCCTGTTAGAGGGCCTTTGCCCTGCAGTGGGACAATACAGGCTGATTATTTACTACCCCACTCTTCAATGCTTCAACAGCTGAGTAAAAGTGCAGAGCAGTGAGAGTTAAAGTTATGACATGATACAGAAGTAGTAAAGCAACATCATCCTTTAATTAATCATTTTACAAGCTTCGTCCAGCCCATCAATGCGCAATTCAGCCGTTATAGTGGGCCTGGAGACCCAGGCGTCCTCTGGCTTGAGGAATTCCCGGAGCTTGGCAGCCAGAACGTCCTCAATCTCCAGCCTTGCAGCACCTGACACCGCAAGCACCCTCGCACCCGTGGCTGCCGTTCTAAAAACGAAGCCAGCCGGGGCGCCAAAGTCACCGAAGTCAAGCTTCTGACACATCTTCGCTAGGACGGACTTATAGGCCACTTCCCTGTTTGAAGCTTCGGGCTGCAGCGTAATTACTACAGCCTTGGACCATGAAGGGGTGACCTAGTGTGACTGTTCCTAAATTACCCTAGGCTGATAAAGTTTTAGTTTTTATGTGGAAATGTCAGGAAAATGGGTCAGTTCCCCTTTCGGGGAAGAACAGTACCCCTCCCCGTACTGTTCTGTAGAGCTCGAGACTGGATACTCTCCTACCGATTGTATTCCCGATGGGGATTCATTACAATCGGTAGGAGAGTATCTAGAACCGTTTGCCTTGCCCCGACTTAGAAAGCTGGGGAGCAAAGAGGGATCTAAGAAAACAATTGCAATATAAAATAGGGTTGAGAATTAATAGATAAGGTGATTAAGGAAAGGAAATCTACTTTTCTTTTGATTATGAAAGTTACAAGAGAGGAGACAGCTGTGCTGCTGGGGAATTTGTTGCGCCACTTCTTCTTCCCAGCGATAGCACTAGAAAGTGGTGAAGGGCGGGCGTATTTGGGGGAGTGTCTTTTGTAATTTTGACGTTCGAAAAGTGCTGATTCTCAGCCTAATTTGAATAAATGACTTTTGATTTTGATTTTGAGAGGAATACAAAAGGGGTAATTGACGCGTAACGCTTCCGTTGGAGAATACATTGTTTTGAGTTACGTTACTGGATGTTTTTACAACAATTGAGTAACCCACCCCAGCGACGTAGGACCGCTTTACAACAGCTGTTATGCCGTGCGTGTACCACCAGTCCTACCGTGCATAGGCCTAGAGCGAACCTGCTGCGGTTCCAGCGGGACACGCTCCCTACACTCAAGCATGTCTTACTCAATCAAAAAAAAAAAGTCAAATCATTTATTTCAAATAGGCACATAAAAGGCACTTTTAAACGTCAAAAATAAAATTAGAATAAAATTGATTCTAGTCGCCCCTTCCAAAAGGTAGTTTTCGTATGGAGAAGAATGGGCAAGAAACTCCACCGTTACTCTTTTAAAATGTTTTACAATATATTGCATACATTATTTATATAATTATATGTGAAGACGATGCACCCAAAAATAAACTTACTATACCACAATAGGTAAAAGAATTAAAATGGATAAATGTAACCATGACATATAGATCAACTATGTGATAGATACATGGTGCTCAATCCTAAGGTAAAGGACTGCGAGGTGCCTCTACCATTGGGCGAGACTAGTTTCCAGAAGTGCTGGACGCGTACAGTACGCCCCTCATAACGGCCTACTCACCCTTTACTAAGACAATAGAAAACTAGTGCAAGCGTACCGCACCGTCAGTTGGTTGCGTCAATTCCTTACGATTGCCTTGCTATACACTGAAGTGGTTATTTTAAATCGTCACTTCGCACTTCCTTAATCTACCCAATTTAGAGGATGTTTCCAGTATAATCAGCAGCCGTGCGTCCATTCTTGTCTACCTATTTATGTAGCAACGGAGCCTTTCTATCTGAGCATCCAAATTATGTGTCTCGCTAAATATTATATTTTTGAAGTGAAAACTTCTTTAGCGGCGTTGTGCACTTTTTTTGTGATGGGTAAAAAATGTTACACTCGCGTCAGGACACGCGACCTGATCGAAAATTCGTAAGACGGAGCTCGCGTCAGGACACGTGACCTGATCGAAAATTCGTAAGACGGAGGGAGAGTAGATCGCATTCCAAAATATCAAAAATGCACAACGATAATATTCAAGTTATCACTTCTGCCGGCACTCCCGGAGTGCAACCCGTTTTTTTATCAGTAAGAGGCCTACGGGGGCCGGGTGTGATTTAACGAGACACAATCTCTAGCGTTCTTTAGAACAACTATCAATCCAGTTAAGGGTGCTTAGTGAAGCCTACCCCGCTCCCTGGAAGTGTGCGCATATCAAGAGCAATGCAAAATATCCTGCAGTTAGTCTGTCCATAGGGAAAAGATAGCCATCACTAACGTTTGGTTGGTTTGTGTTCGTAAACGACAGACTACAAGGAAGCACTATAATTAAAATTGGCCCTAACGAGTTGCGAGTTCGGTTCAGCCTTCCATAAGCGGTGTGACTGTCCTAAGCGTCATGTCTTGGTTGTGGTTGTCTATGGTCTATTGGTAGAGCATTTGTCTAAAGTATGTTGGTAAGTGTCACACCTTATAGTGGGCTTTCCCCGAGTCCCTACAACCAACCGCATGTGTAGGATACTTCGATAACGTCAGCGAAAGGAACTTGGAGGGATAAAATAGTCAACACTCACCTGATCGTTCACAAACACACTCACTGAGATTCACGCGCCTTACACGCTACTTACAATAATAGTATGCTAATACTAGCTTCTGCCCGCGGCTTCGCCCGCGTGGATGTCGTAAATTGTCCCACGCGAACGTGCTACCAGGATAAAAAGTATGTCCTTCCCCAGGATGCCATCTATGTCTTTGCCAAATCAGAAGTTCAGTGGTTTAGGTGTGAAAATGTAACAATACCCCATGTCATATCAATATGTATTTTTCTGTGTGTACATAAATAATAAAATAAATAAATAAATACAGTTTCAAGTTCAAATCCTCCCCTTAAAAATCGAATTACCCCTTTTTGCCCCGTCGGGGGTCAATTTTCGACAACTTTACACACTTATTATTAATTATTTTCTGTCAAAAGTATTAATACTAATTTTCGAGTTAATCAAGCCACGCATTATAATCCTCCTCTGTAAAATTAACTACCCCTTTCAACCCGTTAGGGGTAGATTTTCGAAAAACCCTGATACATGTTATTCTTTATTTATGGTCTTAAGTATAAACACTGAGTTTCGAGTTCATCGGACGGCGCATTCAAATTTTTCCACACAAACTTCAACAATGCAACAAAACAACTTCTATAATGATAAACTTTATTACTTACTCAGGCGAGTATTCTTGAAAAGTTTCAAGTTTATTAACCTAATGAAGAACATTATTCATATAAACTGTATCCCCACTTTTCACCCCAAAGGGGTGGAATTTAAAAAAATGGTTTGGGATGTGTTCATAACTTGACTCAAAGATTATTTATACCAATTTTCGAGTTAATCAAGCCATGCAGTAAAATCCTCCGCTGTGAAATTGACTACCCCTTTTCTGCCCGTTAGGGGTAATTTTCGAAAAACCTTCATACACATTATTCTTTACTTTCGATCCTAGGTATAAATACTGAGTTTAGAGTAAATCGGACCGCGCGCTAAAATTCTTCCATACAAACTTTGAAACCCCCCAATCCACTTTTAGGGGGTAGTTTAGAAAAACCAAAATAATCAATAAGGTTTTTAAATAAACCTTGTCGTCCCTTTTACCACGACAGTCTTTGTTTTTAAAAAAGCGTTTGTTACGTTTCCATTGTATGATTTAAAAATTGTTTATAAGTACCCATTTTCGAGTTAATGTAAGCGAGCAGTGAAATCCACCCCTTAAACTTTATTACCCTTTTCCAACCAGAGACCATTTTTGAAAAACCCTTAAAACACATACTTTTAGTTTTTTGTTTTAAGTATTGGTACCGAGTTTCGAGTTAATCCGTCCGAGCGGTTTAAATTTTTTTCTTACCTATTAACTTTTTCACCCCCTAAATCCTCTGTGAGGAGTTTTTTTTTAACTAAAACTGACCATCTGTATTAATTACTAAGACAAATATTGCCAAGTATCAAGTTTATTAACCAAAGGAAAAAAAATTTTCATATAAATTAGAACCCCGCTTTTCACTCACGCAAGGGTGGAATTTTGAAAACTCATTTGGGATGTATTTATAACTTGACTCAAAGGTTAGTTATACCAATTTTCGAGTTAATCAAGCCACGCATTATAATCCTCTCCTGTAAAATTAACTCCCCATTGTCATCCCGTTAGGGGTAGATTTTCGAAAAACATACATGTTATTCTTTATTTTTAATCTTAAGTATAAACATTGAGTTTCGAGTTAACCGGACCGTGCGTTTAAATTCTTCCACACAAACTTTAATACCCTTATATGTATATATAATTCCCTTATATATTGCTGCACCGGACGACGTTATTACATCGACGCCGGCGGTCGCTGAAAACCAGCGCTGGGGCTCTGTCTTGCATAGGGTCGTAGCATAATGCTGAGCGATAGCCGTTTTGCGTGGATGTGACGCATGTCAACCATTTCTTATTGTTTTTTTTTCATTATTTGTTTTTATGTTCTTTTTTGCGTCAGGTTGACCGCAAATAAACGTATTTTCTTTCTTTTTTATATCCCCCTTGGAGGGGTAGTTTTGAAAAACTTATAATGATAAACTTTATTACTTACGTAGGCAAGCATTCTTGCCAATTTTCAAGTTTTTTAACTGTTACGTTGTTTTCTTGTACCTACCACGGGTTGTAATAAGTAAAGTACCATTTACCTGAAAACATAAGTAACATTATGAGGTTTCCGAGTAATATATTTCATTGTGGTTTGTACAATTGACTTTGGTCTGCATTTGATTGAATGACTCATTCCTTCAACTGTATTTCGTCACTGGAATGTTTAGTTGTCAATTTCAAACAATAAATCACTTTTCTAAACTTATTAAACAGGTCTGCACAATAAATTAGATCAAATATTGTAATCAAGTGGACTGTTTACTTACCCAATGGCATTCAGTGAACGTCAGTTTCTGACAGTCAAAGGCATAGACTAATATAGTTAAAGGCGACATCTGGTGGTCGCCGATTCACAGTTGTGATTAATCGATATTTTTAACAAATTGATTGCTAACCATCGAAATAATATCGTATGGAGCAATCCCTAATAATTTTCAGCATTCAGTAAAAAATCATAATAAACTAAATAACCGAATACGGAAGTATAATTATTTTTTCTATATAAACTTCGTTGTCAAATAAATCCCATTTTTAATCTGTGGATTGTCTTTGACATAATGTGGCCAGGTTGTACATTAGAATGTACAACCTGGCCACATTATGAAAAAAATTAGAAATTTGCCGAATGAATATTCTGGGAGAATTACCCCAATCAGGACAAATTTCGATGTTGGAAATTACAAATAATTTGTTTGTTTGGTCTGGATCATGAAGATTCTTATTGTTTCAGCATTTGAACGTCACGTTGGACAGTTGTTAGTGATTTTCAAGAATTAAGTGTCTTGGTGTAGTGTTTGATCTTATAATCATTTTACCCGAAATAGGGGAGATTTTCGGAATGCTTCGTCTAGTTCCGGTTTGTGATCGAGGACAGGGTTATTGAACCATGTTATTGTCTATTTACCGGTGGACACGCTACAGTGATATTAAAAACCTTAAACATGTTTTAAAAGGTAACGATTTTGTTGTAATCTTGTTAGGAAGTGGCCTGCGAGCCCTTCCCTGGTTGTTAAAAGGATATTGTCGTGATCCATGGATATTTATTACAGGATTCCAAATTGTGCATACGCAGACAACTTTCCAGCCAGCCGAGAAGTCAAGTGTTTTCTCCCTTTTTTTTTTTTTGTTTCCGGGTTGGAAAATCCTCATGGATGTCCGCCGCCCTGGGGCGGGCGACGGGATCTGTCAGACTCTTACTGACTAAAAACCACACCGGTGTTCCATCTCACACCTACGCCGGGGGTCGCGGGAACGTACTATCCTTCCGCAACCCCCGACTGGTGCCGGACCGCCACCGCAGGCCTCCTCGGGTCAGGGGGGGGGGAGTGAGGTGTTAGACTCCCCCCGCGACGTCTAAGAGGGGCGCGCGTGGAACACTACGCGCCGCCACCTCGGGTCCTGATGTGTGGGGGGCAACGGACGTCTCCGAGTCCGTCGCCCCTGGACCCATTTAGGGGGGCTGGAAGAGGGCGTTGTCCGCCCTCCGCCGACGCCCGGTGCGCCTGCTGCGGGCCGGGTGAGTGGACGAGATCTCCCTCTCCCTTTCTCTCCTCCTGCGAGAAGACTGTTTCGCAGAAGGAAACCACCGCGTCCCAGGACTCTTCGCTGCCGACCATCGACTCGACCACGGTCGGCAGCGACAGGTCACTGCCTACTTCTGAGATGAGGACACGGTGCGGCTCCTCCCAGGCGGCACACTCTGCCAGCGTATGCCGCGCCGTGTCCTCCCGGCACTCGACGCAGTGGTGACACCGGGCGTCCGGCTCCCTGTTTATGCGACACAGGTACTTCCCGAAGCAACCATGCCCCGAGAGCAGCTGCGTCACCCGAAACGACAGGGAGCCGTGCCTCCTCCCGAGCCAGCGCTCGAGCCCCGGCCGGACCGCCTCGATGGTGACGAGGCCAGCGGTAGGGCGTGTAAGCCTGTCCCGCCATTCCGCCACCAGGACCTCGCGAAGCTGAGACCGACGCAGCTCCATGTGTCGCTGCATCGGTCGCTCACCCCGCGCCCTCGCTTCCTCGCGCCACCGATACAATGACGCGAGTACTTTCGCCTCGAGGTCCCAGGGCGGGCATCCAGCCAGTACACAGGCCGCCTCGTAGGAGATCGTGCGATATCCCCTGATGACTCTGACGGCCATCGCTCTCTGCGGTTTCCGAAATATTGCGATACTGCCGGCCGTCAGGTCAGAGGCCCACACCGGAGCCCCATACAGGGCCATCGATCGCACGATCCCCACATAGAGCCGCCTACAGGTGGCGCTCGGGCCCCCCAGATTGGGAAGCAGCGTTGATAGCGCCCCAGCCGCGCCCAATAACTTGGGCGCCAGCCGCCGGAAGTGGGGGCCGAAGTCCCACCGGCTGTCGAGCACCAATCCCAGGTACTTCATGGTAGACTCGACAGCGATCCGAGCCCCCCCGACCACGATGTGTGAGCTGGGCGGCGGCGCCCGCCGGGGGCCATGAAACACCATGGCTTCCGACTTGCTGAGAACCACCTCCAGGCCTAGGCGACGTATGCGGCCCACCACCTGTGAGACCGCAGCCGTCGCCAGCAACGCTGCCTCCCTGTGTGAGCTCCCGCGGGCAGTGACCAGCGTGTCATCCGCATAACACGTCAGGTCTACCCCCGGAAGTGTTTTCTCCCTAAACCAACCGTGAGTGTTTCGCCCGCTTATTCCTATTTGAAGACAATGTTAACCAGCTAATGTTTTAGCCTTCTAGATTTGAAAGCTCGGTCACCTCATGGAAAGTAAATTAGTTTTCCCTTATACTACTAGGTCTCCGTGTTGTCAATTCGAGGACAGGCACGCCGCCAGGGTCCAGAGGAGCGTCTGGGGCCTGGACGCGAGACCCGTTCCTCGAGTCCGCTCGAAGCCTCTTGCGGAGACGACTGTGCGGCTGTTGGACCGCACGAAGAAGGCATAGCAGGCGGGTGCCTGCTGCTGTGTCTTCTTCATCATCGGCATCCAGGTCTCCTGGGTGGGAGGTGCGGTCGCCGGTAGCGCGCTTGCGGGCTACCTGGGCCCCTCCGCAGGTTTCTTGGCCAGCTACACTGAATCCATCCTGGCGGACTCCTTCGTCCTCCGCCTATCCGGTGCAAGCGGGGGTTGGAGGATTTCGGCTGGGAGGAGTCGTGACTCCATGCTGCAGCATGCATACTCTTGCCACCTTCTCAATGTCGTGGTCCGACATTCCTCTGAGCGGCAAACTTTCGCTTGTGGTCCTCCAATTCGGATAGAAGTCGTCCACCTCGGGGTCATCGTCTGCCACCTCTTTGAGGGCGCGCGTGAACGAGCCCTTCAGGTTGCCGGACTTAGTAACAACCTTCAGGACAACGTCCACCGTTTGGGGAGGTGCACATAAAACTATATTAAAGCCCTTAGAAATAGCCCAGAGGACTGTACTAAAACTCATTACTTTTCGTCCTTATTTGTACCCAACCCATCTTGTTTATCAGTCGAGTGAGGTCCTGACAGTTCGCCAGTTGTTTATATTTCTTGTGGTTCTGAAGCAACACTCTTTACTACAATTCTCAAAAAGTGATCTATCTAGAAGACGAAATATTATCAGTAATCATGACCGACCTTCTTTCAGACATGCTTACGCAAACAAATATTTTAGCTTCTTAGGACCGTACTTATACATATGTATAATAAGTACGGTTTATGTTTTGTATTTATTAATTTGTAATAATTTTAATTTAAATAAGTTTTTATAATGGGTTATGTGGTACCTGAAATAAATGGATTTTATTTTATTTAATAAGATAAATGGCCGCTAATAAAAATACATGTAAAAGTAAAATCTTACTCTACATATCTCTTACTTTACACATGAAGAGACAGAAAACTTATTAAAAATAGTTAAATAGTAAATCTCTTTTATACTCACCCTCTCACACTCTTTTACACACTTTCACACACTACCCACCGAGAGGGAAACACTCCACACACCATTTTGTTTATTTTATTTTTATTTTTCTGTGTAATGATATACCTACTGTTATTACTATGTCTAATTAAGCTAGCAATGTAATGTTCATCATGTGGAAGAGCGCTGATGTCTAAGATACAGATATTTTTTATCTAGTTCAGACACAGATGCTTTCAGTATAAAATTAAGAAAATTTGAATGTGTCCTGTAAGTTCTGTGTCAAATAAATTATCTCCTATATTTCAATATAAATACATATAAATTATATTTCTAATTAAGAGAATATAAAAGTATAAAAACATTAAAAAATAGTAGCCCGACGGTATCGAGAACGGGGTCCAAGCTACCGGTGGTCAGGGCTCCAAAGAGAGGAACCTCCTGACAATGCGAACTGTGTCCAGAAGTACCGCTTTCTGAATCAAGCCCTTGATCCAGCTGCCCAACGAGAACCTCCTCAGGTGTTAGTCGAGGCTCCTGCCTATTAAGCCATTGGCTGTCATGACTATCAGCACAATGATCGCTTAGTCCACATCCCACATTTCGACAACCTCGCGAGCCAAGTCAAAATACTTGATTTGTTTATCTTTCTCGGCGTTCACGAGGTTCTCATTATGCGGGACGGTTATGTCAACAATCATTGCGCGCCGCTCTGTTCGATCCACCACCACTATATCAGGCTTATTGGCAACAATAGTCCTGTCACTGATTATGGATCGATCCCAGTATAATGTGATATTTCCATTTTCGAGAACTGGGTCGGGCACATACCTGTAGTACGGCACCTCCGATTCCACAAGGTTCTATTTCAGAGCAAGTTGCTGATGGATTATCCTGGCTACAAGGTTGTGTCTATGCAAGTACTCTCCGTTAGCTAGACGAGAACACCCCGGAGATAATATGCCTGATTGATTCCCCCGGCCCGTGGCATGCCCGACAGATGTCAACCTTGCCGTCTTTCACAATAAATCTCCGGTAATTGTTCGTCAACGTAACTTCGTCCATAATTGCACAGACAAAAACTTCGGTTTCTCCAAAGAGGTCACCCAAACGCAGCCAGGATACGGACGCTAAGAAATCTACACCGGGCTCATGAAGAGCCCGATAGAAGCGGCCGTGAAGCTCCTACAGGTTTGCGCCAGTTCTCTTTCGCCATGGAGAGCGGGGTGGGCCCCTTGTCCATTGCGACCACATCACGGTGCATACCCACTTCGGCTTTTAAAAAATATTCCCTGAGACTGCACACCTCGCGGTTGTGCAGGGTCTTCGCATTTAAAAATCCTTGACCCCCACACTTCCGCGGGATATACAGTCTCATCACCGATGATCGTGGGTGATGCATCCAGTTTGCGGTCAGCAGTGTACGGACCCTTCTATCTAGGGCTTCGAGTTCAGTCTGAGTCCATTTGAGTATGCCGAAAGAGTACATCAAAACCGGCATGACCCAACCATTGAAGGCGCGCACCTTATTTCCGCCTGAGAGAAGACTAATTAATACCTTCTTCAGGCGACAAAAGAAGCGCTCCTTCAACGATTGCTTCATGTCAGCATCGTTGATGCCTAACGCTTCCGACATACCCAAATACTTATAGCTTTCGGATGAGGAGAGGGATCTAAGGTGTATGGAATCCGAAAGTGGAATTCCCTCGGATTCCATAATCTCCCCCCCCTTTACATGCATGACTGCACAATTGTCCACACCAAATTCCATCCAGATGGCATACTGAAAGTTTCAGTTACCTTCAGTAGCTCCATCAGATGCAATTTGTTAGGGGCAAAGAGTTTCAAATCATCCATGTAGAGGAGGTGAGATATGACCTGACCACCTCTTTTCAACCGGTAGCCTAGACCTGAGTCCTCCAGCAGTGTGCTTAGAGGATTCAGGGCTAAGCAGAACCAAAGTGGACTCAAACTGTAGCCCTGAAATATTCCCCGCTTAATCCATACAGGCTCATCATTCCCCTGGATCTGTCGACACCCTGGATAGCGAAGGACCGTCTTCCACTGCCTCATACACGACTCAAGGAAGGTGCGTAGAGTTGCATTTATCTTCTACAACTCCAGCACCCTCATGAGCCATGTATGTGGCACCGAGTCGTAGGCCTTCTTATAATCTATCCAGCATGTCGACATATCCTTGCGGGATCGGCGAACCTGTTGGCTAATGGCCATGTCTATGAGGAGTAAATAATAAAAAAATAATAAAAATGTTTATTTCAATTAACATAGTTGGTTTGCATTATATGGTTGGAGACTCCTTTTAAGCAAGGAAATGCTTGTGTTAGGAGACCCCGCTCTTCCACTTATCATTGTCCAAAAAATATATTGAATTGAAAAACATGTATTTAGAAAAGAGCATGCAAGTAGATTTAAATAAATAAATAAATGAATAAAATATCTTTATTTCAGACCTAAGCAGTCCATACAGTTTAAACAATAATCAAAAAGGAAAAATAAGCGCGATTGAGTGAAGTGTAGTGTAGTGAGAGGTGTGTGTGTGTGAGTGTATGAGGGTGAGAGAAGGTGTACAGTGGTGCAATGTGATATGATTAATTTAGGTATTGTGGTTAACCCTGCGACAGTGTCTTGGGATCGGAAGAAGTCACAGCCTCTTCCATTAACTGTAAACACTGCGGAATGACTTGCAGTCCATCATTGAGGAGAGATTACACTGTAAGTGATCGTTTTTAGCGATAAGTTCACCCGTTGTGTCAGCCTAAGTAATTTTTACGGTATACAATAAAGAGTATTCTATTGAATCGTTGACACCATGGACTCAACTTCATCATAGCTTTTAGTCTTAAGCCAATCCAATACCCTCTTTTTACAATCATGCAGCTTCAGAGAGTATATGCTTAGTTCTTTGTTAATCAGGTTGTATAGATGGGATGATTGCCGCACATACTGTCTTTTAGCAAAAACAGACAGTAGCTCCTTAGTACCGCGGGACCCATTCCTACATCCATTTTGAGAGGCAGACATAATCGAGTTACTGTCACTGTGTGTGTTAATTTTCGCTCTCAAAATGGATGTAAGAAATTTATAAGCCGTCGACAAACACGTGATCGGTCTATAATTCTTGGGTTCCGCGGGACTACCTGACTTATGGAGCAGGTGGGTAACGCCTGTTGTTAGAAACTGTGGTAGTGACCCAGACTCTAAGGATCACTGGAACTGAGATGCCAGGCCAGTGTGTGAACTAATTAGCCATTTTAACCAAAAATTATGCAGTCCGTCCGGTCCCGGTGATTTCCAATTCGGTAACGGACGGACTGCGTTGGCTACGTCTAATGGCGTAATTATGACTGGTTCAATTTCTGGTATAGTTCCACACACTCGCTCGATATCGCGCATCCAGCCACCCTCAGCGTGACAGACGGGCACCGACCAGATGCTGCGCCAGAATGCACTCGTGGTGGCATCATCCGGGCGGCACACGTCCGTCGCGTTTTGTTCAGGTCGCTCCCAAGTTCTATATACCCACCTCTCATCGCTCTGGAACATGCGATTCTGCGTGTACCGATCAACCCGCCGCTTATACCACCGAATACGACTCGCCCATGCACAAACTTTCTGACATTGGACATGTATTCCCGAGGGCTGATTCCAGTCCCCGAAAAGGCCTGTCTTACAAAGCGCATCACTCGCGGTCGTGTATTGCCCTCCCTGAAGCAGTATAGTTTACTGATGAGTACCCTGGCCCCATCGATACGACGCTCGATCCTGTATCGCCAGGCTGGTACGGCTGGTTTTGGTCGAGTAGCTGCGTCACAATTTGGAAACTTGACGTTAGCTAAACGACATGCCGCCACAGCCGCGCAATACAAGATCGAGTGTGTATCAACGAGATCCTCGCTGCTCTCGAAGAAATTCTTGAGCTGCGAGTCCAAGGCACAAACTAGCGCCCTATTTTTTTTGTGCATAGGTAGCCGTGGTATTCGGGGTCTAAGTTCGGTTGGAGTGGACCTATACTCGTGAAACGCATCTTCCAGTGCGCTTCTCAGTCGGACGTTACACTGGCTACTTACTGTGTCAACCCTATCATCATCTTCTTCAACACGATTGGACCGCAGCGGGATGGCATCAATAGTTGACGCTTGTGCCGCGGTTTGTGCCAGAGTCGAGACGATTTGGTTGTTCAGTACCTCTGAGCGCAGCCTATCAAGTGCGATGTCATCCAACCTGTGATTGCGTTGGATGACCCGCACCTGATCCGTCAGTCGTTGGGCCGAGACGTTGACGGTTGGTTCCAGTGCCTGGAACAGAGACACCAACCTATCACGGTACGCAGTGAGGTTAGTTCCCCCCTCTGTAGACTCGTAGTATGCGCGCATGACGTTCTCGTTCATAGACTGAGTCCATCTCATGCGCTGCACACAACCACCGGCAGCGGGGACCTGGCTCGGGGCCGGATGGCCCCTAAGTCCCAAGCTCCTCGGTGGCCGGCCTCTCCCCTGCCAACGTACACGTGTTGGCGACGTCGGCGGAGAAAAGTATTCGTCACTCGAGCTCGACGCAACTGCTACGGCCGGTGTCACAGCACTCTCGATGGGTCTGGATTCCGGCGGCGGCAGGGCGGGGCTGAGCGACGACTCGGAGGTGGTAGGCGTGCACGGCGAGCTGCTGATCTCGTCAACATCTTCATCATTACATTTTTCACGTTTTTATCGGAGGTGACATGACAGATGTCACCTCCGGTTCGGCAGTTTTTGATGCAAGTTTTTGTTTGTGTTCATTGTATTTATATAAAATTACGTTTATGTTTTGATAATTATTGGTTTTGCCTGATATGGTTTTACGGATATATAAATATAAAAACTGCTTCTAAAAATTATATATTAGAAAATTGTGAACAGGTGACAAAAGAGACGTTGACGTTGACGTTGGTGTTGCTAGCTAAATTATTATTATTATTATTTATCAGTTTATTTGTTGTTCGCTGTATCGACTCTTATCGACTTTTTCGAGCTATTTTCAACGATCTGTTGCTTTCCAGAGCCACTTGCACTAGTTTGTCATTAAAGTAAGTTATGTCTTTTTGGATGCACCTTTTACTATTACCGGTTTGATTATTGTAAGCGCTAACACTTTTGATACTGGTTTTAATATTTAAATATTGTTGCTCCACGTCATCAACTTCTGCTGTTTTAAGAATATCAAAGCTGTTTTTAAGTCTGGCTGTCCTGCTAGTGTGGAGGGTGTTAGTGAGTCTGCCTCAATAGCCAATCTCTTTAAAAATCACTTTGCAATGAAGTCCCCTCTAGAGTTAATGGAAGAGTCATTGACGGTAAGGAAGCCAACAACGGAACCTCTGGTAAGGGTTATGGCTAAAGAAATAGCTGCAGTGTTGAAAAACATGAAGCGCGGTAAATCACCTGGGCACGATTCTCTCAGCATAGAGCATTTACAAAACGCAGGTGTGCACATGCCCAGGGTGCTGGCAATGTTTTTCAACCTCTGTTTCTCGCATACGTATCTGCCTGAAGATCTGATGAAAACTTTGGTTGTGCCGATTATAAAAAATCGAGCTGGAGACGCGTCTGACATAAATAACTATAGGCCCATATCGTTGGCTACAATTATTGCCAAGGTGTTGGACAGTGTGCTTGACAAGCAGTTAGATAAACAGCTGTCGCTTCACGATGCCCAATTTGGCTTCAGAGCTGGTCTTTCAACAGAGCACGCTGATCTTTGTCTCAAGCACACTGTCAGATACTACACGGAGAGGATAAACCCCGTGTACGCGTGTTTTCTTGATCTTTCAAAAGCCTTCGATCTAGTGTCCTATGGTGTTTTATGGAAGAAGATGTATGATGATACAACACTTCCGGGTGAGATGATTGAGTTGTTTAGATATTGGTACGGCCACCAGTCTAGTATGGTGAAATGGGCAGGCTCGCTATCCGATCCGTAAGGGGTCAGACAGGGAGGTCTGACTTCGCTGAAACTCATCTGTCTGTGGATCAGCTGATTCGTGAGCTCAGCGGCACTATGGTGGGCTGTTCCATTGACGGAACACTCGTCAACAACTTAAGTTACGGTGATGACATGGTGCTGCTCGCCCCATCGATCAGCGCCCTCAGGAAACTCGTGTCTGTTTGTGAGCGACATGCGGAGGCCCATGGCCTCAGATATAACGCAAAAAAGAGCGAGTGTATGTTGTTCAAGGCAGGCACTAAAGACTGTCGTGAAGTGCCACCTGTCATACTCGGTGGGACTGCGTTGGAGTGGGTAAAAGCGTTTAAATATCTAGGATATTGGGTCACTGCAACGCAGACGGATAATGTTGATATGGAGAGGGAGCGTAGGGCGCTGTCAGTGAGGAGCAACATGTTGGTCCGTAGGTTTGCGAAGTGCTCGAGGTGTGTAAAAGCCACTCTGTTTAGGGCATACTGCCAATCTTTGGACACCTGCAGCCCGTGGGTCGACTACACGCAGAGGGCTTACAGCGCCTTACAGGTCCAGTACAACAACGCATACAGGGCACTGTTGGGGTTGCCATGACACTGAAGCGCATCAGGGATGTTCGCAGAGGCACATATAGAAGACTTTTACGCAATCATGTGAAAGCGTGTCGCCTCCCTGATGCAGCGGGTACGGGGCAGCGCCAACAGCCTCTTGGTCATAGGTCTGTGGCTGATAGGGTGGAAGGACTTATACTCAGGCACTGGACCAGGACACAAGTAAGTATTGCCTTCAAATCGTGCCTTGAAATAGCATTGTTGTTCTTGTACCTATTGCGTTTTTTGATTATTGATGTTGTATTTATTGTATTTGATTATGGTATTGTATTGTTAATATTGTATTGGAAATATTTGATGTTGACATAATTAATGGTAGTTTTGACGTTATTAATAGTTTTGACATTATTAATGGTGATTTTGAAATTTTTATTGATGATTTTGACATTATTAGTAGCTATTTCCATAATTTGCCAAATGTATCCAAGTACTAACACTAGTGTTTAAGATGTGCATGTTATTACTAACAAATTGGATTGTATGATCTGGATAAATAAATGATTATTATTATTATTAAGTTCCAAGTTGAATTTATCTGTACAGATGATTAATGAAGTTAGGTCTAAGGGTTTTATGTTATTTCGAATTATTTGAGTTATGATTTTTTATATTTATTGATGGAATCAATTACAGCGAAGATTCCTCCTAGCAATTAGAGGGTATATAGATAATTATGCGCAGTTTAAATTTAGGTGACTTAGAATGTTCGCCAGAAGGACAACAATGAGACAACAATATACAATATGATATTGATGGAGTGCCAACGGACACACCACGATCACTGGTCGCTGGTTGCTGGTCCAAGCAGCTGGCAGCAGCTGGCAGCAGTCGGCAGTAGCCGGCAGCAGACGGAACGTGGTCGCTAGGGATTATTTCCAATAGTACGTTGAATAAAAGGTCACTTTACTTAAATATTAAATATTTTATTTGAAAACAAACTTGTTCTGTTCATGTATACATATAGTTTTATGTTTCACATACATATATAGTCTCCGTGTCACACAATCGTAGTGTCCGTCTCTACTTAGATCAATTTTATTGTAAAACTTTGTATCTATTTCATATTTACAATTTATTCTATACAAAAACATTTTATTTTGAATGTTCGTAATTTACAATTGCCTATCAGTTATATTAGGTACTTATGACTATACGTTTTCAAAAACGCCAGAACAATATTTTATATTTACTAAAATATATTCATAGTTACATAGTAGGTAAGCGACGATCATCCTAGAATGTTCTTTCAGTTAATGTTTTCATAATTTCAACAAAAATTGGTTACCATCATTTGCAGAAACTTTGAGTTTTTTTAAACAGTATTACATATTCCGGTTCCTGTTCCACTAAACAAATGTTTCAATTCTATGATAATTAGATACACTACACGAACATGTGGAGCTTGTGTCTTTTTATTAGAATTATGATTTCCAAAAGATGCTTCAGTGCACTCATTAAGTTCTGAATATTTAGCAATGTCGTTAAAGTATTATAGTATATCCCATATTAAAGTTTTCTAAATGGCATGAAATGATATAATGACACATAAGAACAGTCGCAGTGGTCGCCGCCTCCTCACGTCCACGAAAAGTCTATTTAAAGTATCGGATTATATCTAGTATGTTACATTACACTCGAGCGTGCAGTCGCGCGGCGGGACGCGGCCAGTCGCTCACTGTGCGATCGCGGCGCGTGCGGCCCGCGTGCACGACCTTGCGGACATCCAGGGAGTTCAATTTACAAATAGTTAATTTAAATAGTAAAATAACATTGAATAAAAGTAAAATAATATTGAATGTGCCTGAGAGTATGTCATGCTCACTCTAATGTCTCGCTGATGGTGGCGCATGTGTTGGATCATTTAGCTCCCTTCAAAATGGTTGAGCTGAATGGTGCTAATCTATGCGCCATGTTCGTGAACGGGCGCCGTCAGTAGGGACTGGTCAACTCTTTGCTGCCATGGCCTAATTTAATTTAATATTTGTTTTTTTTTTTTTTCTTTTATATTTTCATTACGGACTCTTATAACGTTCTGCATCGTTCTCACATGCATACTTTTTAACATGAATGATGTAACCAATACTTTGTAACCATATTATTATTTTGATTTAAAAGAGTGTTCATGGAGTTTTTGCCCGTTCTTCTCCATAGGTACTTACTACGCTTTGGAATGGGCAACTAGCTTCATCTGTAGTCTGTCAGGCACTTTTGAATTGTCAAGGGTCGGTCAGTCAACCGACCCTTGACAATTCAAAAGTGCCTGTAATTGGTTTACCTATTTGAAATAAAATACTTTGAGTTTGAATAAAATGAAGCCTAGGTTCAGACGGGCCTCAAGCAAACGTCGCACTGGTTGACGTGCGATGTTACGATGTCAGGGGAACGCTGCCATGAACCGCTAGCGTCATGACGTTGCGTCAGCGTGAAGCGCTGAGCTTCAGATAAATGCGAGTTGTACTTATTATTTAGGGTTCACATATTAAATAATTGATATTGAGAAAGTGTGTGAAAGTTTGACATTGAGAAGGTAAGGTTGCGTACCAGAACCACCATAGCCGTAGCAGAACCTAAACTTATTCATTGTGATCACTAAATACATAAGTAATTCACTTATGGCCATGAAACAATTTGATTTTCTATGAGAGGGTCAATTAATAATAATAAAGTAAGATATGAAATCATAACTTACAAATATATTCATTCAACACATTCGAGTACGTCCACACAGTGACGCGACAACATTTTACATTTTCGACACATTTGTTTTGAATAAAATTACAACATTCATCAAGTTTTGATGCATGACATTGTTGTCTTTAAACTGTTTATATGCGGAAATGTGTAAGTACTTACATAATATGGTATATTTCGTCGGTGAGATCTATGAAGAATGGAGATGTAATATTATAGGCAGGTGTGTGACAAGACCGTACAGACACATATTCATATTTTGGTATAAAGGTATGAATGAGTTACATTTATCTTTTAAGTGATAACACTATGCTGAGATATTAATCTCAGCTTAAGTGCACAGCACAAGCTATGTGACGTCTATTAAAACGTCACATAGCATGTGCTTTGACTTAGCCGGGGCCAAGCAGTATTCCTGTCACTGTCGTGCAACTGACAAAGTACAAGACAGAGACGGGAACACAATATGTATCTATTATCTAAGCCAAGGACGTGCTCAGTAAAGTTTATTAATCTCGGCTTTACAATCAAAAACAGTTCGCCCTCAATACCATGGAGGATGGGTTCACATTAAGAAACGCGACACCAGTGTGAATGCTCACATACTAAGCGTTATGATACGTACACACTGTAGAACGCATGGCGAACACGCGCGCCTCACGTGTGCGTACAGTGCGTGTTCGCCGCACATTCGCACATGTGTACACACCCTAATGTTTATTTGTACCAAAGTGGAGCAACACCGCACTCAAGGAAATGGAATGAATTAATCTAACGACACGGGATGCCATATAAACTGTGATCTTTCTAACGACAATATTCTTTAAATACATTATCTTCTCGTCATTAAAACAATAAATATATTTACAATATTCAGTAGCAACAAACGCTATATTTGTTAGAGTTCAATACATAAAATTTCTCACGTCCACCGTGTATCTCTATATCAACCACATAGTAATAATATTATTATGTCGAGTCGGTTCCGAGAGAGATCGAACATGAATCACAGTGCTCGACGTTACGCTTTATCCGCTTCTCATAAAAATCTTAAGGGTATTTACTTAAATCAATTTTATTTTTTTACTTAGCTAGTCGAAAACTAAGTTTTCGCGTTAAAAAGTCGAGTGAAACAGACGCTCGGAAGTGTTCGGGTCCCGCCGAGCCGGCGCACCGCACCACACTACACTCGCGTCTATCAGCTGGCGAGCAGCGCCGTGCGCAGCCGCGCGTGCAGCGCCGCCGCCGCCAGCAGCGCCGCCAGCACGCGCCGGCAGTCCGACAGACCCGCGCTGCCCGTCTGCATGGCCGCCGGCCGCTCGCCTGCACAGTATAAGGGAGTCAAGAGCAGAATACAGAACAGACTGGACGGCGCCTACAGTCGTCATTACAAAACAATAAAAAACGTTTCTTTACATCCGCGTACTATGGTCAGTTTTTTACTATTTTTGAAGAAAAATGTTTTCTTTATTACCACAAGCAAACATTTATAAATTAGACGGATACTTAAAAAAACGGTCTAACAAAAAATGACAAACTACACCATTTAATTTGAATGTTTCTGTTCCCTCAGCTCTGTATGTGTTGAATTCTAGTTTGACCTGTACCTATAAGTCAGTTGCATAGATAACCGAGTTAATTAATATGTAAAATATCTGATGAAATTATATAAACAAGTGATCAAAAAACGTACACGTGGATGACGTTATTTGGGCCACTAAAATTGACCACTTTATTCGTAAACGTTGCTCAAAATTAAGTAGTGATCAGCGGCTGTTAACCATTCATTTTTGACGTTTTAAACGTCACTTAACATTAATCGTCATTTATAAATAAACCCCTGAATGCTTTGCTTTGATTATTTGTATTTATCATCCCGAAATTCTAATTACAAATCGCCTGAAATATGTTTTTCATTTGCCAATTGAGGTTAGTTTTATAACCTCAATTTTCGTCGTTGAATTTTTCTATTACAATCTAATAATATTATTCAAACAATAATTGTTGGAAAAAGTGGTCAGATATAAAGTTAACACCTTATAAATACAGATGTGACTACATTAATAAAGACAGAATGTGTTACTAATTCTCTAAGAGAGAGAGAGTCAGAATGTAGCCTGAACAGGGTTTGTTAACACTTTCTTCAGATAGTTTTCGAACAGACAGTAGGCATGGCGTAGTTACTCACCGTTGAGCACGTGCACGCGCACGGAGGCGACCTCGGCATTGGAGGGCGAGCACGAGTAGCGGCCCGAGTCCGCGGGCGCGGCGTCCTGCACCAGCAGGTACGACGTGGTGGCCGCGCCCTTCTCCGTCACCACCGACACGCCGCCGCGCGACGAGTCGTACGATATCACCTGCTTCACAACCGACACCGCTCCATTGTTATATCTACTCCCATCGCACATTATTACTTCACCACATAACTTGTGGACAACACTGCCGACGACATCGCTACTTTACTAGGAAACTATGTTAGTTCAGTTTTTTCGATGTTTTATTCGTAGTGTGCAGTCTCCCTTGTACAGACAACTGTACAGGTTTCATTTTGTTTCATATATTTACATAATTATTTTCGAGCGCGTCAGCACTATTGTAGGGTATATAAACTGTAACTGTCGCGCTATGTATCACTGCACCTTTTCATTTTGTATCAATAAATATATCAATTAGACACTCGCCGCAGAAGGTTGTGTTATTTATCATCTAATACGCGATCTTTCTGCCTATATCAACGAGAAGCAGTCATCTATCATTTATGATCTAACTGTAGGCGTGAACCAAACCCCCTACATCCCTGTTACCTACAAGTTCTGGTGTACACGTGTGCATTACTTTAGTAATAATGTCATACATAACTGTTCTGTATTGTACAGTTAGTAATGTGCCTACGTCGGGGTGTGCTTGTGTCACTCCCGGCTGCGGGCCAATTATTGTGCACACTGGTATTTCTGCCACCACCGCGACTGCCTTCATAATACATAGGTAGATTCGCGCTTGACTCTACAGCGCACCCGATGATGTACCCTCTCTAAAACTGTAGTCTCTATGCCGCCCACTGTCTATCATCTAAACAAATAAAGCGGATGCTTTTCGTGCGCTTGTGTTTACTTTCATCACTGAAGATCCTCTGTGATTCAAAATGTCGGCCTATTTAGACAAATATAGTGAGTCAGGAAAAGAGTGAGTGAACCGGCAAATCCCCGGAGATTTCGGTTACTATACCGGGCTGTAACAAATCAGACGCAAGTTTTTTATTTGCAGCACAAAGAATATATCAATACGTTAAGTACGCACTCGGAGATCAGCAATAAATATTTGATCCATCGCGTAAGATCAAGGATACCGCGCCGCTCTGGCGACTTACGGAGGACTTAATTATGAAAAGCGAGCAGTTGGGATCTAGGCGTTAGTGTTAATCACTCGTGAAGTAATAACGCGCGGATGTCGGCCGCCGTGCGACGTACGCACTAAATTAATACGCGTCAAGTTATACGCGACACGTGCGATACAGTGCGACATAGCGCGGCGCGGCGCGACACCATTTAGTGTAAGTATAATTATGGAACGCGCCGCGATCCGACCGGGTTTATTCAAATAGCGTGGAGAGGCGTTTACTCTCTGTGTCATGTCCACACGTACGAGCGGCTCCGCGTTTGAATAGTTTGAATAATCTGTAGCGAGATGATCCCTGTCGACATCATGTATATTTTTAATGATAATAATCTTATTTCGTATCAGTAATCGCTTATTAGCGGGATTTATTTGGCGTTGATTAATTATCTGTCATCTTAAAATTGGTTGCGGAGAGCCATTTTAATGTTTTTGCAAATTCTGTTTGTAATGAACAATAATATTGTTACTATCGGGATGATGCGGTTTGTACATAATAATATATTATTAACTAGCTTTGATCGGAGTACGTGTTGCACTCCGTCATGTGTTTTATGTGACTTTCCGTCCAAGTTGGGTCGAACTGCATCACAACAAGTCCTGTTCCAGTGCTAACAACCGGGAGCGCGCGAGTCGCTCGGCAGCGCACAGCGCCACATGTGAGCATTACTTCCAACCGATAGCGCGATTAGATGTGTTTTTATTCATGTTTCAAGTGACGATAAGTTTATTTGAACAAGATTTGAGTGTTAGTGAGTGTGTGCTTGTACATGTAGCTGCTATAACTCCTCAGGGCAGGCACGCGCGCTCGGTAGGATGAAGTCTCACGGTTGGGATTAATTAGGTAAACAATATCTAACTAAAGATATAACACATCGACGGTAGGATACTCAATACTTACTGCAGCGTAAGGTAAACGTGTAAATATTTAGTAAATGACTATTTTGTTTATAACAATATTAAACAAACCAGTGTGCTACGCGGCTACGGTGCGTAGCAGAGCGCTACGAACTCTTGCCCCACGCTACGGAGAGCAGACTTCGTAGCGTTCATAGCAAATTCTTGAGTTATTTCGATAGGCTTTTGTTCTAGTTTGTAATTATGTTTACGAGGCGACTTCAACAAAAGCACCTGCAGGTGTACTTACTTGCCTTCAGTATATGACTACCGCTTAAATTGAAATTATTTATAAATAACTTCAAAGTTGAGTTGTGTCCCATAGATGCAGCTGCCTTCTGGCCGATCAGTCGCATCCGAGCAGGTAACTTTGGCTTTTTTATTAGAAGTTGAATACTATCATTGCTTGCGACCATTACTGCCTGCGACCACTTAGTATCACTCGCCTGTTCCCACCCCACAGTGTAACTATTCTAACATTCATACTTACTACAAAAAATCCATGTGTATAATTACTTTGCGTCCGCTCACCTCGTCCTCGTGGTACCAGAATATGTAGGCGGGCGGCTCCGGCGAGAACTGGATGAGGCACGTGAGGTTGATGGTGGAGCCCATGTCCACGTGCAGGTCGGGCCCGCCCAGGATGCGCGCCGATGGCACTGCAACAAGCGAGCACGACACGCTACAGCGGCTACATTTGTTTTTGTTAATGTTGCTACTTTGCTGAAATATTTATATTTTGAGGGATAAAGACCACACGAGTAACCGATTAATAATGTTCATTAATCGGTTACTCAAAAATGCTTAACTTATAAGTGGTTGTTTTTTTTAAATCGCTGTGGTTTGCAAACTACTATCATGGCGTCTGACACAGCAGTCTCGTTCATCAGTAACTAATGTAACTATATCTGTTTTATAAGACGATGCGATCAGTGGCGCCACCTCCTGCAGCCTGCAGCTAGTCTACTGCAACACTTCACAGAACGCCACACTAGCGGACGCACGAACCTTCATACTCGTACAGGCTCTTCAGCAGCACTATGTAAACTGTGTACATGCTACAAATGCAGGTCTGGTATGTTACATGTTACATTACTCAGGGCACTTTAATCGGCGCTGTTCGCGACCGTGCGGCGGCGGGGGGTAATGTTCGCGACCGTGGTGCGGCGGAGGGGGGTAATGTTCGCGACCGTGCGGCGGTTCGCGACCGTGCGGCGGCGGGGGGTAATGTTCGCGACCGTGCGGCGGCGGGGGGTAATGTTCGCGACCGTGCGGCGGCGGGGGTAATGTTCTTTAGCGTCGTAAGGATATTATTACTACATCGGGACGTGAGCTCTGCTCCGAAAATCAATCGTTATGTAAATGTGTGAGTGTTTTATCGTAGCTCGCTCGCTACTGTGCCGCGTGTACGTCGTGTACTCCTCGGCGCCTCTCCATTATTGTGCCGCGTGTAGGTCGTGTACTCCTCGGCGCCTCTCCACTACTGTGCCGCGTGTACGTCGTGTACTCCTCGGCGCCTCTCCACTACTGTGCCGCGTGTACGTCGTGTACTCCTCACCGCCTCTACACTAACAGTGTTGCGCTAAACGCGAACACGCTCCGAGCTCTCCGAAGTGACTACATTTGATATTCGTCTCCAGATACAAAAATATTTCTGATATTTGATATTCGTCTCCAGATTCAAAAATATTCCCGATATTTTTCAGACATACAGATTTATTTATCGTGTGTTGCGATTCCACTGTGGAGTGAAAAGTCGCTTTAGCATTCGATATCGGCTTCCATTTTGTTTTGTTTTAAATAAATATGCACCTAATGTGCTGCAGTGTCATGCATATGATGTTATGTATCAGGTGGCGCGGGGCCTCGTATGCAACAGTTTAATTAAAAAAAACAGTTTAATACATTATGCAGGTGAGGGGGGGGCAAGAGGCCCCGGAGGATGGGCCGGGGTGAGGTTAGAGTGACACATTTGCAGTTCGCTGTGCTCATTATAGCCGGCTGAATACGCTTACTTTCAAGAGTACGCCCCGCCGCCGCTTAACCCCGAATAAACGCGTCGATACACTTCATTACGAGGAAACAAAAAAACACAGAATTCAAATGGCGGCATCAAGTGGCGGTTACACTCCACTGACATCGGTGTCACACATGCAGCGAAACCTGCTCTCCCAGTCTGGCTGGTATGCTGAGCAAGTGTGTACATACACAGCCTTCGTGTTGTACCTGGTATTCAAACCGCGAAGTGAGCTCTGTACTTCCCCGCTGGGTCTAGAACGGGGACAGTGCTATTGGTATGCGTACGTATGTATCATCTATATCTATAGGCATAAGATGCTTCCCACCACATCAATGTGAATGAATTTACTGAGGACGTTTCATTGAGAACTTAACGAATACATGAGTACATTACGAGCGGCGGACAACATCAAGAGCGCGTTGTTTAGTGCGGTGCGGGCGGGGGGCGACGGTTTGTACGCAACTTACATTAAACCCTATCGCGACTGCACGACGGCCATTCGGGGAAGTGTTTGTGAAGTCGTAAAGTAAAATTGAATGACGTCACTTGTTTACTCGCAACCTTCACGGAGACGCACCAAGTCGAACAAGAAATTTGAGAAATGTGGCGACGTGTGACGTCACGGAGATGTAGGATCACACCACTCTGTTTCTTCGCACGTAACTAAGTTATCAACAGTCTACACTAGATGTAAGTAATAACACACGAGTGCTTTACAATACTTATTCGGTGTCAACTCACGAAAACAGTTACGGTTAGGTAAACTAGTAACAGTTACTGGTTAGGTAAACTACTAACTGTTACTGGTTAGGTAAACTAGTAACAGTTACTGGTTAGGTAAACTAGTAACTGTTTTCATGACCTGACACCGAATAAGTATTGTGGAGCACTCTGAGTCTGGGGGAGCGGATAGCTCGTGCTGAAACGTTGTATGTTGCGTTCAGCATCTATGTGCCACCGTGCTAGTGCATGCTATGTGTGGCACTACAGACGTACATTCACAGCGAAGCAGCCTACTTCGCTCGACACATTAGAGAGGAGCGAACAAATTAATGTCCCCACTCGCGAGCACTGGTGTGCATACATTAATATTATGTACAGAATATGTGCTCCATAATGAATATGCAAACATAATGATCGTGGTAATATAGTTTCCTAAAATAAAACATATCATAATCGAATTGGATATCACGGCTAGTCGGTAGCCGCTACGTCGGGCCATTTCAGTTAATTTCGTACTTTATGACGTCATATTTCGCGGTGGGCCAAGAATCGACGCTGGGCAGTGTGGAGGGGGGGGGGGGGGGGGTGTTCACTCACCCGGCAACACAAAGAGCAGGAGCATTCGGAGCCACTTTGTGTTAGTGAATTGGTTTAATGAAGCCCCGTCCGTGATGTCGCGCGTATTTTTGCGATGTCTTGTGCACCTCACGCGCGGTGCGCTATCACGTCAGGTTTTGGCACAAAGTAAATAGAGCAGTGACTTTGTAAAACGAAACGAGTAGTGGCTCTATTCCCAATTTTTTTATTACAGTATTCAATACATACCTACATCTTATTTTAGTATATCTACCACTGTGCTCTACTTGTGTTATGATTTACTTTGGATTAAACATTAAAACATTATTTATTGCTCGAGCCCACTGCACTTCAATCCTACACAATAGCAGATCATCGGTGGAGTGACGCGCACACGCAACCCTTGCTGGGTGCGGAGAGCGCGCTGCCAAAGAATTATTCAACCCTCCGCCGCAGAGCACTTTGTTTGGCAGGTTTTGCTCGCTCCGCTCCGCCGCTAATTGGTTTAATCGCTCGCTCTTTGTTGCATTAAGCTGCGCCACGAGAACTATTACTTAGCCTGGGTGTCATGGGAGCTGATCCTGTTAAGTGATATATTAATATCTTCGTGGAACGTTTATCTACAGTGTCTGTTCAGGGCTTTGTCTCAGATTTCATAAGATCACGAATATTATGAACTTACTTTCTTATAGTTAACTATCTGTGAGAGTTTTGTTTCTATTAATAGTCATCTAGTTTAAGAAACATTGTTGAATCTTAGTATCTTGGTTAATCGGGTAAACTCATTTCATGGCTCATTGGTTTTAGTTTTTTGCTGCCTCCTTTTTTTACAATCTATCACTATGTATGGGGACATATTTGTACGCACGGATGTATTTGTTCAGTAGTGAGGTGAGCCGGTGAGGTGACACCGTCAATCAAAACACAATTCTGTTTCTGTCTATTAGAAGATTCATGTTTGTTATTTTAGAACTTCTGGCAGAACTTCTTCTTGCTCTATGGTCCGAGGGTGGGGCACGCCGTTATAGCGGCGGTAAGACCCGTCATGGAGGCGTGGATTTTTCTTCATTTTTCACATTTTTCTTCGTCACTTCGAGACGGGCACCCGTTGTCTTGCCGAAGTGGGGGAGACTCTGCTTTTCGGTAGCTTTCCACAGTGGGTAGTCGGTAGCAGCTGTAACATCAAAGTTGCTCAGGGACGCCTGGGCACTATTATTTCTGTACTTGTCTAGAAGATATTTGAGTTTATTAACAGCGTGGATTAATTTCCTTTTATCATCAGGGCATCTAAATTGTTTTTTTAGTCTGCGATTTTTAGATATTTTATCCAGTACAATATGGGATATACAGTGGACTCGAAAAGTTAGTTGACATTTTACCAGTGGAAAAATGTCAAAAACTTTTGGAGGCCGCTGTAGATTTCTTGTTTTTATTTAATTTGTTGGTAGGAGTAGATTACCAGGCAGCAGTTTGGACTGAATTATGAAAATACTAGCTGCGCCCCGCGGTTCCAACCGCATAAGTTTCGATCCCGTGGGAATATCGGGATAAAAAGTATCCTATATGTTAATCCTGGTTATAAACCATCTGTGTGCCAAATTTCTGCCAAATCCGTTTAGTAGTTTTTGCGTGAAAGAGTAACATCCATCCATCCATACAAACTTTTACGTTTATAATATTAGTAGGATTCTATTGCTGCTACTGTATGTTCTTCTGTTTTTAAACTGACTGAGGCATCTAAGCCTGATCGACGATTGGTCTGAAGATTTTTCAATGTGTCTTTTTCGCATGAAGGACACACGTTTCTGGAGTTTCTTTTCACTTGTTCCCCACAGAGGATCTTGATTTCATACTGGTCAGCGGCTGTGCCATTAAGCATGTCATAGAGTGGCAAAATGAGTTTTAACGTTAACGCAAGCATCACGAAATAACTACTTCATTAAGACGTCCAAAAATAAATCTAAAGCGACATGGACCATAATTAACAACTGTAAGACCTGCTTCCCTAAAGAACCAATAACACAAATTCAAACAGGGACACAGCAAATCACGAACCCATTAAACATTGCTCAGGCTTTTAAAAAGTTTTATATTAATCAAGTTACCGAACAAAAAAATAAAACTATACCAAAAATTAATGTACTCTTAAATACTTCAAACTCTGTATTTATGGAGCCGACCATACCACAAGACAGAAATAAGCATATTACCTCACTTCGAAATACAAATAGTGTTGGTTATGACGGAGTATGCACTAAAGTTATCAAAGAAGTGTCTCACTTCATAGCTTCATATCTCAGTCACATAATTAATATGAGTATTTCTAGCGGAATCTTCCCTGAGAAATTAAAAACGTCAATAATTGTGCCATTGTACAAAAAAAAAAAATGATTGCCAAATTATATCAAATTATAGGCCTATTGCGTTGATACCCATCTTTTCAAAAATATTTGAGAAAGCCATTTATAAGTCCTTGTACAACTAACTTGAGAATTAAAACATATTAGTAAACGAACAAGAGGGATTTCGTAAGCGGAACACAATCAATATGGCTATACCTGACCTGCTTCTCCCTTTTTTATCAAATATAGATAACAGAAATCCTGTATGTGCTATCATATGGATCTAACTAAGGCTTTTGATTATGTGGATTATCCTATACTAATACATAAACTTGAAAAATATGGTATCAGGGGAAATATACTTGACCTCATTCGATCTTACTTAACGGACAGAAAGCAATTTGTAGAAATCACACAAATATTCTCAAATACTAGTTACGAGAAAAAAATATCGTTCCGAAAGCGAGATAATTAAATACCGCGTACCTCAGGGTAGCGTGCTAGGACCCCCCCTTTTTTGCTCTACATAAATGACCTTCCAAGGCAAATAAAGCACCCCATGGTACTATTCGCCGATGACAGCACCGTAATTATTAAGTGTGATGATCCCGATACTTAATAAAATGAAAAAAATATGACATTAAATAGAATTATAACATGGTATGAGAACAATAACCTAATTATAAACCTAGAAAAGACAAATATTATGCATTTTTATTAAAGAATGCCAAATACAATCCATGACATTAGCTATTTAGGGACAAAAATAGAGTCAACTGCTACTAAATTTATTGGTATTAATAAAGACATCAATTTGACTTGGAAACCCCAGACAGACGGAAACAGACAGAATATGTCCGTCAAATTTAACTTTTCATTATACAAAATAGCTACCTACAAAAAGTTACTACAAAAAATTACGTGATAAAAATAAGTCAGAACTCGAAGTGACTTATGGCAAAACTGCATTAATGAATAAAAGTACCTTCTGTATGGCCAAAAAATATTTGACAAACTACCTGAAAAAATGAAAACGTTAAATCTAGACAATTTCAAAACAGAACTATTAAGAATATTGATAAATAAATGTTATTACTCACTACAGAAATATTTGGACGATAATTCTATAATTACTGCTTCAGAAAATTGTACATCACCTCACCTATTTTGACGATACATAATTTTATTTGACATTATCATTATTATGGCATGTAACTTAATCTATTTGACTTATTTTATTGAAATTGATTCTATTTTCGACTTGTATTAATATGCATGTACCTATTAATATTGATTTTATTATTAATGTGAAAGTTTACATAGTTCTACTACTTTATGATATCTTAAAAGTTAAATTGGTGTTAAAAGTGAAAAATTCGACAATGCTAATTAAATATATTTGTACGTCTCTGGGCAAAACTTAGAGGATTTACCTATTTGTAACATCTCGCACACTATTGTAATTTGACCTATGTTTACAAATAAAGCATTCTGAGTCTGATGTTGCTAACTTTCTCTATGAACAATGAAGGGTTTTTTTGTGGTTTTAGTTTGTAAATAACACTAGACATACGAACACACGGAATCGGAAATACATTGGTTACACTTTTATAACGTTTTGAGGCATAACTTCACAACGTTTATGTATAATTGCGACAATATATGCTACTGACAGCAGTTTGACACTAACTAAAACATATAGTGTTACGTAGGTGGGCACCAGTAAACCGGATTGAGAAATAATAATATGCTTACCTACTCTAAGATAATTCTTCTTTAAACGCAAAGAGAATCAATGTTCATTGAATCATTCGCATGACCGCACCGAGTTACCGACCGACAAAAATTAAATCATAAAAGAATGAGCGAGCGGTAAGTGAACACACGCGGAAAAAGAACGCGGTGCGGAGCGGAGCGGTGCGGTGCGGTGCGGTGCGGAGCGGAGCGGTGCGGTGCGGAGTGGTGCGGCGGCATCGAGAGTGCAATCAACTGCCGCGAGGAAGACGTTGAGGATGGAATCGTGTTGCAACATTACTTGCGGCCGGGGGCTGGCACGCCGCCATCTCACCTGCACTCGCTCGCCACAGCTACACCACGGCTGCGCCACTGCACAGCCACATGCCAGGTGTTATACAGACGAAATAATAACTTTGCGCACACACCACGGAACTTACAATACATTTGTGAAGCATGACGAGTGTTCCACCATTTCGTTTTACCACCGCACATGCATCGCACTGGTGGTGGCGCCACAGGATGGCTCAAACAAATCCTCGTGTTCTTTTTGTAAATTAAGTTTATTGTTGTTGTCATATGAGAAACAAGTCCGACGACGACCGACGATGAGAGCCGACCGCTAGTGAATCCTAGGAAGAGAGAGAGTGAGCGTCGGCGACTTTATAGCTGCTGCTTAGTTTCCATTTTACCCAATTCATTAATACAAAGTAGCTATTTACTAAAAACTTTAGTATGTCTTGCACTTACTGTACCTACTGTGCGAATAACTCTAATAACTTTTGTGAATCGCTTCTACCCATACGATTAACCAAATAAATAAGCGCAAAGCTCCATACAGTTGCCAAATGTGTGCGTTAAGTCGTGCGTAAACCTCGTAAACTTTGTACCGCGACAGTAGGAACCGCCACCCGCTGGAAAATGTGTGAGCTTTCACAACAACGCAAATTTTTGACGAGGTCACCCTACGCAGCCCGCGCCCCTCGGGCGCACCCCGCGTTCGTGAGACTGTTATAAACAAGTCAGGTGTCGCCGCTCGCGAGTTACGCGCGGTAAGTATATCAACTTTATTCGCACGTTTCGCTCGCTAGCATTACGGGGTTACCGCCGATTCGCACGATGTTACGTTACTTTTAGAAATATTTTTTGTAGGACGGAAGCTGCGAAGAGCTATGCGCTTGATGATCCCACAACACAAACGATGCGCAGAGAGTTTACGAGTGTAAGTAACAAATGAGAAACAACCCTTCACAAATAATGAAATGTCGAGGCAAGAATGAGTACAGGTTGCACGCTTAACAATTATTTGCCGAGGTCGGTCTGTGAATGGGTGCCTCGGCAAGCACGTTAAGCCGTTGGTCCTGGCTGTCTTTCGTAGATTTTTGACAGTCGTTACGGGTAGACGGAAGCGCAAAAGTCAGACAACCAGTCTTACTAGCGGGTATCATATTACCCAGTTACTGGGTTGTTGAGGTCAGATAGCAGCTGCATCCGGTTAGACCGGAAACCGATCCCAACATAGTTGAAAAAAGGCTAGGCAAATGATGCTTAACAATATATTTGTTGGAATAACTCGTTTAATTAAAGCGGGATATGTGCTCCAACCAACAGAAGATCAAACCAAACAAGAAATCCCTTACAAGACTCAAAATCAAAAGTAATTTATTCAAATTAGGCTGAGAATCAGCACTTTTCGAACGTCAAAATTACAAAAGACAGTCCCCCAAAACGCCCGCCCTTCACCACTTCCTTGTGCTTTCGCTGAAAGTAGTGTTCCGCATAAGACGCTGGGCGTGTCATTTTAAAACTGCGCATTGATGCGGACGCGTACCTTGCGGCACTTGTGACGAGGCAGCGAAGAAATGCTGCCATGTAAGTACACTGTGTCTGGATTTGAACTTTTGCGGGCTATTCAAAATCCGAAAATGGATGCACTAAAAGTGACGATGAATTTTTAGTTTTCTGTTCACAACACACCCTACCACAGAATAACTAATAGTACTAACCCTACGCACAGCGCTCGCTACAACCAGCTATTGAGTCGCGACTCGCGGCGCGCGGTTAATGGAAACACTTTCTACGTCGCGGCGACACGCTCCAGAGTATCTCCCTCGCAATATATCCTAGCCTATTGAACAAACTTTTACGTCTCCGCGCCGCGACGTGCTAATGAGACACCGTGTTTATTGCGACACTTCCGCATCAAGTCAACAGTAATGTGCGTCGACAAGGCGAACATAAAACTTTGTGTAGTCGATTCATCGATATTGAACAAAAAAGTTTAACCAGTTGAATGCCGTAATTACAGAAACAAATAAAAAGTCAGTGTGTTTCGCGTGGATCCACGTTCTGGACGAAGGGTCAATGAACAGTGATTAGGAGTGGTGGACACCTGCTCAAGAGTGTTCTCATTCCACCTGACAAATTTACGTCACTACAATACCTGGTTGTGTCAAGCGGTCAAGTTCAACGTCCTGTCTGTAATCCCTTTCGCTGCAATAACATAACTACGTTAAGCGGTGAGTACCGCGGACGAGGACCCAGTTACTCGCAGTCGCGGCTTCATTACCGTGAGTTCAAAGCAGGCAGACGAACGCAGCGCCATTGTGGCATGCCGCCCGCGCGCGACTACCGCCCGGGGCCGCGGCGCCACCGCTGCATCGGGTCCGAACAGAAGGTCCGCTACTAACAAGACGCCAGGATAAGCACGAGTAACACTTTAGGCGTGGGAAAGGAAACTTAGGTCCGCCACCGGCGAAGACAATCGTTCGAGACTACTCAGTTTTGCTGAAACGTATGGAGCGTAAACTACATATGTGCGGGCTCTGTATCGCGCGGTGGCAAGAGTACTACACCTTCTGTGTTTTCACATGATAGTGGTCGTGATGGGAACACCCAAATACTCCGAAATATTGTATTCCGAATTTCGATGTTCCGATTTTCAAAAGTCCGAATTTCATAATACCTAACAATTATAAAGTCTATTATTAAAAATCACGAAATTTATTTTACCGAAAGTCGTAAATGCGATTTGTTAGTTTACCGATTTTCCTATGTTCGAAGAATCAAATGCTCGAAGTTCGGTTTCGGTTCTCGGTCCGAAAAACGACATTCCGATTTTCAATACTTCGAATAAACTACTAAAATTAGGATTCTGAAACACTTTTCCGAATTTTATTTGTTCGAATTTCATTTTATCGAAAACTATCGACGTTTTTTTTGCTATATGCATTATTTGACATATATTTTTAGATGTGATGTGTTTTTTTGTGTGTGTGTGTTATTATGTGATGTGTTTTTTTTGTTTTTTTTTTGTGTGTGTGATGTGTTTTGTTTTTTTAGATGTGTCATAGGTATTATTTTATTGAACTATATTTCGCTGATTCACAAAATAACTTTTTGCTATTGGCCGAAGACTCTTTAGAAATTTTTTCGTTAGCCAAATGATTTATTTGCCATAATTTTCACCACATTGAAACGACATTTTACGGAATATTATTTGGTTATAAATATATAGCCGGTTACTTGGTAGCATTTTCAATATTAAATTAAAATACTGTCATAAAAAGTCAACATGTTGAGCTACAAAATTTAGTTTCAGAAACGAATCGCTGCAAAACCGACTTCACGCAGTCTTGTCTGCCCTACCCTAGAGTGTAATTTAAGCCCGCGTAGGCGCGGAGGGGTGGGGCGGCCCGCCAGCTGAGGAGCAGGTGGTGAGCGTTAAAACCAGCTGCGATGATAAGCTCGCGTGGGGCCGCCCAAACCCCGCAGCGCCAGAGCCATGACAGAAACAATGCTTGCTGCATGTTGCATGCTTGCTTGCACGCTGCTTGCCTGCTTGCATGTTGCATGCTTGCTTGCATGCTGCATGTCTGCTTGCACGCTGCTTGCCTGCTTGCATGTTGCATGCTTGCTTGCATGCTGCATGTCTGCTTGCACGCTGCTTGCCTGCTTGCATGCTGCATGCTTGCTTGCACGGTGCATGCTTGCTTGCATGCTGCAAATCCCCTGTATTATTGATGAATCACTTCGGTTAGGTTAGAACTGTGACTATTAAAGCGCGAAGGCGAGCAAGCTAAGCGAGCGTGCCGCGGCAGCGGCCGCCGTGTGCCAGATTCCCTCTATTGTTGGTGGCACAAGGCGTTTTTATTTCGGAAATCTATTAATGGGTATTTTAATAATCGGAATTCGTATTTTTGATATTTCGAATTATCATTAAGTCGGATTTTTTGTTATTCGATCTATTGAAACTCGATATTTTGCGAATAGTAATTATAAACGTTAGGAATATTGAAATTTAGGAGTTATAAAAACAGGAGTAATGATAAGTCGGAGTTGTTATATTTGGAATTATGAAAATCGGTATTTTGAAATTCGTATTTGTGACTGACGGAATAACGTTTTTCGTATTTATGTACTTACATAGTGTACCTGGTCGTGATATTTCCTGCGCGGCGCGTTTGCCGACGCTCTCAGCAACACCCCGCCCGCCTAAGATTCGGATGAGCAACATTAGCAGAATCATTTCCTAGATGAACAATAAATTGAACAGGTCCCGACTACCTGTTGAATATTTAAAGCGAAATCCTAAAGTTTTCAGGACTCAGGACACAGGACACAGGACAGGAGCCTTTCGACGGGAAATTTAAAAAAAAAGCATAAAAGTGCAATCATTTACCGAAGATGAGAGGTGCCGATTAACTGTAGCGGATATAATCCGACGCCAATAAATCAGCGGAACAAAACGCTCCCAACGCCGCGCCGCCGCCGCCGGCCGCACCGCCGAGTTGAAGTTGAACGAGAAAAAAACCCGCCAATGTATCATCTATCATATTTTTAAAGTCGCCTGTCGAGTGTCGGAGGAAATCGCTCCTCGGCGGCGGAGTTATTGAATTTCCAATTTTTCACGAGGAATTTTATTTTATTTGTGCGGGTAGTGCGGCGCCGCCCCGACCGACGCTCTGTGTAAACAAAATGTAAGCTTCAAAAACAAAACGGAATCGATCACTGAACAGACAGATAAAGTTTCAATTTAATTGAAACCATTCGTTAGGGCAAAAGTTCATGGAAATAATTTCTCTACGGATAAAATATAATTGGAAGTTTAGTCGGAACGTATCGCGTCCGTAGTGTTGGAACGAAACATTAGCGCCAATATCAAGCGCCGATCGAGCAATTAGTGAATTACTAATTACTTTTCCATTCAGTTCGCTTTGCTCGATAACAATCTGCTTAGTATCGAATGAATAGCGCGTGCCTGTGCATGCACTGTGTTTCTTACTTTTGAGTTACTTTTGAGAATAATGTTGTACGTAAACTTCGTCACATTGGAGCACAGTGACACGCTGTGGAGTTGTTCCCATGATCATCTTTAACATAACCGTAACTACGAGAAAACGATATCTCAGAAATGACACTTCAGTATTGGATACTAGACACTAGTTGAGTTGTGGACTAAGCAGTTTGCTTACTAAATTATGACAGTTTCTAATCTAATATCCAGTGATTGACGCTTGCGTCGCGGCGTCGGCGTCGGGGTCCCACACGAGCTAAGTGTTCGTTCCAATAGTTGTTCATTAGTTGACAGCTGTAAGTGGGCTGTAGTGTAGACTGTGCAGTACAACTAGTGCGAGTGTCGGTTACGAGGACGACTCTCCTGCCAACCGAATGTTTCAATATTTACATGTTTTTGGAGACAGGAAATTATTTTGAAGAATCATTATCTATATCGAAATAATCGTAATTCGTTGTAGATTATTTTAACACTTTTGTGGTCGGGTCGTAAGATTTTATAAATTTTGCATACATTTGTAATTGATCTGGTTATTTAAAATTTTCATTTAGCCTAAATGTTTCTTACTAATAAAATAACACTATCAGTCACTCTTGCTTGGTCAGAGGAGCAACTGAATGTGTCGCGACTGAAATCTTCGGGCAACACACTGATGCAAATCGAAAAAATATCAGTCTGTGCCACACAATTTTTTTTTGTAAATTGCATCTCGCAGTTCAACCTATGAGGTTGTCGTCTGCTTAACCGGGCTTGCCTGTGGATGCCTCAATAAATTAAGGCCTCCAGCCAGGGCTTAAATGTGTCACACGAACAATCAGCTTTGCTTATATAATTGAACTCTTCATCTGTTTTCACGAGCTTACGGCTCTGTTTACTATTTACTCTGTGAATATCAACATCATTCATATATATTATATATTTGGAGAACATACAGTACATTCTTGGCAGTCTTAATATGCAAAGATTGATCAGCTTCACTTTTCAAGTTATATAGAAAAGGTAAAGCTTATCCATCTTCAGAGCTAAGTTTGTAAGATAAAGTAAACCTGACGTGATATGAAGCTTATGATTGATTCGTCTTGCAACAACTTTCACATAATATGGAGTGTTAAGGTGAGTGTTACAATGTGTGTCTGTTCGAGCTGTGTCTATATGAAGGACGCTTCCAACGAACTGAAGGACGTCCAATAAGAGGGGTAAGTGAAATATTCAAAGCGCAGTATATTGAGTGGCTTCCGAAGGAAGGCGGCGGTGCCTGCGGGAAGTCACGTCGTGCAATAAATATGTGCAGCATCCGGCCGGCTCCGTCCGGCGTCTCGCGGCACCGACCGGACACGACACGCATCTAGGCCAGTTCTCAGCTCAAATCCATTCCTCGCCTTTTCTAATACCTACCGTTTTAAGATAGATAACATTCGGAACAAGCACTGTCACTACTTATTACTACATTATATGTAATTAGTCCAAATCACGAAAAAAATGGTAGACCGTTGGAGCAAGGTCTGGCAAATACGGAGTGTGACGAATGGTTTATAATTGCAGTTCCTGTAGAGTTAAAACGGTCTCTCGTGCTGTATGAGGTCTCGCGTTATCATGGAGCAATAATGGTGAAGATCGATTCATGAGTCGGGGCTGTTTCACTGCTAGTTTTGCTATCATTGTTCGGAGTTCGGCACAGTAGACATCAGCCGTTATTGCTTGACCAGATCGGAGAAAGCTATAGTGAATACAACCATGCTGAGACCACCAAACAGTTACCATTACCTTTTTATTGGTAGGCTTTGCTTTAGGACACTGTTGCGGCGTTTGACCTGGGGTCAGCCATTGCATTTTTCGCTTACGGTTATCGTAAAGAATCCACTTTTCATCACATGTCACAATCCAATATTCCTTCATTACTGTATCGATTCAACAAGGCAACACAAGTTTCAACACGCGTTTCTTTCTGCAGATCAGTCAAATCATGAGGCACCAATTCATCATATTTTTTTATTTTATAGATTTGACGCAAATGAGTCAATATTGTTGGTAAGGTAACGTTAAACCATGCTGCTAATTCCTGGGTAGTTTGGCTCGGATCGGCTTCCACCATCTCTTTCAATTCATTGTTATTCACCAGTGTGGGCGGTCTTCCACGTGGTTCGTTCTTCAAATCAAAGTTTCTATCACGAAAGCGTTTGAACCGAAATCGCACGGTGCGTTCATTAGCAGTCCCCTCTCCAAACGTAACATTGATATTGCGAGCTGTTTCTGCCGCGTTAGTTCCGCGTCAGAACTCGTATTAAAAAATAACTCGAATTTTCGAAGTATCCATCTTTCATGTCTAAGCTGAATAAAAAAAACAACTGAAAGTCGAATGTTGCACATTTTTTCAAAGAAGAACTTCATAGGTACCAAATGAAAAAAGTTTCACTCAAAAATCTCAAACCATGAAGGTTCTATGTCAATTCGAAGTACCTATTAAAATAAAACGGCAATTTCATACTTTAACCCCTATGATTTAACTGTGTATGTAGTTTAGAATTAAAATAAAGTTTACCTTCAATTTCTAGCCAATTCTAGAGAGAATGAGCTGTGTATGATCTGCCGACGATAGTGCCATTGTACCAGTGTTTGTACAATCTACTCCGCTTTTCGGAATCCTAGTCTACTCATTACTACATACTGGGGCTCCTGCGCATTCCACTTTGAGCTTTACCTCTTTATGTTAGAGATATAAATAGCTTGGCTTGTAAGCGGGCGACAAACGCGCTCGTTCTGCAAATTCCTCGTTATTAAATCTCGTGACCGTAAAAACAAGGTGAAGTAGGTTTTCTTTACGCCCCCCGAGCCGACCCCGCCCCCGCACGCTCGCCCCCTCCAGCGCCCCGCACCGCGCCCCGCGGCCGCCCGCTGTCGCAGTTTACACGTCCCCGTCTCTTTGTTCCTGTTTATTTAATCTTTGAAAAACTTTAAACTCACCGGCGCCCCCAGGGTGAGTGTTTCGGCTTGTAATAGAAGGACGTTCTGTCTATCGTAAGTTGTGGTAGAGAATATCGTAACCAGACCATGAGCGTGCTGTACAAGCTCAGAGCTAGTGGCGGGTTCCCACGGCTATGATCTTGCATAACTTGCAGACGCAAGATATGCAAGGTCCTCAGGCGTATCCATTTAGTTGGATGTCCCAATGTAAGCATTACATTTTCGAGTTAATGTCGATTATCTTAATATACCTAGGCCGAGGTCCACACAAGTTAATTACTTAAAGGTGCCCTTTTCAGATTAAATCGAAGGGTCGCGAGTGTTTTCGGACTGAAACTTTGAACAATTATGACTGTTTTATGAAATTAATATTTGTTTTAAAGTTGTTAACGAAATAGGCACTTGGCTGTATAATAAAGTCGTTATAGCAATATGAGTGCTGGCAATAGAACTGATAACACACGAACAAGTAGCCGCCGTACGTGCACATTATATATTATAGAACTGATAACACACGAACAAGTAGCCGCCGTACGTGCACATTATATATTATAGAACTGATAACCCACGAACAAGTAGCCGCCGTTCGTGCACATTATATATTATAGAACTGATAACACACGAACAAGTAGCCGCCGTACGTGCACATTATATATTATAGAACTGATAACACACGAACAAGTAGCCGCCGTACGTGCACATTATATATTATAGAACTGATAACACACGAACAAGTAGCCTCCGTACGTGCACATTATATATTATCAGTGTAATTGAGCCAACTAGTTAGGCTGGGCTCCTATTTGCATTCGGTACAGTGCGAGTGTGCAGTGAACAGTCAGGTGCAGGAGGTTCACTCCAGCATGGGAAATGGCTACTGAAGGCCGCGGGTGTCGACCTCAGGACGAGCTGCTTCTCACACGGACAACTGTACGTCGCGGCGTCGCTTGCTCCCGCGTCACTAGTCCTAACTCTCTGTGTATTTTGGCTACTGAGACCAAAATTACAAACGTAGTACGGAGTTTTATAAAAATGCTACTGTTATTTTAGTATATTGTGGTGTCTTACGACTTCCACGCGAACGAAGTCACGGGCAGAAGCTAGTTGCCTAATAATGATTCATCAAGTCCTAAGTTAAAGTAAGACGTGTGTCCCGCGTAGTGCAGCCCTTAATCCGCATTGTTTATTCCTCTTCTGGTTCCTCGTCCGCCTTCTGCGCGTCTTATGCGATGTCCTCGGTTTGCGGTCGGATGCTGGTTGCCACATACATTGCATCACTTTTAGCTTGTCCTGCGTCTTCTCACATTGGCAACAATCGAACCCTGCAAGCGTTACAAGACATCGTATGTTCTTTACCGAATTCAACTCAGTTTATTTATGCTTTTCAATAATTTACATAGCTTCGTTTGGTATTATTGGTGAAAATGATTCTATGAACAAGAATCATTTTCACCAATAATACCAAACGAAGCTAATGTATGCTTATATGAATTGTGAACTGCATCGTGATGTTATTTTACAATTATTAGTTAGAGGCCCAACTCAGGTTCAGTGCAAATAAAAATAGTTTTAGATTTTATGGAAATAAACTTGAGATTGGGTAGGTAGGTAGGCATGCTTCCGCATGCTTACATCCGACATTTTGTTAAAGAAGTGACGGATTTAGTCAAGAATGTTCGCATAATTAGTATAGTTTAGTTTAGCAATGTAATCATGACTCGCGACGCGACGCGCGATGTTAAAAAGTCATCCGCCCGTGTCCGTCCGCGTCCGTCCGCGTCTGTCGCGTTCGTCCGCGTCCGCACGTGATCGCTCGTTGCACGCTCATCAGCTTAACGACGACGAATATATAACACGTGTCACTTTAGATAATTTTACCCAGAAGAATAGAACGGACGCGGTTTACTGAGGAATGTCGCCGAGCTTAGACAAAGCTTTGACTTTTTTTTTACAGTTTGTTCTCCTAATTGGAGCTATTTAATGATTATCCTGTTTGCTATCTCGTATAGAACAACTTGTATTGAACCAATTCGCACCGTACAATTGGGAAGGCACCTGAGTCAAAAACCAAAGCGCTAAGTTCCAAAACAACAGCACTTATACTAAAATCTGGAGCAGTGCAACACTATTATCGCGAAAATGTCCGCACGGGAGCGGTCTTGAGGCGCGGCGCCTGGGGCGGGGGCCGGAGCCGGAGCCGGGAGCGCGCGGTAAGGAGCGGAGAGGAGCGACGCGCGACGCGGCGCCGACTGCGGATATCCAATAAACCATCGCACCACGTGCACTCAACGCGTCCGCTTGTTCGCGCCTTGTACTGCAACCAACACGTTCTCGCGTCTCTCGTAACATATATATCTGCATGCGTGGTATCTAGGTTAGGTCGCGGCTAGCTGGAAGTCGTCTCTTTTCCATGTTGCGCCGCGCGCCACACACACGTTTACGTCACTCTTGTAGCAATCTAAGAAAGGGTCAAAGGGTGACTTATATCGGGTTTGGAGGGATTTCTATTTCGTCTGTATGTAAACAGGCAGAGTATGATGAATGTGGTATTTATTTTGTTTTTGTTTTTATAGGTTTACTTAACTGCAAAAGAAAAAAACTTGAGCAACTTTGTATTGAAATTCTCATTAGAACAGGAAATTCATCATTTTCACTTTGTTTAGTAGGTACTTTAACGATGCGTTTTACCAACATTTTTTTTTTGGAAATATGCCATAATTCAGCGTCAGTATTGTATAAGAACATTTGTCATCATTCCGGTTCTGGAGAGAGATACCTATTATTCTATCCCGCTCTGTACAAAAAGGGTTATTATGTGAAGTGGTTTAAATGTGAATAACGTAGTAGCTACTCCTTCAGCTGTGCACTATGTACACAGGTAAATAAAGCGTCTAGGAAAAGAGCACCATCTTTGTTTAAAATAAATACTTAATGACAAAACAAAACATCACGTTTGTCTTCCCCGAAGGGTTAGGCAGAGGTGTAACACGTTTCGCCAGTCATGTTTAGTCATGGTTATTTCCCAAGAGACAGGAAGAGACAGGCCAGCCTGCTGCCATCACCGGCGCACATGGTTGTGTCCTAAGAGACAGGGGGCCAGCCTGCTGCCATCACCGGCGCACATGGTTATTTCCCAAGAGACAGGGGGCCAGCCTGCTGCCATCACCGGCGCACATGGTTATGTCCCAAGAGACAGGGGGCCAGCCTGCTGCCATCGCCGGCGCACATGGTTATGTCCCAAGAGACAGGGGGCCAGCCTGCTGCCATCACCGGCGCACATGCAGACTGCGGGCCGCTACTGACAAGTTATATCCCAAGAGACAGGGGGCCAGCCTGCTGCCATCACCGGCGCACATGCAGACTGCGGGCCGCTACTGACAAGTTGTGTCCCAAGAGACAGGGGGCCAGCCTGCTGCCATCACCGGCGCACATGCAGACTGCGGGCCGCTACTGACAAGTTATGTCCCAAGAGACAGGGGCCCAGCCTGCTGCCATCACCGGCGCACATGCAGACTGCGGGCCGCTACTGACAAGTTCCACATGAAAAAACACAAGAACACTTTTCCTAACGGGTCGACCCTCACGCGCAGAACAACGCGCCAGTCTACATAATTGTAAATAAGCCAAAATATAATTATTATTGCATAAAAGACTCCAACTGTACGATGATTTATTATGTTTTAACAATACAGTATTCTAAATACAAATCACCGACACGTACGTGCACTTACGTGTAATTGTTTGCAATTTTTGTTGCAACATAAACAGAGTACGGAATATCAATGTTCGATGTGCTTAAAATAGCAATTAACAGGCAATTAGGCCATCAGCATTAACATCGCAGCGAATCTAAACTACAATGCAAATGGATTTCCAATGTTTTCGAATATACCTTTGATTTAGCGTTTTCTGTGTGTCGCGACCTTTTTCCGCTTCGGTGGCGTCACGGGCGTGCGGTCCAAATGAAGAAGTATTCCAGCTATGTGGCGGAGAGCGTCGCGCGGGAGAGCCGCGCGCGGTGCGGACACAGAGAGACGACGTGTGGCCCACTGTGTGACGTCACACGGACGCTGGCCGAGTGGCACTGCGCGTATTGTCCACTACACAATACTTTTGGCGTGTATTTAGTTTGGCGCCTCACTCTGTTGTGTTGTGCGACTAGCTGTTCGATGTGTAACTTTTCTATGATTGCTTACGATTTCACAAACTTTGTGTAGGTATTGTTTCGGGGTACTGCACTGCAGAAACTTACAATTAAGAAGTACATGAAAAGCTCATAGTCAGCGCTTTGAAAGTACTTTAAACTGTTTCGTGAGTTGTTTCTCAAGCTCCACGTGTATCAACATCATGGCGCCGTTCTGCTGCTGCTGGGAGAGCAGCTGTAATAAAATATACTGAAGTTACATACTTAAGTAACAACCCCAAAGAAGTTTGGGTAAATAATTTAGATTTACGAATGATATCACATTGCACATATTACCTAGGAGTAGGCACTGCTTACAGCGCCAGTATCCGGTAAACCGGACGAGCACCGCACTGACATGTCCAGTTTTTCTGAACTAAGATTTAATCTGGCGTCAGACATGGCGGCGCTCGCGAATCGGAACCGTTTTTTGTGCAATAAAAACTCGGTTCGCTTTACGAACGGACATTAATGTGGATTTAACTGCGGTTCGCGGCTCACGCGGTACGGCTGTGGATGACGCACCATGCTTCCTGATTGTACGAGTACCGAATGTTTGGTTTCCGTCTTTAATCACTTCGCTCCGGGAGTTGACAAGTTGCGGAGCAGTGCTGGCCCAGTGATAACGGCCCCGACTTACGAGGTGTAGGTCGTGGGTTCGAACCCAGGCAGGCGCTTTTCTTTGTGTAAATAATTTCATCACCACTGCTCTCAAAACGGCGAAGGAAAACATAGTGAGGAAACCGGCATGTCGTAGAACCAAAAATTCGAAGACATTTGACATCTAAGTACCATCCGTACTTAGAGAACGTTTTCGTGGGCCCGCGTGGTGGAGTACGGCCCACTTGCTCTGACAGAGAGGAGGCCTGAGTCCCAGCAGTGGGAACATTATAGGCTGACTATGCATGTTGTGCAACTTGCTCGTATTTCGTACGAAGTGGGATAGTACATCATCATCTGCCTAGCCCTTTCGGCTTCCAGTGTAACCGGATGCAGCTGAATAGCAGTATTTTACATGGCGCGACTGCATATCTCTGACCTGTGTGCTTAACATGCTTTCCGAGGCACGGAGGGGTCTTGGTTCATAAAGATGGTCACCCATCCACGGACCGACCGCGGCAAGCATCGCTTAACCTGATCGATCGACCTTGCGGCTGTTATTACTTAGCCACAAGCCCTCCTTGGTTACTACGTTAACTTTAAATCAGATAATTCAATGACACCGTGTACAGTAAGGGTCAAAAGTGGCGTGACAGTGTCACGAAGCAATAGATTGACACTTCTGTTTAACTTACGACCTTCTTCTAATGAGTAATTTCTATACTATAGACACACACTCTCACATTCGTTTGCAACTGCTTGTAGTTCATAAATTCAATTTTTTGTATATTTCCCCCATAAGGCGTGAGTTTGTGTCTATGTATATATACATATATATAACATGTGTAGAAAGAAAAATCGTCAGGAAAATTAGTCTACAAAAGTAACAAAACAAGTTGTTCGAAATCCTTGTAACAAAATACATCTGTAGGCAGTGCTTGCCATTCGAGTGGCTTGCCATTCGACGGCCACGGCATGAGGCGGCTCATAAAACCTTGCGCCGAGTATTGGGCGCCGCATATGAATTCATTAAAATTAGCTTCGCGAACTTTCGGGAAGTTTCGTAAAACACACAAACTTCTCCGTTATTTAGCTATATATAGAGCTGCGAGGAAATAATATAACATTATCAGTAAACCCATTTCACGGGTCGCTTGTCAAAGTGAAACTCCCGAGTTGGGACGTGCCTGTGTCGCACTCGTGCCAGCAGCTCGCGCCAGCAACTCGCGTCAGTAGCTCGCGCCAGCCACTCGCGTCAGTACCTCGCGCCAGCCACTAGCGCTAATGCTGCGCTCGCAATCATTAATAGACTCGTAGAACACGGTTCACGGCTATTAGATTCATTTCATGCAATATAGCAATCAGTGAAATAAATGGGAACACGAGTACCTACGCACGTATAGCTACTACATAGGAATTACAAATTAGATTAATATCACACCGCCATGAAGCGTTCATTTATTTGATTAGTGCTCGGTGTAGTGCGCGAATGATTTCAAACACTTTTAACGAATACTCGCTGTGTTAAACATCGTCGAACATAATTTAGCAACGTTTATTACAATCGAGGAATGTAAATGTAGTAACCATTCATCCCCGAGCTAAGTGGAGCAGTGTATTAAATTGCAATCAGTACTACAGCAGTTTGTATCGCTTGCCAGTAGCCAGTCGCCGTCGGTATTGGACAATGAAGCGCGCGATGCTTGCACAAACACACCCCGATTAGCAAACACTTCGCCCGCGCCCAACACCGCCGTACTTTCAAATATAGACTAAATGTCGCACAGACACTTTTTTTTTTTTTTTTCGGTGGGAAATCATCAAATGACCTCTCCCGCTCTGGGCTGAGCGGAAGGGAGTGTCAGACTTTTACTGACTAAAACCCACCCGTGTTCCTTCAGTTGCCTGTGCCAGGGGCCACGGTATCTCTTTCGAACAACCCGCAGCCCCGGCGGCATCGGCCCTAGCGGACCCCGTCAGTTCGTGCTGACATCTCTTTGAGGCGCGCGTGGAACACAATGCGCCGTCGACCCGGGCCTGGTCCTTACCGGGCGGAGAGATGCCCATTGCTCCCCGCCCGCAAGCCCGCGCCTACGGTGTCCGGGAGTCGGCTGTTGACTCCCGTCCAGGGCGTCTCCTGCGGCGGCTAGGCGCGTGAGGGTGCAGAGATTGCCTCTCCCTCACGCGCTCCGCCTCTTCCTTCGCGAGCATTACTGCTTCGCAGAAGGAGGTGACGGCCTCCCATTCACTCTCGCTCCGTACCATGGCCTGGACCAGGGCCGGCGAAAGGTCGCTGCCGCCGATCGCCGCCACGAGGACACGGCGGGGCCCCGCCCAAGCCGGGCAGACCTCCACCGTATGCTCCACCGTGTCCTCCGGGCGATCCACACAGTGGTGACACCCTGGCGTTTTCTCCCGCCTTATCCTGTACAGGAACCTCCGGAAACTACCGTGACCGGTGAGGACCTGCGTCAGGCGGAAGGTGAGGGCGCCGTGGCGCCTCTCTAGCCACTCCTCAAAGAGGGGACTTATCGCCACTATTGTGGCGTGCCCAGCACTGGGTTGCAACAATCGCACTCTCCATGCCGCTATGAGATCCCGTCGGAGCTCTGTCCGCTTTGCCGTGATTTCTCGCGGCAGTGGAGTAACACCCCGGCGTTTTGCCTTCTCTCGCCACTCCCATATGTGGGCGAGGACTTTGGCCTCCAGATACTCTGGCGGCAATCCGGCAAGGAGGCTCGCCGCCTTAGCGGAGACCGTGCGGTATTCTCGGGTCAGCCGGACAGTCATGACCCTTTGGGACGCGTTCAACCGGCGATCTGGTCGCCGCCTCAGGGAACGCGCCCATACCGGTGCCCCGTAAAGGGCCATGGACCGCACGACCCCCGCAGACACTTTAGATTTGATTGCCGTCAATCACATGTATTTTAAGTTTTAACCTTAATACCCTCGACATAGAATAAAACTGTGGCGCTGCATCTGGAGCATCTGAGCAGGGTCCAGATGGCAGAAAAACCCATAACAGCGCAGGTTATCGGCGGAAGAACGATTGCATCAACAATCGTCAACGGCGGCAACTGAAGGCGACGGTGGCGAGCTAGAAGGCTTGCAGTGCACTCACCAACTCGCATTAGACAAGCGTGGTGGATTTACTGTCTATTTTCCTCCTCATGACCATGTAATTTATTAACAATTCCACTCTCTTATATATTACAATAAATTAACTGAAAGAATTGAACTTTTTGTCTTTGACGTGTACATTAAGTAATAAAGCTCGTTTCATAAAATATTCTCATCATGATACGTATTAGTTAAGTACGAAGTACGAGTGTAGTCAGTGAAGTTATTTATCGATAGAATACATTACCCGAAGACATTCTAATATCCTGCAAACTTGAGGTAATCAACTGGTTTCATTCGTTTTTCTTATTGATTTAGGATCACTCATTTAAGTTGAGTTTGATATTAAATATTGGGCGATCAAGTTTGCTACCGAGAGTTCTCGTATTAACTAGGTTTTGGTTTATTTGAGTAAATCAGTATTTACTGTATACACTTATACAATACGAGGAGTTAATAGATCTTCTTCTTAGCGTATCAATGGCAAAAAGAACAAACATCTTTGGTCCAAAATCCTGCGCGAACTCCGCTCACTGACGCAGTTATAAAAATCATCAAATGGACACAGCACAGGTGACAGGCAGCGGCGGCGCTAGAATTTTTCTTAGGTGGTGCGAAATCTTAAAGTGGCGCCCCTCTATGTACCATGTTCCTATGATATATGCATATGCAGTTGCTTACACGGATTAATCGGATATTGCATAGACTAGCTGTGCCCGCGACTTCGTCCGCGTGGACTTAAATCTATCTCAGCCTGTAATAAAACGCAAGGTAACTTTAGTTTGTCTGTTCGTAAGTGACTAAACAAATTATCGGATTGTACATAGATTATAGATAAATAAATTTTGCACACTCTCGAATAGGTTAGATTTTCTTTTGATAATTCCAAAAGAACTAGGAATTAATTGCTTTGTCCATTTATAGCGAAAAGCTCAAGAATCAAGGGAATGTAGAATGCAAGAACGAGATAGAACGAGTGAAGCGTGCACGGATATCTATGGAAGCGTGCCTAAAAATATTAGCACCCTACCTTGATTAGGTTCTGTTTTCTTTTCACTATTATACAGAAAGAGAACTTACTTTGTCGAGTTATGACGAAAAGCTTAAACTCGCTTTACAGCACCGTTGAATGATTTTTGGTATGGGGAAATCTTATGGGTTCGCGTCACCGATATGCTAATGTAACAGTATAACCTGTCGCTAAGAGTATGACGAGTTCCGCTTGTTGTCGGAGTGCCGGTACATGTAAAAACCAGACTAATGTATTACCATTAGTCTGGTTTTTATGTCAATTTACAAATTATGAAATTTTAATATTTGATACCACAATTTGAAAATTTAAAAAACCACTGTTGTTTCATAGTTTTAAGTTATCACTCATGTCGGCAGTCCCTATCTGCCTATAATCTCAGGTTCTTTTTATATATGGTGTCCGTGGCTCAAGTATAGTTTTAAGTTAGTAAGACCAGTAAATCATTCAGGCTCTCGACAGCTTGAATTATTTGGGGGGCGGGCGCCGTCATAGAATAGAATAGAATACTAACGTTTGTTACTTAAAGTAACTATTCGATTACTGCTGTCCGGTGGTCGCATTTCGGTTGATTTCAGCACCTCCCCCACGACGGCGCCTGGAGCCCACCCTAGGGCCGCTACTCCTGACAGGGCTTACGGCGCAAGATGGAAGGTGGCTCATGTTCTGTGGGTAGCTGTCCGTGAACCCCCATCTGTGGAGATTGTCTTTGCTGCTGCCGACTTGGGTGTGCACAGCTCACGCCATAGATTATATTTTTCTGTGCAAGCGTTACTATTGGCTAGAATCAAGCTATTATCTGAGGAAACATCATCCATGTGGCATTACGTGGTGGAAGTAATCCTCTTACAGCAGATGCCTGCAGCATGTAAGTATCACACACAAGCATGGCGTCCATTGTTCACGAGCGGTGGCGCAACTCGGCGCAAGGCACGGACGTTCATTGTTCAGGAGCGGTAGCGCAACTCGGCGCAAGCCACGGACGTTCATTGTTCAGGAGCGGTGGCGCAACTCGGCGCAAGGCACGGACGTTCATTGTTCAGGAGCGGTGGCGCAACTCGGCGCAAGGCACGGACGTTCATTGTTCAGGAGCGGTGGCGCAACTCGGCGCAAGGCACGGGCGTTCATTGTTCAGGAGCGGTGGCGCAACTCGGCGCAAGGCACGGACGTTCATTGTTCAGGAGCGGTGGCGCAACTCGGCGCAAGGCACGGACGTTCATTGTTCAGGAGCGGTGGCGCAACTCGGCGCAAGGCACGGACGCAATACATGTAGGTGCATTTTCTTTATTGAGTGCGACTTTATTCGTTCACCAGTACCAGTACCCGGGTTATTTAGTGATAAATAGGTATGATCAAGTTATAATAAGTAAAATAAGCACTTGCACGTGAACTTATTCTAAAAACGATGTGTCAAAGTCAAAGTCAAATCATTTATTTCAAATAGGAACATAAAAGGCACTTTTGAACGTCAAAAATAAAATAAAAATAAAATTGATTCAAAGGTAGATTCGTATGGAGAAGAATGGGCAAGAAACTCCACCGTTACTCTTTTAAAATGTTTTACAATATTTTGCATACATTAAATTATTTAATTATATGTGAAGACGATGCACCTAAAAATAAAATTACTATACCACAATAGGTAAAAGAATTAAAATGGATAAATGAAACCATGACATATAAATTAACTATGTGATAGATACATGGTGCTCACATATTCACAAACATTCCAAAAGTAGACGATTTTCATAAATAAATAAGAAGTAATAAGTCCGGTTGTGACTTTAAGAAATTACAGAATGTAAATCTATGTCAAAGAAAAAAAAAAAAAATTATACAATTACATTAGCAACCAGTTTGATTTTGTCTAGACTCTAGAGATTGTCCTATGGAGCAGGACCAGCATGTTTCCAAGAATTCTTATTTTGGATATAATGTGTATCAAAGACATTCAATTATTCTTCAATCTCTTTGATGTATATGAAAGATAACAGAATCAACAAATAGGAACGTTGCTATATGTTTCAGGCTAAATTGAAATGTGGTGTTTATGAGATCACGTGTTGTGCTGTGTTGTACAGTCAGGGAAGGCGGAGTGCGTGCGGCGGAGGACTGCTAACGGGCATCACTGACCTAAAATCATATTTGTGATTAGGTAGTTATTTCTTTGATTATTTAGATTTCATTTCGACAAGACTGCTAAGACTTCATTTTGATTTTGAAAGTTGAGTCTCGCAGCGATCTACTTGACTTTTGTTTGGAATTCTGCCGTTGTTTGTTGTGACCTCACGAGTGAAAGTCATCTCCACTTCACAAGTACACGAGCTATTCTGAGACGGAGGCGTCGAGCGGGCTGCGGGCTGCGGGGTCAAAGTAATTCTCTCGACGTAATCCCGGAGTGAAACCAGAAATAAATTCACTCGGAGTCTTGTTAATAACTTGTGTGAGGCCCCGACACCGGCAGCGGCCGGGATAATGGCCGTTATTATAGTTTTATATCAGCCACTACTCGGCTCACAGTGTTCGCCGCTGCGATACTGCGACACAGCAATAAGGGACTCGAATTACGTATTTATTCCCACCCGGAATTCGGGCTACATTCCACAGTCGTCCCTTTATGGGCGGAACGACTTTTCCGAAACCTGCGGCGAACTAGCCGAGAGGCTTAGTAAAAAATGGATGGGATAAAGTAGACGAGTAATTGAAATCGGCCGAGGGGACTAAGTCGTCGTGCGGCACGCCGGCCCGGCCGGCCCCGCCAGCCCCGTCAGCACCGACAGCCCCGTAGTCACGGTACCTAATAACTTTAGGGATAAAGAACGGCACTGATCACCATAAGAACAGGTTTGATCTTCAAGCATTTCTCTTGATCCCTGTACCTATTACAATAAATTCCTGTTTCCTTAGATTAGTTATCTTCAAAACCACATCTTTTGTTTGTGAGCTTCCTTTGTTTATTGCTTATAACGCGCGAGTTAGTACTCCAAGTCTCTTGTACGCACACAGTTACAGAATAAATGATCAGAAATAAACGAGAGTTCGATAGATGAACCTTTGTTAGAAACGCGTTCACTTGAGAGTGGTTGGCGTTATTGGTGGGACGAGATTAGGTGAGTTAAACGCGCATTAGTGCGCCTGCGACAATGTTGGTGACCTGTGAGTCGCGGGTCCCGGGTGACTGCGCGGACATGGCGGACGGGGTGCGCCCATGAGCGCGTAATCCCGCCCTCACATTATGTTGAGCATCGCCGCTGATCCCGCATTTATCCGCGGGATTTGATAACGCTCACCTTACTAGTACCTAAAGGTAAATTATTTACATAATATTATAATGTAGGAAAACATTATGGAATATTATTTTGAAGTTTGGTTTGCCGGTACCTATTTACATTACGAGTAGAAATGACGCAAATAACTTAACATGTCTTCAGGCGTAAAGAAAAATGTACATGAAATGGATATTGATCGATATTGTTATCGTTAATAAATAATATGATCCCACTAAAAACATGCTTTCACCGTTAAAAAGTTATCAGATCTAAGGTAGAGGTAAGCCCCTAACTCTACAATCCTTACATCTTGCTCAAAATGTACGCGTTTTAATCTGGGGGCTTATGGTAATGAAATCACTGTCATGCGATGGAACGCCCAAGCCGTACATTTTGACCAAGATGTAAGGTTTGTAGATAATATAATATAGTGAATATAGTATGAAGCGCGGGCGCCGCTATCGCTCTCGATTGGTTCGTTCCGAAGTAGCATTCCTCCCCCCCCCCCCCTCGCTGACGCGCACCCTAATTCACTTTTCACCACCCAAGCAGGATGGCATGCATTTTGGAGAAAGTATTACATAGCTAAAGATCGTTACTTATTTGTTTGTGGATTATTGGAAGTTGCTTGACCCTGCATGCTGGTAACAGATATGAAGTGCGTTGTTGGCGCAACAGACACTGGTCGACAATAGCGAATATTGTTTGTTAAATGTAGGCGCGAGTCGTGCAGCTCCTGACGGCGTCACCTTGTTGTAACACTCTAGTTAAGAGATTAGCTGGAGTACTTAGACGGTTACGTTCCGATGTTGTAGCTTGTTGGCTCATCTCTGAGAGTTCTTGTCACTTTACCATTGAATTTTTCGCTTGTATGGCATTTTTTTTTTTTTAGTAAGTTTCGTAGTTTTTAAACTTCTGGATTATAAACTTTTGTTATTACAAGGAAAAATCTTTTCGTAAAATCTCACAATTAGAACATTACTGGAACAATTTTTGGAGTCGATTCGTGCAGTGATAGCTTAATCGCTTTATAGATAGATAAAGCAATTCTTTCTATTTGAGCGGCGTCAAATAAACCATCTCACCGAGACGGCCGCCTGACGCCTGACCGCTACCCGACTTGTAGCACGATTGCTGACTTGCTCTCTTCATATGGCAAATACGAGAATTCATCAGATCAAACAAACAATGACAGAACATAAGGAGACGTTCCATAGGTCGCTGACCGGTCTTCAATTTATGGACCAGCCGTACCGTGGGTATCCACGTTTCGGCTCCGTAAGTCATAACAGGCAGGACGCACTGATTGAAAACCTTAGTCTTTAGGCTCTGTAGAATACGTGACGAGAAGACTCGACGAAGCTTCCCAAATGCTGCCCAGCCCAGCTGAATTCTTTTGTTAGCCGCCCTCTCAAAGTTGTTCTTACTAAACTGCAGAGTTTGCCCGAGGTAAACGTGTTCTTGAACAACCTTGTGAGCACCGCCATTGACAGCAATCGATCCCGGGGTAACGTATTCGTTGAACATAAACTGGGTTTTGCCCAAGTTCACTCGGAGAGCAATGGGTACAGAAGAATCAAATAGGCCGTCCATTATCTGCTGCAAGTCCTGCACCGATTTAGCCAGTATGAAGATGTGTCATCTGCAAATCTCAAGTGTGAGATGTACTCGCCGTTGATGTTAATGCCGCGTCCTTCCCAGTTCAGCGTCTTAAACAAATCCTCCAATGCGTTAGAGAACAATTTCGGGGAAATTACGTCCCGTTGTCTCATCCCTCGATGCAGGGAGATATGTTCAGTTCGCTGGTTCTAAGTTTGGACAGTCACGTTTTCATTCGCCTTGCCAGTCGCCTTGGCATCGCTGCAGAGACTCCAAAACAGACCAGGTCTCGATAGAGACAAAAGCTTTCTCATAGTCCACAAAGGCAAGACATAGGGGCCGATTATACTCTTTAGACTTCTGTATAATTTGTCGCACAGTGTGGGTACCTGTTGGTTAACACAAATAATTTTCACAACAGGCATTTTCAGTGAAAGCTTAACTGTGTTTTTCTAAGATTTACCGACAAGACAGACACGTGTCAGCAATGCCGACGTTGCTCATGTGGCCGCGGAGGAAGGCTAGGTATGCTCCAGCGGGTCACGTCACAAATTTGCGTCCGTGATGCATGTTCGGGAGCGGCGCCTTCTGACTGCAGGCGACAGAGACTAATGGAGTTTTTAGAGCGATTTACAGTAGCCAAAGTTAGGACCTAAAATTAGAGGTTTTTCGGAAGAAGAGGGATGACTCGCATAAGTGTCCGCTTTTGATTTCGCGAAACACTTTTCAGATATTATGTTCGGGGTAGCTATAGCTGGTTGGAGAAAGGTTAATTTGATGACATTGTCTTTATTTGAAAATGTTTATTTTTTTAAAGTGACAGATCCTTGTAACCTGCCTGATGTAATAAGGGTGTGGATGAAAATTACTGTAAACTATATTACTGACATTAGCTTGAATGGTTTCCTTTGACAAATCTCTCTAGCAAACTATTTAAAGTCTAGGGTAGATAAAGTTGTCAAATCTGAAAATAAAGAGCGGTAGGTGCGAGTTACGCGACTTACGAGTATAAGTCATAGTTCCGGTCAGTCGTGCGGCCACGAGTCCAGACCTTTATGTTAAAGAAGATATACGGGGCAGAGCCCGCCAGGGCCGCGGCGGTGCCTGAGACCCTGAGCGAGACTGAGTTACCGCACCATTCATTAGGCTGAGGCGCGCCCCCCACCTCCCGCCCGCGGGGGGCGCGACCCTCGCATCTCGCACTCGCTAATATTTAAGAGCATAATTTTCTAATGGTTTCATAGGCCACGGGGGCAACATTGCTTATTCCCTGATCGATCACGGATTTGATCCGATAACTTACGAATACCGGAATACTTAGACAAGTACGAGTAAGATATTTCATGTCAGTGACTTGCCGATCTTGCTTACATCTGTAAGCAGGACGACGACGACTACGGTGCGTGATTCCAATTTATGTAAATAATGCAAATCCTCTGCATAACATCTAAATGCTAGTTTAGAAGTGAACATAACGCTTCAAAAGATTTATCATCGCGAAGCGTCGCGTTCCCAGGAACGCACTAGTTTCACAAAGTTATTAATGTTGCCAGAATTTCCGTTATAAAAATAACTAGAGTCCAGCTTTAATTAAAACTTCGTGCCTCTAGGATGTTATTTAACATTCCATTTTTACTTAATTTCCCAACAGAGAAATAATAGTTAGGACGATCAGTACCAGACGTGAATTTTAATCTGTGGAACATTTTCACATATGTACAATTGGCTTTATTGTGTGGACGGCGCAGTGATAGGTGGCGCTTACTCTCCGAAAGGAGAATTAATAAATTGTTAATTGCACGGAATGTAGGTATGTACTAACGCTGCGGATACGCAATTATTCCTTCGCTTTCATGCTCACGATTAGGCGCGTATGCATATATCTGAGAAAATAAGACATACAAGAGTGAGATAACTTCGTCAACACGCGCCCCCGCGCCCCCGCGCCCCCGCGCTCCCGCCCGCGCCCTTGGCTCGGCCGCTCTCTGGCGCGCTAAACTTAACATTTTTACTGTACTCAAATGTCTTTTGACGTGTTAAATAATGCTGCCGGCACACACAGGTGCGCAGTGATGCAGTGAAATAATGATAAGCAGGAGCTGCACTGCTGCAGCGGGCAGTAAGACTTGCGCTTGTATAATACGCTTTAATACTTTATGCCTTAGAAGTGGCTTTACGACTCGTGCCTGCCATTGTCTGAGAACCTTATTATTTCATTTACGGCACTTTTATTTCAGCGCCGGGACTCTAGGATCACAGTCTATGTTGGTGCGAGTAGTCGGATGAGTATGAGGCACTCATACGTTATATAAGTTGGAGCTCAATATACTTTTTAAACGGCGTATCTGGCAATGGGCTCGCCAACAAGAACAATGGATGTAGGCACTGATCACCTCTGCGTACCGCTTCAGGGAATGCAGACCTCATGTTATGTGCAGGCTAGTATCCGAAACCTTCGTCAGTTTCCTACAGCTTTTTTAGACCTATGGCATCTACACCGCCACATGCAAACTACGCATCATACTGACTTCACGCAAAATCCTGCATCGCGCAAGCAGAGTTTACCGCGCGACTAGCATATATACAATATCTTGACATCAATCGTGGGGCAGTTGCCCACCAGATACGACACCCTTCTGTTCGGAGTCTTTTCTATAGAGGATGACTCTCATACACCTAAACGGAATATCCAGTGTTCGATATTAATGATTGCAATTCATAATCAATACTTTAGTGTACTACAGAGCGATAATTAATGATTTCATTCAGCAATATTTAAAAATTACCTAATCAAAACCGCGAAATATTAGACAGATATTTGCGACGTTGCCAACTTTCTGAATACTCCCTTGGGTGACAAAGGATTTGTACTGTGGCTGTATAATACTGTTGCGACTAATCTGTCCTGTAAGATGAACGGGCGTCTATTTGTTAAATATGTATCCATTCGCTATTTCTGTTAAGCCTGTCTCACTCGTCGGAGACATAGCGCACACAGACATGCCAAGAGATTCGTATTGCTGCATGTATCGGTAAATCGGCGCAGATATACTGCCGCTCGCAAGTGATAGCTAAGCTGAAGTTATGCTCTTGCGCGGAGCACCCAAGTATCTACGTAGTGCTAGCTTTTTCGGGTGCACACCTTAAACATACCTGTATATTGATAGTTGTTTTTCTATGAAGTAAAGTTAATATTCCATGAATCTTCCATGAGCATAGTACTGACGACATTCCGAGGCTTGCAGTGGAGCACGAATCGCGGTACAAATATGACGAGGCATTGTGCTGCCTTATATCGCTGCTATTGACCGAGTCACCGAGCGCCTTGCTCGGCCGCACTCGGGCGCAGTCGGGCGCGCTCGTGAGGGCTCGCAGCAATTCATTTATTTGCTCTAAACTTGTTCGGTTATAACACAAAGCCGGTGTAATGTATGTGCACTTGTTTCTCGACTCCATCTTGTATAATTATGTTTGTTTTGCTCTTAAGCGCGCGCTCGCGGGTTTGCATTAGCGTCGCTTCGTGCGGCATTCATCACGCAGACGCGGCCATAGATTAAAGAATTACTCGCCGTCGTTGGCTATGGATGCCACTTTAAGTAGCCACATTAAGTGCACTTCCAAAACACGTTTTAAGAACAAAAAAGTTGGCATTCTGTTCGGTCTCTTCGAATACTTTAGTTGAGCTCTTTTGTGGACTACACACATCCACTGTTGTTATTGGGGTAACATCGACGTCTAAAAATATGTATAATTATCATCTTTACTTATTAGTTATTTATAAAAGTTGCATGTGAGTACATGCATGTGCATCTACGGGTTGTGTATCGCGAGTCTGGGGACACCACGCGACGCGGCGCTACGATGGGCTGGGGCGTACCGTAGCGCCGCCGTGCCGCCGCGTCGCATGTTGGCGCGTTCGCTTTGATGAGTTTCATTTCCGTGATGCGTTGTACATACGAGTAACGTACGAGTAAGTGAATACGCACATTAAATTATATCGCAATCACTTGCGCCGCGGCAATGCTCGCGAAAGTGTTCATCTGCCGCGTTTCGTGTGCGATCATTTTTAACGTTTATATTATCTTCACTTGTAACTAACTAAGTAACAATGTAATAAAATCTTGGAAGTAAAATTTTAACTTACTTCTAATTGTCGTATCAAAATGGAACTTTGTATGTATGATGTAGTTCGGAAGACAAAACTATAATTTGTCAGTTTGGAGCTGATCTGATGATGAAGTCAGGAGGTTCTTAAAACGTGTTTTTTAGGTTTTCTAATGATTTATTTGCTATTTCGATGTGTCGTTTATTAATTGAGTTTGTTTTACTTACCTTGTTCCATCTGTATAATTATGGCATTAGGTATATCACAAAGCATGTTGTCGTGTAGCGACAAGGAGAGCTAAACTTTAAAGTTAAGGGTAAAATTAAATTAAAGAAAGGGAGGTAGAAAACAATTAAAGGTATATTCACAAGCAATTAAAAGATAGAGATGGACTGAAGAGTGGTGTGTAGTATGTGGAGGTGGGGTGTATGGATGACGATGCGTGATAGGAGGGCTGAGGAGGCTGAGGTGGAGATCCAGTTGGTGGGAGGTAGACGCGAGGCAGGTGCCAGCGACAGGTGCAGGTACAGATGCAGGGCCAACTGCAGGTGCAGGTACAGGTGCAGATGCAGGTACAGATGCAGGTACAGGTGAAGGTGCAGGTACAGGTGCGGGCAGGTTCTGGTGCGTGTGCGGCACGGAGGAACCCCGTAGGAGGGTCCACGCAGCAGGACAGGACGCAGCACGGCAGCAGGAGAGAGTGGCACGGCGGGGACGCTGTCAGCCCGCCAGGTGAGGCGGCCCTCGGATGAGGCGCGGCCCAATATGTACAGGAAGGTTTCACGGAGGACGAAGGACGGAGGCGTCAGGGCAGGGTCCGTCAGGTACCGGAGCGGAGAGGTACGCTGGGTATTCCTGGGATAGGTAGCCCTGGAGTATCAGGCTCTTTGTAGTATCCGCTTTAGAGGCGAAACCCGAACTGATCCTTTGCGAGCATTGCGATCCGATCCGAGCATTGCGTGGATCTATAATGTCAGCTCGTAGAATAATATCATGTAGGAAATTTGAACGAGAGATGATAGTGGCCAGGGTTCATTTTGCGGAAGTTTCAATATTAAAATCAGCTAAAAAGATACAGGCAGTTAAGGATTTAAAAGAAAAGTTGTCATGACGACGTTTTAAACATCAATTATCAGAGCTGTCATAATAAAATATATATTATTAAAGTACAATAAAACCTATAGTTATTTTGTATTAGAAGTATAGTGTTTTAGGAAAAATGATATCCATCAATGTGGGCGAAATTACCAACCCTTGGATGTCACTAAATCGTCGTAGTCTCATGTTAAAGTTGGAGCTGTGTCTGTGTACTGATTGTGGATAAAACATGTCGTGAGGAATAATCAGATCAGCGCCTAACGGTAACTGAATGCTTGTTCTGGACCTGGAGGAATGAATGAAGATAACAGTAAATATGTACATTATGTTACAATGTATAACGTTCCAGTATGAAGTAAGTTCGCAAAGTTATTTCATGGCGCGTGTGCCGCTCGGTATGCTTAGCACCGGCAGGCCGGTGCGTCGCGTCGCATCGTCGGTAAGAGTGACTGTGTCACCTACATACATATACTATAGTTGAGGAGAGATCGCCGCAAAAACCGGATAACGACGACAGAAGTCATCGAAAACCCTCACAAAAAACTTTCCCGGCTTATATTGTAGTCGCCTCCACACGCGAAACTGGTTTTTCGTTGACGCGGGCGGCGAGGGCGGCGTGGCGGCGGCGAGGGCTCTCGCTGTTAATATTTATAACATTCAGTGGCTTGATGAGCCGCTCTCTAGGATATCAAATACATCTAATGAATACGAAGGCTTTCAATTTTGATTAACGAACTAACTTCGATTTTGTTGGTTTTCTTTGAAAGGGCAGGTAATGGTGTGTTCCAGTGAGGGACCAGCTAGCTTGCACAGATACACTCAACAGTGAGGTATCAGCTAGCTTGCACAGATACACTCAACAGCGACATTAGCGGCTGCAAGTTTCGTCGAAACACGCGCATATTCCCAACATTAGGTTCTGCATCGGCATCAAATGTTCCGGAATTACTTCACGCATTAGCGCAGCATTTCAACATCAAACGTTTTCTACATAATCATGAGTACAACGCGAACATTTGGCATCGGTAATGCGACAATTAGGCACATGTGTAACCCGCGACTGCTTATGATGTGCGTGACCAGTGGGAGCTGTGCGAGCGGTTTAATAAAGTGAGCGAGCGAAGGCACAGGGCGCGCCGAGCACTCGGAGCGAGCTAATCGTTGCGCGCGACGTTTATTCCGTCTGCGGGTGACTTACAGCGCGTCGATTACGTTGTACAGCGTGTTTTAACGGCTCGTGATGCTGCACGCGCTAATAATTTAATGTTATGTGTTTACCGGCCTGCTTTATGGGTGAACCCGGCGGAAATGTACATAGTTGTGTAAAGACAACGCTTTGCAGTGTTTGAGTTGATTTCATGTTACAACAAAATACCTTGTGAAATATTGCAATTAAATGAAAGAAAATTTTAAACTTATATTAAAATTACACTTTGTAAGCAAGGATATATTACAAATTAGAGGATTATATCCAAAATAAGAATGTTTGGAAACATGCTGGTCCTGCTCCATAGGACAATCTCTAGAGTCTAGACAAAATCAAACTGGTTGCTAATGTAATTGTATAATTTATTCTTTTTTTTTTTCTATAACATTGATTTACATTCTGTAATTACTTGGGGTCACACCCGGACTTATTAATCCTTATTTATTTATAAAAATCGTCTACTTTTGGAATGTTTGAGAATATGTGAGCACCATGTATCTATCACAAAGTTAATTTATATGTCATGGTTTCATTTATCCATTTTAATTCTTTTACCTATTGTGGTATAGTAATTTTATCTTTAGGTGCATCGTCTCACATATAATTATATAATTAATGTATGCAAAATATTGTAAAAACATTTTAAAAGAGTAACGGTGGAGTTTCTTGCCCATTCTTCTCCATACGAAAACTACCTTTTGGAAGGGGCGACTAGAATCAATTTTAATTTTATTTTATTTTTGACGTTCAAAAGTGCCTTTTATGTGCCTATTTGAAATAAATGATTTGACTTTAACTTTAACTTTGACATGAGGCTAACTTAATTGTGAGGCTTTGAGTGTTGAGCCTCCTTGCCGGATTGCCGCCATGGGATCTGGAGGCCAAAGTCCTCGCCCACATATGGGAGTGGCGAGAGGAGGCAAAACGCCGGGGCGTTGCTCCGCTGCCGCGAGAAATCACGGCACAGCGGACAGAGCTCCGGCGGGATCTCATAGCGGCATGGAGAGTGCGATTGTCGCAACCCAGTGCTGGGCACGCCACAATAGCGGCGATAAGTCCCCTCTTTGAGGAGTGGCTAGAGAGGCACCACGGCGCCCTCACCTTCCGCCTGACGCAGGTCCTCACCGGACACGGTTGTTTCGGGAGGTTCCTGTTCAGGATAAAGCGGGAGGAAACGCCAGGGTGTCACCACTGTGGGGATCGCTCGGAGGACACGGTGGAGCATACGGTGGAGGTCTGCCCGGCTTGGGCGGGGCCCCGCCGTGTCCTCGTGGCGGCGATCGGCGGCGGCGACCTCTCGCGTCCTGCCCTCATACAGGCCATGGTACGGAGCGAGAGTGAATGGGAGGCCGTCACCTCCTTCTGCGAAGCAATAATGCTCGCGAAGGAGGAGGCGGAGCGCGCGAGGGAGAGGCAATCACTGCACCCTCGCGCGCCTAGCCGCCGCAGGAGACGCCCTGGACGGGAGTCAACAGCCGACTCCCGGCCACCGTAGGCGCGGGCCTGCGGGCGGCGAGCTATGGGCAGCTCGCCGCCCGGTAAGGACCAGGCCCGGGTCGACGGCGCGTTGTGTTCCACGCGCGCCTCAAAGAGCTGTCAGCACGAACTGACGGGGTCCGCTAGGGCCGATGCAGCCGGGGCTGCGGGTTGTTCTAAAGAGATACCGTGGCCCCTGGCACAGGCAACTGAAGGAACACGGGTGGGTTTTAGTCAGTAAAAGTCTGACACTCCCTTCTGCTCCGCCCAGAGCGGGAGGAGTCATTTAATGATTTCCCATAAGTGTCTATTTTTGATCAAATAACCGTTTCGTCTTGTTTACATGTATAATTGTATATGTTTATAAACTTCATAGCACGAATACATACAATTCGTACGTACAAAGATGAAATGCGTAGGAAATTTTGAAGTAAACCTGACACGCGGGTACTTTGTTATCGTAGTAACGTAGTAAATGTCGCGGACCTTTTGTGTAGGAGTGTGTACGTAGTGTAGTGGGTGTCACGTCGACGATCAGCGAGATTGCTCAATTATATCGCCGAGCCGGCTAATTGATATTCCTGCTCAGATTCCAGCTCTCATATTATAATAACATAGCGACAGACACACACACGTGGATATTAGAGTGTACAGTTCATTGTGTTTCTCTTTCCACCTTTCTGTACACGTTAGCTTTGTTATTTGTGAGACGAAACCACGCTTCTGCTGGCTCTATGTTTCGTACGAAATTACCAATAGTTAAAATTTCATGGAAATTGGACAGCCAAGTGAATTGGACCAGTACACTGATTTATTTCTCATGTTACTTGTTTAGGTATTGTGGTCAGATTCTAAAATCGAAACTACGTTACTAACTACGTTATTCCGCCACTACGATGACCGCTACCGAAGCATTCGGATTGAACTCGACTCATCTTTTAGTAACGCGCTTGCGGCCGTTGAGCCAGTCCCGTACGATTGCTATAATGTGAGTGCGTGGCCCGCTGGTGAGTTGAGAGGTGGGCGCCAGTCAGAGTGTCGCAGTCCGAGGAATATACCACACAACACGGGAGCGTTGCCGCTCCGTGCACGCCCTTATTGATGTCCCTGACATAGCACTCATAATGTTCTGCTCCATATCAGTAGAGAGCGATCTCGAGCGACTCCCGAACATTACACACATAATGTGTGTCAAAGCGGATTGACATCATTCCGATGATAAAATATCTACGTCGCGGTTTTTTCGACTTGATTTCACATACACCTATGCCTACATTATTTCGAATATTACATGAGCATGGAGGATTCATGTCATGATCACAATGGCACACGCCATAATATTCTATTCCTGCGAGAAAAATAACATTTTTAAAGCACAGAAGAGGTGCATTAGATCGATATGTAATCTTAAACCAACAGAAAGTTGCAAACCGCAGTTTATATCTCTTATAATACTAACATTGCCTTGTCTTTATACACCGTTACATTTTGATCGTTTTAATCCTTAAAAGGGGTCATTGTACTCATCTTTATGAACAACTTTTACTACGGGACCAACCCAGAAATCGTGAATAAATCAGTTAAGTAATCCATAGATCGAGTTCGCATAACTCGACATAATATATCAACAGATTTTTTTTTCACGATTTCAGGGCTGGTCCCGTAGTAAAAGTTGTTCATAATGATGAGTACAATGACCCCTTTTATGGATTAAAGGTCTCTGCACACAGCGGGCGGGACGGGACGGCGACGCGACGCTGAGCAGTTGTAATGTACTAGATATTACGGACGACGCGACACAAAGCCGCCCCGCTCGACGCGACGGTAACCGTCGCGCCCTGCCGCCCCGCCGCGCCGAGCGGGAATACAAGTCAGAAGTGGCGGGGCGGGGCGTGGCGGGACGCGAGCGCGTTTTTGATTTATTTCATGCACCCATTTCCGTTTACGTTGTTTTTTCTTAGCTAGCGCAACTATGAGCAATAGCGTTTCCATGTCTGAATCGCTCAACATCTTTTTTGATGAAAGAAAGGCGCGGTGGGACGGGACGTGATCGCGCCCGCAGTGTGAACACTGCCGTCCCGTCCCGCCCCGCCCGCTGTGTGCAGAGACCTTAAAACGATAAAAAATTAACGGTGTATATACAGGGTGACAGGGAAACTCGATGTGTTCCTTCCAGGGCGTGATAGTGAGACCCCTTTGCAAGAATTAAGCACCCCATAAAGCTCAGGCGAAAATTCATGGAATCCGAGAAAAACCGATTTTCATGTTTTTTTGATAATTTCCCAGAATTCGTCACTTTTATCACTTATCTCTAAATTCTCTAATTGAGTGCTTTCATAGCTATTCCATTGGCTAACTAATACTTTAACACACCTATTTATGTAACCAAATTTTCGAAAATATCGAACAGTTAATAGTTAAAGTAAGAAGTTTATTAACTATTTTCAAAAATCATCTACGTACACGAAATTTGACACCAGTTATCTCAAAATTTTACAATACCACTAAGCGTACAAATTACGGGGAAGACATCTTCATTTAATCAGCTATGCAACGAGGTACAAAAGTTTCATAAATGTTTAAAAGTGCCGATGAAACAGTCAATAATGTTGGCAAAAGTCGAATTTGCAAAATGTTGAAATATTTTAAAATGATGTGATAATTGAATGAATGGTTTATGTTATCCCTTTACCTCCTCACCACCCAGCAATCATTTCTACGTCATGAAGCTAGACCGTCGCAACCAGGTGGCAAGCTGAGACGCCACTTTCGAGTGGTTAGTATTACTCGTAGTTGATGAGCTAATCACTGATCACTTGTCGCTTGGTTCGCGTGTGATTGAGCTGATGTGCACGTACACACTCTTAATTCTATAACAAACATAAACTTTGAGACTTCTGTAAAAGAAATAACTGTTTACTACGAGACCGCAGTGTTCGTCAAGAAAAATAGTGAACTGTTTAAAAAAGCTTCAGAGCAACGCTACAGATCGACAAGGCCAGAATGTCGTCACGAATGAGGTCTAATGGCCTCAAAGACCGCCCTTATGCACAAAAGCATCCTCTGCATGGCCCCGAAAATATTAAATAAAAAACTTTTATCAAAAAAAAAAACAAGCAACATCCAAAAAAAATATATATATATTTTTCACTTTTTAATTGTAGTACCTACCCCACCCAAAGTCATATGTATGTACTTGCAAGATTAGAGGTACCCCAATAACAACTTTGACAGAAATGATGGTGTCTACGGTACACCATCATTTCTGTAGACTGAACACAAATCTGCGTACCCCTTTAGATTGTACAGGCGTGAAGTTATGTTGTGTGATTGCGTAAACAACGCATACATATGCGATAACAGCAATCGCGGTTGAATTGCTAGAATTTATTCAAGAGTTCCGTTGCCTGTCTCCGAAAGTCATCATCAGATGTTTACGAAATAAAATAATAAAATTAAATGGGACCATTTCGGAATAAACCACTTTCGAACAAAAAGAAATTTTGCAAATCCGTCTAATATGACGGAGCTAGTCCCGAACATACATAAACAAGTATATATAATTATATAAACATCCGAATTGAGAATCTCCTCCTTTTTTTGAAGTCGGTTAAAAATACCAAATGACATTAAATATTAGGGGTTAAAGTATGAAATTGCCGATTTGTACTGAAAAATTTAAATTAGTTTTTTTTTAAATTTGACATATTTATTTAATCAAATTAATTACCATTATTATCTATACATTGCTGCCATGTAATAGGAATGTCATTTATGCCTTTGCGATAGAACTCTCGTGATCTAGATTCGACAAACTGTGTGAAAGCATTTTGTACTGCCTCCTGAGAAGAAAACTTTTTATCACGTAGAAAATTGTCCAAATCACGAAAAAAATGGTAGTCCGTTGGAGCAAGGTCTGGCGAATACGAAGGGTGACGAATGGTTTCTAATACGTAAAGGGCCGTTTCAAGTTCGTGCCACTATCTGTGTCCCTGGGCGCCGAGCACAACTCCTGAAAGTGTGCTAAACTATGAAGCCCGGAGTATGTAAGTAGCGCCAATAAATGGAGAGGACATAGATAACTTCGTACCGTCACCTTGTGCCGAAGGGAACAACACTTACGATTAAAATCACACACATGTTCGGGTCGGCATGCTTTGGGATGATTCGGCACAGGCCGGACGACAGTATCGAAGGTCAGCAAAAGGTCTCACCGAGTGCTCACAAGATTGAGGTCTAATGAGGCTCGCGAGAAGTGGGTGTTCGGTCCATCTCCGTAGTATGTATTATTGTGTCCAAGTAGCGGTGAGCGTCCGGCGGCGGCGGCTTGTCGTGTTGAGTTGAGAGTACACGAGCCGCAGCCTCACTGATGATAACGCACGGCATCACTTGGTAATCACTTATGGACCTGACTTTCTTTTGAGATCAGACTGTGAACGTTCTTAAAATTACGAGAATTGTCCCTCAGACTGTGAACGATCTTAAAATTACGAGAATTACCCCTCTGGTCAGTAAGCGAAGATTATCCGCGGCTCTCCTAGATTGGACGACATAAGCCGGGTCTCTGATTGGCGGAAAATGTTCGAAAATACGCTTTACTGCAGGAAAACCTCTAATCATTTGTATTTAGTAAAAAAAAAAATAGAATAAAAAGAGAAGAGAATAAAATAGTTATATTGTAAATATGGGATCTTAGTAAAATACGAATGAAGGTAGGTACTCGTATTTTACTAAGATCCCATATTTCGGGCTTGCGGGCGGGGAGCAATGGGCATCTCTCCGCCCGGTAAGGACCAGGCCCGAGTCGACGGCGCGTTGTGTTCCACGCGCGCCTCAAAGAGCTGTCAGCAAGAACTGACGGGGTCCGCTAGGGCCGATGCCGCCGGGGCTGCGGGTTGTTCGAAAGAGATACCGTGGCCCCTGGCACAGGCAACTAAAAAAAAAAAGGTAGGTACTACGTAAATACATAGGTACAGTCACGAGCATCAGTACCTTACACTTACGCATAATTCAAAAGCGTTTTTCTCGTGATATCAAAATTGTATCTTTGGGAAAATATTGATTTCACAATAAAGGGTTTTTCAATAGGGACGCTCGAACTTTGACTGCGTATAGCGGACATCTTGGTAAAGCGATAGCTATCAAATTTGGCGGGAATAGAGATTTTGTCGTGACATTTCACCGTGGAACGCTACACGCTTCAACAAAGCGTAGAAATTGTTAAAATTTATCATCAAAATCAGTGCTCTGTTCGCCTAACGTTCCGTTCATTGTATCCAATTTATGGCATTCATGGCTGTCCTACAGAGTCCACAATCCGTCGTTTAATTAATAAATTTGAAACAGCCGGGTCGGTGATCGATGAAGCAGTGCCTGTACGTTAAAGAAACGCAAGATTGTTGGAGAATATGCCGTTCGGGATAGTGTGCGAGAAAACCCCAGGCAGTCCATTCCGCGTCGTGCGCAAGAGCTGGGTCTTTCTGCGACATCAACTTGGAGGATTTTGCGTCGAGACTTGGGTTTTCATCCATACAAAGTTCAATTAACTCAAGAGCTAAAACCCAACGACCACAGACAGCGTCGTGTATTCGCTGATTGGGCTTTAGAGCATTTGGCGGCTGACCCTGCTTTCGGAAAAAAAATCATCTTGAGTGATGAGGCTCATTTCTGGTTGAGTGGCTTTGTTAACAAACAAAATTGCTGGATTTGGAGCGACGAAAATACACGGAAGATTTATCAGGTGCCTCTACACTCCGAAAAAGTCACTGTTTGGTGTAGATTTTGGTCCTCCAAATCATCGGTCTTTATTTTTTCGAAGAAGCGATGGAGCCACGCTCACTGTCAATGGCAACCGATATCGGACGATGATAACAAAGGAGATAATTCAGGTTTCTTCCAAAGTTGGGCCCAAAATTGAAAGAAATTGCCAACGGAAAAGGATGTTTTTAATCCGTTTGGAACGTCATCCTAAGCATGGTGGTACTAGGACACCAAAGCGGTAGAACCATCATATAAGCAGCTACATAAGTGCGAAATAAATGTAAATATGTCATTTAAGTATGTACGTACGTACTCAGTATGTACGTGGACTTATTTAGTGGGTCATAACAAACTTGTTTGGCATGACTAATTCTGTATGTGCGACTGTAATATTAAAAAAAAAAAAACCTTAAGTTCGATTTTCCGCTTAGATTATGAGGTTAAGTATATTTGTGTTCTACGTTTTGTGCATACCCTGTCTTGTGCAAGGTTACTAATTCTCACAAATAAAACAATGGCAAACTTGTTCCTAAAACTATTTTAGGGCTGCTTTTTCAATCGACCGATATTTTTTATTCGTGGAATAAAATTGACGTCTGACAGGTTTTGTATGGAAGAACTGTCAAAAGTTCAAAATTATTCCTCCGATAAAGTTATCTGGCGTAGGAAAAATCAGCCCTTAATCAGTTAATATACACAATATTTTAATTCGGTCAAATAAAACAATGACAAACATTTTTTTAATACTCATCATCATCATCTCAGCCGAAAGACGTCCATTGCTGGACGTAGGCCTCCTCCAAGCACCTCCACTTCGATAAGTTCTGTGCTTCTCGCATTCAACGGGTTCCTGCGGCTTTCACAAGGTCGTCGGTCCACCTTGTCGGAGGGCTTCCAACGCTACGTCTTCCGGTACGCGGTCGCCACTCCAGAACCTTTCGGCCCCAACGACCATCTTTCTGCGAGCATTGTGCCCTGCCCACTACCTTAAGTTTGGCAATTCTTCGGGCTATGTCGGTTACCTTGGTTAAACTGCAGATCTCTTCATTTCTGATTCGATCACGCAGGGAAACTCCAAGCATAGCCCCTCTCCATTGCCCTTTGGGTGACTTTAAGCCTTCTAATAAGGCCCATTATGAGCGACGACGTTTCAGTGCCATAGGTCGTTTCACTGACAACACGCACTCAAAAAAATCAAATCAAATCAAAATCAAAAGTCATTTATTCAAATTAGGCTGAGTATCAGCACTTTTCGAACGTCAAAATTACAAAAGACAGTCCCCCAAAAACGCCCGCCCTTCACTGGTCATAGACTTTGCTCTTGAGACACTGCGGTATGTTGGACGAGAAGATATTGCGTAGCTTCCCGATCTGCCCAGCCGAGTCGGATTCGACGGTTGACCTCTTTCTCAAAGGTGGACCTACCCAAGTGCATAGTTTGTCCTAGGTGCACATACTCGTCCACGACTTCAAATGGATAGTTTGTCCTAGGTGCACATACTCGTCCACGACTTCAAATGTAGCGTCTCCAATATTCATGACAGTGGGTGTTACAGTGTTGCATTTCACATGACCTTCGTGTTGTCCATGTTCATTTTAAGACCCACTCTTTCGGAAGCTCTACTGAGGTCATCGAGCATTGTACTGAGGTCCTCCATAGTATCAGCCATGACTACGATATCGTCGGCAAACCGAAGATGAGTTATGAACTCGCCATTAATGTTAATGACAGCCACTTTCCAGTCCAGAACCTTGAAGACATCCTCCAGTGCAGCGGTGAACACTTTCGGAGAGACAACGTCTCCCTGACTCACACCTCGCTGCAGAAGGATAGGTTTCGAGCTCTGATCCTGGAGTCGGACTGGCATAGTGGCGTTTTTGTACAGACACTTGAGCAACTCGCGCTTCAGCAACTTCTTAATCCTATTTTCAATTATTTTATTTTATTATTTCTGAGGTTGAACTAGAACATCTAACATCTTCCAATTCTATAGCTGGAGGTCGTCTCGCATTTGGTTTATACTGTGCGTGGGTTAAAAGCCACACTACGCACATTACGTGTAAACTACATCCTACTTCCTCTTTACGTGTGAACTACATCCTACTGTCCTCTTTACGTGTGAACTACATCCTACTTCCTCTTTCCAATATTGTAGTGAACTACATCCTACTTCCTCTTTCCAATATTGTAGTGAACTACATCCTACTTCCTCTTTCCAATATTGTAGTGAACTACATCCTACTGTCCTCTTTCCAATATTGTATGTGCAATAGTAGTGGCTGACTGCAGTTTGACCCTCCAATGTACTGTCAGAAGACACATTAACATAATAGCTTTTCGCAGTGACGTTCCTGGGTTTGAATTCTTCCTCTGAAAACGACAACATTTTCTCCTGGCTCCAATAGGCTTAGATATTAATCTGTAGTAAAAAATGTCTAGAATGACTCACTAGACTTAACCACGTGTGTACTCAAATTATATATTCACATTTATGTACGAGAAATCTGATTTTTGAACTCATATAGCCGCTACAATAATGGTTCCACAGTTTTGGTACCATAGTACCAAATGCTTAAAATGATGTCCGAAACAGATTCAAAACTTTTTTTTTACTGGCATAATTTTTGTATTTAGGGGATGTTTGGTACCACTACAATTTGTCTGACTAATGAAATATAAGTTTGTAATAGTTACCTTAATAACATATTTAAAAATCAGACATGTAAAAATAAGTAAAGTTCATTTATTTTTTGTGCAGCTTTAAAGCGTCTGAAAAAAGTGTTGCTCCATGGAAAGTGTCTGACACCTATGATACCTACTATTTATTTATTTATTGACACACCAACGACTTATTCACTATTACATTACAATTTTGGTTTGTACGGAAATAGTTTGCGGTGAACTCGTCCCTTATAGGTGTGCACAGCACTTACATAGTTAAGAATAAAAAATAGATAAATTACATTATTTACAAATCAATTTAAATTACATTGAAGTTAATTAAAAATTTACAATAAATCAATGAGTAACAGAAAATTTTAATAAAGTAAATAGAACATTGATTTTAATGAACAATAAATAGAAAAAATTAATTAAAAATATTAACAAATGCAGATATCAAATAAGTTATGTCAAAGTATATTCATTACAATTACAATAAATAGATTAGAATTGAATTGTAAAACATTACGCTCATAATAAAGGCACTGTGGATCCGAAACCGAAAGCAAAATAATGTCGCCAAAGCAAAAAGTGCTGTTATTGTGTAGCAAATTTACAGCAGAAATAAGGAAACGAATTAAGAACTGAGGGCTTGTATATATGGGCACGCCACAATTGCTGCGATAAGTCCCCTCTTTGAGGAGTGGCTAGAGAGGCGCCACGGCGCCCTCACCTTCCGCCTGACGCAGGTCCTCACCGGTCACGGTGGTTTCGGGAGGTTCCTGTTCAGGATAAAGCGGGAGGAAACGCTAGGGTGTCACCACTGTGTGGATCGCCCGGAGAACACGGTGGAGCATACGGTGGAGGTCTGCCCGGCTTGGGCGGGGCCCCGCCGTGTCCTCGTGGCGGCGATCGGCGGCGGCGATCTCTCGCTTCCGGCCCTGGTCCAGGCCATGGTACGGAGCGAGAGTGAATGGGAGGCCGTCACCTCATTTTGCGAAGCAGTAATGCTCGCGAAGGAGGAGGCGGAGCGCGTGAGGGACAGGCAATCTCTGCACCCTCATGCGCCTAGCCGCCGCAGGAGACACCCTGGACGGGAGTCAACAGCCGACTCCCGGCCACCGTAGACGCGGGCTTGCGGTCGGCGAGCAATGGGCAGCTCGCCGCCCGGTAAGGACCAGGCCCGGGTCGACGGCGCGTTGTGTTCCGTGATACCGTGGCCCATGGCACAGGCAACTGAAGGAACACGGGTGGGTTTTAGTCAGTAAAAGCCTGACACGCCCTTCCGCTCAGCCCAGAGCGGGAGAGGTCATTTGATGATGTCCCACCCAAAAAAAAAAAAAGGGTTGTATATATCGTCTGAATTCATTCGGACTGTTCGAAACTACTATTATAGAATAATATTCTAGAAAACATATATACATTTAAGTTAGGTAACTCTTATTTTTAGTTACTTTTCTTACCTGGTACCTGTCCAGATGTCACAAGGCAAGGACCACAAGCACGCAGGCATTCAAAGAACATGAGACGCTGACCGAGAACATAAGGTTTCATCTATGTGAAAATAACTCATGTTGATCGCTCTGGGATCTTAATTGAATGTGTTGATAATATGTGTATATATTAATAAGTCTTTATTATTATAGCTAAAACTGTTTGCATGCCTTAGTTAAGGTAGTTAGTATAAGGATCATCTTAAACTTAACATCTGTAACTTGTACCTACTTTTTGTTCAAATTGTAGAAGTTAGTAGGATGGCTTAATGATACTGCTGCTTATAAAGTCAAAATAAATATAATATCCGGACCAAAGGTTTGGTAATACAAAGGAGCGAGGGAGCACACGCGATGATCGTTAATCGTGTACTGAATGCTCGACTAATATCAATTAGTGAACTGAGGTCAAAATGCACGAATAAGCATTAGTGCATTATTAGTGTATAGTTTCACCGTACACAAATAAAGAACTATTCTATTCTATTCTAGTTATCCAAATTCCGAAATAAAAATTGATTGTAAAAAAACATTTTTAAAAACAAGCTATTATTTAAATACTCTAAAAAGAAGTAAATAAACTTTAAATTGAATCAAACCCGTCAATTTATTACATTACACAATTTATATGATATAAAAGCTTGTCGCGGGTGAATTAATGTCAACATTTGTTGGAATTATTTGTTTCGGAAACATTCGTTTATGTTCTGTGCGGTTTCTAGCGCCATCTTATTGGAACTACGTGTTTTCTAGGTCTAATTATTTTATGAAATAAAAAACTTAGCACTATTGCGATTGCCAGTCGTAGTAACAGCCGCACGTGTCCTGTAGCCTCTTCATGGAAGAATGGTGCAATTACTGCACCTAGTCAGACAAAATTAATTTAGAGATCCTACGAGGATCTACAAAGGTTGTTCTTCTCCACAATAGCAAACACTTTGTTTATTTACATATCCTCTGTGATCAAAATGGTGTTTGTTATTCACTCGGACCGTTATGTTGACAAAAATTGGTTCTTTTTCAATTCGTTTAGGAGTTTTGGGATAAAATTACTGAACTGAATGCGGTACTCATGGTCTTGTGACTGGTGCATAACACCGTATACCGTATGGTTTCGATAATACTATGTTCGTAACACTATGAAACATCTAAGTAAGAAAACCTTAGGAAAATGTCGCTCGCTTTTGAATCTTGCGTAAGTGTAAGATATATATATATGTAGGTATATATAAGTATTGTATGTAACATGGGCAATATTTTCTTAAGGCAAATACAAAACAATCATTGAATGTTTAGTGGAATACATTGTTGGTACTTTTTGATTTATTACGTGAGAAGCTTCTTGAGCCCCGCTGTACTAAAATAAGTAATTTTATTTAAGCACTACGCGGGTAGATGTCGCGCTCAGCGCTATAGTCGCTTATTTCGCTTGAGATACTCGAGCACACGATGAGTAAACGAGCGACATAATGCGTGTTCACCGCAAGTCATTGTCTTTGGTGTACGCTCCAAGAAAATGTTGTATTCATTGTAATCCCCTCTCTGGTTGTAAAGAGGGGCGCTATGGACCTCTAATAAGATTAGAGATTTAATGCGGGTCGTAAGGGTCGGGCCGAACTGTGACCCCGAGCAGTCGCGAGGAAAAATGTAGCCGAGGTACTATTAACATAATTACGGATGTTAAATATTCAGCTCAGGTTCCTACAGCATGCACAATATGGCTCCCTAAGATATACAGGTAGTACAGATACCCGCGGTCACTCGTTCTCAAAGAGTGTGTAACGTTTCGACTTCGTACACGTTGTTTACTTTCAAAGGGGATTCCCTTCTTCTAACTTGCATTATAGGTTTTAATTTATGTAGGTCGTGAAGTCCTAACATAAGGGCTTCATTCATACTGTCTACATTTTCTTCGAAATCGTATCAGTGGTTAGCAAAAAGAATGGGACCTGTACTAAGCTCCGTTTAAGAGAACTGCGTGGCGGCGCGGTTCTCCATGTTTCAACCGCGGGCCATGGGTAAACCTTTACAACTTTCTGAATATTGGATCTACGAATTTGCGACTTTCATTGTTAGTGTTTTACAAATTCCTTCGTAATGTTGACGTAGTGGTTTTTCTTCTACGACACTGTGACGGACAGTTGAAACGGATACCCGAGGTCGACACCCGCAGCCTTCAGTACCAATTTCCTATTGCTTGCAAAGCTTTCGTTTTTTGTGAATTAATGAACGCCTGCGTTCCTGCATCCTACCTACTGGCACAAAACTGACTGATGCATTGTTACAGATATATCCTGAAGAATAGCTATGTATCACTAAAGTAATAGGTATAACAATGGACTGTAAACACACGGGAGTTCTCATTAGGAGTCACCTAACGATGGATATGGATTGTACGAACTATAACTCGTATCATATAATAGTATTACACATTAAATGAAGAACTTTCTAATTCAAAAAGCCTATTATAATATTTCCGAGTCTCTAACTGACAAAGTATTGATCAAGTTTCATTTTTTATTTACATTTTGTTTTAGCATTTGATTTTGTTTTTTTTTTGTTCATTATTGATGTTGTGTACAATATTTAAGTAAATTAATCTGACTCGTGTGATAAATAATATAGATTTTTATTCCTAATTACTGTGATTTTTGACTGGCAAACATATTTTATTATACATTTCGATGACGAGTTTTTGACACTAATCTATTGTATATTTATTATAATTGATTCGGTTTTAATTTCATATCTTAATTGCTTTGTATAATGGACAAACCTACTAATAAAAATAGACTACCTGTTTATATTTGTGCCGTGAAGGCAAAACATGACTGTGCTATAATTTTATGTCATATCTTGCATGCCATGTGTATGCATACTTATGTTTTGAACAAATAAATGATCTATCTATCTACAAAATGTAAAAAAAGAAGCTCAAAAATATCAATTTACAAGCTGCGCCCCGCGGTTTCATCGGCATAAGTTTCGATCCCCGTGGGAATATCGGGACAAAAAGTATCCTATATGTTAATCTTGGTTATAAACCATCTGTGTGCCAAATTTCATCCAAATCCGTTGAGGAGTTTTTGCGTGAAAGAGGAACAAACATCCATCCATCCATCTAACCATCCATCCATCCATACAAGCTTTCACGTTTACAATATTAGTAGGATTGTTAGGAATTAAAAAAAAATGTTTTATTGACATACAAAGGTAACACCTTTTTAAATTCACACAGGCATTTTATTTAATTCCACACAGGTACCACCTAGCGCAGGCGCAGGCGCTAGGTGGTACCTGTGTTACAGGAATCGGACTTAGTCAGTTCAGTCGTCGAACTTTTAAGCTTTGCGTTGTTGCTAGTCGACTAAAGTAGCCGTTCTTATAATATTATATGTCATGATTGACTGCTCAGCTCCGTAAAGTAGCCGGTCTTACAATATTATGTCATGATTGACTGCTCAGCTCCGTAAAGTAGCCGTTCTTACAATATTATGTCATGATTGACTGCTCAGCTCCGTAAAGTAGCCGTTCTTACAATATTATGTCATGATTGACTGCTCAGCTCCGTAAAGTAGCCGTTCTTATAATATTATATGTCATGATTGACTGCTCAGCTCCGTAAAGTAGCCGTTCTTACAATATTATGTCCTGATTGACTGCTCAGCTCCGTAAAGTAGCCGTTCTTATAATATTATGTCATGATTGATTGCTCAGCTCCGTAAAATAGCCGTTCTTATAATATTATGTCATGATCGATTGCTCTGCTCCGTAAAGTAGCCGTTCTTATAATATTATGTCATGATTGATTGCTCAGCTCCGTAAAGTAGCCGTTCTTATAATATTATGTCATGATTGATTGCTCAGCTCCGTAAAGGTATAGCGGGATGATCATGATTAATTAGGATAAATCTGTAACTATCTGCTATATTCATTTCCTATTTAGACCACTGAGGTAATGGAACAATTCGACTGTTGTCAGACACTGGTATATTGTGTTCTCATTTTAGTCTCATTTTCTACGAAATATATGGGTTTCTGACTTTTCTAGTTTCAAACCTCAGTTGTTACTACTACTAACTCAGTTGTTACTACTACTAACTCAGTTGTTACTACTACTAACTCAGTTGAGTTTAATCTTTATAAGAGTCTTTTTTTTCGAGGATCGAAAGGCTTTTGTAAAAATGTTTTTGTAAAAATTGCCCATTTTTGTGCTGACTGTACATTTTTTCAAGATTTGTGATTGCAGATCAAAATGTTTACAAAAATTAGGGACAGTCTCCTAAAATCGTCTTTTGTAGCGACAACGATTACTGTACCTGCCCTTATTGACCGATCTCAAAAATCCACCCTGTATATGTCATGATCGACTACTTAAGGGTGTAGCGTGATGAATCATTAAAAAAGTTATTACGGCAACTATTAGCAATATCCTAACCTATTGGCGCGTCTTTTTACAATTTGCGGAAAAGAATACGAACATAAAGCAATATTGCTTATCCCCCATTGCAAATTGCGTGACAGTTTATAGCCTACTAGATTTATAGGAAATATGCACGCAAAATTTGAACAGAATCTATTTAGTAGTATTTGCGTGATGCTGGAACATACATACACATAAAACAGATACAACAGACAAACATTTTAAAAACTATATTTCGGCATAAGAATCGTTCCCAGAACTTGTAAAAATTACTTGAACCGTGTTCACTCCTCTACGGTTTGATTATAATTATGATTGTATAGATATCTGAGAAAAACAAGCGGTTGATGCATTTTAATGGAACTTGGCCAAAAATAAGAGACTTGTTTACAGGAAGCTGAATTTATTTTTGAAATGTTGAAAATTCGTCTCCATATACTCTAGGAATAATCAATGAACCACATATTAACGAATCACCTATTTTTGTACTAGTATAAATTCCATGCTTTCCAATTTTCACTTCAAACATTACATAAGTATGTAAACATAGTACGCGTCACGTAGTCGTGCAGTTTCCTTCCGAATGGTGCTCGTTGCGTCCGCTAGAAAGTTCCTCGAATAAAAAAAAATAAGTGTGCCGCGCCAACCTTTGAAGTTTATTACCATTTTGAATTGATTAATTCTATAGAACTTATGTATGGCCGAGCCAAGAATAAAGTTGAAAGAAAACATGAATTTCCGCCGCGATTCAAAAATAGATTCAGTCACTCAGCAGAGTTATGTATATGGGCGATTGTGAGGGGGTGGGGGGTTGCTTGTTATTGTGTTGGCTGCGCTTGTAACAGGAGAGCTTATCGCAGTGGAGCAAAGAGTGCTGCGGCGCCGCAGCTGGCTGGCAGCGCGGGTGTGGCCGAACACTACAGTATAGTGTGGGCCGTAAGTTAAGGCCAACGGGTGTCAATATTTATGTTCAATAGAGTCGTGAACATGTTGTGTTCGCATCATATTAATATATGCAATTCAATTGATCATTTGCAATGAATCGTCTCACGTGCTCATGTCTCAGGTGATGAACAGTAACCATGCGAGTCGCAGGAAATGAGCTGGAGCATACATCATACACCGAGTAGTGTGGAATGAGAGGTGTCCTGCGGGGATGTGCAACCGAGCCAACAATATATGGAGAATATAGATTAGAATTGTAGATATCTCTTTGAAATAACTTAATATTGCTAAGTTAGCGAAATCAATATGGAGTGGAGACTTATTACTTTGTTAAATGATAAAATAGACAAACTGTACTCTGTGGTGTCGCACCGTGTGGACTGCGGAGCGCTCTCGATGCAGCCTCGCAGCAATTGCACTCGACGGCGACGGGAAATAAATTGCTTATTATTGCACTGAATCTTAACGTCTCAATATTGGACGTGTAAAACTGCTCTGTAATTTCGTTTGGCCTCCGTGCTTGGCTATTGCGGCCCCGCGGCCCCCAAGCTGCGCTGTCGCAGCGCCCCTTAATTTCGAAATGGATGGCATTCAATTAACACGATTGGATTAAAAGGTTTCAGATCGGTGACGTCACAGCATGGAATCGCATCCGTAACCACCGACGAGAGCATACTGTAGAGGTTTGATGGTAACCGATCGGTGTTGAGGTTAAAAGTTGTACTTTTTCCATAAAATATTGATGATTGTAGTTTTTCATGTGATATACCCGTTTCAATATAAAATGTTCTGTCCGGGGAGGATCATGACTGTGTTAGCCCGACGTTGGCTACGTCTAGTCAAAGACCTTCAAAAACAACTGAACAAACTGTTATGTTAGAGTTATGGTTATGGTACGTTACTTGTTAGCTATTTTTATTTAAAACAGAAAACTCACCAAAATAACCCGAAAACAACGAGTTAGAAGACATAGTGAATGCATGTGTTAGATCACAGCACGCTGCAGACTGTTAGTATTCACAACACACAGCACGTCAGCGGGTTGGCAGCCAACAACCATGCGCCGACCACCAGCTTGTTAGTCACAACCAGACGTATCACCAGGCGATACCTACCTCTCGCTCAGACCGCAATTATAGAAACACTCTCACGTGTGAAGAAGCCACTTATTCATAAAATATAAATAGCAGACCCTCGTCACAATAAGACTTAGCTTCGGAAAACATTTATATTTTAGCTCGACATTGTAGTGGGTTGTTCAACCTCAGAAAACGATATTTGTATATAAAATATTAGAAAAGCCGAGTCTCGAAGGATTAATCCAGAACTTTACTGAATATTCAGGTCCAAAAGGGAGGCACGCTCCAAAATGCTAATTATTTATTAAAATCAAGCTAATGATGCCCCATTTACTAAATTGCCGTGGAAACTATTAATATTATGTTCGTAATTATGTCCCACAAGATAGCAACAAATTCCTCTCATTTACTAAAATAAAGTAAAGTAACTCAGCCTGCAGTAGCAGCAGAAATAAATCAGCGGTCGTTGTACAGCGTCCGGTGTTTTTCCGGCGCTAATGAAGACAAACAACACATGCGGGGTTAGCGCACGCACACACGACGCGCGCCCGCGACGGACGCGCGTCTGACGTCACGCACCTGCGTCCGAGAACATCCGCTGGTAGATCTCGTCGCAATCTGCCGGGACAACAATAACGTTAATAAGTTCCGTAATTAAAGTAAATCCTCGCTCTATCGGTAATTGATTCCCGTTGAGTCAACTTCCACGCGAACAGTTTGTTGATTACTGTTTCCAATTTGTACTTTGTGTTGAATTAATTTATCTTTAGTTATCTGTATTGATTTAGGGATCAAAGGAAAACGTACCTATGCGTAATGACAAGTCCCGCCCGCCGCGCCTGCCGCGGATCTGTTTGTTACTGCGGCGGCAACTATGACGTGTTGTTGTTGTAGCGCTGATTGACGCGAGACGAGTTCTCGATTTCATCAAACACAAGGTTCGCGAGTTTACTTCAAAGGTAAAAGATAAATACTCCTGGTACGTTGGAGTCAGCTTTAATTAACATTCGAGCAATGTTGGACGGTTCCATTTAAACGGTGTAAATAATATCAATAGTAGATCTGTGAGAGATATTGTAAAACATTTTAAAAGAGTAACGGTGGAGTTTCTTGCTTATTCTTCTCCATACGAAAACTACCTTTTGGAAGGGGCGACTAGAATCAATTTTATTTTAATTTTATTTTTGACGTTCAAAAGTGCCTTTTATGTGCCTATTTGAAATAAATGGTTTGACTTTAACTTTGAGTCTATCACTATGAGCACTGGCGTATAGCAGTGCGCTAGTAGAGTTGGCGAGTGTCCAGCGCAAGTGACTAGTGGAGCGCGAGTGGCCGGGCCAGTGGCTGCGACTGCCGACTGGACTAAGTGAGCTGACGCGCTCATTTGGAACGGATCACACGGTGTACGTCTGTTTGTTTAAAATGTTCGTATCTTTACAGGTTCAGGAGCTGCGCTGCTCACACACGTGAATATATATAACATTCGTATTTAGGAGCTTTGAATACGAGTAGCCGTATGGATTAGTTTGAGCGATAATGAGATTAAATAGATACTTACTAACCAGTTATATTTAGGTTTTAAATTATGTTAATTTATGTTTTCTTTAGGAATGTTCCTTGAAAGTAGTTTTTTTAAATGATATCCAAACACTTTTTAAATATCAAATAAGTCCACTAGCATTAATCATAATATTATAGCTATAAGCTAGATTTAATAAAAATAGTTTTTATTTTATTCTTTTCATATTATTTTATAGGTAACCCTCGGGCGCCTGACACAGATGATGTTTAAAACGTAAGGAGGATACTGCAAGTGTTGTCATCGTATGTACGTGACGCGGACGTGCTTACAGCGGCACATCGCCCCGCATCGCTGCTTGACGGCGATGTGACGCGGCACGGAGCGATACGTTGCGATATATTATGATGATTAGTTCTGAGATATGTTGTTAAATCCTATGCTTTCCGTTTGGAAAATGAAAGACAAATATTTGAAGGATTCATGGAAATTCAATACTGTAATGATTTCTTAAGCTCTTGAAAACGTTTGTGCAAATGAGTTTCAAACACACAAAGATGGAAAATGAAGGAATATTGGTTTTTCAGGGAGTGAACACATTAAGAGTTTGTATGTAGCCAGTAATGAATGTTTAGCTTAGTTTGTAGCGTAGTCGCGGACGGCCATACAGCATCCCGCTTTTATCTCCGGATTTACAACAAATTGGTGTTTTGGGCGCGCGAGCTACCCGATTAATTCAAAGCACGCCCATTCGCTCCAATAAATATGTTAAAATGTTCCGTGACAATGGCTCGGTGCCGATTTCGCATCGCATTTTCGAGTCGCCGGCGTTTGTTCAAATTGTTCGCGCTGTCTACCCCCCGCACCGTCCCCCCCCCCCCCCCCCCTTCCCGCGGCCCCTCGTCGTCGATGACGCGCGACAGCCCGCGCTGAACGCAACGCAAACAGTGTCCGCGACTAATCCGACAGATCCGACGTTACACAAGACGACGATAAAGCATTCACGACGAAGCTCGAGATGCGCCGGGATGCTGTGACCAGCCAGAGGTATCATAATTTTATGTAAATCTCGGATAGTGGAGCGCGCGCTACTGAATTGTGGTTGGAATATATTCCTGCGCTGGTTTATAGTTACATCCTTACTTTTATAATGTAAACAACATAAATAAAAAGATTTACTTAGTTTTATCCATTAGTAAAGTAAAGCAGCCCACTCACCGACGACATGCAGCGTGACGAAGAAGGAGCGCACGGGCTGCGTAGACACCTGGCACTCGTAGACGCCGGCGTCGCGCTGCTGCGCCCACTTGATGTGCAGAGTCCAGTCGTCCGTCTGCGGCGAGTGCGTCGCCTGGAAACGCTGGTCCGACGTGTACGTGTAGCCGCCCACCGTCAGGATGTGCAGGTCGCGGTGCCGGATCCATGACACCTGCGGACCAACAGAGGGAGACATGTTGTACTTGTGTGTTGACAGCGTGAAGCACATCATCAATCCTTCATGGAACAGTAAGTTTGAGACATATGGCATCCAATGTATTCAATGATTGAAAACTATTGCGGGCAGTTTCCAATCATTTACTTTTAAAGTCTTGGTTTGGCGCTTGGTTCAGTAGCTGTATTATAAAACCAAATCATATTCTACAAAAATACTCCAATAAATAAAGAGCAGTTCAGCTAAAGGAGCAACTTATTGCTCACTTGTCTTGAAACTTTACGCAATACAAAGCCGGAGATCATTCAAGAAATTCAATTTAAAGCGCCACGTCGTCGCGATTGTTGCGATTTCCCTCAGAACAGTCGGCGCTTCTATAGCTTTAGTTATATTTTATAAACATTCATCAAAGCTAACAAAAGTCTTTCGGCAATGTGGCGACATTTATCACGCTCAAACGTCGGGAAACCGAGCCCGATCACTCAGCAACGGCATTATTGAATGTGAGCTCAAAGGGGCCACGTGGAGCGCCGGGGCCCGCAGGGGCCAGGGGCCACGGGGTCCGTTTGAAGTATTTTTAGGCATTAATATTCGTCGGCGGTTGTTTTAGGCGCGGCGACCATTGGAATGCAAATCAGCCGTCTCTATGAAAATTGCGAACAGCTCTTTATTACTCATTCCTTTTATTTACTGTTGGCATGTAGAGCTCCCGGTTTCAGCTCTTTAATTATCTCGGGTGCGTTAAAACTCCACGTTTTTTTACTTAATTTACCCGTTGAAATTCCTAGTACATTTAGAACGAGCCCGTCTGATTATGCGAGCCTTTTTTTCTTATTTGCGTGTCTGAGTAAACCGGCTTATCTCGACGTTAAGAGCTTTTGAAATACTGGGCTCGATGACGTCACGGAGCCTGCCGTGCTTATTAAACGAAGATAACTGGAATAGGTCGCTTGTTGAAAATTACTCAACTTAAACCTTAATTTGTAAATCCGTATCTCAGTTACAGTAATTATTTTAGGTTATACTATCGAAAAGATATAGTTTCTTATCATCATAAAAGTAAGGCACGAGTCGGGCCGAATGTTTCGAGACAGTTCTGAAAACAAAAACACAACACAGGTCCAAAAAAGCCTCATTACATTACTAACTTTGAGTTGTTGTTCTTCGTCACACAATACTAGAAATATAAAGTAATCTAGACTAGTCTATGTTCATCAGAGTCCTCCAAGTGATCCTACAAATGATGTGGCATTCTTTCCACTCAAGTTTTTGTTCTCATGACGTTGTTACAAAGGCGCCATTCTTTTTATACGTTAGTTTATTTTTCAATTGGATAGCCGAATAGTGTCGTGACGTCATCAAGGCACAGTTTTTGTACGTCTACGGCTAGATTAGAAATTGGCTAGACACATGAATTTTGGTTGACATTACATACCTGATTGTCAACAAGGTAGGACCATAAGTAATTAGATTCGATTTTGCCGCTCGGCTATGACCTGACCCGAACAAGTGTGTGGCGCGCCTACATGGACAACACGATATAGTAGTAAATAATTAGAAGAAGACACATGGGAAGAGTTCCCATAACGCTCCTGTAGAAGGGGCGATGTCGCACGACAGACTGTTGCCTGACAGGACGGGGGGACTGTCGGTCCGTCTGCCCCACATATACACTGCCTCATAACGTTACCCTGGACTACGACATGAGAAAAGTATACCTACTCAGTAACGTGAAGAGACATAATATTAGGTTTATTCGTCTTTTTTGTCTGTTTTCATACTCTCACGAGTACGTCGTACGTTAGACGTCGATTCATTCTCATAGTAGTAAGGTTTAACATTTCCTACTCTCACGAGTACGTCGTACGTTAGACGTCGATTCATTCAATAGTTGTAAGGTTCCACATTTCCTACTCTCTCGAGTACGTCGTACTTTGGACGTCGATTCATTCTCATAGTTGTAAGGTTCAATATGTCTTACTTCCTCGTTGTCTGTTTAATGTTTCGTCACTTGTATCACAATCTTGGTAAACGCGATTGTGTTCCCTAATTTATGAACCATTAATACGTCCTTTGTATTTATTGTCCAGTGATTTGTACTCCGCCGCTGTTTTTCTTGAATCAACCTTGTTGAATGTCGTAAGATGTTTTTAAGCGGCCGCGGCACCCGTGAGAGAGATATTTTGATACTTGAGCGTTCATACAAGTGTAGTATGCGGGTGATGTAAGTGGTCTATTTAGAAATGTTTCTGCATCTATTGTGAAGGGGCTACAACACACGTCCTCTGACCTAACTACGACATTGATGAATGACAGGTGAATTAAACTCGAGAATTAATAATATTCATGAGAGTGGATTAGCATTCACAGCTGAATACATTGTGTGTGATAAGCAGGCGTGACGTGGTACAATCTGCTGCAGTCTGTTCAGTTTGGAACTTATTAAAGTTATGAGACGAGCGCCGCCTGGCGGCCACCGCGGGAGGCGTGGTTGGGTAGCAAGTGGTCGGAGGCTGATAGCGGTCACAGGTGGCCTGATGTCTCATATGTGGTGACCGGGACAGCAGGGGAAAATAAGAGAAAAGTTTGACTTTGTTTGACCGCAGCTCTAGGGAATCTACTTTGATTACAAGAGAAATATCTGGTTCGTCTATTATCTGGAAGTGTAAAACAGGTGTACACCAGTTCTGAAACTGCTATTGTTTCTAGAAATTCACTGTAGTGTTTGTTTGTCCTGTGACTCAAAATATCTGTAGGACTACTGAAATAAAAAAATATTATGTAGCTTGACATGTAGGTATTTGTCTTCACAGTTATTCAACTATGATGTTGTTTTCATTACGCTCAAGTGACATACCGTCGCCGCCGCTGCAGTAGCTTCGCCGCCATTGCTCGGCGGGGTCGTTTCCGGACTCAAGATAAAATACCTAGCATTGACGCATTCCCGGCGCTTCACAAATACTAACAGCTAAGAATACCCGCCGTTAATTAATTTGTCAGCTTTAATGAATAAACAATACGCCGTCAGGTAGGTACGGCCTTCTGCGGAATCTCTTCATTTCCCTCCGTTAGCCTAAAGGGTTGAAACAAGTTTATTTGACTGCTGGGCGTGGGCAGCCGTGGATTTGTGTCTGAAGTACATCCGTACAGTAATTTACGTTAGACCGTATTTTTAAGGAACTTCATATATGTAGTTGGTCTGAGAGGATTGAGAGACACGCGGCAATGTCTAGGACTTTAAAGTCGCGGTCGAAAATAAACGTAAAGGTGAGACTGGTCGAAACTAAAATAGAAAATGTCTCTTAAATAAACGTAAAGGTGAGACTGGTTGAAACTAAAATAGAGAGTGTCTCTTAAATAAACGTAAAGGTGAGACTGGTCGAAACTAAAATAGAGAGTGTCTCTTGAGCTTTTACAAAAAGGAAATTGTACATAAAGTGACGCGATGATACAAATCTCGTAAGCGTTGCGATCTGTCAGGATCTCTACGTTACACACTGAAGTGTACGTGTGCATACACAGTATCACTACTGATATTACTTGCTCAATAAGTGTCGATAAGTATCTTTCTACTGTATTTAATCGTATCGAGCAGCAATTGAAGTAAATTCCTTTTTTCGTAAAGTAAGAAATAAAAAAAATCGTATCTAATGCTAAGCAAGGGGTCGCGTCGTAGCGCTTGTGAACAAATGAAAAACGTTATGGGGTTCTTTATGTTAATTTCCAAAACCGCCACTGGACAAGTATTAGGAATCGCAGCTGCCGCGTGTGAGGTTCTGGGTTCAAGGCAGAGTTCGAGCATTCTGTAATTGGGATTAACTGTGATGAACGCTTTTGTAGGAGCCGAGATTTGAGAGAAGACGCTGGCGAAGTAGAAAGTACACCTAAAGCTGGTGCAGTCAATAAATACCATATTAAAATAATATACCTATAATTTTGTTACATAAAACCTCTGTACTATCCAGCTTCGGTTCAATATCGGTTCAAACGTGACTGTACCTATTGATACTCTCCGTACTTTGAAGTCCGCGTGCAGTGAGCAGGGCATGTCTCATGATACACTCACCTGCGTGCGAGTAGGTATGTGCCGACGAACTGTACGCGCACGTTTATTTAGAGATCGCTGGGGCGGATTATTAGGTTACTCTCCTCGGAGGATACGCAGAACTTAGCTGAAGTAGGTACGCATTGTATTACAGGATATAGAACATAGGTTTATCTCGTAGTGTTTTTGTCTAAAATGATGGATGAGGCCATGTGTTGTTCTTGGAAAATAGACGGTAATTGGATTATGCTCAATATATTGCAGAGAAGTGTTAACTTTACTCAGTTTGGCTTAAAATGCTATGAAACTAGTATTAAGTTGGGAATACCTAGAATATTCTGAGCACCTGAGAGCATAATTAGAAACGTGTATTATTGTGTTAGCGACATGTCTCGAAGTTATGATCAGTTCAGTCATTTGTGTGGCGTTATTAAGTAGGTATAAATTGGAGTGGACTGATGTTGTATATGGAGGGGGGTGAGCGGGGGGGTGGTACTTGAATGTGAAGAGTATCAGAAGGGTGCGTGTCGTCTAAGTAAGCGTGGCTTGTTGAGCTTTGGCGGTGTCCGGTCGGACACGGTCGGCATCGATTTTGATATAAAGGTTTTACACCTACCTATTTATCATGGCAGCATCTAGTTTAAACATTGTGACCGAAAGATAGACGTGTAAAGAGTCTTAGAAGATCTAGGTATTTACAAATATGAATATTACCTATTTCATCGTTTCATACTAATGCACTCGGAAGTCTTGTGCGCTTGCACTTAAACTATTTATATAAGATATTTTACATATTTAGGGCGGATTTCTCAATCGATAGATATTTTTTATTCGTGGAATAAACTTGACGTCTGACAGATTTTGTATGGAAAAACTGATAAAAATTCAAAATTATTCCACGGATAAAATTATCTGGCGTAGGACAAATCAGCCCTCAATTGTATTTTTTTCAATTCGCTTCATTGATTTACTTACTCATTTATTTGTATCTACAGCGGCCCATAGCGACCTGCCCATTACTTTGAAAATTATAATATCTATAATAGTTTACGTTTCCAGTGCCGCCTAGCTCAAACTCAAACTCTAATCTTTATTGCATTCCATATGTGTTACATAGATGGTATATACAAGGTAAAACATCAACATGGACCCTGTCGGGCGCAGCAACATTAAGGAGAGAGGAAGAGCTAAGTGACAATTCAAACAATTCAATATTATTAGATGTGCTTAATTGGGTGTCTAATTATGTATATATATATATATATTTAATTTTGTGTATATAGGTATAGTATATTAGTTATTTTATGTATTGCGTAAGAATATGCAGGTAATTATTATGTAAATCTTAAAAGTGTTTTCATTATTATTAAATTATGTTATTATTTATGTATTCATATTTTCATATATTAGTTTTTCTATATTCCATATTATATGAACTACTCCATACTACATATTCCATATTATATGAGCTCCTGGCTCTATATCCGAATTCCCAATAAAAAACACCGAAGATGTTCATTGGACCCTTGATTTTAATTTCACGTCGGATGGAAGCAGTTTTATTTAAATTCATTCGCCCTCGGGGACAGCAGGCTATCACTGGAGGGTAACCACAGAGTAGGTACATCCACAGAAGGCCAACATAACTTCCACGTTAAATTCTCAACTAAAGAACTGGTGATTAAAGCCTGAGGTAATGGCTGCAGCATTGGATCATGTCATATCATGCCCAAATTCTCTATATTAATCCAAGATTTAAAACTTTTTAGATGAAAATCCAAGTAATCGAAATTAATATATTTTTAGGTAAGTACCACCACAAATATGATTATTAAAACAAGTTGACAACTTGGTATTAGTACGACTGTTTTATTTAAGGACTTAAATAAAAAGTTCAGTCACGAAGAACGACTAATGGTTCAATCGAAGCAAGCTTTGACAGGGCATAGTTTGGAAAGGATCTTCTACACTAAAAAATCTACTATAAATGTACTCTGTGCCAAAGCTCCTTGTATAGTGTGTGGCATGTTGGGTCACCCTCCATTATCCAAAGTTTCGTCTTTTTATCGGGTCTATCTCATCTATCATCTTTGAAATTCACTCACAAACGCTTAAAGCACTGACACATAACTTTTGCATAACACATTACATCATAATTTCTTTGGTGCATGTTGGTTGCGCGTACGTCAAATAGGACGCTTCGGAAATGTTGCCACTACATAAAGCGTAAAACGTTTATTGAGGTTGATATTCTCTTAGCATGTATATCCTCCTTTTTGTTTCTTTTTTTTATACAGGGTGATTTATTAAAGACCAGCCAAATTTAAGAATGTGGTACAGACCATCAAACTGAACAACTTTCTCCATGGGACCAACATCGTAATCGCGAATAAAAATTCAGCCATCCCATACATTTAGGTCGAGTAGGTATTGAAGTTTTCTATGGGACAGTTGATAAAATTTTCGCGATTACGCTATTTGTCCCATGGAGAAAGTTGTTCAGTTTGATGGTCTGTACCACATCCTTAAATTTGGCTGACTTTAAAAAATAACCCTGTATTCCTGTTTGTTTCTATCACACTTAAATTGGATTGTATTATTTTGCTTTATGTACGCTGTACCAGTACAGCGTCCTAATAACTGTTTACTTTAAAAAATAAAAATAATCGTTTTATACTTGTTGATGAATAATTGTTTGCTGCACCGGACGACGTCATTACGTCGGCGCCGGCTGTCGCTGAAAACCAGCGCTGGGGCTCTGTCTTGCATAGGGTCGCAGCATAATGCTGAGCGATAGCCGTTTTGCGTGGATGTGACGCATGTCATTTTGAATTGTTTTTTTTTTCTTTATTTTTTTGTTTTATGTTCTTTTTTGCGTCATGTTTACCGCAAATAAACGTTTTTTCTTTCTTTCTTTTCTTCTTACACCAGGCTGACGTGTGTCCACTCGAGGCATTGCACCGCGCGGCCCGCACTGGACACATGGGTTTATAGGCTGCGATCGGATTCTTTATGCAGTTCTAAACGTTTACGTTAACGAAGTGAAGTTTGTTTTATTTTCCTGACTCCAGTTTTGAAGATTGAATGCTAGTTTTGTGGGTCACAAATGCAAAAAGCATGGTTAAATAAGTAAGTATGGTTATTCAAAACTTGTCGAGAGCTCTGTAGGAACAAACATTCTTCACCAGTTTATATTATACGTACGGTATGAAAAATAAAGAATCTCTTCAGCTATACAGCGCAAAAGTAATAAAAGCACAAGCCAACACTTTATAGCTGGACATAACACAATCATATCCCCGTCGTCCTGGATGCTCCCCGCGGGCCAGGTGCGATGTTCAGCGCGGAACACACTGTGCACACACTGGGAGTGCTGAGACTCTCGTGTGAATACTAACGCGGCTAGACGAGTAGGTACGTGTGTGTAGCGCCATGTTTGCTCTCCATCCGTTTGTTATTCACGCCGGAGACGTCGCCACTTGATAAAGCACTGTATGTACAGTCTCCAACGTTTGCTGTGTGTGTAACAGTGTTTTTCTTTCCGTTGACATCATTATAAAGACAAAATACATAAAACATGGACTGTATGGTAATCACGATAAGTGAGACATTGTGCTTGAGTAGAGCCAAGCGGGATATCAGAAATGACCATACACAGTACGTTTTATAATGATTAGCTTCGTTCCACAGAAAAAAAAAAACAATAAAGTAGGTAATGTATAGTGTGAATACGGCTAAACCGGGTGTCCGGTAATTAGTGGATAACCTTGACACGGCTTATAGCAGAACAATGGCCGTTTAGAAAAAAATACAAAAAAAATATATCCTCGTATTTTAATTAAAGTCCTTTTTTTTAATTGCAATAGCTAGTGATACTATTTCCTGCCTATCTATCGACATAGTTAGCGTATAATAATAGAACAACAAAACAACGATGGAATTCATTCATTTGTGGTCGCTTAGGTATTACTTAGGATATATTTTTTTTGTATTTTTTTCTGAACGGCCATAAGTTTTGCTATAAGCCATTTCAAGGTTATTCATTAATTACCGGTCAGCCTGTATATATAAATATTTTGTCTTTAATACATATTTTATCAGTGCTCGAACATTATGTTAACAATATTTTGTATTTTCGTGTTCCGTATTTGTTTGTTGCAAAATTATTTATAATGAAAATTGTAAACAATAGCGGTTCTGGTGCGAGCGAGGCCGACAGTTCGGTGAAATGTATAGAATTCACTATGGTACGAATCAAATAACAACAGTTATTGTTATAACCGTTACATACCTACTGCATTGAATACTAAACTCTGTTGCACATTTGAGGCATGAATAATATTCTGGCTAGTATAGCTACAACATATAGAATTCTTGATCAAACTGAAATTGTTTTACAGTTTCGTCACATACCATACAATTGAGGCCAAATTACTTCTCGATATTTTTGCTCACCGTAGTTTAAATAACTTAACTCGAAAATATCTCACAAAAAAAAAATTGTGCTGCAGACCGCAACCTTTGACATAAAAGGCCTCCGAGTGACATGTTTGACACAATGACAAGTTTGACATAACGTTATGTAGGTGACAAGTATTGATAGGTTCGAAAGTTTCTCGGATACGTATATAATACGCGTACCGCGCTACGTGACAGGGTGCTAAAACTATGTTTAATAAAGGGTAACGGATGGTTTTTTTTAATGGTTTCAGTATTATTTCATGTTTATATTTTGTTATGTAATGTTTCAGTACGCTAATTGATAGTGCCGTGCTTTCCTACAATTTAGAGCCATTCGAGATCTATATTACGACAAAGACTTTGGGTTAATGCTGTGTATGTGTTTAGTTGGTATGCCTTTATATAAATAAATAAATATGTCATCTACTATTAAGACTTGCACTTGTACCTAATAAATGCAAGTCTAAATAGTAGATGACATTTACGTATAGTATATAACTTTTTTTGATCGTACTACGACACGCTACATAACCGTATGCTATTTTGACAGCGTACTGGTTTCTACCTGTGCTACTCTTGAGTGCCCGGGTTGAAGATCAGCGGATGCAGTCTCGACATTCATAGCGATCGCTTTACGACCGAATTCGGTCGCAAAGTCCCGGATTGACAGGTGTAATGTATGGAGTGACAGGATTTTGCGACCGAATTCGGTGGTAAAGCGATCGCTATGAATGTCGAGACTGCAGCCCCTGGAGGCCATATCTGTAGGTACGTTAAAACGTTCAAATTCAAGTCGCAATGTCATCTCAGTGAAAATCAAATATTTTTTAAAAAAAATGTAGATAATCTAGAAGTTTTATTGACAGATTGAGACTGAGATTAGAATGCGTACGATCTTTGAAATACGGGAATTGCTCTTTAGAGCCGTATTGAGTTTGTTGGTGTACAGTGAGAGACATCTTTCAAATAGTGTAAATCAGTTTTTTGTTGTTATCTTGTTACATTTGCGATGACTACACAGTTATACTGCCTAGTGTTCTTCATTGCCACGAGTGGATACATCGGCAAGGCGCCCCACGTCGTGCTAGGCCTGCGAACTCTACGCTGAGCCCCTCGGGTGTGTAACTGGTAGTTAGTGGTCAAGTGCACGTGCGAGCACTTGACCACTAACTACCAGTTGTATTGTATTTAGACACAATGTAAGCGTGTGTTAAGACATGCTTCAGAATATGTACAAGTGTGGGAGTGGAAATATGTACAAGTGTGGGAGTGGAAAGCAATAATATAATATTCGACGTTGTTGGCAAACAGGAGTTTAGGTGCGTTACTGTGTTAGTTTTAATCACTTCATTATTTATAGATAAATACCTATATGATGCAAGAAGTAATTTTGGTTACGAAAAATTGTGGCCCAATATCTGGTAATTAATACATCTCAAAGTGACATAACGTATGAAAACTAAATGATTGAAAGGTAATTATTCGGCCTGTATGTACTTTACTGAACTAAATAATGGCTTTAAAAAACACCTCAGCATCAATGTGAACTGATAACGTTTATATCATACGATACGTTAGTCACGTTCGTCACTACAAATAAAACTGTAAGCTTAAGCTACATCTAAAGCTTACAGTTTACATTTACGTTTTTGTTACGTTACTGTCCTAAAACGTTACCACGTTTTAGGACAGTAACGTAACACAACGGTAACGTAATGTGCGAACTATAAAATAAATCTTTTTTATTATTCAGTGTTGTGCATCGAACGTGACCTGAAGGTTCACCCCGGTGTAGTTATTACACAGCATGGAGTAGCTAACGGATGCATAGCGGTGTGCCAAGAGCACCCGAAATAGATTGATTTTTATTTGAAAGATTTAGTTCGGTGGCAATGAAATGATGGGTGAAAATGTTGAAGAACAATAACTACGATTTGGATTCCAAAGAGCCGTACTACAGAATTGTTATTTTTAGACACACAGCGGCACACTTATCTGATTCCAGAACTTTATAAACAAGGATTGTTCAGAAACAGGCCGCTGTATCATATTACACCCTCGTAACATTAAGATCATCTTATAAGTTGACCGTTAGATCTCACCCCACATAGTTGCTACTTCGCAAAACGTTGATAGCCTTGTAAATTGAGTGGCACATGACAAACTAAATTACTACCTCGCCGGAGTGAGGTAACCAGCCGCCGCCCGCGCCCGCCCCGCATCCCGCACCGCGCCGGACACCGCACTGCTTTCATTTAGTTTACATGCCTGTAATTCCTGGCATCATATAGGTTCAACTATTTGCATGACATTCCTGACAGTGATTACGTGCCCCTAGAGTGACTAAACACAATAAAGGTTGACGAAGTATACGTGACGTCATTCATAGAGGTTAACTGGCTGTTAGCGTCGCGTGGAGCTGGACTCAAGTGCGGACAATCTGCAGACTGGTGATAATGGAGATGGAGGTAAGTTTGATTTCGAGAATGTTATCTATGTAACTATACATGACATCATGACAACGACACTGTTTATTTTGTTTCAGATAGTAGTTTTGAATACTATTTGCAAGATCAAAGCCGTAACACAGTTCAGTTATCGCTTTCAACACTCGATAACAAAGAATAAACCAAATTGTATTTACATTTTGTTGTGAAAAGCTACACCTTAGAGAGAAATCTCGTGAAGTAAGAGGCTCACCACACTGCGCATTACAAATTCTATTTTAAATCTGAAGTTAACAAAAGCGCAGATAATGTTCTATCGGGCAGCGCGGTAAGTGGTGTATTTATATTCTGGCACACGCCGCCACCCCGTAGCCGCCCCGCAGCCGCCCCGCAGCCGCGCCGCCGCCGCGCCGCCGCCGCCACGCCCGCGGCAGCACGAGGTCGGCGCGACTCGTCTCTATTTACATAATGTGTAGTATACTGTTGCCACAAACGTCACTCAGTTAAATTCTAGAAATAAGTTCTAAAGAACACAAAGTTGTGCTCGTTCACTTGTGAAATTTAAATTAACTCGCTGTGATTGCGAAGGCAAGTATTTACTTTGTATATCTTTAAAGCTTCATTCAGTTGGAAACAAACTACGCAGTGAACCTCATCGGGAAGTTAGAAGCCGAAACATACAGAACGCGTACGTAACTCTTAAAAGATTAAAAGTTGTGAATTGATACGTCGGCGGCGCTGTGGACGACGCTCGTCGACTGATAAGAGAAGGGTCCGCGATAGAACCTCACTCGGGGATCCGACACGATCCGAGGCGTTACGTCTACCCTCGCATATCTGATCTGTTGGAACACTTTCAATTTATCCGCGCAGTTTGTACTGTGGGTTGTTACGGACGCAGCGGTCATATAGCTCGCGATATCAAATATTCCAACATTTCTGGACACTAACATTGTCGTTTTTGCTTAAAGTAGCACTCTACGAACTGATAAGAACTCCATGACTAAAAGTTTAAGCAATTGTGATATGTGAAAACTTGGTTTCGTGGCATGAACATTCAGAACTGAAATCTGTTGAAAATAAATTTTATTATTATTTCAAGTCAGCATTACATACATTTGGATAGGTACTTATAATTACACCCACCAATATAGCGCTTTGTTCATGACTATCCAGCAGAGGCCGGGGGCGCCAATTCTTAAGTATGATAGATCGTTTAAGTCCTTCCTTAAAATAAACCATCACCTCCCGTCCTCCACCGCAGTAGGTACTACAACCCACTGATGAACTCGGTTGCCAGAAAACAATATCGCTAACAGAAATAGACAATGTGTTTATTTCACAGTATCTATAGTTATCAGTAAACACTTTACAATTGTAAAATAAGGTTGCTTGTTATTGTCTCCGCTTTACTATACCGATGACAATTGATGCTATTATTAAAAAAACGCCTGTAGAGGTACAAAGTCTCTGAGCTGATATATTTGACCTTCCTTTGCTTTTCTTATTTCGTTTTGAAGGTTTCTTAGTAAAGTTCACGTGAAAAATAATGATTATTTATACCAAGCTTGGAAACACAGTCATGAAGATACGAATATATCCTTATTAAATTCCATTTGAGAACCACTTCAAGTAGCTACCGTGACAGTTTCAATTGGCCACGTATAAATAAATAACCGTTGTTAACGTTCCAACACAAATTTTTATAATTCTTGTTTAAATAACAGCTGTATTTTTTTTCAAATGAGACTTTATTTTCCTTTTATTAAAAATATCCTCGCAAATTGTCACTCAAAAACCTCTTTAGGAAAATTGCGAGCTTGAGGTTTTGTGCCCCAATGAGAAAAACCCCGAAACAAAGGGTAATAGTCGCCAGGGGGCGAGGGGTGTGCGGCGCGGGGGGCGGAGCGAGGGGGCAGCGTGCTGCGAGGTAATCGACTTACTTCCGTTTCCTTTCTGCCCGTCTGATGGCCGCGGTATTAGAGGTTTCCTTTTGAACCTGTCGCTGATGTCTTCATACTTCTTTTTGTGTTGTGTTCGTGTAATCTGTGTAACATGTCTAGTCAATGTCTCGTTACGTATCATTAGGATTTTATGACGCAGTCCGCAGCCCCTCAGTCAACTGTGTGTTATAATATGGAGTAACAGTTTGCGCGATGCACACTGTATAGATAACAAATTAATTCGTTTACTAACTAATATACCTAGTCTTGCCATAAATATTGTAACGATGAAAAAAAAATATTTTTTATTGCAAATAATATTTATTACTTTTACAGTGTGTTAGTTTAATACATAAATATAAAACAATTTAAAATAAAAAAAAGCTTATTCGAAGTGGTCTCCATTGGCTGCAATACAGTCCTTTAAACGTTGAGGCCAGTTATCAATAGAAGCACGCACTCTTTCCATGGGAAAATTCTTCACTGCCAATCGTATGGATTGTTTTAGGGACTCCAAATTATCATGGTGTTTAGAGCAAGCCCTACTCTCTAAAACTGACCATAAATCATAATCCAGCGGATTAAGATCGTCACTAGACGACGGCCAGTCTTCAGCTCTGATGAAGTCCGAAACGTTCACTTCCAACCTAGACTGCGTGGACCGAGCTTTAGGACCCAGCGCCGAGTCTTGTTGGAAGGCCCATACTTGGTTATTCAACATGGTGTTGTTAATGGGCTTAAATACCTTCTCAAGAATGGTATCTTGATACACTTGTGCTGATGTTTTGATACCCTTTTCACAAAAATATGGCTCAGTCACTCCTTCATAGCTAACACCCCACCAAACCATCACTGAAGTCGGATAATGCCCACGTTGCACTCTGTTGACTAATTGGGAAGCTTCCTTAGAGCTTTGAGCATAACTACGGTCATTTTGTTTGTTAAAATGTTGCTCAATTGTAAAGATTTTCTCATCCGTAAACAAAATTTTTCTGTGACCTCCCTTTGCGTACCGCTTCAGTAGTTGTTTCGATTTTACCTCCCTATTATTTTTTAAATTATCAATTAAAAAATGACCAGTACGTCTCTTATAGGCTGTAAGTCCTAAGTCATCTTTTAAAATACGCGACATGGTTCTGGGTGCTATCTTCATCTCCCGAGATAAAATCTTTTGCTTTCGGACAGGATTTCTTCGAATTCTTTCCCTTACTGCTTTGACCACCTTTTTCGTACGAACACTACGTGGACGGCCAGATCTTTTTCTGTCACAAACAGAGGAGGTCTCATGGTACCTATTAATAGCCCGGTACACAAACATTTGACTAATACCAAGCGTATGGAGAGTTTTAAAAATTGCATTTGGCTCCATAACAACTTTGTGTAATGCAATCACAGCGATTCGGTTCTCTTTATCACCCCACTCCATTTTAATATCGCAAAATATTGTACAATGTATTGGCGCCAAAATTAGAAAACTCGATGAACAATCGTATAAACATGACAGATTCCAAATTCAAATGTAATATCTTTCTTATTATTAATTGTAACAGTATTTATGGCCAGACTGTGTAAATATTTATTAGCAAATAATAAATAACATAAAAATCAAATAGAAGTTTTAAATTGAAATATTACAGCCAGACCTCAGTAAACAGTGTCAATGTATCGAGACGAATGTTTGCGGAGCTCATTGCGCATGCAAAATGTTCTGTAAACACATAACTGAATAGTTTACAGCCTCGTTTGCATGTTACACGCGCTAAGATGGCCGCTTTCGGGCTACGACTCTGTTACGGCTTGGCTACGAGTTGCTACGCCATAGTACCGCTACGCCGTAGCACTGCTGCGATGTTATTATGTTGTATTTATGAGTGTGCGATTAATTCGGAGGTCGTAAAGTTGTTGAATGGTGTCCTCTATGGATGGAAGACCTCTTGTAATATACAGATATATTTGACGTTCGAAAAGTGCTGATTCTCAGCCTAAATTGAATAAATGACTTTTGATTTATTGTCGCATTTACGGATAGAATATTTGCCTTGACTGTGAAGTCCAAATTAGTCTGTGTTAAGTTTTATTCAGTAGCTATGTAAAAACAGAATTCTGTACAAAATCTTATTCCATTATATGATTACATAATCAACTTATAACGTTCCCACTGCTGGGACACAGGCTTCCTCTCTGTGAGAGGGAGTGGGCCGTAATCCACCACACGGGCCCAGTGCGGGTTGGTAGATGTCACATGTCTTCGAATTTTTGGTTCTAGGACATGTCGGTTTCCTCACGATGTTTTCTTTCACCGTTTTGAGAGCAGTGGTGATGAAATAATTTACACAAGTAAAGCGCCGGTCCGGGTTCGAACCTACGACCTGCACCTCGTAAGTCGCGGCCGTTCCCACTAGGCCAGCCCTGCTCTTATTGCTCTTATCCTATATTATATTACGCTAACTGTTAATTGCAAAAACCATGTACAAAGTCGTAATCCTAATCTAAAAGAAACGTTTGTCTTAATCATTTCTACGCATGTCGTAATCCTAAGCGCCTCACAGTGATGCGATTGTGGCGAGTCAAAAGCCTCTTAATGAAAAACGTAGCTGATGATGTGAGAACACTCTTTGTAACTGTACTGCTTCAGTAGTAAGACGAGAGGGTAACCCCTTAGAGTTTAGCGGGGGAGGGTTGGAGGGATGGGAGCGACAGTATGGAATGTGGTAGGAATTAGTAATAAATCTAGGACGTACTAGCAGTTTCAAATGTATTAGTTACCAACTTAGATAGTGTTGTAAGAGTGGTTAATGTAAGTGCCCCAGAGATAGCGAGGGATTTGAAACGTATTTATTTTCTTCGAGAGTTGTAATTTCTCAGAAATTGAACCTTTTGCTTTGAATCCATTTCGTTTACATAAAGGAATAATAATAATAATATTTTTTTTTAATAAAGGAAAATAATAATAATATTTTATTCAGTATTAAATTTGTAAAATATTTACATAAAGTCAAAGAAATAACTTACAAAGGTATAATAATGTGAGATGCCTGTACTAGGATAAACCTGTATCACAAGCGGCATGAGCATACTTTATGGTAATTGTAGGACAATAAAATTCTTAACAATATTTAACATTAGAAGTCTTGATATAATGACAAAAATTTATTAATTCGTTATTTTATACCTAGTTTACTTAAATACTATTTACCTTAAAGATCAAAATGACAAAAAGTCTTATACGAGTGTACGTAATTATTTAGTTTGCGTAAAATAGTTTCTTGCACTTTATAACCTAGGTAAACACACACGATATGATTTTGCGTCAGCAGAAATTGGTAAGTGGGCTAAAGTCAATGTTGCACAAAATTAAATCACGTTCGAGGCAATGTGTTTATTCGAGTTTTGCTGCGCGCGACTAATGTGCTTAAACATCAAAAAAATTGAGTGTTTGTAGGCCAGTGTAGTGTTTAGGTGAGTCAGCAGCAGGCATTAATCACGGAAGTCTGGCGTTAAGTATGACGCTCTAGGCGCCCTCGTAGTCGATTGCGTTGATGTAACTGTATTCCGCTATTTTCCTAGCAGGCACTCAGCATCTCCCGTTTTGTGGTTATTGGGCTTTTTAAAGCGAGAGCAAGTCGCACATTTCGGTGTGTCAACTTTCTTCGCGCACTCTGACATCGGGTGTCCTTCTTCCCCGCAGTGACCACAAGTAGATTTCAGCTCTCTGCATGTTTTTGCTGCATGACCATACTGTTGGCATTTGTAGCATCTGGTAAGGAGGGTGAAGTCCCAACTGGGCATGACGTCCAATTTATAAAAAGCTTTGATTGAGATACTATTATCTCAATCAAAGCCAATATACGTAAAGCCCTATGGCTTTACGTATATTGGCTGTAACTTCAATGACAGTTACAGGTCAACGCATCTTTTTTCCCAGATTTGTGGCTTAACTTAAATTGCTCAAAAAGGACTTCATATACATTGCTGGAAACTTGTCGGCTACGTTCTGTTCATTAATGCGCCTGAAGACTTCAGATTCAGCCAAAGTAATCGGCACACCTACAACCACGATCCGAGGTTCGCGCTTGCTTGGGTCGTCGGTGGTAAGTCCGGATGTAGAGAGCTGGACTGCATGCTTGAGTTTGTCAGCATCATGTTTGGTCTCTGTACTAATAATAACGCCATTTGTGAGGTTCTAGATCCTACTTTACGGCACAAGGTAGAAATTTTCATTTTCTGCTCCTAGTTGATTTTGCCATCCGTGGCAATAGCGCAAATTTCATTTAAGTCCTGTTCAATGGCTGACATCCATTTTTGAATCTCGGGCGTTGAAACAACATCAGCCATGACCGACTCAAGGGCTGGCTCTGGCGACGTCGTCTTCGGACTAATGGACGTCCCGATTGCCCTGAGTTGGTCGCACAGGTAACTTTTAACACTCCCCTACGGCGCACTCGTCACACGACGATGCTACACGTGCCTCGGCACTCGTATTGACCCGTATTGCTCGAATTTACAACACAGATTTCTCACAAGTGGATATAGTTAACTGTAATAAGCCTACATTTATAAAACAAATAATTAAAACCATAAACGAAGGCGAGTGATAAACAACTAATTCTTATTAATTATTCAAACTTTTCTTTCTTAATATTCAAACATTTTTTTGTTTTTAAAATTTAAACTTAAGTATAACTTATACACCTAAAACTGTATATATGTTATACAGGGAAAGCTATTATTAGCCATATACTGTAATACACATACTCTGTAACATTGTTTGTATTGCTATCGGTTGCCTAAATAAAGAAAATAAATAAATAATTTATTTAATTCAATTTTATATCTACTAAACTAACCAGAATCAAGCACCCTGAAACGGCAGAATATTATGAACTTTAAAAACTATGTAACATCTCTGTAGCAATATTCTGACAAATAAATGGACTATTACTATTACGAATCCAAGGGCTCACGGTCGAATACAGCGCTTCTGACTAAACACTTCGGATACCTTCAGTACATACAGGATGTAGGGTAGTTGTAATAGAGATGAGGGCAGTTTTGGGATGAACCGTCCCAAAAAAGCCGTTGAGTTTCCGTCCAATCCCGGCGCCGTATCATTACGTCGCACAATGCGTCATGTTTCAGCTCTAAGTCCTGAAGCTTCGGCAATAAATTAAATGAGAGGCTCGCAATTGTGATGCAAATAGTAACCGGGGGTTAGGGGTTGGTGTCGCAGGCGCGCACAATCCCAGGGTTGTTTCGTCCCGGTAATATGTAGTAGTATTGTAGGAGATAGAAAGAGAAGCTATTAGTTTTATTATTTTTGTGAAGTAGTTCTATCTAAGACCATTTCAATAAACTTTTACGAGAATGTAGTTTTTTCACTTAAATTCTAGGTGTTATTAAATGCAAAAAAAAACAAAATGTTTTAGATATTGAAAGGTGGTACAAATAATATGTGAGCTAAATTCCCAGGTGTCAAACAATTCCAAACTCCCACAAAATTAACAGAAACTGTGCGAAAGCACTGCCCGATTCATTAAACTATAATGAACTAGTGTCGCAACAATCCTGGAATGTCGCGGGTAAGCACGTTAGGGGATTGAAGCGACGCAAGTCACCGCCTGCCGCTGAGCATAGGGACCGCAACGCCGGTTGATTGCGACTCGTAGCGTCTCTGCTACGCCGTAGCCGCGTAGCCACGTAGCGGCTACGAAACTCGTGACGTAATGAAATTGATGCAGCCTTGTGAAATAGATTGCAATGCTTAGCTTTGTCTTGTGGAGTACTGTTTCATACCACTGTGGAGTTGTTTTTTCGGTATTCAAGTTAGTTTTTGCCCGGATGATTTTGCAGTGGAAACATTATAATATTATATTATTCAAACTATGGTCTAAGGTTTGCTCGTAATCACGGTTTTTGTGTTGCCTGGCTAATTGATAGCATTTCTAGACGGCACTGACAATTACAGCATTTATAAATTATACAACAGACAGCCGAATTTAAACAAGAGCAAAGTAGAAACATTAGCACAAGATAAAAGTTAATAGTCCATTACTTAAACGAAACATATTGTAATCGTCTCCGATATAATTACGAGCAGACTTATTTATTATTCGACTTTTCACTAAGTTCAAGAATTACGTAGGATCATTAATTGTGTTTCAAAGAGATAGATGTGGTACCATTTACATACAATTTGGTCTTTGTAAATTAAATAAAAGTTTTTCATTATGTGACTGTCTGTCATTTACTCCTATTTAATAACAAAATATCTTATTCTTTATTCTTATTTTAACATTGTCCCACGATATCGGCCGTCTTAGAAACGCATTAAATCTCAATTTTATGGTCTGACAGCTCGACATGTTACCCTAATCAATAACAAAACATCTTATTTCTTTAAAATAGTAAAACAATATTGAAACTCTTAGAAACCCATTCCATTTATATTTTATGGGAAACAGACCGGCTATTATGGCTAGTCATCAATAGAAACCGATATTTTACGTCACTTAAGATGCAATATATTGTACGAATTCTAAGAATGCTCAGACCCTTACATGCCATAGAGAACACGAGTCCCGCATCTGGTTACGATTAGTTGGGTCGGATGACGAGCGACGGTACCTAGGTGACCCTTTTTGAGAAGAGGGCTGGGTGCCATCACGTGGTGAGTTTAGAAGGTGGGAATAAGAACGAAGAGGCTAAGGCAGTCGAGGTCGAACCGTTCTAGTATACGGACTTCCTAGTCCACGCTACTTAAGTTAGGAGATTTAGGGAATGCCAAGAGGCTATGTCCGAGTGGGCTGTCGCGAAATAGCGAGCAATAGTTATTAAATTAAATATAGTTATACTACAGACTATACTAATCTTTTGTTAAAAGTAGTGTGTGAGACGGTTGGTTTGAGACCACGAGGGTAAGCGGATGGCGTAGACTAGGCTAGCGGAGTTAGAACTTAGGGCAGTAGCATTGAACCTGTGTGTCTGTTGAGAGATCGAGAGTGCGGGAGTGTCATTTAATACGTTAAATAATAAGTGTTGTTTTAGACTAGGTTATATTAGCATACTATTAATGTAAGTAGCGTGCAAGGCGCGTGAATCACAGTGAGTGTGTTTGTGAAAGACCAGGTGAGTGTTGACTATCATATCCCTCCTTGTTCCTTTCTCTGACGTCATCGAGGTAACGACCTACACATGCGTTTGGTCGTAGGGACTCGGGGAAAGCCCGCTATAAGGTGTGACACTTAAAAAAATACTGTAGACAAATGTTCTCCCAATAGACTGTAAACACTCACAACAAAGACATGATGCTTAGGGCAGTCACACCGCTTATGGAAGGCTGAACCGAACTCGCAACTCGTTAGGGCCGATTTCCATTAAAGTGCTTCCTTGTACTCTGTTGTTTACGAACACAAACCAACGAAACGTTAGTGATGGCTACCTTTTCCCTATGGACAGACTAACTGCAGGATACTTTGCATTGTTCTTGATATACGCACACTTCCAGGGAGCGGGGTAGGCTTTACCAAGCACCCTTAACTGGAATGTTACTCGTTCTAAGGAACGCTAGGGATTGTGTCTCGTTAAATCACACCCAGCCCCCGCTGGCCTCTTACTGATAAAAAAATATAATATTTAGCGAGACACATAATTTGGATACCCAGATAGAAAGGCTTCGTTGCTACATAAATAGGTAGGCAAGAATGGACGCACGGCTGCTGATTACACTGGAAACATCCTCTAAATTGGGTAGATTAAGGAAGTGCGAGGTAACGATTTAAAATAACCACTTCGGCGTATAGCAAGCAAGGCAATCGTAAGGAATTCTGCAACCGACTGACGATGCGGTACGCTTGTGCAAGTTTTGTATTGTCTTAGTAAACGGTGAGTAGGCCGTTATAAGGGGTTATTACTACTGTACGCGTCCAGCACTTCTGGAAACTTGTCTCGCTCACTGGTAGAGGCACTTCGCAGTCTTTTACCTTAGGATTGAGTAAGACATGCTTGAGTGTAGGGAGCGTGTGCCGCTGGAACCGCAGCAGGTCCTCTCTAGGCCTATGCACGTTAGGACTGGTGGTACGCGCACGACGTAACAGCTGTTGTAAAGCGGCCCTACGTCTCTGGGGTGGGTTACTCGATTATTGCAAGAACATTCAGTAACGTAACTCAAAACAATGTATTCTCCAACGCAAGCGATACGTGTCAATTACCCCTTTTGTATTCCTCTCATCTCTTATAACTTTCATAATCAAAAGAAAAGTAGATCTCCTTTCCTTAATCATCTTTTCTATGGATTCCCAACCCTATTTTATATTGCAATTGTTTTCTTATGTCCCTCCTTGCTTCCCAGCTTTCTAAGTTGGGGCAAGGCAAACGTTTCTTGGGAATTCTTTACAATAGGTGGAAGGGTGCCCAGTCTGGAGCCGAGCCCTACAGAGCAGCACGGAGGAGGGGTGCTGTACTCCCCCGCCAGGGGCACCTGACCCATTTTCCTGACATTTCCACATAATTAGGAAAAATGAAAATTTTATCAGCCTACGGTAATTTAGAAACAGTCACAATTACTCACACTAATAAAAAGTCTTAGTGTAGTAACGTTTAAAAAGTGTTTAATTTTTTGCTTTTACATAACCATTGCTTGTTAGTTTAGCCATATAGTTAAATGAAACTTAAAAAAATAATAATTGATAGTTGATCAATTTGCATGCCATACGGTAGAATGTACTGGATTCAATGATGTATTTGTTCTCATGCACATCACACATTTTACATGAACTTGCCAGGGCACTCCTGCACTGCTAAACACAATGTTAGTTCGCTCTTGAGTTAATTATGAATTGCCTATAACTTCTTTTTTGTCACCTAAATTCATTGCTAATAAATTATTCTTATTCTGATTACATTGACATTATATACAATAGTTGTTCCGGGTCTGGCTGTTTGTGTATGTGAGTTTAAATGTTTGTAAACGCACCCACGATACAGGAGAAATTCCTAGTGTGGGGCAACGTTTTTTTTTTTTTTATAGAAAAAGAATTATAATTTCAACTCTTTATTAGTGGTTGTAATGGCAACCATATCACTTGGTTTTAAAAGGTTTAGACCATTTTTTATTTTACCAAGTACTTGGTACTTGTTGACAGGCCTACGTTGTCCTCCCATACCTACTATAATTTGAAAACATTGTAGAAGCCAATTATTTTTAAAAGAGTAACCGTGGAGTTTATTTCCGGCTCTTCTCCATATGAAACCAATTGGAACCGTGCACCTAGCTTCTGACGTTTCATAAGTATCCATGTAGGTTTATGTGAAATAAAATATTTTGATTTGGATGATCCTGAAAATAAATAATACAATAATTTGTATATGAAGAAGCAGTAAGACTACAGTAAAAATATAAAAAAATGGAACAGCAAAATATGCAAACAATTCTGCTATAAATGTAATAGTGGTACCCATATTTCTCCTCGATGTGCTATAAACAGCCCGGTGAGGAGGATGGTTGAAGCTGCACTGATCTGCTTACTGAAGTATTGAAGCCGCACGCTAAGTTCGTACTCGCTGAAGTACATTAAGTACGAACAGTTTGTAGCAGGTAACTATTACCTAATCAGTGCGTCGTATAGTAATTTTGTTAACGTTACCTTTAATCTTCATGAAACTGATGGACGAAGCGAAAATAATATTGTATACTCTGTTCCAAAAGTATCAAATGAAAGTGTGAACAAACACTTTTCAGGAGAGGTTGAGACACAATCACTCACATTCGGCATTATGAATACATACATGTGAAGGAAGAAGGTTTCAACTTTATATCTCGCCTATAACTTTTACAACTATTATTGTTTCAATAACATTATTAAATCGAAGACGAAAATTGAGGTTGTTAAATTAACCTCAATTGTCAAATACAAAACATCTTTAAGATGATTTAAAATTAAAATTTCTGCTTTAAATCAAAGCATCAAATTGTACGGTTGTAGGTACGTTTTCTGATCAATTTGTTTACATATTCATCAAATACTTTTGGAACAAACTATAGGTACGTCAATGAATAAACATAATGATATTCCTATCAAGGTAAACATAGTGTACAACCGAGCAACATTGTTGTTTAGTTTGCTGTAAGATAGGATGAATCTACTGTTCTTATGTTCATATTTTCATCACTATTTGACTAAAAAGTTTTCTCTGTCCGTAAATATATGTATGCCATCTCGGCAAGGTCCCAAGCCGCCGAATAAAGAGCTTTAAAGCACAGTGCGCACCGCGGGTGACACTCCGGGCGGCGGGGTCAATAACTGCCGCTAAACGTCCCTTTCCCGGCTACACACACTATCTAACCTCAGGCTTTCAGGCTTTTAAGCGGCCCTAAGTAGTGCAGAGAATATACATAGTAACTGCTTCGTATAAAATACTGATATATTTACGAGTAACATCTGAATACCTACGAAGCCGATCACACTAACGGTTACCTGTAAAAACGCTTATATGACAATGATTAAACTAATATTAGGATTGAAATAACACTGAGCATATACAATTGTTATTTAATAATGATTTAAGAATGTTTACTTTAGTTGCTAATCACTCGTACGAAATATCGATGTTGACCATTTAGGAAAGAAAGAAAGATAGAAAGAAAATGCATTTATTTGCGGCAAACATGACGAATGAAAAAAGGACTTACCACACAAAAAAAAAATGGGGGGTAAACATGCGTCACATTCACGCAAAACGGCCATCGCTCAGCATAATGCTAAGACCCTATACGAGACAGAGCCCAAGCGCTGGTTTTCAGCGGCAGCCGGCGTTGACGTGATGACGTTAACCAGTGCAGCATGCAATTATACATAAATAAATAAAAACAACAATCAAAACAAGAAAATAAAATAAACTATTCAACATAGGATTCGACACAAAACAAAAAACAAAAATCAAAACATGAAATAAAATTAAAATAAACATACATGGTGAAACATGAAATATATATGGTAACATTCCGGGCAACGAATCTCGCGCCGCGCCGGATATAGGTTATCTGTGCGCGTTCGCAGCTGTCACAATGCTATACATAGATTTGACGTTTTAACATCTTGAACGTAATTAATTAACAATAACATGGCTCAATAATAATCAATGTTATGCTAGAAATCTATTGATGTACATATTGGGTGAATGTGTACCTGTGGTTTTTGCAATCTGTAATTTTTTTTCATTTATGAGACTGCAGACGGTGTTTATATCATTTATAATTTGTACGATTAATGTCATAACTAACTGAGTGTCACATGACGTCTGGCACATGACCTCAGGCTCCTCGAACCTCGTCTAATGAAGTAGTTAGTGAGGTTCAAGTTCTGCTCAGGCGCCGTTACATGTGAACGCCCCATTAAACCGACGGGTGATGTATAGACGCCTCGTTATTCTTAATGTAAGGGTTATCATTGCCATATTGTCGTATTTCAATGTTGTGATACGAGTGTGGCATATTATGCCACATTTTCGGGTTTGTTTATAGTTTTCATCGTTTCAAATGTAGCTGTGTGAGTACTGAGTAGTTGACAGAATCGAGTAGACTACTTACAAATACAATGGGCCATTTTGTTTATTAAGGGCTGATTTTTCCAGCGCCAGATAATTTTATCGGAGGAATAATTTTCAATTTTTGACTGTGCTTCTATACAAAAACTGTCAAACGTAAATTTTAATCCACGAATAAAAATTATCTGTGAATTGAAAAATCAGCCCTAAGAAAAATAAGAAAGTGTTGTGAACGAAGTTAGTTGAAAAAGCTGGAAAGACACAGAAGTGGGTCAAAAATAATAAACATTATGAGTTTAAAAATTTTACAACAAATGAAGCGCGTTACTACAAGTCAAGGAACATAATTGAGTAGCCTGTGCCTCGTTAGTGCGCCGGAGTGCTCGCGCGAATGGCTCGCCTAACGAAGCAGAACTCTTTGATATCCATCAGCTATCAGCAATGATTTGTTCACCTGAACTGCCCTCGTTATCTTGATGTCACAGACTCCGTAATTACTTACTGAAGTTATTTTGTTTTTAGGGTTTTAGAAATAAATATTTATTAATATTAATTTATTTATTGTTTTTCACAGGTGAAAAGACAGTTCATACAATTAGCATTATTGTATCACTGTAACATAGTCATGGGGTGTACAATATTTATATGTATGTCAATATTACTGGCTGTGCTAGAAATAATTAATAATAATACAATTACACTCTCAAATTGTTGGTGATTGTTATCCATTGCATTGGTTGTTTTACCTGTTACGTTCTTGTGTAGTGTATTTATATATAGCTTATGATTTTATTAAAACTGTATCTCAAACTATTAATCGCTAAAAGGTGTCTAAAGTGGTGGTAAACCATCAATTGTCTAGGTTTTGTTTGTAAAATGGGTCAGTCTAAATAACCGTAACGTGTATACAACATGTCCCGGAATTAACGCACACCACCAGACACCCCAATTAGAATATTATGTTATAATCATAATACATACACTAAATTTTTATTATTATGTAAAAAACATTGTTTTGTTAACACATTAGTTATACTGATTCTGCGAGAAAATTATGGTCACATTACAAATCTACGCGTGCACACAGTCGCACTCGTATAAGGGTCTAGCTTAGTGGCTATTTCATCCATTTTGGTTGGTTTTGACTGTACAGCGGAAGTGTAACAATAATTTACTATTTTTAATTATTTTTGGGATAAAATATTACCTATATTAAAAATTACAGAAATGGATTCAATAAACGATTTTGAACCAACTACTTCATAATGTGTATTAATTCGGTTACACATTGTATATAGCAACATCTCTTCTTGCTCTGCTGTGAAGATTCTAGAACAAGTTATGCACTTAGTAGATGCGTCCCGGAATATCCCGTCGACCAGTCCCTTGGTGGATTTACAATCTGTTTTTCCAAGCGATTCTTCTGTTTTTTAAGAAGCTACCTATATAATAAAATAAATAATTTTCACATCTTCCCAAATACAAGCTATGGCTTAGCTCAGGCACCAGTCTCCCACAATAATTTTCTTTGAGCCCATGACTGGACAATATTGTCATTTGTACGATTCTGGTGGATAAGGATATTGTGATGAGAAAATAAAAACGTAGAAAATAAAAATCCAAGCTGTATTAACAAAATTAATAACATTATTAATAACAAAATTTTCAAATTTTTCTTAATGATGGAAAATTTAAAAAAATGCAGCCACAATCTTGGATATTTCATTTTGACCTCACTATCGGTTTCACGCTTCAGCACCCTCGAAAACCATGAAAACTATCTCTCTCTCTCTCTCTCTCTCTTTCTATGATACATATAATAATATAATAAGTCGCGTGAAGGGGGCGCTTTTTCGGTGTCGTTTCAGTGACGTTTTCTGCCCGTTTACTCCTACCGTAAGCTGCGTTAAAGTACTTCGTTCCAATAAATAAATAAATAATTATTATTATTAATATAGACCGAGAGGGGAAAAATGTCTAGACGCCGACTATGTATGTCGCCTGATACTTAAATAAGTTTTGACTTATAAACTTCGTCACATCCCCGCATCACCGAACTACTCGTAGTAACACGTCAGTAATCCCCTTTTAATTAGTGACCCTCGCCTCCCCCCCTACCCAGCGTAACGTGTGAAGACACCGAGCACAACTTTTAACAGGCCGTTACCCTGCCCCCCTCCCAAACTTGAGCTACTACTGACCTTGTGGGGGGGGGGGGGGGGAGGCAGTGGTCAGCGGGACATTAATCTCCATCCCTTTGTTGTGGACGCTTTTTAATCGTGAGTGATGTTTGCTGACAAGGAGACGTTGTTTAGATGAGATTGGCTGCGATGTTATGCTAATTTAGAGGCTGTGGCTTCAGTTAGTTAGGGGTCATGGTAGTTTGTGAGTGTGACCTATTTAAAAATGTAGGTTGTGTTTCAAAACAATATTCAACCTAAAACTAAAATTACACCGGTCAATTAGCCATAATAATAAAGAAAGTTTAACATCGTTCATTCGTGTTGATTAATATCAAGCTAGTACCATAATCAACAACAAGTGTTGAAGTACAACACAAAATATCAAACTCTGCGATACGATTTGAAGATACTTCAACTTGAATAGACAATAAGCTTCATTATAAGGATATACCATAGAAAGATGTAGAATGGATGTCAGTAGGTCAGTGAGATAGTCGGAGACGCACGCTTTGATTGTTACGACCTCCCTAATAATAATACTATTGTTCACGACATATTGTTACGGCCATAACTTGCTATTAATGTAACAGAACAACAAAGACGAGTCACTCTCTTGCATAAGTCCTATAGTTTATTGTTCTCTCACTAAAATAACAAGGACAGGTTCCTTTTATAAAGGTATACAACGTGTAATGGAATAATCGCAAGACCTCAGAGACCCCAATTAGGATATTAAATTATAGAACTAAAACTTGTTCCTTAGTACAATGCAGTACAAATGCCGTGTCGAACGTTTATCTTGCAAAAACGCATTGCATAAGTTTAGACTATTAACATTATGTTCTAGACGCTTGTTGCTCCAAGGAATGATGCTCCATGGACTTGTACATAATAAGTTTGATTGCTCTGAATTGATAAGTAAAATTTGCTATATTGTACCTAGGACAGTAATGAGGCGAGAGGCGCGCTCTTATTCACTGTTTGCTACAACTCCCTGTCGTACAAATGCAGGAGAGAGAGCGCCGCTCCAGAGATTGGTTCAAGCTTATAATAATAATTTTAACGATATCGATGTATTTGCCCTGTCTAAACAAACATTTAAAAAGCAAAATATTAACCTCCTTGTTCAAAATTTTTAATTTTTAATTATTGTATTAATATGTATGTATTAATTAAGTATGTATTAACTATTGGGTTTTAAGATAACGAAATAATTGTATTGTTGTTATATATTGATCTTATTTAAATTTACCAAAAATGTATCATAAATTAGTAACATGTGGAAACGTAGTGGATTGTACATTTACTTATAGCATACAGTATTTCTAGATATAATATACAATGTACGATTGTTTGTTTTCCCAAATAAAATAAAATAAAAAATATAAAACAACATCTGTAATTTAATTTACTTAAAGAACACCCAGTTTTCTTAAATAAAATAGTTGTCCTGACTGAACGTAAAACGTTCGAGCATACTGCTCTATCCCTACGCACACACTCATAGCGCACACTGGCGCGCGTGCCTCGCAATAAATACTTTTTCTTTCTTTCTTTCTTGCCTACGTAGTAGGTAGGAACAGAAAGCTACGCATTAGGTATGTATCTGTGCGTTCAATGACCGAACATTACGTAGTTTGATATTAATAATTAGCGATATTACCGTATAACTATTATTGCTAGTTGCCTAACTAGTTTAATAATGATTACATCTTTCCATCACAATTACACAGACTTTGGACTAACAGCTTCGATTGATTTGGTTTAATTACGGATACGGAAGTATTTTTAAATTGAGCAACTTTTCACCCCACTGCGATCTAACAGTACAGCAATACCTAAAGGCGCCCGCGTCTTTTCACCCGCCGGCGCCGCCGCCTGCCGCTTTCGCGACATCACCACTACCCTCTACTAAGTCGTGTTTACATTTTTATTAGTGAACCATAATATTTACAGTACCTACTTAAAATCGTATTATGAAGGTACATACCTGAGGTATTTACACTTAATACTTCTTCTTCGTCCCCTTTTTAAAAGATTTTCAAAATGTCCCCCACCTTGCTCAATACACATTTTTGCACGTTTTCTTAAGTTAATTTTTTGTTAATTTGTTAAGCACCTCAGTTTCACTTTTCACTGTAACAAACGCGAGTTTAATTTTATGTTTGAGGCCATCGACACTTGTTGCTTCGCTTACATACAAGAGCGATTTTATTCGACCCCACAAAAAAAAGTCCAACGGTGTTAGATCAGCCCATCTGGGAGGCCACTGCACAGGTCCTCCACGACCTATTCAACGAGGGCCATATTCCGCATCAAGATGCCGTCGAACGTTTCACGTGAAATGCGCGGGAGCTCCGTCGTGTTGGTAAAACACGTCTCGAAACAACGAGAGAGGGACGTCCGCCAATAACTGGGGCAATACCTCTTGCAAGAACTGGAGATACCTCCAGTCAACCTCGGTAAAATTACAGGGCCGAGTGCGCGTGTACCTAGAACGCCCGCCCACACATTCACGGAAAACCTGTGCTGGAATGAGTCCATACGGCATGCATGTGGGTTTTCGTGCCGTCACAAATGCATGTTGTGCTGGTTGTAAATACCAACTCGTGTGAAGGTGCTCTCGTCCGTCCAGATGATGTTTTGCTGCCAGTTTTCCAACAACCATCTACAAAATTGTAGTCATGGCAAATAGTCAGTCGGCATCAGCTCCTGACAACGTCGTAGGTGGAAGGGGTGTTCGCCATCAGCACGTAATGTTCTCCACACGTACATGTGGCTACAGTTAAACAACGGCGCTGCTTCCCTCGTGCTGCTCCCTGGATTTTCATCGAAATAATCGAGAATGTTTTCCTGCAAACGACTACAGCGCACATTCGTCTCTCTATCCATTGCCGTGTTAGGATGAAACGTTCCGGAGTTCTTCAGGCACTGAGTTGCACCTAGCATTGTCCAGGCGCTCACTCTGGTACCATGTCGTTCATTGAACACTCGACACACTAACTCCACATTATCGTCGCAACGAGCCAGTGTCCTCACCATCTCCGTGTACTGGATATTACTATACGGGAAAGCCATCGCGTGCGTAAATAAGTAACAGCAACAACAACAAAATTACGAAATTCACTTGTCGCTGCCGGCGGATGACTAATTTCGTTTGATGTCGGGCGGGCGGTGGTGGCGCGTGCGCCGGCGGCATATCAAACGTCAAAGGGCTAAGTCGGTCGTCTCAGTCTTTCATATTTATTTTGCGTTTGCAAAAAACGTACCTTAGATTTTCTAATATTTTGTCATTTCTCAACAAAAGATTGTGAAATGCGGAATTACAAATTCAGTCATGCATTTAAAAAAGCTTTATTGCTTTGTAATAAGTTTTAAATTTCCTTAAATTACGTACAATAGGAGTGTGTGTATGTGAGTAAGGATAGATATGATTATTATTATGAGTGACCGAACTACAAAGTACAAATTCGGTTGTGTAGTTAAGTAAGACGTATTGCTTGGAATTAAGGATTAATCTGCCTTAAATTAAATATTTTATTTTTCACACACTAACTTAATTCTAAAATGTATTGATATTATTTACGTGTGTGTATGGATAGCTATTGAGCGATCTACAAATTCAGCCATGCATTCATAACTACAGTGCAGCGGTGACCCAGTAGAGACGGCCGACACTTACGACTACAACTCATAAATCCCAGCTGTTGGCGGTGTAAATTATGTCATCACCACAGCTCTCAAAACGGCGAAGGAAAACATCGTGAGGAAACCTAATGAAAGAATGAAGAATGTCCTAGAACTAAAAATTCGACGACATGTGACTTCCACCAACCCGCACTTTGCCCGCGTGGTGGATTACGGCCTAATCCCTCTCACAGAAAGGAGGCCTGTGTCCCAGCAGTAGGAACATTAAATGCTGATTATTTGTATAGTAATGGTAAAATATTGTATCAGTATTAAAAGCTCCCTAGGTTGAAAAAATAAACAAAAAGCAGGAAAATTGTCCCAGTTTCCTGGTAATTATAATATAAATATACATTGAGGTAGCAATACAAAGAGATAAAGAGAAACACAAGGGCGGCCGGCTACGCCACGACTCCGCGAGATGAGCCATTCCCCTTTTTAATCGAAGCTTTAATATTTACGAGCCTGAAATATTTAACTCTCATTTTCGGAATACGTTCATAATCGCTGCCCGTTTGCCGGGAGCCCGAAACAATTACAGATAAATAGAATAGGTATAAAGATAATAATAATATGATAAATACCAGTACGTACCTGCGCTCTTAGGGCAAGTTAGTAAAGGAAATTATAACTAACGACTTTTCTTCTAAAACTCTTGGAAATAGAAAAACCAACGCCGGCCTAATTAGCTATGTTTGCACGGAAAAATGTTTTTTTCACAGTTTAGAAGTTGTTAGTTTCTATGGTAATGAGAGGAGAACGGAGAATGTTGTTTTCAGTTACTAGGCAACCGCCAAGACCTCGAGTTTCTACTATCTTATACAAGTACATACACTATTACAAGTATATACTCGACTGAACAAGCAGGAAATCTTATACCATTTACCAGAAACAGTTTCTTAGATATAACATCAGTCTACAGAACAATTGATCGCCTTGTTATGTAGTTTGTGTTGTAACATGTTCTGGTCCATCTGTGAACAAGTTCGTCGGAATTAGATAAGTTGTGGACGCGTACTGTTACAAAGCCGACCCCGTCTGTCTTTAAAACTACTGGAACCGCTTTAATTCACCACAGTACAAAAACACACACACAAGTTCTTGAGTACTTATATTTTGGCAATGTCCCTCTTAATTGCTCCTTTAATCTGGGCACAGTAGATTACGCGACGGAGTCCAGAATCTAACTAACAAAATTATACATATTATTTCTAGGCACTGGGTAAAAATGCAACATCATTACTTTAGTAAAGGAAAAGTACACTGTTTATAAGTAAAAGCTGACTTAGGCTTTATTGCCTTGTAATAAGGGTTATAATAGCTCCCCCTTTTAAACGAAGCTTTATATCATCAAGATGAAGCGAAGTGAGATGTAGTTATTAAGAGAGACACTTTACAGCTTTTATTACATTAAATATAAAAGTGACAAAATTTTGAATTGTAATTGACAACATAGTAAATTAATAGTTTTACATTACATTAAAAGTTTAGGTTTTAATTTGACGGAAATTTGACTTTATTAACCTTACTAGTGGATTTATAATTTGGGTAATGAATAGGCACAGACTGAATTGATTTATTGTCTTCTTCAGAAGTTGAAGATACTTCTGTCATCTCAGTACTATTTGAAATTATAGACATGCGTTTGGTATTTTGATTATAACATTGATTAAATATTTGCACGCAGCATCCGGCATTAGAATATTTTTGTTCTTAAAATACCTATATAATTTATAAACTAAGTATAAAAATAAACACACAATTAGAATATAAGTAAAAGTAGAATAGTAAGGGCCATATTTAATAAAATGAGATTCCTTTTCCAAATTATTCAGTTCTTGCTCTAAACTATCCATTTGGTGAGTTGCATATTTTAGAGAATCTAAGTTAATTTTACTCAAAGAGATTGGCGACAAATGTGATAAACTTTGATTAAATATGTCCTTCTTGCAGCAGTCATCTACCGTTATATCAAAGCTTATATCTAAAGGAGACTTAATAAATAAAAAATAAGAACTAGTCGGTATCAACTGAACAGTTTTAGGATACCCAATACAATTAGGCAATAGTTTTACAATTCCTGTACCTGTAATTAAATGGTAATTAATGTTTTCATCACATTTAATAGTCAATTTATTTGTATTTGATTGAATTATATCCATTTGTTATTTCTTAATTTTTGCCAAATATTAATCTGATCATATAATATTTTAGCATTGCATTCTGTAGGCAATGACAATGTTATCTCAGTTAACATTTTAGATTCACAATTAGGGTTACTTATATATGAGTATATAGTATTTAATTCGCAGATAGAAAAGTTACAATTTATTATTTTACATTTATCAAGAGTGTCCAACATCGCATAATGCATCCTGTCATCACTTAATGCAGTATAAGAATTAGAAGGTTCAATTAAAGCAAATGTATTATGTGAGTCATCGTGAGGTGTAGGTAGTGGTATGTTTTTATAGGCCATGAACTTATCAGGAGTGACCAAAGGGATCTGTAATATAAAAATGACCATATTATTGTAATAATAGGAACTAAATTCGGAAACATCCATAATAGAATGAATATTTTGAATGGTTAATGGAACTGGACAATCTAACCTTTTGCTTACTTGACTACTACTACTAGTTAATTCTAAATAAAGACTTAAGGGACTTATAACACTAGGATGTAGTACATTATCCTTAGAAAATAAAATAGAATTTAGTGTAGTATCTAGTAGATAAGTATAGCCAGTAAAGAACCTTCGATAATGTTAAGAAGGTTGCTTAACTTCGAAGTATATAGTAATAGGTTATCGGTCTTCGTAATTTGGGAAAATATTTCATTCATCTGATTAATTTGGGCGTTTAATTTCATCTCATTTTAATTAAGTTTGTAAATAGAAGTGTTAAAATTATTTGTAGTAAACTTGACAATGTGAATGTTATGTCTCATTAAATGATATATTTCTGTTTCACTCTTTTTGCATGATTCAATTGCAGCATCATATTTTCAAGCGTCATCTGCATCTAATGTGCCGATAATGATTGCAATTTGATAGAACCAGACTGGATTAAAACTTCGATAGGGCTAGACATGTCTTTGCATGTACCTAATTCTTGTGGTTGAATCTTGTTGCACAAATTTAGAGTATCGTGTAACAGTGATTCGACTTTATTAAGATAAGGTTCTAAAGAAACTAAATCTACGTGGGTGACCACTTTCCAATGATCAGTATAAAAATTAATATTAGTGGTTGGTTCAAAATAAATCCCGGGGCTATGATAGATTGGGATGATGCTTGTTTCGGTGTGGCTGAGGCATAAAGTGCCGTGGCAGCACGTTATTCTAAAAAGAAATATAGTAAGTACATGGGTTAAGAAGTAGAAGGCTTAATTTCATTGGTATGGTATTTAATAGCCTTGCGACCTACTTGTAGGGTTACATTGTGTTTGTTATGAACTTTGATAATTTTATAAGGGCCTTTCCATATAGGCGATAAGGCCTTACGGAACCTATGGTGTTGTTTGAGTTAAACCATATCTCCTACCTTGTAAGTAACGTTACGGGAGTTTGCAACATAGTATTGTTTTGATTTTTCTTTACTGTTTATAATGTTTTGAATGGCTTTCTCGCGACTAAAGCGCATTCTATATTGTAAAATGCTCGAATATATTCGTTGTATATATTACCAGAGCTTTCATATGACCAGTTTGGAATGGATGGTTTATAACCATATAATAATTCGTGAGGAGTAAAGTTAGTCGTACTATGAGGTGTAGTATTATAAGCTAGAATTGCAGTGAATAAGTAACAATGCCAGTCGTTCTGGTTCTCATTAACAAAGGATTTTAGGTATTCTTTTAAAGTAGCATGTGAGCGTTCAAGAGCTCCATTGGTTTGTGGATGATACGGAGTAGTAAAAAGAGCCTTGACCTTTAGTATTTCAGTCAATTTTTTAAATAATTCGGATGTAAAACATGTACCTAAATCGGTTAGAATGGTTTTGGGAAAACTGAAAAGAGACAAGAACAAGGTTTCTAACTATTTCTTCGCTAGTAGCCGTAACCAAGGGGTAAGCGCTAGTAAATTTAGTTAAGTCATCTTGTAAGGTTAAGATGAATCTAAAGTTTTGATAGCCTACATCGGGTAAGGGACCTACGGCGTCAAGGGCCAATCTTTCAAACGGCCAAGTAGATGTGGAAGTTATCTCCATCGGAGCTTTATTTGATTTTCTTAAAGGCTTATTAATTTGGCAAAGCTTGCATTTCTTTACGTATTGTTCGATGTCAGACCGCATGCCTTTCCAATAGCAGGCAGCTTTAATACGCAAATACATTCGTTGTGACCCTGCGTGACCAGCTATAACAGAGTCATGGTTTTCTTTTAATATTTTAGGAACTTCTACAGGAGTAGGAATAGATTAATTGACTTTATATAATATGTGAACCTTTATATTGGTATCGTGGAAAATATAGGATGCAAGGTGGGTAATATTTTGGCAATCAATTAGTGAGTTTCTAAGCTTAATTAGTAAGATATAAACATCTTTATAGTTTCTTCATAGTGATGTATTTTTGTGAATAGAAAATAGTATGTTTTATTTTTGTCATTAACACATTGTATTGTAAGTGGCTCGCGTTCGGAATTTAGTAGATCAACAGAATTATCTAGCTGCGATAATATTTCCTCGCAATGAGGCATAGAGTAGTCAAACTCTAAAGAGACTGGACAAGCAATTTTGTTTAACTTAGATAAGTGTAGTCCTTGAATACACTCTTCAATTATGGTATTTGGGACTGGGAGTTGATTTGTAAATTGAACCTTGAAATACTGTTCGTAAGAAAAATTATTTAAATTGTTTAAGTCAATAGCATTGATATGGCAACGGGATAGCGCATCGGCTTTAGAATTGAGACGACCTTGTTTATAAACGATTTCATAATCGTATTCCTCAAGTTTGAGGCACCAGCGAATGAGTCTACAACCCGAAACTTTTACATTAAATAGCCACACGAGGGGCCTATGATCTGTTATTATTTTGAATCTATTACCATATAAATATGGTCGAAAGGTTTTAACGGCGTATATAATAGCTAATAACTCTTTTTCCGTGGTTGAGTAATTAGCTTCAGGCTTATTTAGAGTGCGCGACGCATAAGCGATCGGCTTATCTTTGCCGACGGGAATCTGACACAGTATTGCGCCAATGGCAAAGTTCCTTGCATCAGTAGTAACATTAAAAGGCTGTGAGAAATCAGGGTACTGTAGAAGAGGGGCAGTTATTAATTTTTCTTTTAGAATATCGAATGCATGTTGTTGTTCTGTGTCCCAGTGGAACACAACATCCTTTTTTAATAGAGACGTAATTTGTTTAGTTAACTTAGAAAAGTTTTCAATAAATCGGTGATAATAGCTTATTAGGCCTAGAAATTACTTAATATTTTTAGGATTTTTAGGAACTGGAAATTCCGAAACTACGCTGACCTTTTCAGGATTCGGAGATACACCTTTATCGGTGATAATATAGCCAAGGTAAGTTACTTCATGCCTTAGGAACTCGCACTTGTCCGGTTGGAGTTTTAAATTGTATTCACGAAATTTGTCGAATACTACTTAGTTGTAATTTTTGTATATGATAAGACGCTGAATCGTGGCAGGAGCATTTTTCAGCCCAAAAGGCATTCTGGTAAATTCGTAATGACCAGACCATGTCTGAATTTGTGTTAACTGTGAAACCAGTTTTAGGCGCGTCCTTGGGACAAGTTTTCAGTTCATGGAAACCACTTGTGAGATCTAGCGTGCTGAAATATTTAGAGTGACCTAGTGGTCTATAATATCAGTGATAAGAGGCAGTGGATAGGATTTGGAAACAATGACGTCATTAAGACGGCGATTGTCAATGACTATCCTTCACTTTCGTTTGCCGGAAGCGTCCATTTTTTTCGGGACTACCCAAACTGGGGCGCTCCAAGGCGAAGTTGAATGTGGAATAAAATTTTGGTCTAGCGTTTTACGAATTAGGGAATCGACTTCTTCCTAGTGGCATTCAGGGAAACGATTTGATTTGACATTAATAGGTGGGGCATCATCTGTGTTAATAGTATGCTCAATAGCATTCGTGAAGGTTAAGGGTTCACCTTCGACATGAAAAATATCTGTATAGTGGGAGCAACATTCTAATAGGGTCTTTTTCTCTTCATCATTTAGATGAGAGCAACGGATAAGGTTTAATACCTTATTTATTCGATCACTTTTCGAACAAGAAATAGTATTAATATTGCAAGAGTTAGCAAAGGAACAATCAAGTTCAAGGGACGTCGCTGTTACGTGGTAATCTTTTATTTCAATGTCACACTCTGTAGTATTTAAATTGGTCACTTTTGTTTTCCCATTCGGTTTAATTGAGACAGTGCAATTAGCGACATAAACGCCTTCGCGTAAGATATGATCTAGTATGAGAGCTTCATTGTTGTGATAAAGTTTGGGAGAGTAATTTGATACAGTGCACTCGATAACTACTTCAGATCGAGCTGGAATATTGTATGAAGGTTGAGTATAAATAATAGGAGTAGAATGATTTAGTATGGAAATTGATTTTGAAGAAAAATCGATGTTTGTTTTAAAATAATTGCATAAACCGCTACCGATTATTCCATCATAATTAATAAGATTGATGTCATCTTTAGTGCCATGAAACTTGTACTAATGTATATTACCCGATAAGTTGAACTCCATTTGGAAGGTACCTAGAGTTTCAACTGGAGTTTCTGAACTATTAATGCCCTTTAATTTGAGAGTTTCGGTAGATAGACTTGGAAGTTTTTGTAAACAATACAAATGGTTGATCCTGTATCAATAAGGAAACATAACTGTTCGCGAGCGTGATTAGTATGTAGATAAGTATGAGGTAAAGCTACATTTTTACAGTAGTCATTAATTTCGTATATAGGTTTAGAATTAGTATAAGATGCTTTTAATTTTTCGGTACTTATGTGACATTTTATTTCATCACTAGACGTACTTTAATTGACTGAGATGAAGATTTGGTAGGACTCATCTCTTTTGGATGAGATGCGAATTTAGTAGAACTCATCTCTTTTGGATGAGATGCGAATTTAGTAGAACTCATCTCTTTTGGATGAGATGCGAATTTAGTAGAACTCATCTCTTTTGGATGAGATGCGAATTTAGTAGAACTCATCTCTTTTGAATGAGATGCGAATTTAGTAGAACTCATCTCTTTTGGATGAGATGCGAATTTAGTAGAACTCATCTCTTTTGGATGAGATGCGAATTTAGTAGAACTCATCTCTTTTGGATGAGATGCGAATTTAGTAGAACTCATCTCTTTTGAATGAGATGCGAATTTAGTAGAACTCATCTCTTTTGGATGAGATGCGAATTTAGTAGAACTCATCTCTTTTGGATGAGATGCGAATTTAGTAGAACTCATCTCTTTTGGATGAGATGCGAATTTAGTAGAACTCATCTCTTTTGAATGAGATGCGAATTTAGTAGAACTCATCTCTTTTGAATGAGATGCGAATTTAGTAGAACTCATCTCTTTTGGATGAGATGCGAATTTAGTAGAACTCATCTCTTTTGGATGAGATGCGAATTTAGTAGAACTCATCTCTTTTGAATGAGATGCGAATTTAGTAGAACTCATCTCTTTTGGATGAGATGCGAATTTAGTAGAGTTAGTATAAGAATTAACATAGGTCGTGCCATTTATAACTTTTTTCGATTTTGGCAGATACGGTACCAAAATCTCGTTTAGTTTAAATTATTATCATTCGTTTTAGCCGTATTTTCACACGTGTGTGTAGGTGCGTCTTTAGAGTTAGTAGGTGCCGAGTGACGGTCACGTTGTGCATTGTCAGCGGCTTGCCGTTGCTTCATATAATATTGAAGCTTGCGACACTCTTTGATCACGTGACCAACATTTTTACAATAGTTGCAAGTTTTAGGGTTACCTTCAAGATTAATATTAGAATTAGGAGACGGTGAATAATTGTAAATTTTAGAATCTCGATCATGCTTTTTATTCTTAAAATATTCTGAAGAATTATGACCCGGCTTGTTGCAAGTAAAGTACTGCTTAGGAGATTTAAGATTAGATCTAGATAAGTTATATAATTTTTCTTCATCAATAGCATACTGTATAGCTTCATTGGGATTAGAGGGATTTTTGCAACGGACAATAGTCGATATGGAAGGGCTTAACCCTAACATAAAGGTGTTTAGGTCCTCCATGGCTGCTATTTTGCCAGGCAGTTCCTTGTCATTTTGGCAACTATAATGTATGTCTGACTGTATTTGCGTCAATATTGACTCCACCCTTAAAGAATAAATAGTGACATCCTCATTGGATAATTGTTTACAGTGTTGCAGATCTGATAATAAATGTGTGGCGTGCTTTTTTTCCCCGAAAGTAGCCTTCAGGAAGGCCTTTAGCTCCGACCACAGTGAAAATGACTTAAGGCTGCATGCAACCTGTACTTTACCTTCTAGCTGTGAAATAACAAATTTACATAGCACAGTTTGTTGATCTAGAGAAGCCAAGGACATGGCATTCTCACAATTTGTAAGAAATGCAGGAAGGGATTCCCTGTCACCATTATAAGGTTTAATAAATTTGGTTAAAAAAGATAGTGTAATTTTGTCGGAAATTTCCTTTGCTTTAGGTGACTCTTTTTTTACATAAAAGATTATGATGTGTTGGACAAAATTGAGTTAACAGTTAAACAAAGATGTTAGAATAATAAGAAATAGAAAAGACAAAACAATTTAAGTCAGTGAAGATAGAAAAACAGTATAGTGTTAAACTATTTAAAATTCACAGACACGAATTCAGAAACACTTTGAATTAGAAAAATGATTGTTCTCAAGAAACATAGTAACACGAAAATTGCTGAGACCTGCATTATCGGGTGCGCAGTGGGAACACGGAGTCCGGAGTCACGTTGCGCTGTGACGTATCGGAGTTGAACTTTCACACGGTCAGTTGATTGTGTAATTTCTTGAGTTTGAAGGTTGGTGAGTTAGACCTGGGGCTGCTGGTGATGTTGATGCCGTCTGGAGCAGACTCACACTATACAGTGGAGGCTGGCTGTTGTCCAAGTGTCGATGTGGCTGGAGCGGGGTCAAGCTGCAGAGCTGAGGCTGACCGTCGACCAATTACTGATGTGGCTGGAGCGGGCTCAAGCTGAAGGGCTGAGGCTGACCGTCGTACAATTACTGATGTGGCTGGAGCGGGCTCAAGCTGAAGGGCTGAGGCTGACCGTCGTCCAAGTAGTGACGCAGGCTTGACCTTGGGTCAAGTCTCACTGTCGGTTCAAGTTTATGCGGCTTTTCATGTAATGGCATGGGGAAGCTAGCTAATAAACCACAGTGGTCAGACGTTAAGTCAGTTAATACTAATTTATGTTTGGCATCACAATCACTAAATATATTATCAAGACAAGTTGACGAAGATGCTGTGATCCTAGTAGGTGCAAAATATAAGTTAATTAAATTATAAGACCTTAAAAGATTGAGAAGTCTCACTACTTAATGGAGGAACATCTCCAGAATCATCGTCTAGAATCTATCTATCTATCTAACTAAATTTTACATATTATTTCTATGCACTGGGTAAAAATGTAACATCATTACTTTAGTAAAGGAAAAGTACACTGTTTATAAGTAAAAGCTGACTTAGGCTTTATTGCCTTGTAATAAGGGTTATAACAGTACGTACACTCGTTAGTGCCGTCTGGACGATACTGACAGACTGACAAACTGACGACTAACGGGGAAGTTTGGCGGTGACTACACGCTTGATACAAGTAATCGTAATGAGGTCGTGTGCGTGGGCGCACTAGTGGGTACATTCTATTGATTTTTAAATAAGTTATCTGCAGCACAATGCTGGTGGAACTAAATGTTGAGTTTGTGATACATTTAAAGGTTTAGCATAAGCATAGGATAATCAGCAGCCGATTTGAGGCTCGATTACTGACAAATGTGTGCACTAATTGGACAGGTCCACTCAAATGTGTGTGGTTCTTCCTCAAAAGACCATCTCAGACATTAAACTGCATGGTCAATCATAATATGATCTGACCTCGGAGTTTGCTTCGATTTTGCTTCCAAGAGTAGTCAGTTAGAAAACACCGAACTCATCTAGTTTTATATCGTAAGTAATTTTTGATGTGTAAAAGTGGTTTTCTTTGACTAATTTACAGAAAAACACATCTTTTATCAATTAGCCTATAGTCGATAGCGGTCCCACTGGTGGGCCACAGACCTTCTCTCTCTGCGGGGGCGGAGCGGGTGGAGTGCGGGCCGCGGGCACGGTGCGGGATGTTACATGACTTCTAATTTTAGAGAAAAATAGTTTACTGTTATTTTTGTGTGCGCGTATATCCTAATGGCATAGGATTTACTGCGTCCTTATGTCAAAGGTACAAATAAGCAAAAGAGAGTTCTTGTTACCAACATTTTCGGCCAAAACCAGATTAACAAAAAAAAAACTCGGCGAATGCAAAACCGCCTCTTCTTTTGACGTCGGTTAGTAACAAAAAATCATCGATCATTTATTTTATTCCTGTATCCAATTAGGAACCTCAAGTTAAAGTTACTTAACTAATTGCTGTTTTTCTTAATTATTTCCTGCACGTGCCCCTTTCCCTCCGTCGGGAACATTTTGAAGTTTTCTCGAACAATTCTGTTGAAGGGCTTCTGTTACCTCGGCACGTGTTTCAGATACCTTGTAAAAATGTTAAATTTTTCAATACAAAAAGACTCCCATTTATAATGGAAATGTTTCATAAGTAACTTGTACGTATTTTTAGTATTTACATTTTAAACATTTCTTTATTGCAGCTGTCAAAAAATTTGGGTAGTAGTTAGAATGTGGGAAGTCTTAGGAAAGTACTTCAATTTAAATTATACCGTAAATAGTTACTGTTTAGAAGTCTGTAATATTGCACTTTTATTTTATTTTATTGAAATAAATGTCTCTACGCGAACAAAGGTTAAGTGTGATCTCAAGACTTTTATTCAAATTGAGATGTAGTAAGTGCTGAGAAAGTGCACCTTTAACGTAATGCTCATAATTCTCTCTGTAAGCTCTTGACAAATCAGCCACTATTCTATTCTCTTACGAGTACATTGTAGCCGCAAAAAATGTAGTCAAGAAATGAAATATTGTTTTCAACGGCTTTAACTTGCGAGTTGGCTGTCATGTTATAAGTCATCTCCATATACCTTTTCAGTGTAGTTCAAAGAGTTTTGATATTCTGTCAAAGATACCTTTGTCAGGAACAACTTTCTCGGAGTCGAATACAATAAAAGTTCGTCTATTCAATCTAGATGCAGCCGATTGTTGTGTTTCCTCAAAGTTCTTATAAAGGGACAAAAACAAACATACAGTATCATACAGTATCATATTGGCAAATAAAGAAGTTAATGGAAGTTCAGCGGCAGTGGCCCCTGAGTGTTTGTACTTCGTGACTGTGATGATTCACGAGAAATAGCAGTGAACTCTGTGAGTAACGTGGCAGATATGGACAACGTTTATTGCAAACCGAATAAAATACATACATGAGTCCGTGTGCTTGATGACATAGCGTACGTGTCACGTTACGGGTGTACGGATACAAAGAAGAAATGAAATATCACCAATTAATCGAATGAATGTATAAAACATGTATGTATGTGTGTATATAACCTATTTATGTATTTGTGTACCTAGTTTTAAGAGTTTTTTTTTTATCATTGTGCCTCTCAATCAAAGCACCTGCCATCTAATCTCTTCACCACCCTTGGTTGATTGGTAGAGAATGCCTAAGGCATTAAGTCCGGCTTTGTACCTTTTTGTGCGAAAAGTTTAAATAAATAAACAAATGTGTATTTTGACATTTTGTCTATATCCAGAACATTTTTAAACAAAATAAATGATTCCTACATTCATTGTTATAACTAAACTGAACACGCAAAGTTCGTTCATTTTTGACGCAGATGTGTCACTTTGATAGCCAATAGAAGTTATATGAGAGCACGTGTACGGGGACATTTGTCTCAAGTACGTAGTGACGCGCCGTGATCCCGGCCGTCCCGCGGGATCCCGCGCTTACACCTCACTACTTCTCCGCACTTCGACAACTATCCCTCTCTAGAGGCACTGACATTTTTTCACATATTTTCCATACTGTGAGGTGAGAAATCTTTTCAGAAAGAAATAAGGCCTAACGTTATTTCGCGTAAAAGGAGCTAAAAGTGTGAATACAAATAGAATACAAGTCGGTTTTATAGGTTTTGTATACAGGAATCTATTTGTGTGATTTGATGGATCATCATTAAACGAAAGAATTTACAAGCACCCGAATCTGCATCAACAATCTGTCAGCTATTCAAGTCGCCTCCTGCCGGAGGCTTTACGCAGGGGTCGTGCGGTCCATGGCCCTTTACGGGGCCCCGGTGTGGGCGCGTTCACTGCGGCTTCGAGCCGCACACTATCTGAACGCGCCCCAAAAGGTGGTTGCCGTAAGGCTTATAAGGGGGTACCGCACGATCTCGGGCGAGGCAGCAAGCCTCCTTGCCGGACTGCCACCATGGGATCTGGAGGCGATAGTCCTCGCGTGCCTGTATGACTGGCGCGCGGAGGCACTACGTCGGGGGGAAACTCTGCACCCGCGGCAAATCGCTGCGGAGCGGACGGACCTCCGGCGCGGTCTCATGGTGGAATGGAAGGCGCGACTATCGCAACCCAGCGCAGGGCACGCCACGATAGCGGCGATAAGACCCCTCTTTGAGGAGTGGCTAGAGAGGCGTCACGGCGCTCTCACCTACCGCCTGACGCAGGTCCTCTCCGGACACGGATGTTTCGGGAGGTTCCTGCACATCATCAGCCGGGAGGAGACGCCCGGGTGTCACCACTGCGAGGATCGCCCAGAGGACACGGTGGAGCATACGGTGGAGGTCTGCCCCGCTTGGGCAGAGCACCGCCGTGTCCTCGTAGAGGCGATCGGCAGCGGCGGCGACCTCTCGCGTCCGGCCCTGGTGCAAGCCATGGTCCGGGGCGAGAGGGAGTGGGAGGCGGTCACCTCCTTCTGCGAAGCAGTCATGCTAGCGAAGGAGGTGGCGGGATGGGCGAGGGAGAGATCCTCACGCCTCAGCCGCCGAGGGAGACGCTCCGGGCGTCGGGAGCCGCGTGACGACTCCCGGCCACCGTAGGCGCGGGCCTGCGGGCGGAGAGCAATGGGTAGCTCTCCGTCCGATCAGGACCAGGCCCGTGCCGGACGGCGCGTAAGTGTTCCACGTGCGCCTCAAAGAGATGTCAGCATAGATGACGGGGCCGACAGGGCCGAAGCCTGCCGGGGTAGCGGGATCGTCCGAAAGGGTTACCGCTGCCCTGGTACATAAAGGGCTAAGGAAGGAACACGGGTGGGTTTCAGTCAGTAAGAGTCTGACACTCCCTTCTGCTCCACCCAGAGCGGGAGGAGTCGTTTGATGATTTCCCATCCACAAAAAAAAAAAAAAAAAAAGCTATTCAAGTAGGTACCTACTTAATCTTTAGCCACGCTAACAGCATTCGCTGACGCAGACATAAGGTCCGCACGCGTACAGCATGCGGCGCAAGATAAAAGGTGGGTCATGGTCTGCGGGGAGGCGCCGCCTTTACCATATCGTAGAAGTCGAACTCCCAGCCACTTCGCCATCCACGTGGAGCACGTTATCGACGTGGATGTATAAAACTTTACAAAAAATACGTCTGTTATAAACATAGATAGAGTGAACAGGACATATCCGGTATTCCGGTCGCTACACACGCTATCAATAGTCACGCGTGTTGGCCCTGGGACAGATCGCGAACTGCGCTCATTCACAACACGTCCGTCACGGTGGAGAGTACTACTTACGCCCTTTTGTCTTACATTTTGAAATTATTCCTCACTATGCGAATTGGTAATAACTTCGCCTCTCGGTACTCGTAGCTCTTCGCTTCAATAAATATATTTCACAAGTAGTTTTAGTATCGGAGCCGTCGTGAGACTGAATGTTCATATTGCTTTCCTTTAGAAATATTTTAGTCTAGAAAACTAATATCAGGAAAATGTTATGCCTGATCCACTGAAGTAATACTAAAATAGCTTGAGTTTTATTACTTAGCAGGTATTGTACTAAACTGTTCGGAATATACCAAAAAAATGGCTCAAGGTTGACGCTAAATAATACTGCGTCTAATAAACATAAACTAGCGCAGACTTGCTTTTATTTAAGGAACACTTTGTTGTTTTCTCATAAAACCACCGAATTTCTCAGGGAATGCTAAAGAGGCAAAGAGTAATGTTTTTCTTGTTGTTTACTTCACAAACTTCAAATGAAAAGTTGAACTCAACCAGTTTTTTTACTTGAAAGTATTTAAGTTTTAGCGGTTTATGTGAAATGTCTGAACTTATTTCCCTTTTAGCAGATTAACTTTTAACTTAACGTTTGGTTACTAACCGAACAGCCAATCAAACTACACTGGCTTACAAAACCAAGTATCACACTTTTAAAATTGGAATAACTTTTTAAGTACACAAGCTTCGATCAATAATAGTACCAGATTCCCGATAAGCGCTTCAAAAACGGCCCGAAAAATAAGACCACGAATACTTTTGTGGTCCTATTTCAAATTAGTATGGTCCAATCGTAGCCAACATTAAGACGTCAAAATGCCGCTGGGCGCGTTCAAAAACTGTGTTAATAACCACCGTAGCACCAAGGTTTTGGATGGAATATCTTTTTTTCGGTATGTTTATATCATTAAGTGTTTTTCATAAAATAAAAACAGAATTAAATACCTAGTAAATATAATTCAATTAGCTAATATCATAATTGTTTGGCCAATGTTTGCTAGAATGCACCAACTATTGTATCAAACATCGACTGTTCTTGAACAGGGAATGCCTGGAGTAGTGTTGTCATTTTTTAATGTTATTTTTGTTTGTAGATTTCCTAGTGACCCATTTCGCTGTGCAGAATGGGTATCTATTGTCGCGAAAGAAAGAGGAGAAAAAATATACAACCCTTATAAAAATTCGAGAATATATTTAGAATTATAGAAAAAATCATTGATGTAAGATTATGTACATTAGATTTGTAAAAAAGAAACCGCTCAAATAAAAATGACTTCTAAAAGACAGCTTTATAACAAGCTAATTTTAAATACTTGTGTATAAAGAATACGCCGAAAACACGTTTCTTGAATCCTTTTATTTTTTTTTTACTTTTTTATTTTTTTGTTACCTATTTGTTGTAATAGCGGCAATGTAAAATAGTATCTAGACTACTTTTTTGAATCGGCTGTAGTGTGGGTGGCAAATATATTTGACCCATTAAAAACGAACCGTACGTATTTCAATACTTACTGTGTTCTGAGCATTGAAATGTAATACCAAGAAATACGTCTAGTTCCACAATATAATAGGCACGAAATTGAAAACAAAATGTTTTTAACTCTATTACTTAGACTTTAAGTTTCATTTTAAAATAAATAGTTTTGTGTGATGACTTTATATTTTCAAGCGACATTATAAATATATTTTTCAATGGTAATTAAACTTTAAGCATTAAGGTTTATAATAAACTGAAGTTGTTAATATTATTAAACTTTTTTCTAAGAAATGTAGATGTTTACGTGTGTGCAAACGTGGCCACTTGAGCGACTTATTTTTGTTTCTGATCCTTAATCTAGTACTATTATTGATCAAAGTACACAAGATACACTTACGAAATAAAATGGACTCAAAAATAAAAACTTAATTTTGTATCTAAAAACTTCATAGTCGAGAACCTTCTTTTAAGAAATGGCTGAAAAGAGCTTTGAAAACAAAAAATGATCCTTTTCGAATTACAATTTTACCATTCATTTTTTTGTTTCTGTTTTTGTTTTCATATTTTTTCTTGATCGATGAGTCTTGTTACAAAAGCTAAGTTAGACAATAGCACATAAATTTTATTTATCATGCCTATTTCACCTGAAGAATGTGCTAGGATCATGACTTTTCTGGAACTAGGCATCAGTATGCGTCATACTGCAAGAATGGTGGGTGTGACTTTACGAATGGTCCAGAATGTGAAGCGAAGGTACGAAGAGACTGGAAACCTTGTGGAGACCTTGTAATGGCAGATCCAGGTGTACTAGTGTCCGAGAAGACCGTTATATTGTATTACTATCAAATACCAGTGTATATGATAATAATACCAGCCAGTGGTTAGGTTAATTCGTCGGCAGTTAGTCCGCGTCTAGACGCTCACAATCATGACGTAACGATCTAACCGGCGAGGTCATACGGTCATACAGATTGGTACACTCGCCGCCCGCCATCAGTGGTCCCGAATACATAGTACCTAACACTGCGGGAGCGTTAGGTAATCATTTAACGGGACTTTTCATTCATGTCTAATTATTTTTATTTAAAAAGATTTAATTACACTTCTGATCGAAAAATGTAATCTACGAGATTTCTATTGTGTAAAAATTATAATTTGTTTGCGATTTTAGGCTGTTGAAGTCAAGATTTTGGCACATAAAATATATTTTCCTTCACTGTGTGCTAGAGGAGTATAGTCAGATTAAAATCAAATTACCTATACCAAACTAAAACTATTTAAGGAAGTAACAGGTATAGGTAATTTGCACACCTTTCGTAAAACCTCTGTAAAGCCATGAAGTGTGCCGAGGTCATAAGATAATATCACGGGAACAAAGCAAAGTGAGTAATGTCCCCGCGAGACGAGCCCGCGCCGCCAGAGGAGAGGGGACGTGCCGCCAGAGGAGAGAGGACGCGCTGATTACTCGCGAGGGAACTTATTAATTAGCTGCCTCGTGGTATCCATCATGTTTTGTGCTCTTTTTTGTGAGACGATCCGAGGCTACCATGCAGGTAATTACTTGATGTGGACGTTACAATAGATTTCTATTATTTATTTCGTGGTTTCAAAGTATGCGTAGGATGAAACGTAATGATAAGCCAATAATACAATTATCAAGTTTGCTTAATTTTTTGGGAGAATAATCTAATCCCGACACATTATGCAATCACCTTTGTAATAATTCACATATCAATCAATCAATAATTTATTATTTGTAAAACATAGGTAACAAAAAAAAAACAGATCTTAAAGGTAAATACAGTGCGCTATGTTTTGTCTATGGTAAGACATACAAATATGGGTAGTTTTAAAGTTTAAAGTCGAAAAAATTATAAAAATGTCAAAAAATTCAGTAGGTAAATATCAAAGAAAGAGATTTTTTTTTTAATATTGACACCGAAATTAGAAAATATTGATGTTACAAGCTTAATCATTCAAGAACTTGTCAACCGTGTAATAACATTTGTCAATTAAAATTTTTTGCAAAGTTTTCTTGAACTTGTGAACAGGTAATTTTTTTATCTGATCTGGTATTTTATTATAAATTCTTGGAGCGATGCCAAAGAAGCTTTTATACATTAGAGCCGTTTTATATTTTGTGTGACATAATTGATTTAAGTATTTAGTACGCATAGGAGTTTTTCTAACATCTGATAATTTAACAAATAAGTGTAAATTAGTCTTCACAAATAATGCTGTTTCCAAACTGGACAATGATAGCAGTGTAAGTAGTTTTGAAGATTTGAAGAAAGGTACACAACTATCAGTTACTTTAATATTACACATTACCCTTATGCATCGCTTTTGCATTTTGAAAACCAGATCTCTATTAGTGGAATGCCCCCAAAAACAAGCCCATATCGTAAAACTGAACCGACTAGTCCATGATATGCTGTTAATAAGGTTTCAACATTTACTTTTTTTGACAACTGGGAGAGTGCATATGCAGATTGGCTGAGTCGTTTGCATAATTCTTCTGTATGAGGCTTCCAAGTGAGTTTATTGTCAATCGTAATACCCAAGAACTTGACATGACTAACCTCTTCTATTTCATTATACCTGTATGAAATATTTACAGTTAGGTTTTCTCGCAAAAATGCATTACTTTTGTCTTATTTAAGTTTATAATCAGATTGTTATTATTGAGCCAGTCAATGATTTCATAAAGAGAATTGTTAATATATATAATTTTTAATATTTGTATTATCATCTCTTTTGTGTAATGGCTTAATAATTACACTTTTGAGACTATTTGGGAATACGCCCTCGGTAATACACAAATTGATTATATGAGTCAGTGGTGGTGCCATTACGTCCTTTACATATTTAATTACTTTAGTGGACACGCCGTCGTAACCAACAGTACTTGTGTTTTTAAGACTATTAATCGTTTTAATTATGTCATGGTTTGATACAGGCAACATGAACAGGCAATTTACATAATAATGTAAATATATTCTAATTTGCTTTAACTTGGTATGAAAAATATCCCTCTAGCGTAGTATGTAGATACAACACTGTTTACTGTCACTGTACGAGTACGAGCGGTTACAGCGATCCTTCTTCTATTTTCTCCTTGATCCGTGAGGGTTGTTCCCTTAGTTTTAAGGGAACAACCCTGTGCGTTTGCACAGAGTCTTACGCTGTTTCTCTTCTGAATCTGCTAAGATGTTTTCACTGGTTACATTTAAAACTAGGAAGGTAAAACGTCGTATGCGACTGTTTCTTTCAAGCGCTTCGAGACGGGGCTCAATCAATAGGCTTGCGATATTCGATGGAACATATTGTGCATACCCCACTATGTTATGTTATGTGCTATAGTTTGTCAGCGTCGGGTAAAGACGGTATTACGTAATGTATCCGCTCACTCCGGAGCGCGTGAAATATTGATGATGTGCGATTTGTTTCAGACTTATGACATTATTTTCCGTTTTTCGGGAACACTGAGTGCTTTAACCCTGTTCCTGTAAACAAAAAAGCTCTTTGTCAGACAGTGTGTTATTAAAGTTATTTATTCGGCTTCTTTATCTTTTGTTGTAAGATATGCGGGTCCATGTTCGCTTTGTTTAAACACCGCTAACAGAATTTTAACTTAGTCTTGTCTACTTGAACAGGTTCTGATTTTTCTTGATATCTAAATGTTGATTCAAAACAATGTAAAGTTTTTTAGTTTCATTGTCATCATATTGCCATAGATACCGACCGACATACCTTGTCTGACCCATCTGCTGAACCAACGCCATTACATTTATTTGCAGTTTCCCCGTCTTTTTGTCTTTATTGATGTCCTAAATAATTCCCTTACCATCTGTATAATCGCTATTCCGATGGTGTGCAGTCTTCTACCATTGCTAGGTCGATTACCTCATAATGACACGGTGTGCGAGCGTCATTTGTCAGACGTAAAAACTGCCGGACGCGCTCCCCACTATGTACCTCTGCCTATGTAGGCTAACGCATGGATTAATGATACATCCAGCTCATGAGCCGAAATGAGATCCGTCTTCATTTGTGATGGTGGATGAGTAAAGCTAGACTTCTGTAAGCCTATCTGTGTGTATAAAAGTAAACATTTGCTTGGGTGTGTAATTGTGTATGTGTGTCGTATGATCTTAATCCAATTATGATTGGTAATGACAGTGTTCTATTTCTAGCCATGATTGGGTAAGACCAGTATAGTATATTTGACTCGTTACTAAAACTCCACTGCCTTTTAATTCAATTTACGTGGAAATTACATGGACAGGCGGAGGTAATGAATAAAGAGTTTTTAAACGAAGGTATTTTAAGCACGTTCGGGTGTAAAGTCAACATTTTAATATTTATCCTCGTAATAAAAGTAGCTAAGGTGAACGTTCTCAGTTGAGAACAGTACAATGTTTTATGTAAATAGTCCGCAGGTCATCGCAGTAGCCTGCTCGTGGCTCATGGCTCGTGGCTCATGGCTCGTTGCGCTATTGTTGTACACCACATAATGCTAACATTCCAACCATTCCTTTTTTTCTTTTAAACTCTACTTAACCCTTTGACTGCGGAGTGGGATTCCTATTGTTACTACACTAAAAAGGATTTGCTTTTGACTAGTTATCAAAGCGATGCTTGTATTATACGAACTACTAGGTCCGCCATCTTGTAATGCGAGCAATGAACAAATTGGTTTATATTGCATCCGTTTTAACTAAATTGCCTTTACAATAACTTTGAGACATTTGTCGTGTGTAACGTGTATTAACGTTATGAGGCTATAACTGCAGGCGGCTGTATAAATCATGTGACGTCACTGTGTGGTCATTAAAACGCAGTTCTGTAATAGTTGGTGCACTGTGTGTATATCTCGACTTGGAGCCGTGTTCACCAGCACGTATGAAACATATACCGCTATAGAACGTTTCTACGAGATGTAAAGATCGCACGCGTCTGCTCGCAGCCTCCCTAATCTAACCTTAACATGTAATTCAACTCAAATTACTGGTCCCGGCGACCCCAGATAAGTTATCTGTGTACGTCGCGGGGAGGTCAACGGATCGCTTTTTGTACGCTCGTCGCTCGCGTCAACAAGATTAATTGGTCGCGATATCGCGGCGCGGCACATGTTCGCGCGGCCGACTGTACGGTGTACAGGGTGCGACCATACCCGCCTATACACGTCTCAGCAAATTGTTTGCAAAACTAAGCCAAGGGAAACGCCATGAATATTTGAAGCGGTTCATGAATGTAAATAAAACGATTCGTTTACGTTTTATTTCCGAGTCGTTACTTATAAAAGTGCTGGCCTGATTTCGAAATGAATAACTGAAGGATTAATTAGTGAGTAACGCAAAGCTTTGCTACGCTGCTACGACGTAGTGTGCGTAGCGCTTGTGTCGCTCGTAGCCCGTAACGGCGTAGTAACAAAAGTGCGGTTGTCTACACGCCGCACTCATTCTAATGGGCGTTTTAAATAACCGCACGACAAGTTAATGTTACGTTAATTACCGCATGTTACGTTTTGAGTTCAATCACATGCAGTAATTGACAACATATTGTGTGACAGTTACTGCTTGTTAACTACTTGAGCGCACAACAAACACTATTACCACTTAATATTGTGTTGTTTTTCATAACAAACAATTCGTTTTAGAATTACACAACTAAGGGATGATTTTTCCATCGCCAGATAATTTTTGTTCGAGGAATAAAATTGACGTTTGACAGTTTTTGTATGAAATAACTGTCTAAATTATTCCCTGAATAAAGTTATCAGATGATTGAAAAATCAGCCCTTAGTGGTGTCATTGGACTGAAATAAATAAAACTCATAGCAACAGCGTTACGTCTCAAGCTCCAGATAACTTGGTGAATGTTAACCTTTTTTACTAAACTAGAGCCTTCCTAATCTACTGCCCCCTCCCTCTCCTCTCGCCCTGCTTTTCCCCCCTGGTCCTCACCAAAAGATAGCGTATCTCGGCATCGCGTCGAAAGTTGCGTCTTTTCATCACAGCGAGCGTGTTTACGTTAAATGACAGACTTGGGTTCAAACTTACACAATACTGAGGAACATCGCTCAGTCATGTGTAAATATATGCACTATTATAATAAATAGTCTATAAGGTATTAATAACCATTCAATGTGACGTGTGAATTGTTAACATAGTAGGTATATCATGCAATTTAAATGAGTACTTTATCATTTGTTAAAACCTATGTTACTGTAAACAGAAGTCGATGAACGTTTATATCTATATACATATATCTCTATTATTTGGACTTGTCACTCTTCCAATATGGGAGAATGGCAATGGTGACTTTCCGGCTTAAACCAACAATCACCAAAAAGTGCCATAACGACCATGATTGGGGAACCAAGTCCCAACAATGGACGACACGATGACAACCTCAAAACGTAAAGTCCTGTACTCAAAGGATCCTGACGGTTGTGAACCGATGAGGAAAATTGACGAAATTGTGCGGCGACGCATACCGTGACGTCACTCAACTGGAAAAGTGTTTGTGCGCTCTAGTGTGTTTGTGTTTAGTAATAAATGTGCGTTTTTATTCATAGAAAATATTGTTGTTGTAAGACATGGGTGTGTGTTTTTGTGAAACATATTAATGACAGTGACGACAGCGACAACTATGTCGGGGTCAGCTTCCAGTCTAACCGGAATAATATTCATAGTAATGTGTGGGTACAAATTGAAATATAATTTGGTGTTGAGTTTTCTCTAAATATTAATATTTGAGCTGGCAACATTTCAGCGCTGCACAAAGTAATAGAGTACTTAGTTCTATTTCTTCATTCAAATTAACTTGAAGTTTCGTTTTATTTACATTTCTACTGCGAACTGCCAGAGACGTTTATGAAGTAATATTTCAAGTGAACACTTAAATATTATGAACAGCTCAATACACTCCATCTCGTGAAGTGAAATGTATTACTTAACGTTGAGTCATAACATTTCACTCACGTTTAATAGCTATCATCAATCATATGAATTAAAAGTTACCACTGATGGTCAAGTCATACACTATAAACTATTCACGCAGTTATCACTCCTAATTGAAGCGGTTAGTGTCTATTATCGCGTGACAGGACTTAATCTATCGTATCTGTTTGTGTCTAAGGTAAGCACTGGGAAGGATTATACAATCACTCAATCGAGTTCGCGCGAAGTGCGAGAAGGGACTGTTTTTCCCTGAAAATAGGGTTGAAATTGCATTGTGTTGGTATGGACTGCTAATTATGACTAAAATATGAGTTGATCTGTGTGAGGGCGGCGGTAATGGACCGGGCTGCTGACGGATTAATCACTCAGGTGCGGAGATATTACTCTCGACTTAATTCTGACAAAATGCGCAACTATTACTATTTAGGATAGTCAAAGACGGAAGTAGAGAGAGAGCTCTCTCAATTGCATTGCAGAACTTTGGTATGTGGTTAATGGAAGCCAAAGCATCTTGTTTATGAAGATATTCTATGAATTTATGTTACGTATGGGCTTTTAGCAAACGTAATGTGCTTGCTAACCAAGGTTAATTAAGATCAAATATCTGAATATTTAAGATGTTTTCAATTACTTAGCGTACCTACTTTAAGTGATGATATATTTTGCAGAGTTTCAGTTATACTGTCATCAGGATTGCCATAAGATTCCAATATTGTGTAATATGATAATGGAAGTGACACAATATTAACAAACACTAAGTAATTGAGAACGTCTCCAATATACACATATTTAATCTGAATTAATACACAGAAAAAGAGCAAAGATACCAGCGCGTCAGTAACTGCCAGCGAGGGGCTGTTCCGTCAAATCTCAGCGGCTAACACCCGCATCAAAGTATTTAATCCGCCCTCGACTCGCGGCTGCGTAATGAAAGAGCGACAAAGACCAAGAGGGATGGGCGAGGGATGGGGGATAAGGAAACCGTAACGTCACAGTGAGGGACAGAAGGACTAGGACTATGCTGCTCAATAAAAGCGGCAATAGCTCGATACCTATATATTTATTTATAAATTAACTTTAAGTAGTTCTAATTTTACGAAAATAAGCCTTGTCATAATTGCCAAATAATTTTGCAATTACCCCATATACTTTTTTTTTTCAATCAATTATTCATTAATTTTCCTTTAATTAGCAACACTATCTACTACCTAAATGGTAAAAGTTTATTCCTCCTACTCTGTGTACGATGTTCACGCCTGCAAATGAAACCCAGAATTTTCTTGTAAATGTTTAATCTATAATAATTATGTACATAAGTTGTTGGTGTGCCTTATTTATTATAAGTTTAAATCATTTTTCATGTCTGACGGTGTGACCGCATTGTTCTTCTTAACTATAGGGCATTAATAGTGTAGCTTTTCATGTTTTTTTTTGTGCTATGTATTTTTGTGGTGTACAATAAAGTATATATAAATAAATAATAAATAATATTAAACTTTCACAAAACCTTGCGAAGCAGGAGCGGGTCGCTAGTGAATAAATAAATATACGGTGTTGGTAATAGAAACGAACCCACGCGATGTGCTTGAACCCACCCTGTACACCTGTTGCAGATCATGTACCTAAATTGTAGGGATTCACAGCGATACTTGTGATGTGCCAACTAAGTCAATCAATCAATCATTATATGTTCAATGTATTCTCGGTATCGGCATGAAAAAAGACGTAAATTCAATTAAAATAATTTTTATTTTTCCATGTTATCCGCCATTACCCCTATGCATTTATTACAACCCGAAATTAACTTTTCAATACCCTGTAAAAAAAACTTTTCTCTTTCTCTGAAAAATGCGCATTTATTGCTGCCTTGAGCTCTTCATGGTTGGAGAATCGTATCCCACGAAGGACTTTTTAAAAATTAGGAAACAAATAATAATCACTCGGGGCTAGGTCTGGGCTATAGGGTGGGTGGTTAATTTGTTCGAAACCACTATCTCGCACAGCAGCCTTGGAAACATGCGATGTATGAACCGGGGTGTTGTCATGAAGAAGCAACACACTGGTGGTCAGTTAACCCCATCTTTTTTCTTTAATTGCTTCTCGTTAATTTCGTAAAGTGGATACGCAGGATGCTGCGTTTATGATTTCACCTTTTATTGTGTACTTAATCAGCAAAATTCCCTTTCAGTCCCAAAACACTGCGGCCATGATTTTTCCGGCGGTCGGAACGACTAATTTGAATTACTTAGGGGACGCAGGACCCTTCTTGTGCCACTGCATGGACTCTTGCTTACTTTCAAGGTCATAATTATGAACCCACGTTTCATTTCCAGTAACAATTCGATCGAAAATACTTGATGCAACTTCACCACAGAGCTCAAAAAACTCTACACAGCACTCGATTCGCACTTGCTTTTGAGGCGCCGTGAGCATTCGCGGCACCCATATTGCACTGACTTTTGAAAGGTAAAGAAGGTCATGAAGAATAGTGTGTATGGAACCAACAGAGAGGTGGGTCATCTCTGCTATTATTTTGATCTTCATTCGGGCATTCTCCAGTATAAGCTTCTCAACTTTTTCTTTCGTAGAGGCAGTAACCGGGCCGTCCGAGCGAGTGTCATCTTCAATACTCTCTCTGCTCCTTTTAAATTAACTTGACCACTTTTGAACCATAGATAACGAAGGTGCAGAATATTGGTAAACAGCCACCCTCTCTTCTTGAATAGTTTTTTGACTTTTTCGTTGTTTGGTTAGGAATTTAATAACAGCGCGGTGCTTGATTTTCTTCAACATTTTCACGTTAGCCATTCCACTTGTCGTTGAATAAGGATAACTAGCAAACCTATGATCACAAATACATTAAATTGTACCTTTATACCCTTAAATAATGTCATTAATTAATCAATTTGTATATCACCCAGATACCATGAATACATTGAACACCTCTCGTATGTCTGCAATTGCACAAACCCGGTCGAAGTGGCGGTACTTTGTGGAGGCCTATGTCCAGCAATGGACGTCTTTCGGCTGAAATGATGATGATGATATGACTGCAAAACTCCATTGATGGCCTTATTCTGTAATGTATGATTTTATGCGAAAGATTCACAATGCTGATGAACCTATACTGGTCTACACTAAATAGTACAAAACAAAGTCTCTCCTCGACCGCTTAGGTTCTCTAAACTACACAATGGATTTAAATGCGTTCTTCACCATTGTTTAGAACTTTTGCATAGTTAGGAAGTTTTATGTGTATAATACGTTTATATTGAACTTGTTTGGTCATGTCGCCACTTTAGTATGTGGATTACCCCTGTGTGGCTTTATATAAAACTAACGTCCGACAAATGCTCGGACGCTAGTTTTGGATAAAGAATCAATTCATGACGTAAAGTCAGTTCGGCAAAGTAAGTTGAGCTCCTAAAGTTCTGAGTTAGATTGCTGACAAATGCGTGCACTGACAGGTCCTCAAAAGACCATCTAAGATACTTATCTGCATGGTCGAGTTTGTTTCGGTCTTTCTGCTCAGAGTAGTCGGTTACTCTATTTTTTAAATATAATTTAATTTTGACGTGAAACATTTTTTTAACCAATTTACAGAAATGCATCATCTTCATTTATTATTATCATTTATAAAGGGCAGCTAAACAAAGATTAAACTAATATGTATCTCTATTTGCAAGATCTGATCGAGTCTAATTCAGAGTAGTCTTTCTGTACGACGTTGTGCGCGTGTCCCAAGTTGTTATTTTGACAGCGACAATGAAGCGTCCCGCCTGCTTGTGATGTTGTCGTGGAAAAATAAACTTTTTAACTTGTTTTGTGCGACTGCCCCCAGCCCCCGGCCCAGCTTCCGCTTTGTTTACCACCAACATTAAATAATGCCATTCATTACAATTTACCGTTTTAATTTGTTGTAACGTCCGTGTTGCTTATTGAGTTTTTGTTTACATTTCGAAAAAATAAATTAGTTTTATTTCACAATGACGTGCTCTGTTTCATGTTGTTCGTGGTAATTTCGAAAACTCTGTTTTCCAAAGTACATCTGCATAAAATACTTGAGTACCGAATAATATTTGCAAATGTAGTATTATTTAAAGTAGTTTTTAAAGAAATGTCGCAGCAATTAAGTTACAACATTTGGTAAATTATCATAGAAATGTTAAAACATAAATCCCAGCTGTAACTATGTAAACTCAACACTAACTAAAGCAAGCCGGGCTCTGCGAGCAGCTCCGTATGCTAACTTTCGTAAACATTATTACGTTCTCTCAACAACATTATGAAGGTGTTCGCACCAACTTACTTGCAGTTTTAATATCACCTTGTAGAGCTCGCGGGCTCTGGGAGGAATCGGGAAACGGATTTCTTTCCTTATAACGTCACGGTGAGGGTGTCAGACACGCAATATAAGAGGGAACGGAAGGGGAATGCAGAAGGGCTATTTTTTATTATTACGTTTGAGGAGAGAAGCCACGATAAACAATCGCTACAGTATGGTTAACACGGAACGGATTTAGAGGTTCGTAACGGTTCCAGACATTTTTTTTTTCAATTCATTTATAACACCGCTATTCGCTCTTATTAGATATTTTTGTTTTGTACGTTCATTGGATCTTGCTGCCACGCATCAAAGAAGTTGAACCTTCTGCACCTCTCCTTGCTGTCACCCCAATATTCCCGGGATTAGTGTTGTGACATCAGGGTCCGTGTTCACTCCCGGGCCGGAACCCGGGGCCCAGGGGCCCAGGGTCCGGGGCTCGGCAAGTAAGTCAGAGTGACGTGGTCAGCTTGGTCGAAGCCTGCTTTAATTCGGCCCCGTTTGTGCCGCGCCATGATATGCATATAAATGGCATGATAAAATGCACATAAATATAATTAAATATACATACATAGTATCAACTTTATGATGCGGGGTTTAATTAGTACAGCAATTATAGTGATGATGTTTCTGTTCATTCCGTTTGAGGGTATACTTCAGTCTTCCCAAGCTAAAGTTGTTATTTTAGTTTGTGTACTAAAATATTTGACTCACTATCTACTTTTATTTATTTCATGCAGCAAAGATTATGAGCTTTTAAACTCACTCTTACGTTTTAAATGCTGCGACAAAAACCTTCGGTTCCGAACCGTTGGTTCCCTTAGAAGTAGGTATACCTACTTCACTTGACCACAACAACAGAAGACAAACGATCCCATCTAATGTAGAACGGAAACAGTCGGTCGGTATGTTAACTAGCGGTCAGCCCACAACTCCACAAGCCCGGCGAGCATATTCGAAGTTAATGAAGAATTCCCGCGAAGACGGAGCGCCTACGATTAGCGCGCGCGTTTTTGTGCGCGTGACAAATGGCGGGCGGCGCCGCGTGGCGCGCTTGTTAGTTATCGCTTAATTATAGCCTCGCATGCAGGAAGTATCGCTTTTTGTGGAGCTCTCCATTCTGCGGATGTTCCGCGGTCTGTTCGCGGGGAATCGTAGGCTTTCCTATTTAAAACGGACTGTTAATTGAGTAGGCTTGTGTTGTTCTATGCAGTGTTTTACGCTGTCTAGTTCCAGACATGTAGATAGCCACACCCACAGTGGATGACGTGAGAGTGACTGAGCGATTGAGTGAACATCACCTCACTGCCATGAATATTGTGATTTTTAAAATATTGTAAAGTTTGTTATTATATATTTAAATCTAGATCAGTGTAACATACTACGGCTTGATAAATACATGGTGTTGTCAATTTATAAGAGTTTGTAATAGTTAATAATGACAAAATTAATTCATGAAATAGAAATACCAAATCGATACAAAACAACCGAGACAGAACGTAATTCTCAATGTATATACATGAAGTAACGCACACAAGTTATTTGTGTCAGCTCAGCAGTGAATAGGGCACGGGTTGTGAAATAATAATATATTCAAATAACGAGATGGGCTTCAAGTTGTTTCTCAAAGGAAACCTAATATGAACGCAATTGAAGGGAGGCTTTATTTGGTACTAGTTTTCACCCTCGCTCCACCTGCCAGAAAATTTATACATTTTCGGATCATCTCGGCAAATGGAACCGGCCCTGGAGAGTACGGGTAGAGTGACTAGGGTGTCATTCTTTCAAGAACTAAAGAAGGACATCGTTATGTTCTTGGTCAGTTACTAAACCATTTCTTTATTAAATCGGTTCAGTAGTGTAATTTTGAAAACAAACCAAACAGACTTAACTCTCATTAATGAGGATGGCCACAGTGTCTGTCTGTTTATATCTTCGACATGTACAGGCTGGCAGGGACATCCACGCGCAACATGTTACCATGGATTCAGTACACGATTCTGAAAAATTTCAACGCAGGGGGTGTTGACATTTTTCGTCTATTATAAAAAAAACTAACAGCTCACACGCCCCCAGCCTGTATTATTATAGTCGAGCGTTTACCTGTGATGTCTTGTTGGTAAGAAAAATTCCAGAAAGCCATTATTCACATTTTGGAGGTGGTTCACATATCCATGGGCATTCAAGTAATAATACGAGGAAAATCTATTTAGCGTCACAATCTATTTAGCGTCACAATCTATTTAGCGTCACAATCTATTTAGCGTCACAATCTATTTAGCGTCACAATCTATTTAGCGTCACAATCTATTTAGCGTCACAATCTATTTAGCGTCACAATCTATTTAGCGTCACAATCTATTTAGCGTCACAATCTATTTAGCGTCACAATCCCTGCGTATTTATTTTGAATATAAATTTTCGCTGTATTTATCTCCATGGCTTTATTATTTATGTATGATTTTATGGAAACAAAGGGTGTTTTGTAAAAGGTTTAGTTTACGAAATATCTCAAATTATGAAAATTACCATGACGATCACCATCGAATGAGTTACGGACGATTTAGATGTTTCTGGTTCTAATACACAAGGAGTGCCCGTGAGCGTCGTGGTCGCGGGCGCGGCTGCTGAGCGTGGGCTCCTGGGTTCGATTCCCGATTCGGGAAAAATGTTATTAGGTTTTGCCATTGGTAATTTCTTAGTAACAGTCCGGAGTTTGGAAGTTGGCGGTGTGATACTCCCGAACGTCGGAAAGCAGGTAAAATCATTGGTCTTGTGCCTGATCTCTCTCCGGTCGTGTCGGATTGCCGTCCCATCGGGCTATGCAAGTGAGGGAAGAGCACTCTCACCGGTGTCTGCGCACAAGCTTGTGGCTTTTGTACTATAACATCTCCGGCGCGAAGGCTGGTCTCCGTGCTGGTCTCCGAGCTGGCCTCCGTGCTGGTCTCCGAGATTGGTCGCCATGGCCAAAATTCGGTCTGGAGGACTACAATAAACAAGGTGTAATTAAAATACAGGAAGGATTTTAACAGAACCCAGTCACAAAAAAGTTAATGTCATTCGTGAATTATATGGATGCGTGGAGTGGGCGCCGGGTTCCGCCATAAGCACTTAGTGATTGTCAGCCTATTGTCGCTAGGTAAGAACGAACAGAAGGATCACAAAACCTTTACTAATAAAATCTAGTATAAATTATAATATAGCGTTAGGTCCTAGATTTATTTCTACGACTCCCTGTGTCGGGGGTCCAGTCGACACTTGTATGTAGAGCCAGAAATGCACACTACTTTGGCGATAAAAGTGCCTGTAGTTAGTTGTTACCACTATTTATCAGGTGGAGCGTCAGTCAGTTAGTCAGCATACATAAAAATACGGGTACTAAAAAATTATGGAACTGGAGTACGGTTAGCAGATAACAAAAGAGAACAGCGTACACAAAGAGGTTGTATTAAGCTGTACATGGTGATTACTGTATCGAGTGGATCTTCTTAACTCGTGTGCTGGACTAAGCTCTAGGGCTCCCTTAGCTAACCTTTTGTATAGTCTGGCATTGTTCGCGTAGGCTCGGGTAAGCTCGGTTACACTCGCGTATTCTCGGCTCCCGCAAGGAGATCTTACAGTTTCTAAGACTATTTGTTATAATAACTTGCTCTATTTGTGCGATGGTGTGTCGTGTGGACAGGAAAATACTAGAGTTACAGAAGCCTTTAAGAAAGTTGAGCCAAAAGTAATGTATTTTTGTAGACCGTATTTAAAGCATATGTACAAAAAGGTAACTAAGTAACTAAAGGTAACTAAGGACTGTTACAATCTGTTGATTGTAACAGTCTTAATTTCATCTTAAGAAGTTTGCTGACGGGATCATTAATAAAAATCAAGATAAACAATAAAATATCTGGTCTTATTTCCTGTTGTAACAAAGGGTTTTAATATGGATGGGCACGCCACAATTGCGGCGATAAGTCCCCTCTTTGAGGAGTGGCTAGAGAGGCGCCACGGCGCCCTCACCTTCCGCCTGACGCAGGTCCTCACCGGACACGGTTGTTTCGGGAGGTTCCTGTTCAGGATAAAGCGGGAGGAAACGCCAGGGTGTCACCACTGTGGAGATCGCCCGGAGGACACGGTGGAGCATACAGTGGAGGTCTGCCCGGCTTGGGCGGGGCTCCGCCGTGTCCTCGTGGCGGCGATCGGCGGCGGCGACCTCTAGCGTCCGGCCCTCATACAGGCCATGGTACGGAGCGAGAGTAAATGGGAGGCCGTCACCTCCTTCTGCGAAACAGTAATGCTCGCGAAGGAGGAGGCGGAGCGCGTGAGGGAGAGGCAATCGCTGCACCCTCGCGCGCCTAGCCGCCGCAGGAGACGCCCTGGACGGGAGTCAACAGCCGACTCCCAGCCACCGTAGGCGCGGGCTTGCGGGCGGCGAGCTATGGGCAGCTCGCCGCCCGGTAAGGACCAGGCCCGGGTCGACGGCGCGTTGTGTTCCACGCGCGCCTCAAAGAACTGTCAGCACGAACTGACGGGGTCCGCTAGGGCCGATGCCGCCGGGGCTGCGGGTTGTTCGAAAGAGATACCGTGGCCCCTGGCACAGGCAACTGAAGGAACACGGGTGGGTTTTAGTCAGTAAAAGTCTGACACTCCCTTGTGCTCCGCCCAGAGCGGGAGGAGTCATTTGATGATTTCCCACCCAGCAAAAAAAAAAAAAGGGTTTTAATATGGAAACGTGCATTTCCGTAACATTAAGTAATCTGTGAGGCTATGTCCTAAGTACACACACTCCTAGCTTAGTTTCACCTAGGAAACATACCGACCGCGCACGTGGTGGCCGTGACTGACCGTGACGATGCGACGTCGACTACTATATCATACCGATATCCTGTGTCTGAAACCATTCTACGGACGTGGTTAGTTAGGTAGGCAGTAGTTCATATAATACGGTTATGTGCTTTGTTTATTATAGCAACTATAATTAGATGGGAAGCCCTAGGAGGACATATTGGTGATGTTCTTCAGAGCGGTCACGTGCGGAGTTCTCGCAATCGGCGTGCGTGTATGACCGTAAACCAAGCAAAAGGAGTTTGTAAGAATCATAGCAGGCGGCGCTCTGTAGTCCCTCCCCCACAGGGAGACACTACACTAGGTGGGACTTTATATTATGTGTACCTATAATTAAGAATCATAGCAGGCGGCGCTCTGTAGTCCCTCTCCCACAGGGAGACACTACACTAGGTGGGACTTTATATTATGTGTACCTATAATTAAGAATCATAGCAGGCGGCGCTCTGTAGTCCCTCCCCCACAGGGAGACACTACACTAGGTGGGACTTTATATTATGTGTACCTATAATTAAGAATCATAGCAGGCGGCGCTCTGTAGTCCCTCTCCCACAGGGAGACACTACACTAGGTGGGACTTTATATTATGTGTACCTATAATTAAGAATCATAGCAGGCGGCGCTCTGTAGTCCCTCCCCCACAGGGAGACACTACATTAGGTGGGACTTTATATTATGTGTACCTATAATTAAGAATCATAGCAGGCGGCGCTCTGTAGTCCCTCCCCCACAGGGAGACACTACACTAGGTGGGACTTTATATTATGTGTACCTATAATTAAGAATCATAGCAGGCGGCGCTCTGTAGTCCCTCCCCCACAGGGAGACACTACACTAGGTGGGACTTTATATTATGTGTACCTATAATTAAGTTTGTAAGAATCATAGCAGGCGGCGCTCTGTAGTCCCTCCCCCACAGGGAGACACTACACTAGGTGGGACTTTATATTATGTGTACCTATACTTAAGTTTGTAAGAATCATAGCAGGCGGCGCTCTGTAGTCCCTCCCCCACAGGGAGACACTACACTAGGTGGGACTTTATATTATGTGTACCTATAATTAAGTTTGTAAGAATCATAGCAGGCGGCGCTCTGTAGCCCTCCCCCACAGGGAGACACTACACTAGGTGGGACTTTATATTATGTGTACCTATAATTAAGTTTGTAAGAATCATAGCAGGCGGCGCTCTGTAGTCCCTCCCCCACAGGGAGACACTACACTAGGTGGGACTTTATATTATGTGTACCTATAATTAAGAATCATAGCAGGCGGCGCTCTGTAGTCCCTCCCCCACAGGGAGACACTACACTAGGTGGGACTTTATATTATGTGTACCTATAATTAAGAATCATAGCAGGCGGCGCTCTGTAGTCCCTCTCCCACAGGGAGACACTACACTAGGTGAGACTTTATATTATGTGTACCTATAATTAAGAATCATAGCAGGCGGCGCTCTGTAGTCCCTCCCCCACAGGGAGACACTACACTAGGTGGGACTTTATATTATGTGTACCTATAATTAAGAATCATAGCAGGCGGCGCTCTGTAGTCCCTCTCCCACAGGGAGACACTACACTAGGTGGGACTTTATATTATGTGTACCTATAATTAAGTTTGTAAGAATCATAGCAGGCGGCGCTCTGTAGTCCCTCCCCCACAGGGAGACACTACACTAGGTGGGACTTTATATTATGTGTACCTATAATTAAGAATCATAGCAGGCGGCGCTCTGTAGTCCCTCCCCCACAGGGAGACACTACACTAGGTGGGACTTTATATTATGTGTACCTATAATTAAGAATCATAGCAGGCGGCGCTCTGTAGTCCCTCTCCCACAGGGAGACACTACACTAGGTGGGACTTTATATTATGTGTACCTATAATTAAGAATCATAGCAGGCGGCGCTCTGTAGTCCCTCCCCCACAGGGAGACACTACACTAGGTGGGACTTTATATTATGTGTACCTATAATTAAGAATCATAGCAGGCGGCGCTCTGTAGTCCCTCTCCCACAGGGAGACACTACACTAGGTGGGACTTTATATTATGTGTACCTATAATTAAGAATCATAGCAGGCGGCGCTCTGTAGTCCCTCCCCCACAGGGAGACACTACACTAGGTGGGACTTTATATTATGTGTACCTATAATTAAGCCAATTTTAGGTTTCAGCAAGAAAAAACACAAAAATAAATCAGCCGCTACGGGCCTTAAGGATCTCTAAAACCTTACGTGTACCTGTACATATCCGAAAGATATTCGGCAAATTGTCGTCCTTAGACGATAGCAGGTGGTACTCCCTTAGAATACGAAGCCGAAGTCGAGCGACGTTCCTGCGAGGACGTGACGATGCCGTTACAGCGCGGTATTAGTGTAATATCCTACGACGACGCGGACCAGCCTAGGCACGTGCATACACGTCCTTATGAAGGTTGTGCCATAAATAATGTAACTGAGCTTACTTAGTTCAAGACTTGTGTTTTGTTGACAATGTTCACAAGTCAGTTGTGAATATTATTATCTTAGACTTCGTAAGTTTGTTTATTTGTGCCCATATCGGCGAGACAAGCTTCTAAGTTACGTGACGGTCTACCGAACATACCAACACTAGGACTTAGGTAATGGGTTCGTTTTGCTTTGAAACTACAAAGAAAAGTAACTTAGTTATTTAGTTTTAACGAAATAAGATATAAACAACTAAGTAGCGGTTAAGAATATGTGTCGTAAATTATATTTGGAGTTCGGTTAGGTTCAAGCAAACAAAACGCATGCGCTAATAATTTTGTGTTAGGATTGACTTCGCCACTAAAGTTCCGAAGACTAGAATTCTCTGTTTGTGGTCCTTCGAACTTTAGTCAACTTTATCACTGTTTTCGTTACATGGTTGAACAACTATTTTAGTCGATTGTAATTGTAACGTGCGACCGCGAGCAATAAATAGAAAGTGATTAAGTTAGAACCGTCGCGTAACAAGAGAGCCGAGGTAACTAGGCTAGTATGGAGCTGCGGTGGGAGTGAGTGACAGACACGCGAACTGGTCATATTTATGAGTTCGTGAGCCGGGAGCGACATAACTGTTGCATTTACTCACTTATCTTAATGGTGAGTAATGTCGCACGATTCTATTTCTTAGTTCCTGAATCAGTTAAAAGTGTAATACAATTTCTGGAATCTTGTTTTTTAATATTTATTATTATAGGCATAGCGATAAAGCTATGATATTGCAGGTTTGTTGATTTATTGAGTCTGGGACGATGGCCGACGTTTTGAGATTTAGGCCAGTCATATCTAACACTAAAAATCGCTAAAATCGCAAACTAAGGGCTAGTTCTAATTTTTTTATATGTTGTTAGGATCACTACCAGTAGCGTATATCCAAGTTTGCAGCTGCGAAAGACCTGTGTTAACTATGCAGCACTCAAAAAATTTTCGCACGTTTTTTCGTATTCTCAATATAAGTCTTAAGTATGCGTTTAAAAAAAAACAAAATCTAATACATTTTAAAGTAGACTAAAATTGCTACACTTTAATATCAGAATCAGCTCTGAAGGTTCAATACTTACCGAGATACAGCCCTCTAAAAATTGACAACTATTAATATTGTAAATATTTACATATTAAGCATATTTACAAGGCATTACAAGGACACGAATTTGGTTAGAATTGATCATTTTGAACGCTTCGTGGACGGTTCCTAAAAATTGTCTGATTCTGCCTGAAAAATCGGCACAAGATTCCTGTGAAGAATGTTTATTTCCAGAAAAGTGGCAGAGGTGACTCTGGCCTTCTGACATCACTCAATCGTGGGGATTTGGAAGTCCCCCCAGGATTCGAGTTGTTTCTCCACGCCTTCACTAGGTGCGACACCACCTCTGCCCTTATCTGGCATGGGAAGAACAAACTGTGGAGCGAAATTTAGAAAAATGTTAAACTCATCACCACAGCTGAAGTGTTCCTCCAACCTAATTCAGCCCACCAAGCCACCGCAGATGCCGGAGCGAAGTTCCTAGTAGCTCTGTATGGAAGAGACTACACTGAAGATACCCTCTACAATCTGCGCCACAAAAAAATTTTAAAAACAGCCGCCATTGCTAAATTTGACGTCGCCCGTTTGCCTCCAACGGAAGATGGTGCAACACTGCACGCTTATCGAACTTACCACCAAGTTCAGAAGTGGTTGGGGGTGCAAAATGGTTAAAAAAGTTGATGCCACTCATAAAATTGCCGAAGAAAGAGGAGACGACGTCGACCATCTTGTGCCGAATTTTCAGGCTGAATCAGATATTTTTTATGAACCGTCCACGAAACGTTCAAAATGAACAATTCTAATCAAAAATAATGTCCTTGTAATGCCTTGTAAATATGCTTAATAAATATGTACAATATTAATAGTTGTACATTTTTGGAGTGCTGTATCTCGCTAAGTATTGAACCGACAGAGCTAGTTCTGATCTTAAATTGTATTAATTTTAGTCTACTTTAAAAACGTATAGATTTTGTTATTTACAAAACGCACAGTTTAGGACTCATATTGAGAATAAATTTCGCGGTTTTTCGAGTGTTGCAATGTTAGTACAGGTCTTTCGAAGCTGCAAACTTGGATATACGTTACTGGTAGTGGTCTTAATATAAAAAAATCCGTACTAGCCGTTAGTTTGCGATTTTAATGATAGGCCTAGTGTTTCCCAGAAAATGTTAAAATGATTTGGTTTTTCTGCTAGTAGTTTCCAGTAGCAGCCCTTGGAATATAATAACCCATATAAGTTGAATAGCTATATGGCCTATTTTTTGTAAAAAAATACTACACAATATCTCACGTTTTATCGCTAAAACTATAGCTTCCTTTTGCCAAGCAAACAAAACTAAGTGCTAACAACGTTACATGAATTGAGTCTTTTATTTAACACTGATTCAACTATCTCACCGTAAACCGTAACCTCAATAAGTGAGAACACAGAACTCAGATAAGTACATAAGTTCACAAGTACGCTGTGTACTTATAAGTGAGTAAGTAGTGATGTGTATGACGGCGATGATTGAGACTGTCTGAGATAATGTGCGTGTGTGAGAATTACATCACTAGCCTAAGGTAGGCGAGCAGTAAGTAAATAATGCAACTAACTTCGTGTAGGCGTATAGGATATTAGTGGTAAATGGTAAAAGCCTTTACAAAGGAAACAAGCTTTCAAAACCTTAGGACATGCAAAAGTTAATGAACTTGTAATTATCATTTTTAATTAAAAAGGTAAATGGAAAGGATCTTTTTATTAGCTATCTGCTCCTATGCCACTGGTAACAAAGCTCTTTTGTTAAGCATTTTTCTAATCCTCTTGCAAACGGAAATACTTGCTAGAATTAATTGAAATATAATCCAATTACAGTAAAGTCTTGAAACGAAACCAGTGCAGCAACATGATAAATGACTAAATTCAATTACAAGAACAGCCTATAGCGAAACGTGCCCAAGTCAACAACCCTCACTACTGCGCCCTGTCCCAGCAGGTGCACGCAAAAAGTGAATTAGTCACATGTGACGCGTGCCATCGTGCGCAGCGTGCTCGCAGCGTGTTAGCGGCGTGTTAGTGGCGTGGCGGTCATTTGCGTGAAAGTGTCGGAGTGCCCGCTGACACGTCGCCGCCATTACTCACGTATGTGAGAGGCTGGTGGGTGCGTATCACGTATGTAGGAGGGAGGGCGGATGTCTGGCACTGGGTTGCGGCGGGGTGACCACCAAAAAACTATGAAAAGCGGTTTTGGAACCATTGCTGCATTGCAACGCTATCACAATAATACATAAGTGTGAATAATTTAGTAAAATGGTATTAGAAAACTAGTCGATCAATCATTATATTATTACAGAAAGTTGGGATAAGACACAATCTTATGACAAAGTTTAAAATGAGTGGAAGTTGTTACAGAATATTCAAAAACATGATTTTATTTCTATATTATCTATCTAGTAGGAAAACCCCTTTCTAGTGACATGAAATACTATTGAAAGTTTGTTCTCAGCGATGTTAGTGCCATTCTAACACTTTACGATAATATTTGTCTTTATAGCGTTTGATATAATATGTTTCAGAAGTCAAAGAGAGAGAGAGAGTCAGAGAGATTTACTACATGGCACACGAAGGAAAAGTTGGTAAAACATTTTAGTTTATGAGCTTACGTCGCTATCGCGAACAGTGTCTTAGGTATAATATGTAGTGTCAATGACACTGTACGAATAATACAATTTTCAACTGTGATTTCTCTATAAAAAGTGACATTATTAGGTCTATCATCATCTTCCTGCCCTTATCCCATGTTACTTGGGGTCGGCGCAACACGTTTTCTTCTTCCATTCTCCCCTGTCAACCGTCACGCTATCATTCACTCCTTTCTCTTTCATATCATTCCTCACACAATCCATCCACCTTTTCTTCGGCCTTCCTCTCCCTCTCCATCCATCAACATGTATATTCATCACTCTTTTAGTCACATGCGTTTCGTCCCTTCTCATCACATGCCCATACCAAGCCAAACGATTTCCTTTCAACTTTTCTGTCATTGGCGCCACTTTCAAACTTCCCCTTATATACTCATTTCTTACTTTATCCATTCTCGTCACTCCACACATCCATCTCAACATTCTCATCTCCGCTGCATGCAATCTTTTTTCATCCGTCTTCTTCACAGCCCAGCATTCAGATCCATAAAGTACGACAGGCCTTATCACGGACTTATAAATTTTCCCCTTTAACTTGAGGGGCATCCGTGGGTCGCAAGTTGTTCCTGTGACCTGTCGCCATTTCATCCATCCTGAGTTGATCCGGTGCGTTACGTCTCGGTCTACTTCGCCATCTCCTTGGACAAGTGACCCGAGGTACCGAAAGTCGGAGCAGATCGATAAGGGCGTTCCGGCGAGAGACATGGGCCTAGGACTGGAGAGACCGCCAAAATCACAAAACAGATACTCAGTTTTATTATTAGGTCTATAAAGATGTTAAATAAACACAAACGGAATGAACTGACAATCTACAAAAGGTCGCGCAGAGCAGTTATCACGCACTAAATTGGAGATCTAAAGGGAAGTCTGAAGTCCAGCAGAGAAAATAGCTGCAATTAACGTACTGTATGTAGACTGTGTGTTCAAAAAGCGAGATCAAAATTAGATATAAAACATTTTATTCGGTCAGTCAGGCAATCAATCAATCAACTCAGCCTATCGCAGTCCACTGCTGCACATAGGCCTCTCCCAGGCTGCGCCACCACACCCTGCCCTCCACCTTCCGCATCCAGTCCGTCCCAGCAACCTTCTTTAGGTCGTCCGTCCATCTAGCTGGGGGGCGTCCCACACTACGCTTGCCGATACGCGGTCTCCACTCCAGCTGCTCCACCGGCCATCGGTCCTTCGACAAACATGGCCATGGTAACTCCGGTTCTTTTGATGAAATAAACAACATGTTCACATGACTAATAATGATGTTTGTTTTCGTGAATGTCTGACACAACATTCATTCTACTGCAAAACATATCACAAGCATGTAGCTCTCGTATGGTTGAATAGAGAATCGATCATGTAGCGAGACGTTTACTTAACTTGGGGTCGTCAGTAAGCAGTAAATAACAAGTCAAGGTTAAGGGCTGGCACACAACGTCGCCACTCGGCCCTTCACAGGGATGCCTCAGAAAACGACATTTGTTTTGTCCTTCTAGGGGTCATGTTTAGGGGTGTACAGATCTTATATGTAGAACATATCTAATGTGATATATACGTACCATGGAACAGGTTTTGTATAAATTGAAAACCTGAACTTATCTGGAGGTGCTAAAATAGGCTAAGTCATGTTTTAGAGTGAGGGTTCCGAAACCTGTAATTGCTAAGTAGTTACTTATTCATCTTTATTTGGGATTCATAATGTTTAACAATATTTTACAATGCTAGACTAATAAAATTCAAAAAGTAACAATACAGTAGCCACGAGGTAAGCGCCACAGGCATAGGAAATATCTAATAAATATGTATGTAAGTAGATGTGCTTAAAGGTCATAATTATAACTTTGTGTTTCAATTATGGTTCAACGTAAAAATAATGGGGAACTTAAAATAAAGTACCTATTCAGATAGTGTTACATGTATTGGTTGAATATTTTAGACATGATCTTATTATTCCAATTAAATAGAGTAATTACAATCGATGGTTTCTCATGTTACATTATTCGGTCTTATATTCTATTTAGCCTGTGGTATGGCACGTGATGCATTACGACGAGAGCTGATGAGACAGCTGTTGAGCTCGAGCTCACACCTGTATTTGATTCCATACACTTCGTGGAATAAGAAACTAATTCAATTTGTTCATAACTAAGTAATTATGTTTCTGCTGAGGATTTCTCGCAACCATTACTTCCCAGAATGGTGTCCCTGAGGTTTCTGAAGTCTATATCACTTTGCGACTTGAACAATTACAACTTTGTGATTGTTTTTTGGCATATTTTCTATTATTGATTACCGTTAGGTTATTTGTCAGATAGTGCTATCGAAATACTTACATTCAGACCCTTAATATAACAAAGCTTCGATGAGTTACATGGAAAATTACCTTCTTACCTTATTTACCTTCCCGATCCAGTTTACCTATCCATAAGTAATATGACCATTACCTTTGCTTTATGCTCGTGTTTGTCACCCCACCCCCTATAACTGTGACGTCACAAGCTTTACCTATGTTATCATTGGATTAGATCAGGACGTAAACCGTTTTAACTGAACTTTATTAGTTATTTTCTACGAGGAGGTCAGAGCGGTGAAGGTGAACAGGATCCTGGTCGTCTGCGTCTGTTGTTCCTACAACAGACGCAGACGACCATACCGTAACCAGCTCCTGCTGGTTACGGTATTGTTCTAGATTGGCGGAAGTTTTAGTTAGGTAATAGTCGATATTGACTAAAACCAAATAACTTTTTAAGATATTTGTGGTATCAATCAAGCAATGTAGAAAAAGAACAAAATTATATTTAAAAAAAATACTATGTAATCCTAGGATAGAATTACTAAATGGCAATGGAAAATAAGTGGCAGGCTACAACTACATTTAGCGGTTCTTTTTCATTTTATGATGATTCTATGTATGTGTATGTTTGTAATGAAAGTCCTTGTAAAACAAATTATTATTACAAATTATTATTACTACATGGAAATATCAACAATTATAAAAATACCCTACTTATGCATTACTTGAAAACTTTCAGTTTAAATATAGCACACTTTATGCAAATGCAGTTTATAATGGTAAAGTGAAAAATTAAAAATAACATTAAAACTTAAGCCAAGTGTAAAGTAAACACGAACTACTGCAATAAATACTGAAGCAAAAACAAGGAATAGCTTTACATAAAGACGCGGAAGTGAGTCGTCGAACTAAACTTCGCCGTACACTGCGGGGTGTATTCGGGGCTATTGAACGTGGTTGTTGAGCGAGCACGCGGTGTAACCACAGCGAGGGAGTGCGGTCGCTCACGCGCGGCGCTTCCGACTCAGATTACCGGGGCGGCACGCGACCATCGTTGTAGGGGTGGCATTTCTAGCTTTGTTAGTATTTTCTAGACCACAACTATTATCTACGTCATCTACGTGTGTACTTTAAAATGTTTCGACACTGCTAGACAGGTTTCAAATAGTATCTAAATATCATGCAAATGTAACAAATATTTTTGTAAATATGTTTTGATGCAATGGTATGAAAATGTTTAATATCAGGGTCTTACCTAGTTATGCTAATCGTAATTATTAGTAATTTCACGTGACACCTATCTATATACAAAATAGTGCAGTATTTTCTAAAGCCGCGTCACTCAAGGAAGCTCGCTCAGTGCGTGCGCCTGCGCGTGGCAGCCCTGAGTGGCGGCTGCGCCCGACGCCGACTATTTATAACTGCGCTTTGTTTCTCTTTACCAACGGGAAACTGTTCGCTATCATATTTACACTTTATCTTGCGCTGTCTTTGGGCCTACTGTGCGAATAGATTTGTGACTACGATAAACAAACATCACAGTAGGTACCTAGTACGTACGGTTAGTTTTTATTGAGTAAAACTACTCTTTAAAACATGAAAGTAATCATCAAGACTTATCTACCGATAAAACTCACTCCGATGTGTTCAAGACGCATCAAGCGTAGCAGTTGGTGGCTACGAGCTACGAACGTGAGGCTGACGTAGCCATCAGCTACGTCGTAGCAAATATACAATACATGTTTAAAATGAACGTGGAATTTGACTATGCATCGTGTAAACGTAAAGTGTTAAAAAAATGTGATATCATTTCCGATCGTAGATAAAACGCGAACTGTAATAATTCACCAGCCACAGATTACATTCACACCGTACTGTCTATCGCAGCACACAAAACAACAATTTGAACCTACGTAATATAAAATAGTGCAATTTTTCAGTCGCCACGCCTGACCGCTCGATTTAAACTAGAAACACACGGCGATGCGACACGCGCGGCCGCGCCAGCGACACGTAGTTACACTTGCACTAAACACCAAATAAAATAAATCAACAGCGGACACCACGCTAAACTATCTGTCACAGAAGTAATGTATTGCCGCGAAACTATCGCTTGCGAACGCTCCGGCGAGGTAACACTTTGAATGTATGTAGTTTAAACTGACGCTATTCTTCACAAGGTGGAAACATACGAGCGTGCGGTTGACGCTGATGCGGTGTGTATGTTCGCTTAAGATATAAAGTGAATGAATCAGGCGGTAGTGGATGGAATTCATAAATAAAGCGTATGTGCAAATATGCGTGTAGTGTTAAACTATGTGTCATCGCGCCGTTATGTGTAACACACGCGACGAAAACAACGTAACTCCGAGGTAACAATTTTCAATTTATATGCGGCTGGAAACGGTGGGATTTCTCACGTGTGTTTTGTTGAGTTAAGAAATGCAATTTCAACAGGAATGTCTGGAACGTCGTGTTTATAAGAGATGTTTCTTCTACTGCAGGTGAGTACACCTCACATACAAACATTAATTGAAATAACACTGCGATGTAACTACTTACAGATGAAATAGAATAGCATAAAATGTTTCGTAAATCGCTTCCTGAGAGTAATGTCTGTCTTCCTCCATCCAAATAAACTAAAAGGTAATTCTTCGTTTGTAAACGTATTCTTTGACATTGGGATCTCTTTTAGAGTAAGATTGCGCCTTTTTGCTCCTAACACTTAGCTTACTACAACTACGGTATTTTTATCTCACGTAACGACTTGCGCTTTACTTGTGGTAACCACTTGCACACCACACTTCCGACTTCGCCATTGTCGTGGACAGTACCGAGAACTCCTGCGCTTACATACACATTCACAGCATGATTGTACACTTGGTAATCACAAATAAAGCGCGCGTCACTCCGTGAGATAAAAATACTGTATAATACATTACTCGGTGTCGGAATATAAAATAGGGCAAATCAAGCGCCAAACCGTCAAATAATAAACGAGGTATGAAAATCCTCATGTACCCAATTTGATCAAAATAACATGGTATCATCATAATGATTTAAAAATGTCGTCATGGCGCAGTGGTTAAGGCCGGGCAAGTACCAAGGGCATTAATTTTTTTTATATGATCTTTCTGAGTTTATCTTGGATGTTACTGACATCGGTTAAGGAAAAACATCGTGAGGAAACCTGCCAGCATATTAATCGATCGGCAGGACTTACAGTTAAGTAATATAAGTCTGAAATCGTCAACCCGTCTTGACCAATCGTGGTGATTAGTGTTCGTGCCTTCTCTTTATAAAAAGAGGCCGTTTCCCTGCAGTGGGACAGTATTAGGCTGGTATTCTTTGTTATAATGACATGCCATGAATTGTCGCGAAATTAAGTACCAATTCCAGCACAAGAACCGTATATGGAGCCAGCCATCCTCCGTGACTCTCACGGCACACTGCCTCGCGTCAGCGGCGCACAGTCAGGCGGCCGCGCGGTTGTCTTGTCTCGGAGAGCGGTGACGTCTGCTGCCCCGCCCCCTGCGGCACAGGTCCCCGTGATAGCTGGCATCTTATCTCACTACTGATACTCGTATCTTGTGTGAGTCGAGTGGCAGATTTGTAAAAACATCTTATGTGATTGTTTGATTCATACAAAGTGATTCGCGAAGGACGAATGAAGACGTTTCTTCAATTAAACGTTCTATAGCTATATTGATTATGTTAGAAAGCTGCATCTACTAAAGAAACTTGAAGTTGTAGAGGGCTACCGTTAGTCACAAGCGCAACAATAGTAGACGAGACGGAACAAACTATCATGGCACCATACTAACATCGTGGAACTTTTATAAATTTCAACATGAGTATCACCCATAAATACCTTCTGCGTGAAACATTACATCTCAATACTTCATCCAAGTGTACTTAGTTCTGTTGTCGATACTCAGTGTTTTGTTTCCGCTGGGTATCAAAAACGTGGCGAGTATTTGCGTAACGTTTGCCGCTGCACAAATACAGGCTACCCGCATGACTGGTTAGCAGGTAGTCTGTGAGCAAACAGCTGAGCGGCAAGTCGTGCCGTGTGCCGTGTGCCATGTGCTACGACCAAATGCGAGCAAGAATTCCATTTGTTTGTGAATAGGGATGTGGTGATGTCGATATTTTTCTTAGTTTTCATTTTCCATACCAACTTTGAATTGTTGTAAAAATTAATAACATTATTGCAATGGTGTGATTGAAAAGCTTGACAACAAATATTATTTTAAATAATATAAATCAAAATACTTTGTACATGGAGCTAGCCGGTAGTAAATTGCATTCAAACAAACAAATACCTACTCGTAGGCATGAATATTGTATTACATTTGGGAATTAAACAAATTCCTGTTGCGCGCAAATTCATCATCTGCCTAGCCTTTTCCCAACTATGTTGGGGTCGGCTTCTAGTCTAACCGGATGCAGCTGAATACCAGTATTTTACATGGAGCGACTGCCTATCTGACCTCCACAACCCAGTGACTGGGTAATACGATACCCCTTGGTAAGACCAAGTGGACCAAGTGGTTGTCAGACTATCGGGCTACTGACGACCATGACTGTCAAAGATCCACGAATGACAGCCGAGACCAACGGCTTAACGTGCTTTCCGAGCCACGGAGGGGTCTTGGTTTATGAAAATGGTAACCCATCCACGGACCAACCGCGGCAAGCGTAGCTTAACCTGATCGATCGACCCGTGCGGCTGTTATTAAGCCACAGGCCCCTCTAATGTTGCGCGCAAATTATTCTACTAAAATGCACAATTTATACAAATCAGAACATGAAATAGAAACTTATTCTACATTGCTAATAATTATCAATGAACAGAATATAATAGAATTCTGTTTAATAAGTGCAGCATATAAATTACAGATAAACATAAATGTAGAATTTTTACAAAGGGTGACGTGACTCAATGGGTGGTCTTATCGCTAAAAGCGATGTTTTAAAGACAACCTTAGATGGATTCAAAAGGGGAAGAAGAGACAATACTGTAGGTAGTCTGTGGTGTACCATTTGAATATACGAGTACAATAAATCATATTACATTAATCTATATAAATATCAATAATCAACAAATATGAATCTATGTAATCATGAAACAGGAGCAAAACAATGTAATGAGGAGGTTTAAGGAGAGAGAAGCGTTTTTGTCTTAATGTTAAAAGTAGACAAAGTTTGAGCACGCCTTACCGACACGGGCAAGTCAGTCCATAACCGTACTGCTTGAATCTGAACAGTCAAAGATTTATCATAGAAGCTGGTAAAATGCATAGACATCTCTAGTTTCAGGTTTTCCGGTGACCTCAGATATCTATTGTGTGTGTGTGTGTGAGAGAGTATTCGATAACTAATCGTTAACCGAATATCGGAAGGTTTAATGTCATTTGATGTGCTTGGTAGTTCCTATTAACAATCACTGCACATCATTGGCCATCGTTAATGAAATTATTACAATACGCGATCAGCCAGCGATATGTACTGACTATGATTGCGATGACAATGCAGGATGCGTGGAGGATGTACCATTCAACAAATGGATACATAACCTATTGTACTCCTGACAACTAGCAACCGTGTATATCAATGACCTATTAAACATAGACTAACTTGAACCAGATCACTGTATTTACTGCTGAGTTTTGGTCTTTGAAAATGGATATTATTTCGAAAACTAACTTCATTAAACTGAAGCTAATACGTTCGTACTCGCGTACGATCTAAATATACAATCACTTTATGAAAGTTATACACTTGTACAACTATACTCTAACTATAACTTGTATGTATGGGCGCGTTCACTGCGGCTTCGAGCCGCACACTACCTGAACGCGCCCCAAAAGGTGGTAGCCATAAGGCTTATCCGGGGATACCGCACGATCTCGGGCGAGGCAGCAAGCCTCCTTGCCGGACTGCCACCATGGGATCTGGAGGCGATAGTCCTCGCGCGCCTGTATGACTGGCGCGCGGAGGCACTACGTCGGGGGGAAACTCTGCACCCGCGGCAAATCGCTGCGGAGCGGACGGACCTCCGGCGCGGTCTCATGGTGGAATGGAAGGCGCGACTATCGCAACCCAGCGCAGGGCACGCCACGATAGCGGCGGTAAGACCCCTCTTTGAGGAGTGGCTAGAGAGGCGTCACGGCGCTCTCACCTACCGCCTGACGCAGGTCCTCTCCGGACACGGATGTTTCGGGAGGTTCCTGCACATAATCAGGCGGGAGGAGACGCCCGGGTGTCATCACTGCGAGGATCGCCCAGAGGACACGGTGGAGCACACGGTGGAGGTCTGCCCCGCTTGGGCAGAGCACCGCCGTGTCCTCGTAGAGGCGATCGGCAGCGGCGGCGACCTCTCGCGCCCGGCCCTGGTGCAAGCCATGGTCCGGGGCGAGAGGGAGTGGGAGGCGGTCACCTCCTTCTGCGAAGCAGTCATGCTAGCGAAGGAGGTGGCGGGATGGGCGAGGGAGAGATCCTCACGCCTCAGCCGCCGAGGGAGACGCTCCGGGCGTCGGGAGCCGCGTGACGACTCCCGGCCACCGTAGGCGCGGGCCTGCGGGCGGAGAGCAATGGGTAGCTCTCTGTCCGATCAGGACCAGGCCCGTGCCGGACGGCGCGTAAGTGTTCCACGTGCGCCTCAAAGAGATGTCAGCATAGATGACGGGGCCCGACAGGGCCGAAGCCTGCCGGGGTAGCGGGATCGTCCGAAAGGGTTACCGCTGCCCTGGTACATAAAGGGCTAAGGAAGGAACACGGGTGGGTTTTAGTCAGTAAGAGTCTGACACTCCCTTCTGCTCCACCCAGAGCGGGAGGAGTCATTTGATGATTTCCCATCCTGAAAAAAAAAAAAAAAAAAAAACTATAACTTGTATAACTGTAGACGTATATAAAACGTAGATGTTACCATACTATATACGTCTACAATAATTGGACAAGTTTATCGTCTTTATCTTTATCATACAAAAAAAATCAAACTTGTTTCTATACAATATAACTGTAGTTAATAAAATGTCTTCTTCGTGACACAGTTCGCTGCTTCTTACGATATAACTACAGCTTGTTCAACTGTCGATGTCGACGTAGGAGCCGCACCGCACGGAGCAGCCCTACCGACGACTCTGCGACGCGGCGACGTTTGTGCGAACAAGTATGCAGGCAATGCGACTCAGATTCCCGCACCCATTACCGTGAATACAATTGGGCAACAATAGCGTTGAGTGTCTTGACGTGCAATGCGCGCTATCTTCCCCTCCGCTCGCGCCGCCCGCATCCACCCGGGAATGGAAAGCGAAGTGTTTTGTTATGCTAATAGTTCGTTAGTCCGGTTGTACGCGTCACTCGGAGCTTATCCGGTGCAGATCGCTGATGTGATACGTCTTGCAGATACGTGTGCAGAGCAAATAGAAGATGATGAATATATACTGGTAATTCCAATATGAAGTGTTTGCTGCAACACAAACTTCATGGTATTGTTACCAAATAATCACAAATTAAGTTTAATTTAGTTAAATACTAAAAACGAAGACAAGGTCCCACGGTTACAATGTGTGAAATGTTATTAATATTATTATAATAACCTAGTCGCCTCACTGTATACATACTCAATGTCTTTGTTGTTCCGTTTTGTTAGGAAGCCAAACTAGACCAGACTTTATACTTACTGTGAATTGAGACCTAAAGGCCAATTCTCGTAATTAAAAACCTTCAAAATCTAAGTAATCTCATCTCAGCGACAATAAATGTCAAAAATGTAGGGAAATCAGAGGTATTTTTGACAGATTGAGACGGAGATCAGACTGTGAATGTTCTTAAAATTACGAGAATTGCCCCTCTGATTCAGAGCATATAAGTAGGTAATATTCTGTTTGTGTGCAAATGCAAAACTGCACCAGAATTTGCTTTTTCAGAGATTAAAAATGATGAGCGCCATGCAATGTCAGCTCATGAACGAAATATAAAACGAAACCTCAAAAGTAGTAGTAAGATGAAAAAAGTCCATGACCCAAAAACACGATGTAGAATGTAAGGAGCGACCCTGCAGCTGCTCATTAGATGTAGAATGTAAGGAGCGACGCTGCAGCTGCTCATTAGATGTAGAATGTAAGGAGCGACGCTGCAGCTGCTCATTAGATGTAGAATGTAAGGAGCGACCCTGCAGCTGCTCATTAGATGTAGAATGTAAGGAGCGACGCTGCAGCTGCTCATTAGATGTAGAATGTAAGGAGCGACGCTGCAGCTGCTCATTAGATGTAGAATGTAAGGAGCGACCCTGCAGCTGCTCATTAGATGTAGAATGTAAGGAGCGACCCTGCAGCTGCTCATTAGATGTAGAATGTAAGGAGCGACGCTGCAGCTGCTCATTAGATGTAGAATGTAAGGAGCGACGCTGCAGCTGCTCATTAGATGTAGAATGTAAGGAGCGACCCTGCAGCTGCTCATTAGATGTAGAATGTAAGGAGCGACGTTGCAGCTGCTCATTAGATGTAGAATGTAAGGAGCGACGCTGCAGCTGCTCATTAGATGTAGAATGTAAGGAGCGACCCTGCAGCTGCTCATTAGATGTAGAATGTAAGGAGCGACGCTGCAGCTGCTCATTAGATGTAGAATGTAAGGAGCGACCCTGCAGCTGCTCATTAGATGTAGAATGTAAGGAGCGACCCTGCAGCTGCTCATTAGATGTAGAATGTAAGGAGCGACCCTGCAGCTGCTCATTAGATGTAGAATGTAAGGAGCGACCCTGCAGCTGCTCATTAGATGTAGAATGTAAGGAGCGACCCTGCAGCTGCTCATTAGATGTAGAATGTAAGGAGCGACCCTGCAGCTGCTCATTAGATGTAGAATGTAAGGAGCGACCCTGCAGCTGCTCATTAGATGTAGAATGTAAGGAGCGACCCTGCAGCTGCTCATTAGATGTAGAATGTAAGGAGCGACCCTGCAGCTGCTCATTAATAAATAAATAATAAATTTAATAGCTGAAAATCATAAATCTAAGGACTTTGTAAATTTTTGGAAAAACTCGAATAAACTGAATCCTAGGTCGAGCCTCCCCGTAAGTGTTGGTGGTAAACATGATCCCACACAAATTGCTAATATGTTTGTAGACCAATTTAAAGTGAAGCCCTTGGCAAGTTCCTCTGCTGGTTATGTGACGCAGGAGGTGACTGGCGCTGATGTGAGCATGGCGCGGGGATTGAATTTATCTACTAAAGATGTCAAGAAAGTGATAAAAAATATGGTTAGAGGCAAGTCCCCGGGACATGATCACCTTAGTGTCGAGCACCTTACGTATGCAGGTGTACACTTGCCAAGAGTATTGTCGATGTTTTTTAGACTGTGTGTGAGTCATTCTTATCTGCCCAGTGCACTTATGCGAACTATAGTTGTACCTGTCATAAAAAATAAAACCGGTGATGCTGCTGATCCCAGTAATTACAGACCAATCTCCCTGGCAACGGTCATAGCAAAGGTGCTGGATAGTTTGCTGGATACATACATGGCCCCCAGGATTGACTTGCATGATGCACAGTTTGGCTTCAGGTCTGGGCTGTCGACTGAAAGTGCCATTATGTGTTTAAAGCGGACTGTCCGGTATTATACGGATAGGAATACACCTGTTAACGCGTGCTTCTTAGATCTGTCCAAGGCGTTCGACCTTGTGCCTTATGACCAGCTGTGGGATAAGCTAGGTAATGAGAAAAAAGTAGATTTTGAGGTCACGTCATTGTTAAGATTCTGGTATGAGAACCAAATTAACAATGTTAGGTGGGCAGGGACTATGTCTGAGGAATATAAATTGAAATGTGGGGTGAGGCAGGGGGGAATCACCTCCCCTCGCCTTTTCAATTTATATATAAACCAACTGATTGTTGAGCTCAGCAATACTGGTGTCGGCTGTCATATTGACGGAGTTACTATGAACAACATCAGCTATGCGGACGATATGGTCTTGCTGAGCCCATCAATCAGTGCGTTAAGACGTTTGCTGAAGGTCTGTGAGAACTATGCGGTGACTCAGGGGCTTAGGTATAATGTCACTAAGAGTGAGTTACTTGTTTTCAATGGTGGTGCCAAAAGATACTTAAATGTTCCATGCATCTCATTAGCAGGTACACCCTTGAAGCAAGTCTCAAAATTTAAATATCTTGGCCACTGGGTCACTGAGGACCTGTGCGATGATTTAGATATTGAGAGAGAGCGTAGGGCACTGTCTGTTCGAAGTAATATGCTGGCCCGTAGGTTTGCACGGTGTTCTTACGACGTTAAAATGACGCTTTTTCGAGCCTACTGTCAGACTTTTTACACCTGCAGCCTTTGGGTCAAGTATACGCAGAAGGCATACAGCGCCCTGCGTGTACAGTATAACAATGCTTTCAGGATGCTTGTGGGGCTGCCGCGGTATTGTAGCGCTTCGGGTATGTTTGCCGATGCGAGAGTGGATGATTTATATGCCATTATTCGAAAACGATGCGCTTCTCTCCGGCACAAAACAGATATCAGCACCCACGGCATGTTGAGAGCATTGAGTGACCGGTGGGACTGCCCGATGCTTGGTCGATGGGTGAAACTGCACACACAGATCGGCTCTAGATAGCTATATGTACATTTTATTTTATTCCTATTATGTTATTATTATTATTATTATGCCTAATTGTGATTTTTATGTGTGTGTATTCTGTTATTTTTATGTTATTTGTGATTCGTTTCTATTATGACATTATTATGTAATTTGTGATGTATTTCGATTATGTTATTTTTGTTATGATGCTTATTTTTAATTTGTGAATATGTTTTGATGTCAATTTTTTTTTCTTATCTAATTCTATGGACTTCAACGTCTGCAAATAAATAAATTATTATTATTATTATTATTATTAGATGTAGAATGTAAGGAGCGACCCTGCAGCTGCTCATTAGATGTAGAATGTAAGGAGCGACCCTGCAGCTGCTCATTAGATGTAGAATGTAAGGAGCGACGCTGCAGCTGCTCATTAGATGTAGAATGTAAGGAGCGACACTGCAGCTGCTCATTAGATGTAGAATGTAAGGAGCGACCCTGCAGCTGCTCATTAGATGTAGAATGTAAGGAGCGACGCTGCAGCTGCTCATTAGATGTAGAATGTAAGGAGCGACCCTGCAGCTGCTCATTAGATGTAGAATGTAAGGAGCGACCCTGCAGCTGCTCATTAGATGTAGAATGTAAGGAGCGACGCTGCAGCTGCTCATTAGATGTAGAATGTAAGGAGCGACACTGCAGCTGCTCATTAGATGTAGAATGTAAGGAGCGACCCTGCAGCTGCTCATTAGATGTAGAATGTAAGGAGCGACGCTGCAGCTGCTCATTAGATGTAGAATGTAAGGAGCGACCCTGCAGCTGCTCATTAGATGTAGAATGTAAGGAGCGACCCTGCAGCTGCTCATTAGATGTAGAATGTAAGGAGCGACGCTGCAGGTGCTCATTAGATGTAGAATGTAAGGAGCGACACTGCAGCTGCTCATTAGATGTAGAATGTAAGGAGCGACACTGCAGCTGCTCATTAGATGTAGAATGTAAGGAGCGACGCTGCAGCTGCTCATTAGATGTAGAATGTAAGGAGCGACACTGCAGCTGCTCATTAGATGTAGAATGTAAGGAGCGACGCTGCAGCTGCTCATTAGATGTAGAATGTAAGGAGCGACACTGCAGCTGCTCATTAGATGTAGAATGTAAGGAGCGACACTGCAGCTGCTCATTAGATGTAGAATGTAAGGAGCGACACTGCAGCTGCTCATTAGATGTAGAATGTAAGGAGCGACGCTGCAGCTGCTCATTAGATGTAGAATGTAAGGAGTGACACTGCAGCTGCTCATTAGATGTAGAATGTAAGGAACGACGCTGCAGCTGCTCATTAGATGTAGAATGTAAGGAGCGACACTGCAGCTGCTCATTAGATGTAGAATGTAAGGAGCGACACTGCAGCTGCTCATTAGATGTAGAATGTAAGGAGCGACGCTGCAGCTGCTCATTAGATGTAGAATGTAAGGAGCGACACTGCAGCTGCTCATTAGATGTAGAATGTAAGGAGCGACGCTGCAGCTGCTCATTAGATGTAGAATGTAAGGAGCGACACTGCAGCTGCTCATTAGATGTAGAATGTAAGGAGCGACACTGCAGCTGCTCATTAGATGTAGAATGTAAGGAGCGACACTGCAGCTGCTCATTAGATGTAGAATGTAAGGAGCGACACTGCAGCTGCTCATTAGATGTAGAATGTAAGGAGCGACACTGCAGCTGCTCATTAGATGTAGAATGTAAGGAGCGACATTGCAGCTGCTCATTAGATGTAGAATGTAAGGAGCGACACTGCAGCTGCTCATTAGATGTAGAATGTAAGGAGCGACACTGCAGCTGCTCATTAGATGTAGAATGTAAGGAGCGACACTGCAGCTGCTCATTAGATGTAGAATGTAAGGAGCGACACTGCAGCTGCTCATTAGATGTAGAATGTAAGGAGCGACACTGCAGCTGCTCATTAGATGTAGAATGTAAGGAGCGACACTGCAGCTGCTCATTAGATGTAGAATGTAAGGAGCGACACTGCAGCTGCTCATTAGATGTAGAATGTAAGGAGCGACACTGCAGCTGCTCATTAGATGTAGAATGTAAGGAGCGACACTGCAGCTGCTCATTAGATGTAGAATGTAAGGAGCGACACTGCAGCTGCTCATTAGATGTAGAATGTAAGGAGCGACACTGCAGCTGCTCATTAGATGTAGAATGTAAGGAGCGACACTGCAGCTGCTCATTAGATGTAGAATGTAAGGAGCGACACTGCAGCTGCTCATTAGATGTAGAATGTAAGGAGCGACACTGCAGCTGCTCATTAGATGTAGAATGTAAGGAGCGACACTGCAGCTGCTCATTAGATGTAGACTGTAAGGAGCGACACTGCAGCTGCTCATTAGATGTAGAATGTAAGGAGCGACACTGCAGCTGCTCATTAGATGTAGAATGTAAGGAGCGACCCTGCAGCTGCTCATTAGGGATTTCAGTCGTTGCTCAATGGAAAGCCGACTCGACTCGCTTCCCGCTGTATTTTCGAACTTATCCCAGAAATGCCCAATTTTCTTTCAGAGGTTTCGGAGCATCATGTGTTTCGACCTCACCGGAAGATAGTTGGATTGTGTTGCTTTGTTCGTGTCCGGTCGGTCTAAGGTCAGGTTCGTTAATATCTAATTAGTGCTCCGTCCCGTAAGCGCGCCGGATGCGCTGCCCACTAACCGCCCTGCGCTCATCGTTCTCAAAGATCTATGTTTCTCTGACTCTGACCCTTATCTCTCATATTGGTTACTTATCTCTCATATTGGTTACCAGCAAAAAAACCACATACAAAGCGGTCACAATGGAGCAATCATTTCTTTCTCACAAAGTGGTCATCGGAGCACATTTCTTTGATTTGTGCCGTATATCTGCGGAGATATGTTCCGTCATATTGGGAGTGGTATATTGTGCGAAGATTCGTCCCGGGGGAGTCGCTTGTGCGTGTATCAGACGTAATGTTGTTTATAGGAGCGCGTTTTTGTGCACGTCGTGACGTATGAAATACTTTAACTGAGACACGCGCGATGGCATTGGTCCCGGCGGCGCCCCACGAGTCAAACGTGACGCTCATGCAATTAAAATTAAAATTCATTTATTTCAGGTACCACATAACCCATATTAGAAAACATCTTTAGATTCTTTAAATTAAAATTTTCAAAATGATTACATATTAATAAATACAAAATATCACACATCAATAAATACAAACGAATACGTACAATATAAATACAACATCAACACATAAATTAGATAAAACAAATTAAAAATGCTATTCAATCATTATTAATTATACATTACCTACATTAGTCTCTTACGAGCGACACTATATGTAACTTGTCTGTCACAGCAGTGTCGCACATAGGGACAGTCCAACCTACTTGCTATCATACTCAGAACGATATTGGAGCTGGCCCGCACTCTGCGCACAAGAGACGCGCAGCGTTTCCGCATGGTCGCATGGAAACAGTCCACATGGAAACATACCTGAAGCGCTGCAGTAGCGAGGCAGACCCAAAATCTCTTCTGAAAGCGTTGTTAAACTGAATGCGGAGGGTGCTGTAGTTTTTCTGCGTGTAATTAGCCCACAGGCTGCAGAAGTACATGGATGTGCAATATTCTCGGAAAAGAGTTATTTTCACGCCATCCGAGCAACGTGCGAACCTGCGGACCAGCATATTAGCTCTTTTAGATAAAGCCCTCCGCTCCCGTTCCAAGTCAGCATGATCCCTGAGATCAGCTGTGACTAAATGTCCTAGGTATTTAAACTGATTTACCATATCTAAGGGTACAGTATTTAGACATATAGGTGGTACATAGTCGGGGCATATAGCACCACCGGCCTCAGACACCATGTACTGTTGCAATGTTTGTGACTGTTATTTTCTATTTTCAAAAATATTTTTATGAAATATGTAACGTTAAGTTCAAATGCAGCACTAAAATGTGGCCGTTTTATAAAATCTGTTGATATTATGTACTAGCTTCTGCCTGCGACTTCGTCCACGTGGAACTCGTAAGACTGGGGTCTTTGGATTTTAGTATATTATGGGCAATATACTAAAATAACACCACATTTTTATAAAACTTCCCTCTATACTACGTTTGTAGTTTAAGCAGGAGCAAGCGTCGTACAGTTGTTCGTGTGAGAAGCAGCTCGTCCTGAGGCCGACAAACGCGGCCTTCAGTAGCAATTGCCTGCGTTACTACCTAAGGGCACAACACTGATACACTGACTGATGTGTTCTTGCACATTTTTCCTGACGAACAGCTATCTCTAAAATAATATAACAGTACATTGTAAACACACGGGATTTCTCATTAACAGTAAGTCAGTCAGTTATAACCAAAGAAGACAGAAGAGGCCTCCTAACCTAAGCTTTATGTTTCTCTGTGTACGTTCTACAAACTATCATATTATAATAATATTACAAAATGTAAAATAAGAAGCTCACAAAATATCAATTGCTAGGAATCGAACTTAGGTTTGCAAAGCAGTCATCGAACATTTAACCTATTTGTTTTGTTGAAAGTTGACTAAAATAACCGTTCTTATTATATTATGTCATGAACTCATGATTGACTGCTTAGCTCCATAAAGGTATAGCGTGATGACAATCATTCAAAAGGTTAAATCTGTAACTACGTGCAATATTTTGGCTCGTATTTTTACAATTTGCGGTAAACTACAGAACTACGTAAATACAAACAAATTGCAATATTGCTCATCCCCCATAGCAAATAGCGCGATCATTTATACCCTACAGACTTATCTATGTAAAAATTGCGTGATCCTGGATCTTACATTCAGACTAACACACAGACAAAAAGACAAACAGAAAAAAAAAATGGCATTAGAATCGTTCCCAGATTTGTTTAAAAAATGAATATCCAATGCACCTACAGGTTCGACTTCGCTACGATATTATTATATGTATGTACCTATATACATAGATAATAAGTGAGACAACTTCGTTCAGTTATTTCTCATAGTAACCTAGATGTGATTACGTAATATGTGCTGAAGAAATTGTTACAATAATAATTTCAAAATCTGTTGGAACTGTAAACGCAGCTTTGTGAGCACACTTCCTGTTTACAACTGTGTGACGATAGCAAAGTCGCGTTTTCTTGCTAAAAGTACTGAGCATTCCAGATAAACAATATTACAGGGAAGCATAATCCTTGCACAAACGTCATTAGCCATGTTCTGGAGACAAAGCCGTGTTCATTCGTGCTTAAGTCGACACATGCAAGCTCCGGCCGCGCGCGCGCCGCTCCCTAATCTCGGCAGGTGGCGCCATTATCGTGTCGGCCGGTTTAGTGTGTCACACCACTAATGGTGCCGGATTATGGCACTGTCAGATTGCTGTTTGTTGATGATTTTTAAATCTGGTCCTATTCGGTTGTAGTGGAGGTAATTAAGGGGCTTTTGAAGAGTTCGACAGTTAGTTAGGCTAGCTATTTAAGAGTTCTACAGTTTGTGAGGCTAGGTGTTTAAGATGGTATTGGGCCGAATAAGCTACAAGATGTAGATTAGTTATTACTTATACGTAGAGTTTAGCTTAGAGCACGACGTTCTTCTATAACTGTATGAAGTAATGATATTGAAAAAAAAACTGCTTGATCAATCTTGTATTTAATCATTTCATGTTTACTCCATTGTTGGTAAGAAAAATCTCTAAGAAATATTCCTGCAGAAGTAACTCAGCAAAGATCTAAGTTACGGACGGTCGGAGTGGCAGAACAAACAACTATTGAAAAAGCGATGCTACGTTGCGGCCGCGACAGGTGATGTCGTCGTCAATGGCTTTAAGTCGCGAGCGCGCACCCCGCGCTCCGCCCGCGCCCTGCCCGCGCCCGCCGGCGACTAGACGTGCACGCGCCACTGCATACAACCCCCTGTCTACACGACACCTAGCCCCCTCCCCCCGCCTGCACTTCAGCCCACACCGCACGCCCCCGGCCGCAGGCCTAAGCCACTCGCCAAATACACTCGAGCATTTCAAAGTCAAAGCGAATCCCTGATTTCGCACCTCGGATTTCCTTGGGCATATTTAAAAAAAATAAAATTCTATCCGGAAAACGAAATTTAACCGCCTCTTTGAATGCCGTGCGCAAACAAAATTGAAAATTGTGGCGGCAAGTAAAATAAAGGGAACTCTCCTGCGATTCGACGACAAATTGGATAACCGGATAACCTGCTCCGCATAGTTTTACATTTTTAGTGAACGCAGTTTCTGCATCTACATAGCTGTGGAGTAGCCTAATGGCTAGTCCACTAAGCCTCCCTCTACAAAGAGATTCGGCTTTTAAAAGTTATCATAAAAACCAAAAAAGCGAATATCCATTTACCTTTTAAAGGATTCAGGTCATATTTCTTTCTTTAGTGCAAACACAGTCGCATGAAAAGGGCTCCTTTTTTAAGCGAATTTATTCTGTGCTTCACTATTTAATATTTCATAAAGTGCTTCCAATTACTATCTTATTTATCAGCCAAAATATTTTGTTGCCAGGGCGACTTACATGAGAAGTTAATCGCATTCTTCTCGCAGCTCTGTTGTGGGGTAGGTACACAATAAGTGCTAATATTGCCAGGTACATGTGAGTATTAGGTACGTAGGTGTGAGTCGGTCGATCGTCTGCCCTCTGCATAGTAATTCTCTCGATCGTATTGTCCAATAGGATATATTGTGATTGATCTCACATGATCCATGCTAATAAAATTTTATCGTAAATTCTTGAACGTCTGAAAAATATGATCCTACACTTGTGTTACTTACGCGCAATGAAAGTTAGTAACAAAAATATTAACGTTTTCTCAAACCTCCAAGCTTTTTAATATACAAATATATTTGTTTAAACAGTTATTGGTTATTTTTTCCTGTTACCGTTTAGGAAAATAAAGTTTGTTTACAGTTTTATAATGCAGTATCGCACTATCTCTACACTTATTATCAGGTTAATATAATCCTACATTTCTTTTCACTTGCAACAACATCCGCCCATAAATCACTAACTTATTTTACGCGGTAAACGATTTTTCTAACATAATCAGTATTCACACGAATCCAGCATCGCTACTACGAACAGTTCAAGAAATTCGAAAGAGCGGTACAGGTACGGTAATAAATAGCTGCAATTTGTGTCTCATTGAGCCGATCAGAGTCGATTGGTCCCGACGTTCATACACTGAGATAAACGACGCGACTCAAAAGGATAATATTCCGTTTAATTAAAATATGCAACGCTCGTATCAGCTGATTCGCCCGGCGGCCATGTTGCCCGTAGGTAGCTGCTTGTTAGCACATTGTGCGTGTGTAATATTTCTAAAACATTCTTTGAAAGTGTCTCCGGGATTAAGCGGTTTTATGTGACGACTCAATTGGCGAATTGGCTTAGATGGCTTTCCGTGTCAAAGGGCGTAATTTCGATAACAAGACAAAATCGATCACATTTCTAAGTCCAAGTCCTCCACAATATTTCGTTTCAGACTCGTCCAGCTCTCTCAGATTACGAACAACGTTGTGAACCGTTGTGTTCCAACCAGCTAGCAAAGAGATTGTACCAGTCGATTGAAATTATTCCCTTATTCTGTTTCGGGTCAATAGCTCCATTTTATTATGAAAACTATGTGAAATATATAAAGGAATTCACTTAAGAAATAGTTGTGCTTCTCAGTTGAAATGATGCTATTCCGATCAGACATATACAGATAACAGAAGACATAAGTGCACATGCAGGGAACTAATTCACCTAAACTAACATTTGCATTTTAACAGTTGAGCGTGTGCCGACTAGTTTAATTTTGTGCTTGATAGTTATTAATCTCACAAAATCGATGATGAAGCTTCGATGTTCATTGCTTCCATGCTTAACTATTCATTTATATACATTTCACGAACAAGCACGCGGGCACATAGCTACCTTCGTGGAACATAATTGGCTGCCTGTGGTTTATCAAGTTATCTCTAAGTTTCATCAAAATCGAATAAGAAGCTGGTTTAGTCGTGGGCGTCACAATTAGATTCAGACATACTAACTTTCGTATTTGTGGTAATATTATTACCAAGGAGTGAGAATTTGTGGTAATATTATTACCAAGGAGTGAGAATTTGTGGTAATATTATTACCAAGGAGTGAGAATTTGTGGTAATATTATTACCAAGGAGTGAGAATTTGTGGTAATATTATTACCAAGGAGTGAGAATTTGGTTTTATCTTTACGTACTAGTTTTCTATAAAAAAATATACTATTTAAGAGTACTAGGTAATAATCAATACTAAATATATTTTTTTGTATCCTACTTTGTGAACTCAGTTACCCGCACTGGGCCCGCGTGGTGGATTACGGCCCACTCCCTCTTACCGAGAGGATGCCTGTGTCCCAGCAGTGGGCACATTATAGGCTGATTATGTTATGTGAACTTTTTTTTTTTTTCTTGAGGATGGGAAATCATCAAATGACCCCTCCCGCTCTGGGTGGAGCAGAAGGGAGTGTCAGACTCTTACTGACTAAAACCCACCCGTGTTCCTTCCCTAGCCCTTTATGTACCAGGGCAGCGGTAACCCTTTCGGACGATCCCGCTACCCCGGCAGGCTTCGGCCCTGTCGGGCCCCGTCAACTACGCTGACATCTCTTTGAGGCGCACGTGGAACACATACGCGCCGTCCGGCACGGCCCTGGTCCTGATCGGACGGAGAGCTACCCATTGCTCTCCGCCCGCAGGCCCGCGCCGACGGTGGCCGGGAGTCGTCACGCGGCTCCCGACGCCCGGAGCGTCTCCCTCGGCGGCTGAGGCGTGAGGATCTCTCCCTTGCCCATCCCGCCACATGTTATGTTAACTCAGGTAGGCTTTTACAAAGACATGCTGCGGGTTGGTTCGATACTGTGGGTCGGTTGGTTCGATACTGTGGGTCGGTTGGTTCGATACCTACTGTGGGTCGGTTGGTACGGGTTGGTTAATAAAGTAATTCTAGTTCTAGGGTCTCAACTTCATTTCCGCTACAGCATAGAATGTCTTTTTGTTGCGAATTGATCATTTTGTTTAATTTCCTAGATTTAGTTTTTCTCACAAGAACGAAATTGATTTCCCTCAATCTGTGACCCTAATTACACAAGCTTGTAACATACGAGTAGCTTGTGAGAACACGTTCTTTTGTCCAAGAATGTCAAGACGTTTTTAACCTAAAAATATTTTTGCTTCTGCTAACTACTTACTACTTTAGTTGGATGGAATACGGGAAGGGGGACAGTGCCACTGAGACTAGTTTCAAATCAATTTAATTGCAAAATAGACAATATTATTTGTTTTATACATCTAGCGACTTCGCTTGCTTCGCGAGGCTTTTACTACTTGACAAAACATCGAGATTTCTTTTTTTTAATATTAACTTATTATATACGTATTATAAACATAAACCTTATGTTAACCGGAATAAATCCTTTGAATGATGGTCTCAACAGAAATCAAAATCCGTTGCTTGGTTTTTAAAGAACAACGCGGTGCCACAGACAGACATGATATATAAAAAAATAAATAAATATAATAAATAAATAAATATATATATATGTATAGGTCACTACAATTGCACATATCCAACTTGCTGTTTGCCAAAGAGCAAGACCGTCGAGAAAGTCAGTTAAATTTCCAAGAAACCAGTTTGTGTCTAACTTAGTTAAACTACCTTCCGCCACCCATCGGCATTACGACTGACCTAAGGAGCGCGATATAAATGTGTTAGATAAATCAATAGCCGACACTCCACTGATAGCGGAGGGCCACAAATGGAAACTGTCCGCTTAAGCCTTTGCTACATGTTGCGGTGTTACTGCCCCCCTCTCCTTCACCCCCACACCTTCCCACCTTGGTGACACTACCTGGCGCAAGGATCAGGGAGTAAAACAAGTTTGCAAATACATGTACATCATTATTATGATTTATCATTTGAATCGGCTTGTGGCTAAGTAATAACAGCCGCACGAGTCGATCAATCAGGTTAAGCTACGCTTACCACGGTAGGTCCGTGGATGGGCCATCTTGACATATGAAGACCCCTCTGCGCCTTGGAAAGCACGTTAAGCCGGTCCTCGTCCTTTCTGGATCTTTGGCAGTCGTTACGAGTCGTCAGAAACCCGAAAGTCTGACAACCAGTTTTACCAAGTATCGTATTACCCTGTAACTGAGTTGTGGAGGTTAGGTAGGCAGTAGCTCCATGTAGAATACTGATATTCAGCTGCATCCGGTTAGACTGGAAGCCGACCCCAACATACATGGTTGAGAAAAGGCGAGGCTGATGATGATATTTGAATGTAAGTACTCAAATAATGATAGTCAGCCAAATAGAGGCTTTTGGAGACAAGCCCAGTCAAGTCGTGGCACGGTAACTGTTTACATGGTGTACAGTCACGAGCAGCAATATGTCAACACTTGGCAACTTTCAATTGCGATTTTTTTGGAAAATAACGAATGCAACATTGAAATACGACACATTACATAAACACGGTTTCGACAATGCTATGTTAGTAACAACATAAAATTTGATTAAAAAATAAAGGAGTAAATCGCTTTTGAATAAGGCCGAGTGTATACATACTTTTGCTCGTGACTGTACTTATCTCTGTTTTGTTGGATCAAAGAGTATTCAAATAAAGAGCATTGTAATCAAAACGTATTAGAATTGATTGGTATCCAGTCCTCTCTGCTCTATGGGAAGGAAGGATTAAAACGGAAAGCGACCAATTGTTCAGAAAATCTTAGCTAATAAAACCTTTTTTTTTTTTTTTTTTTTCTGGGTGGGAAATCATCAAATGACTCCTCCCGCTCTGGGCGGAGCAGAAGGGAGTGTCAGACTTTTACTGACTAAAACCCACCCGTGTTCCTTCAGTTGCCTGTGCCAGGGGCCACGGTATCTCTTTCGAACAACCCGCAGCCCCGGCGGCAGCTAATAAAACCTTGCTTCTATATTATAAGGATCGTTTATATCGTGTCACTTTTAAACCACATACTTGGACACTTTCCTTTCAATAAAAGCTATGAAGAAAACTTTTTAGGACTTTACAAGCCACCTTCAGTCATGAGATGAAAATAAGCTCGAAAGGGCTGTTAATAACACTATTGTATCACTTTATTTCCAACAACTGCTTCCAATATCGAGAAAAATTAAATTGTCTCCATCAAAAGATGAAAATCAATTCGTAGGTACACACTGACAGAAATTGAACGATTTCATATTTTGGTTGAGTGCGTCTGATGTTTTACAAATGAATTTATTCTGCGAAACCAACTTTAATATTAAAGCTCAAATATAATTTCAATCAGCGGTAACGGTACCAATTTATTTACACTTATTTATATTTATTAATAAATAAGGTTTTCGTTAAAATAAATGCTGCTTTCCGCAGTGTCATTAATATTTATTTATTATTCCCAACACAACTATCATTACAGGTACAACTAACAGGTATAATTATTTACATTTTTGATTTCATTAAAAAAACATTTTTAAGGTTGAACAAAGTTAAACTCATTCGTTGTATAACTGCTCACTACTAAGTAGCACTGCGAGTTGCACATTAGAAGTATTATAGCTAAGCCCTCGAACTCAGCTAAATGTGCTTTGCCAGCGAGCCAGCCAGCCAATTTTGCTAATCCAACTTGGCTAAAGCCGTTGTTGGACTAGCGTTTGATAACTGCTATTTCATCGATTTTATCAATATGTTCTTGGGAAGTGTTTAGAAGGACACGATGGTAGATTGGTTCACATCAATGGCCAACATTTATAGCTAGCTCTTAGTGCTCAGTATTTGCTCTGGGACCACACGAGCGGAGCGTTGGTGGCCGCGTCTCAGGTGCAGTGAGCAGGAAATGGATTCCCGGCGTGGTCGCGCTGGCCGGCGCTGTCCGCCACAGTGCCCGCACTGGAGCCCAGTTACCGTATCTCGGACATCGGTATACATATTAAATTGAGTAGTCTAACTTAATTCAATAAGCCTTACTGATTTTGGTGTGTCCAATAGTCATAGTCATCAACTTTTGGTATGTGACTGTTGTTAAAATGATCATTAGCAAATCACAATCACATATGCCATACATACCTATTATCCTTCGTTATTCAAATCACTTCGTTTTGGCCATACTACATTCGGATAAAGTACCTACCGGTTAACATATAAGTAGGTACCTAACATACGACAACAGTTCTAATAAGAAAACCTTTACACCGTCGTATTCGAATTAGCATCCGCAAGTGTGTGGTATATGTGGGCCATATCTCAGGTGGACACTACTAATGAAATTCCGCCACCCGTGCGCTCTGTCCGGCGCTGTCCGGCGCTGTCCGGCGCTGTCCGGCGTCCGACAATATTACATGCAAGTATTAAGGAGCATTCTCATTTGTTGGGCAGGTAGGTGTGGCGTTTGTTTCGGACACCTTGTAAAGGTGTAAAGGTGTCCTTCAAAATTGTGGCATGCTGCTTGAAACGTGAGTTCATGCTTAACAAGGCGCATGGCTGTGGGAGAAGAAACTGACGGCAGGCTTTCAATATAGAATCATCGGCTCTGATCTATGTAAGAACATAGGAACAGAGTCAGTCTTCATACATAAGTCATTAATAGAATGTTTTCATCAAGCACTTAAAATCAAACTCATTGTGCACTCGCAATGCACGATCGTAATGAATGCGATAATCATACAATTTGAGCACACAAAATGATGACGGCAATAAGGAACGAACTTAACGTGTGCTTCGTGGCGGCCATATTGTTTCGAGTAGCGAATGGGGACTGTGTACAACTTGACACAAACTTCGTAAAACATGCTTCACTTTGTTTCGCTTTCATTTGCAAATTGGCAATCGAGTAACTTCGATTGTTATCTCGATTGGATTGTGTCATTTGAAATACAAAAACTTTCAAATAACAAGGTCTCGTATTGTGACATAATGATGACTGCTTCTTTAGTTTTAGCCTTCGTTAAATTAGAAAGTGCCGGCTGGGAATAAATAAGATAATGCTTCATCAAAGTAGGTATTCTAAAATGTAACATAATCGGTTCAAATAGTGATATTGATTCACTAAGTTTCTAAGATTCATCAATTAGTGAATTCAAATTTAAATTGACAGAATAATATAACAACGCGACCGAGTACGTCAAATGGATTCCCCGATGCAACGCGAGCTGATAATATTGGGTCTCCTTTGTTTCATCGAAATGAAATTGCCAAATTATCACTTTCCTAAAAAAATTCCGCATAATTTAATTTGCCAAATTATTACTTAGCAAAAAATCTATTCACAAATAAACGTAACGCAAACCTAATGTTTGGCAAGTCAACGTTTAAACAATGACTTGTTTACCAACTAGTACTTTTGCCAATTTTTATATAGTCAAATATTTCAGTTGGAATAACTCATTTTACGCAAAATAAAATTTACCAAATATTTAGTATCGTCAGTATTTCTATTCAGTCAATTTATTGTTATAGTCTAACTAGTTCAGTCTCGGGTAGCCTGCTTTTTTCCATATTTTTTTTCTATAAAATCTAGTCGTTTCTGGCACTCGCCGGCCGCTACCGCGGCACCGCTCGCTTCACTCGCTCAGCTCGCTTTTTTACTAGTTTGGTTCTTGATAGCCTGCTAACAATAATCTCTTTTTTTCCTTATTTGTATTAAATAAATGATTATATTAAAATAAAATTGCATTTTTTAATTATATAATTCCCAAGAAATCTTATTTTTGCCTTTATATTTTTTGCCATAACAAATCATTTGACCAAACGTTTATTGTTTAAAGATTGTTTGCTGTAATAAATCATTTGATTAAAGACCAAATGCCTAAATGACATTATCCTTGATAATATTCTGCCAAGTAAAAATTTTACCAAATGAAAATGTTCGTACTAAAATTATTTCAAACGTTGCATTGGTACAAAAAAGGTTGCTAAAATTTATTTGGGTAGTGAAATTTTGGCAAAATCTTTTCGGCAAAACGGCAGGATCCCGATAATATTATATTAGTTTTAATATTAAATTAGTATTACTAGCAATGAGTATTACCGGCTGATCATCTTGCCTACATCCACTAAGTCTTACTGAACCGAGTGTATAACGACGTTGGTTATGTCATGTTCAGTTGACTCTACTATACGTACCCGATATTAATCCGCTGTAGAGTGTATCCGGACTCCCCACGACATCAGAGCTGGTGGTAAGTTCGTTAGGGGGTCGGTTGTGTAAAAAATATAGGTGAATGTCTCGCCAGGGAGTGTTTGTATTGACGCGCTTGGATACACCTGCCTGGCGAATTGGCGATTCATGTCAATCGTAAGGTAGCTGGAAGGTGACGATGGCATTCTGGGAGTAGTCACGGGCCCCTCGACTGTGCCAGATGCTCGCATCTGCGTATTAAGTGCTATTGTCTTGGCAACTGTCATGCAAGTTGACTAGTCAAGCAAGTTACTACAAGTGACTTGCGTTATGACTGCTGATCATATTGTTGTGATTTTCAGTCTAATGTTTAAAGTTGTCTGTTCTTTGACCTTTACGGCTCACAGAGGTCATAATAAAACTTTCACAATGCCGCACAATAGTCGTAAAGATAACTTGAAGAAACTTTTGCTATTCAAACACAAGTGAGCTAATATACTCGTATCGCCGAACGGATTTCTAAATCGTCAAATGCAAAACATCGCGGAAATGGAAAATGAATACATAATGCAGTAATAACAGTATCATAACGGACTCACTCACTCTGCGGCGGAAGATAACAGCTTTCAATAGCAACCTTATAATTCTATGGGATTGACCACGATTTGGTGTTGGCTATGGGTGTGGGCGAACCCTCGCCACAGAGTAGATAGATAGCAGTAGATCTAGATAGAATTACTTCGATCGGTACAGGAACATTGTCAAACAGTGTGTAAACAATTCAAGTAAGATATCTTAGATCATCACTTAGTTTGCGCATTACTTGAAAATTAACGCAATTTAGTATGTCAGCTTGAGCTGCATTGTATGAGTGTAATTAAGAAGCTTCTCAAGGTAAGGTACCAGCGGTGGCCCAGTGGTAACGCCCGCCACTTACACGTAGTTCGAACCCGGTCAGACGCTTTACTTTGTGTAAATTATTGCATCACCACTGCGCTCAAAACGGTGAAGGAAAACATCGTGAGGAAATTGGCATGTCCTAGAACCATAAATTCGAAGACATGTGACATGTACCAAGCCGCACTGGGCCCGTGTGGTGGATTACGACCCTTTCCCTCTCGCTGAGAGGAGGCCTGTGTCCCAGCAGTAGGAACATTACAAGTAGATTATGAGGATTATCAAAATGCTGAATGTTGCTTTATCTTGCCATACTCAACCTAGTGAGTAAGTAGACTGTTCTACTGAGCTACTACTAATGAGACTGTTCTACTGAGCTACTACTAATGAGACAGTTCTACTGAGCTACTACTAATGAGACTGTTCTACTGAGCTACTACTCATCAGGAGGATTCGTCCAGCGCAATGTGTTGTGTCGGCCCCTTTTTATTCCGCATCTTGAGTCGGTAACCTTAGCATTAGGCGCGCGATGCGCCTCTCGACGCTTATTACCGGCATTACGGAGTTCTACATCAGATGATAATCACCCACCCCACTTCATTCCACCCCCCTAATAGCCCATTTACACCCCCATACTTGTTGGCTATTGTTTTTGTTTGGCGTTATTCTAGTTATCGTTATCAGGCTCGCGTTTTAACCACTCTGACACATGACATATCAGCTTACTCGACGGGTGTTGCGAATTACGTCATGAAATTCAGGAATTTACATCAACTTTCAGCATTCGAATTTATTAAGAAAAATATGTTATGCCCATTTTGTAGAACAAGTTTGTGGCAAATATCTTTAACTTTATGTTGAGGTCGGTCAAACCGCGTCAGTCTACTGCGAAAGTTGTATAAAATAAGAATTACTATACCTATCCAAAAGGTAGGCAACTTAAATGCGCTAAAAATATGTACACAAACAACCTACTCTCGCTGAAAATATGCAAAAGGGACAAATAAAGATACTATCATTATCTCAGTATTCTTAATTTTACTATTTTTCATACATAAACTACATAAAAAACACGATAAAATCTTGATAAAAAATTCTAAAAATTGTATTTTGACGTGACATTTCTTAATGCTGACCATCCACCTAATTTTCTTATTTCGATTAAAAAATGGTGTTCAGCCTAATCGATAATCGCAATTAAAAAAAATATACAAAAAATTGTAGGCACTAAATAAGAACTCTGGTATATTTTTCATGAATTATTTTATTTTAAAAATTAATAATTTTATGTATAAGTAGGTACAAACGTACAATGTGGATAGGGGTGTAACTTTTTATGGTTCCGTACGTATGAATGAAAAAACTGAACCCTTATAGGCAGACTTATAAACAGACCTGCACCCTAATTGCGTAACACACAATCAATCAGAATCGGTTTCATTTTGACAGTTCAACAACATTCATTGCGTTATTTACGTGTTGAGCAGACTTTATGAAGGTAACCTTTTTCGAACTTATGAAGCAATGGATTAGTAATATCTTTCCAAATGATTCAGATTGAGATTGATTGTGTGTTTCGCAATTAGGGTGCTGTCTGTAGGTCTGTCACAGTCCATTTGTTTCGAATCTACCTACTCATAGATGGACCGATTTAGTACACATATTAATTTTTGTGACTGAAACACGGACGTGTACCGTAAATAAATGTTTATTTAATATGGGAAGACTTTTGGGGGACAAATTAGAAAATTTCAAAAAGTTTTGCAAACTTTGCCGTGTGAGATATCAAATGAAGGGACTTGTTGTGATGGTGTCAAAAAGTTAAAGTTACTTAATATAAAATAGACCATTCCACCTATCTTCAAAACCATTGAGCCTAAAATTTTGAAAAGAATACAGTCATAAAATTCGTTGATTATAGATTCCAAGAAAACTTATAAGAAGTCTATGGTCTTAAACATGGTAAATCTGTGGTGGTATGGTATATCTTTCAATATAGTGCATACAAACCTAAATTTGCAGCTGGAATGTATGGGGGAACATGTTTTTCATTTACATTTAAGTTTTGTCTTGGGATAAATTGATTGGTACAAAACATGGCAAATAACTTGTTCCATACGACGACTATGTTAGTTGAGAGAGAGCTGTCTTTTTCTGATTTCGACTGTAAATTATCTGATAATACATAGTTTCTTTTAAATGGCGGAGGTTAGTTTACAAACCGAAGATTGCGGCTACTTAAGTTGATTTTTTTTCAAAGGATTTGTTTTTAGGGTTAGGTACTGATACTGAAAATCAAAATTCAAGTTAGAGGCCATTATAATTTGGCATTTAAATGGTTGTTATTTTCATGGTTTTTGGAGGATTATGCTGATACCGAATAAGACGAACATTCTGGATTTTAAGATAGCAGCTATTCCAAATAATAATAATATTGTAAGTAAATCAATTCTCATAGACATCAGTTTCATGGAGATTGTACTCGATACCCAAAATCCGTAAAAAAAGCAAAATCCATAATTGTGTCATGTCTATGCGTGCGTTCGGATGTCATGCAGCTACGAGTATTTTACTCGTAGACTATTTACACTACATCGATGAAAATTTTAGACAAGGTGTATTCTTTGCACCGTTAAACAATGGTGTAGTCCAATTTCGATAAACATAATTAGGGGTGGCATTCCCCATACATGTAGGTAATAGGTAATACTGGCTGGTGTCCCGCAACTCCACGTCATTCCGCGTATTTTCCTATACATGTAACCAAGGGATGATAAAGAAATCTATACACATAAGCATGTGGGAGATGATACTAATTGACTTTGCTTTTTAAGTTAATCGTTTTTGGGATATTTTCTTTTACAACCGGAGAATTATTTTTGTTTTTCATAGTTTTTTCGAAAAATACTATGAAATACAAACTTATTTTGGCAGTCAATGAAATTTATGATGTGCATTGGGCATGCGTTATATTCATCCCCACTACGGAACCCTTCACTGTGCGTGGTCCGATATACACTTGGCCAGTTTTTTTTAAATTTCATTGGAAATTTATTTTTATTTATTTTCAAAAGAAAAAAACTGTTACGCGAGTAAACCAATAAAAACAAAATCTACCAAGCTCATACAACTAACAAAAAATATTGAAATGTAAATTGTTTCTCCCCAATGTATAGTATTAATTTATCATTTATCCCAGTCAAAATTTTGCTAAGCCTACAAACAAATGTATACTGGGCATTATGTAGCAACCTATTAGAAAGTATCAAAATAAAAATACACAATAAAAAATCGTTCAATACATTAAAATAATTGAACAGCGAGCGCATTCCGAATATAAATTCAAATATAGAAACAATTCGGCGCGAAACTTTGATCAATAAAGGCTCGAAATTTAATAAATGAGGTTCCTACCTATGGCCAAAGTTCCTGTCTGTTATTGACTTGGTTTCAATAAAATGTCCAAAAAACGAGTAAAATTACATTTGAAAAGCATAAATCATTATTATAACCAATGCTTATTGTATTTAATGCTTATAATAATTTTATTTCAATTTTCAAGTTTCGATTTCTGACATTCGTCATAATAATTACTCGAGTCAATAGAAATTAAAAAAAAAATCTTATGGCATAATCGCTTTCGCACATCATTACAACAAATAAAAACAATAATGGTCGGCGATTTTTAACACAAATTGAGTAGTGGTAATGAATAATACGTGTTATTGGACCTGTGTTTGAGTATTGCGTTAAGATCTGTTCATTTTCGTGTTGTTTATACCTAATATTTTCCATAATATTTGTCACATTTTAAGACGTATCTACATGCGTGTGTGTGATATTTGTGAAAAGTAAAAATGTGAACACACACGATTGGCGCGAAACTTCGACTTTCAATATCAAAAAACTTCATTACCACTACTTATTTAACTTGAACAATGGATGAATTCGTTAAATAATTAAATTATGTATTATTCACTGCCCCTGAAGTGGAGTGTGGATGTTCGAAATCCTCAATTTTGATGTTTTTTATCCTCGACCACCACTGTCATCAAAATGGCGATTATCGCATTTATAGACTTGGATTTTATATAGGTAAATTAATAAACTTGCGCGCTAAATATGAAAGATTTAATGGCGATAACCTATGAGTTTTTTATCCGACTGTCTTAATAAACGCACATTCATAAGATTTGATAGGTAGCATAATAAATATTTACATAATCATTAAGGGTGTTGACATACGTCATTCCAAGGTCCAATGAGACCCAGTACCGAGCCGGCGGAGGTTCGTGTGTTCGGGTCCAATCGGAGGCGCTTCCGAACTGAGTCGGCTTTGAGCCTCAGCTACCTTTTCTTTCAGGACTTGGAAATGGATAAGTAATCGCATAACATATTTGGGCATGTGTTCATAGCATTAGTTTTCAATTTATTTGTTTTGAATAACGCCTCGCTCGCAGAAAGCTTCTTTACATTTTGTAATTCTATTAATAATGAATTATAATTGTTCCTGTATAGCGCACAGATTGTAAACAATCGGCCTCGCCTGCTGTACAGGTCCCTCTCCGACACGGTATTGTTTTAAAAAGCGATAGAGTCGAAGTAATCCTGTTTGTGTTCGCTTCATATTGCTCTCCCTCAATCAACATTCACTGTTGATGGTCTCTGTAATTTTGCTGGAATTTAATTCGCGCTCCGTTTGTTGAACAGTGGTACCACACAATACAAACACAATGGTACAAAAAGTCCACTGTACAAGAATATCAGTAGTCTTACCAAAACCTGACTATAGTGCTATCAAGCACAAATCTCAAATGATTTGGTACATGTGTGTGCCACTTTAATTGGTCACCTGACTTGCCCTGCAACACCGACCTCATCTAGTTTACAAAATATTATTATTTCTGTTTAACGTGTTAATGTGTTTTTTAAAACCAATTAACAGAAAAATACGAATTAATAATAAAGAGTAAATATGGTATAAAAGGTAAAATTTTAGATTCGTTTTTAAAAAGTTGTTAGTTTGAAGTAGGCCTTCTGAATTGTCTTAGTATACGACTATTATGTGTTCAGGTAATACGCGGGCAGGTCATCGAACGTTATCACGTAAAACGTTATTTGTCAGTTTGTACAAATGTGTGTTTTCAGTGAATTGAATACGTTTTTAAATCTTGTTTTGTTTTCGACTGCTGTTATTTTATAAAGTTTATGTATTGTATATCAGTGGGAATTCAATACCCCGTGCAGATGCATACAGATTAACAGCGGTTACTTAATTGATGTCAGTAATTACACGCGGCTTGTGTCGCCCGACGCTGTTCCCGGAGTAGTGCGACAATGTATCACTATAATGTGTATAGATGAAGTCATAGATGTATGTTCGAAGAACATCAGTAATATGTAAATAATTAATTGTGTTGTGTGTGTACGATGTACTTATCAGGAATCAGAATTTCCCGCCTCACCTTTACAATGAATTAGTCTCAATTAATTATTATCCACGTAACTATTATCTTGGAAGGCGATATTCCAAACTAACACTCAAATTATTAATGCGTAATACCGAAAGATTTTCTATCGGTTATGTACGTGTCACGTGTACACCACATAACCGATTTTATGGAAATTTAACCAAGTGACACTCCTAACATATAAGAGTATAGGCTTAGTGCGGAACTAGTAAAGCATACCAGTTCATCATTTCTCCATGCCTTCCCCAAGCACGGCCATTTCGATCGGTTCTGTGCTTCTCGCATCCAGCGGATTCCGGTTGCGGTTTTCACCAGGTCATCGGTCCATCTTGTTCGGAGGCCTGTCAACGCTACATTTTCCGGTAAGCATATCAGTTAAGACTACCAATTAAAACCCAAATGTGTAGTCTATCTATCTACAAGCCCCTTCGTCAATATTCAGCACCATTAGGTGTTTACTTGGCGCTACTCTCCTCTCCTCTCGGCAATCAATGCAAATCGCGTTCAGAAACAATGGCGGGAATCTATCCGTCCGCACAAAGCGCTTGTCAACCAGTCAGCCATACACCACGCGGCAGGTCGGCGCAGAAGGAGCACAGGTTTCCACACTGAGGCAACCACAAAATATAATACATGCTGAAGTTACTTGAAGTCAATCGTAAGAATGTTATTTCAATTCGCAAAAATGCTGAACGTTAGCTACTGATAAATGATGAATGATTTTATTTTGTAATTAGGTTTATACAAACACTTTTATACGTCAATCATATTTTAAAACTAGATGAGGTCGGCGTTTCCTATCTGACTAGTCTGAGAAGAAAGGCCGAAACAAACAAATATCACAAGGAGGAACGTAGGCATATGTACCCAACTCGTTCATCTAAAAAGAAGACACTTCTTGTTGTTCCTAAGGTCACAAATTACTTTGGTAAGCGCACAAGAAAATATGTGGTACCGTCGTTATTGAATGAGCTACCCTCACAGCTGATATCGCATGTCAAAACTAAAAACCAGCTTAAAAATATTCTTAAAAAATATTACCTGTCATTGTGTCCATAGCTGATTTTGTGTCACAATAGCAATTTTCCATAGTTGTAAAATGTGTTTATTTCTGTAACTCACTTCCTTTTTGTTTTTTTCTTAATTTTATATGTTAGCTTATAGTAAAAATCGAAATTAGTTATAATGATATTGTGAAACGAGAACAACTGCCGACAAACTGTTTTGCAGTTTGGCAGATTTCTTATATATTATTTTTATACAGATTTTAAATAAATAAAAAAAAAATTAAAAAAAAAGAACTCAGAGGTCACAGTCTCTTTTAAAGTCCAGACATAATCTTGGTCAGATCATATGAAGACCATGTAGGTCGATTGACAGGACCTGTCCAGTCAGTGCACGCATTTGTCAGAAATAGCTCAACTCGAATCTCGAATCAATCGGTCGAATCGGTTTATCCTAGGTAGACTTTAAATGCTTTAGGATAAACTGGTACGTTCTAGTCTGAACTAATTTTGCCTAGTCGGAACGCATGTCGCTGCCTGTATGAACGGGGAATCCGCGAATCCCCAAGTCTCTCGGACTTAATTTATAAATTGATCGAACAGCTTGCTTCTGCAAAACAAAGATAGTCTGAATATCAGCGGCATTTCCCCACAATAGAATACCGTACGACATTACACTATGAGAATAGCTAAAGTACACTAAACGGGCTGTCTTTATATCAGTTAAATTACGAATTTTTCTAACAGCGAATGCTGTGGAACTTAGCTTTTTTGACAATTTGTAGACCCCACTGAAGCTTAGCATCTAAAGTTATGCCCAAGAATGCTGTCTTCAGGATTCAGGATTCCTCATAAGTGTTGTAAGTTGGTCGACGGATATAAAACGCTTGTAGTTTGAAACTGTTTGGTTTTATTCTGTAGCGATGCGCATTTGTTTAGCATCGCGACCTATTGCTCTCACTCATTAACGAAGTTACCAAACTCGATCATCTGTTAACCGGTTGTCCTTCTGCGTGTCCACACCGCCTGTTTATAGTGAAAAACATCCGTATCCCAGATACCATCAATTACTTCAGCAGTCTCGGAGGACAAAGCTTTTGTTCCGCGCCTCTGAAATAGTTCAATGTTCACAGGGGAGCGGAGACTGGAGCGGGGACTATCTCAGCCTTACTTCATCTTTTTTAGCGAAGTCGATAGAAATCTAAAGTGATTATTAGTTTCCGGGCGACGGAAATTGTAAGTAATCGAGTTCGTTGGGAGAGAGGAGAAGAGTAGGAGAATGTCTTTTGTTTTAGATTGTTAGTACTTATGCATAACGATGGCTTAGGCATTGTCGTTACTGTTTCTGAGGAGATTATGATTGTGAGAAAGAACGGGATCAGAATTTAACGATATACTTAAACAGTACTAAAATGGTAGGACACATCAGTGGTAACATTTTGACCTTGAGTCCGCCAGACTCAAGGTCAATATTACGGAGGTTCAATAAAATGAGGGGCCATTTTATGCTGGTCTTGTGGTACTTTGGTTCCTTCGTAACTGTTACTTCACCTTACATCGGACAATGAGAGTGTGGCAAGAGAGAGTGCACTTATGTCTGCGCACACATTGTGCACTATAATATCTCCTGCGCCGGAGGTTGGTCTCCGCTGAGATTGGTCGCCGTGGCCGAAAATCGGTCTGGAGGATTTTTATTTAACTGTTGAAACCTAACATACATCGTGTAGATACATACCTACTCTAGTTCACTGAAATATATTCGTTGGCGAACTTTAGCACTAGCCACAGTTAGTGTGTGCACTGGCTTTGTCCCAAGCTCTAAGATGTTAGAAGCTGGCACACTGCGGTTCAGTAAAAATAAGTTTTACATTGATTTGTTCTGTTAAGTTCGCCTCTTAGAAGTAGTTTTTCAATAAAAACCTGCCATCAGTATGTGGGTCACACAACGTTAGGCAAACAGCTCACGGCTAATATTGGCAGAAAGTCTGTGGGCATGAAACATTCAGGAGAAAACTGGGTATTCGAGTCTTTGAACGAAAATAATCAATATTTTACATTGACTGCTAAAGTTATCCTGCTTTGAAAAAACTTGTATGGTAGAAAAAACCTTTTGACCGGTGGAAAAATAAATGTAAAAGCCTAAGCAAACAATTTGATACCTAAAGCTGAAGTTTTATCCCCGAACCAGCTCAGTTAATCGTTTTCGCGAACCCTAAACGATCAACATCATCGACAGAACCCCTACAACAGAAAGGGTAATCTTTCCATTATAATAAAATAACATGTGTTTACTAAAGATAAAGAGGGGTAAGTAAAAATAAACGCAGTTACCTTGTTCCCGAACCTTTTGTGCCGATATAAAATAGTTGGCGGGGGCCTTTCACGTTGGTTACCAATATGTTTGCCAATATTTGTGATACCTTTGATCCGTAAGATTGCATTGAACTGGGTTAAAAGACCATTAACAATGAATCTGCATCTTAAAAGTTTTTCTTTAGAAGCATTTTTTTTATGTAAGTAGAGTTGTTATGAGTTTAGTATACTGCCCGGCTAAGCCGAAAGGCGCTATCTCTGAGATACGCCCTTTTAGTTTTTTTTATACCTCCCGTTCATTAGCTAGGATAATTTCGCATCTAATGGTATAAGCCAAATAGCGCTATCTTAAAACTATAACTTAAAACATTAAAAAAAACCACAAAGAAGTTTTTTTATATCTCAAGTTTTCCTTAAATTACTAAGAGATTTGACGGCATGTCGTTTTTATGAAGCCGAACAGCCGCTAGAAACGATTAAAAAATGTTAATAACAATTAGATAACAACTTAATTCAATTTCTAAAGCACTAAGCCATAAGTTCATCTTTCGAAACAGTTCCGGAGTTAGCGCTTTTGCGCTAAGTATATGTGGGTATTTACCTAGTTCGCTAAGTATATGTGGGTATTTACCTAGTTCGCTAAGTATATGTGGGTATTTACCTAGTTCGCTAAGTATATGTGGGTATTTACCTAGCTCGCTAAGTATATGTGGGTATTTACCTAGTTCGCTAAGTATATGTGGGTATTTACCTAGTTCGCTAAGTATATGTGGGTATTTACCTAGTTCGCTAAGTATATGTGGGTATTTACCTAGTTCGCTAAGTATATGTGGGTATTTACCTAGTTCGCTAAGTATATGTTGGTATTTACCTAGTTCGCTAAGTATATGTGGGTATTTACCTAGTTCGCTAAGTATATGTGGGTATTTACCTAGTTCGCTAAGTATATGTGGGTATTTACCTAGTTCGCTAAGTATATGTGGGTATTTACCTAGTTCGCTAAGTATATGTGGGTATTTACCTAGTTCGCTAAGTATATGTGGGTATTTACCTAGTTCGCTAAGTATATGTGGGTATTTACCTAGTTCGCTAAGTATATGTGGGTATTTACCTAGTTCGCTAAGTATATGTGGGTATTTACCTAGTTCGCTAAGTATATGTGGGTATTTACCTAGTTCGCTAAGTATATGTGGGTATTTACCTAGTTCGCTAAGTATATGTGGGTATTTACCTAGTTCGCTAAGTATATGTGGGTATTTACCTAGTTCGCTAAGTATATGTGGGTATTTACCTAGTTCGCTAAGTATATGTGGGTATTTACCTAGTTCGCTAAGTATATGTGGGATTTACCTAGTTCGCTAAGTATATGTGGGTATTTACCTAGTTCGCTAAGTATATGTGGGTATTTACCTAGTTCGCTAAGTATATGTGGGTATTTACCTAGTTCGCTAAGTATATGTGGGTAATTACCTAGTTCGCTAAGTATATGTGGGTATTTACCTAGTTCGCTAAGGTTTGTGATACGGTTATACCTAAGTATAGTAGGTAATTAAAATAGATTTTAATATCTTTAGTAATAAGGATTACACTCACTTACATTTCACAATAGAGCGTGTCGTGGCATGAAGACAAACATTAGGTAACGATCATTTCTTAGATTGTTTTGTTTGCGGAAGGAATAGGGATGTGAAAAGTATTGTACAATGAGTGGATAATATTGTTCTGCTCAAAATAAAAACTGGACGTTGTTTTCGTCTCTAATCTATATTATAAATTCGGATCAGATCAATGCAAAGAAGATTATTGTTAAATACTTTGAAGCCGGACACACGTTTATGTCTACAGACTCTTTACATCATAGAGTGGAATTGGCGATGAGCGAATGAAAAATAAAATATTGACTTTGATAACTTTTGCGAAGCTGTAAGCAGTGCTGGAGAAAATGTAAATATAAAAAAAAATACAATAGATGATTTTTATGAGTAGCAAGGCTATACGACCCAAAACAAACTTTCCCGGCTGTCACCACGACCTTACATTACTTAGTGACAATGTTGAAGTGGAAGTTAGCAGAGGCAGTTTTGATATTATGTAGAGAACTGGTTTCGATAAGAAACCCATTACGGCTAGCATTATAGGTAGGTACAAAGTTCTTAAAATCAGACAAACTTCAATCCCCAACTAAACAAATAGTACCAGTAGGAACATCTCAAACAAAAAAATAATATTTTAAAATCTCTTTCCAGTTTAACACTGCTAATAGGATATCTCTTTGGCGGGAACTACCAACTTTTGATTAATTTTATTTCATAGAAAGCAAATAATTGCTATATTTTTTTTTTGTAATTTGCTGCTATGGTTAGTAAAGTTGTTAAAAAAAATTAAATTAAGTTTTATTACAAATTTATTCGGCATTTTTATCAAATATAAAAAAAAAACATTTTGTATGGAACTTTCTATGAGCAGATTAAGGCATCAGGCAGTATCTCAATTTTTAAGCCTTTCTTTTTAATTCAAATTGCGGTATCTCACAAAATAGTTATAGTGGTGTAATTTATGGATAATTTGAGTATGTCAATAATATCAAAATTACGTATAAATAAGTTTTAACATTATTAAAAAGATTTCTTTTAGTTTAGTTAGAGTTAGTGCTTTTCGGCTTATCAGGGCAGTATAGCGATTTAAAAAAAAAAAATTCGAAAATGATTTTTATAGGAATATTATTACTCCATACGTTTTACCTGATGATTTTGCTACTTCGAAACTTGAAGAAATATTTGCTTACCTGAAACAAATAAAAGAAAATGTTATTAGAATGCACAACAACGTGACGTCACATGGTTATGGTTGTCTGTATGACGCGAGACTTTTTTAATTCAGTGTCCCCGAGCCGCTAGCAACTGGCATATTCCGTATTACTTCTTTACGACTCATGGGGGGTGAGACATCGCACCTAATTTAATTATCTACGTCATGTTAAAGTAAATGAAATCGTAGCGAAAATATTACTAAAGTAAGTCTTCATAAATAAACCACCCTTGACGATTGATCCTACTCTATTACCTAGAATCTGGAACGTGAGAAAAAGCTCCAGCCCAGTTGTACATTTTGTGAGCGACGCGTACTCATAATGATGGCAGTCGTCTGGAAGCGAGGACGCGGCGTGCGAGACGTGCGCCATGCAGTGCAAGAGTGCGATGTGCACCGCTACGCCGCCCCTCAATAAACACCCACACGACCCCTAATAGATACTTTTTATTTCATTCACCCGCTTTTGGACCGCATCCAAGTGCTGTTCAACCTTTTAATGTCTGAATTCTTGATTTCCACGCTCTAATCGTTAGTTAAAATGGGTCACTCGTACGTAAGCAAAATGAAAAATGGAAATACATAACAGAATCGCTGCAGCGATACTTCTGACTAATTGAATGGCGCCGTTACTTATTTGTGAGCGGACTTCGATCCGGTTGACGGCGGATTAAATAATAAAAGCGAGTGGCCTGCTCGCTGGGACTCTTTAAATTCAACATTTGCATTAGAACGGCGGAGTTTTAATGCAGAAATATTCTGGAGTGGAACGCGCACAAAGGACAAATTGATTCGTTTCCGATTCGTGCTCTGCTCGGCGCGAGATGAAACACTCGCGCGCTACCGAACTACCAGCGACACACTCTTAGCTGCCCTACCACTGAACTAGACGAACTTTGTAATTAAGTCATTTGTTAGCTGTAGAACAAACTATTTGTATGCGTCTTTCTAGATCCTGACAAGTTTAAAAGAACTCTCAGGAACTGAATAATAGCGTTGCGGAAAATAATCAACAGCGCTAGAAAAGTGTATCAATAAAAAGAATCGAATTTATATAGCAGTCTTTTAATCCACAATCAATTGCCATTCAAACCAACACGGCCACCAAAACTCATAATCCAAACAACAACGCTCCGAGTATTCACAGACACAGCTGTTTAGTCAATTATATCGAGTCGACCATCGAGGCACGTCGGCACAATTTCCCACCAGCATGGTCCACACACCCACACACACAGGCCCACTCGATAAAAGTCCTGCCCCACTCCACGCGCTAATTGGCAGGACGTGGCCACAACGGCGAGTTAGAAAAGATTTAATTAATGCCTAAACGCTTTCCAAAGTTACGGGTGACATTTTTAGGGGGGTAAAGTCACTTAACAGCGTTATGAATGCGAAATCTCTTTCAACCATCTTTAACGCAGTGCTACTTTGAAGTTTTTGGGTCCTATGATAGACAAATGATAATCAATTGTTATTTTCTATTAGCAGTGAGTGATGTGTGAGTCAGTTCCTAAACGACAAATAGTAAGGCTATGAGTATTCTAGTAGAATTTTCAAATGTAATTTGATCGCGCCGATGGCAAGGCGCGGAGACAGGACGTGTCTGCAGATCGAACGCGTGATAATGTGGCAAGAAAGTTAAAAGAAGACGTGATTCAATAGGAAGCACGCGAGTGGAGTTCCTACCTTGCAGTTCCTATTAGTTCACATTTACGTATAATTATGTAAAATATTGTTTAAACTTAATTAGAAATAAGAAGTTATATTCGTCCCATTTCGTCACAAACGAATGAACCAGCCTCATACATCAATAATATTACACGAATCAACCTCATACTCATACATCAATAATATCCATTTCTATTTTTCTGTATGATATTATTGCTTATTGTCAATAATGAATTATTTCGACATACGGCTACAAACAGCTGCATGTAACAGACAGCTGCAATTCCCCGAACACATCAGCACATTCATCATTTACTAGTTAAATTTACCGATCTGCCCGAAAATCTAGAAATAGATTCCAATTCTACGTGGAATCTAATTCCAGTACATTTGCACCCCGCGGGGTTGCCGCGTGACACGTTAAGTGGCCCCTATTATTGTCACGGCACACATTTGCGTGCGATACATTTGCGTGAAACATGGATCGTTTGTCATGCACTGTGTCTCGATATCGGTCGTTCTCGTGATGGATCGCCGCAGATATGGGCCCCAGCCGCTCAGGAACACATAAATAAGGTCGGCGTAAAAAAGACGATGGTAGCCGGAATAGGTACTAAATAATACAGTGTCATGCGGGTAGCAGTCGGCCGCTGACGAACGCGGGAGTCTGAATGTTGGGGTACAGTGACCTTGACATTCGGGGGAGCTAGTATGGTGAATACTTTGAGTTAAGTTAGGGATGTTGCCAGTTAATAATGTAACATACTCTTTTTAGACAGCGGTTAAAAACGATTGACGATTTAAATAGATGAAAACTTATATACGTTTATGTATGATCAACATGCAATTTTTATTGAGTCATATTCATGGATTGATCATAATATTTCAATTCGAATTAGTTGATTTTTATATTTTGAATATTGAACGTCAGTAACATGTTAGTTGGCTGTGAGACTGTTGAACCCGAGCTGTCGTCGGCACTTGTACACATTTTACATTTTCAATTTCAAATTATGTATCTTCACAGAGTTTGATAATAAAATTCAAACTGACTGAGTAGGTACCTACATATATTGGTTTTCGAGATTGTTTACTTCTAACATACATGGTGTATGTATACAACATATACATGTTTGATCGTGGGTACTTCTTTGTCTCGGTGGAATTGAAGAGAAACATCGTCAGTGGCTGCTTGCTTGAGTTTCGTTAAAGAAAAAGAAAGACTGGGCATGCTAGTAAATACTTATTTATTGGCACACTGCTCACGAGAAAAGCAAAAAGTATCAAGTAACGTAACAAAGAAACCCGCGAGTCTCACACATAATATTATTTGCTGACAGTATGTATAGCTGCCAAGACCGAGGTCTCAAGTTTAACTCCCGGACATAAGAACTTTAGTGGGTTTCTCTGTTAGGACCGTCTCTGCCGGTACTGGTAGCCCAGCGAAGGTAGTTTAACTCGTGTAAATGGATTAAATCGTCTTGTAAATGGGATGTTAAGGAGGATCACCTTTTAAGATATTTTTTTTTAATTTTGTCTTGTTGATATCAGTAGGCATAATAATTAATAAATAATTAATATTTCTATATTCGTTTTATATAGAAGATTTGTTGAAAGAAGAAAAAACATTTATTTAGCACAGACTAAAAGACACACCACACACCAGATACATACATCAGATAACAACTAATAAAAAACAAATAGAAAGTATAAAGACCGATGTAAGAAGTTAGCAGGTAAGTGTGCCTCACGACTGCACCAAAAAGGCCCAGTTCAGCAAAAATGCCAGACAATAGTGCCTGACGCTGGTTTTCAACTGAACCGGATGTGTGAGGTGACGGATGTAAATCAGTTTTATACTGCAACGTGACGTGTGTATGCATACTTAAATAAGATAAGATAAACGTGTGACAAATACAAAATAGTAACGAATATGTACATAAATAGTGTGAGTTGAGTAATATAGCAAAAATAAACTAAAAAAAAAAATATTGACAAATATAATGACACGGCCGCGTTAGACCTTCGTTAGTATGTCAGTAAATAAATTCTTTGAAACGACTCAGATCAACATAGACCTGCACCCTAATTGCGCAACACACGATCAATCGGATTCGGTTTAATTTAGACAGTTCAACAACATTCATTGCGTTATTTACGTGTTGAGCAGACACATTTTTCGAACATATGAAGCAATGGATTAGCAATTTGCTTCAAAATGATTCAGATTCCGATTGATCGTGTGTTACGCAATTAGAGTGCGGTTTTAAAACGATCCCTAACTTCCACGTTCCAACACATTATCATAATTAAATAGTCCGTGCATTTCATCGCACAATACTCGACTATTTACGGACAGTTTGCAACTTGTGTAAATTGTAAAAGGCACTCTTTATTTAAAATGAGGTTAACTCACTATCTTCGGTGGATGTTTCAATACCACATTAAACGGATTGAGCCCCCGTTCTCCGCACACTACACCCAGATGCTATTCACCTGGCACAACACGCAGTCACCTCTGACGTCACTGTTAAATAAACACTCCGACTCACAGATATCTTACGTATCCTACACTAAACCTATCCCAATACTGTAACCCACAGCGTGCGCCTGACGTAGACCGCATAGATTCCTGCGAGGTTGTCTTGTACACTCGCGTATAGAACACAGTTAAGTGTACACATGTGTGGTCACACCGCCTGTGTAAGTAGAGCTGACACGGTCACGCAAAATAACATGGTTGGTTCATCCGTAAAATTGGAAAACTAAACAGTTATTGGCTTTTAGCGTTGGGCCAATCCGACAGCCATAGGATCCAATATTTGATCAAGTACGTCAAAGATGGGTCCGCTGTTTGAAAAGATTTGTATCATTTATTATCCTTATGATCTGTATCGACTAACTCTGTCTGAAGCAGTTCATTTGTACAGTTTTTATTTTTCGGTCGGTATGTGACCACGGATAAACATAAATTAAATCCTTCAAAATACGGTAAGCAACTAGTTTAATAAAGATAAACAGGAAAAAATACTCAAAAAAGCACGCCAACATTTGCTCAACTCCACCAACATTTTTCACACCAATATTGGGCAATCCTCAATTCCGCGCCAACACCAATAATAGTCGGACATTAGTCGTTTTAATGACGTAGGTACCGAAGTTCAGCTGCTCTCGTTATTTCCCCCGGGACGCTCACGATAAAGGATTAATGTGCCGGATCAGTGCCGGATCAAAACCGTGGTCGGCTTATAATCTTACACATACCTTTAATTGATGTGGCTCAAGATTGGTTGTGAAAGAAACTGTTGCCGTTACGTGACGGCTGAGTTAGAACCTTCAGATCAGTTGTACAGGAACTGGTTCTAAGTAATACGTTTATAATACTATAGGTACATAATGATTTTGTTTGTACAAAAAGTTGGAATTGAAGAGTCCATCTAAATGCAAGTGATCTTCTTATCAATGCTACATTTATGCTGAAACATGTACCTGAGCCATGGAACGTTGCTGAAGTCATTATGATTACGAACTCTGGGACACCACCCCTGACGCATCATCGTTTAGACCCTTTGCCTGCATTTGCTGGTATTATCCAAACTATTTAAAAAACCTGTTATTAAAACGGTTAAAACCAAGTATGGGTTACTCGGAAGGAAATCTTGTCTATCAATCCCCATTATATTATATTACACAAGCATATTCTTGTGCCAATTTGAACGTATGTCATCCAACTTTGGGGCTGTACTAAACAAAGCAACATTAAAATAATTAAAAAATAAAGTAAAGCTTAGGGATGCTGTGAATGCACCATGGTACAGACGCCAGCACATCATATTATTACAATCTGTCAAATTTCTTTAATAGATTTTCAACCTTATCGGTGAAGCATTAAGGTTCAAGGTTGATTGAGAAAATTTGTCAGTTGCTGCTGGCGTCTGTACATTAGAAATGACAACCTGCACTGTGACCACAAAATGGGACTGTCACCACCATCATCTAAAACTTTGCTGACACAAGAACACTTCATCGACATATGAATATCGAGGCAATTCAGCTTCACACATGTAACACTTATTTTTATTTTTATCAATTATCAGACCCTAATAAAATGCTGCAAAATTGTGTAAAAGTGCAAATTGACACTATTCTTAGTTATAACATGACCTATCACGTAAAATAATGAGTAACAGTTAAATAGCTTATCGTCTGATTGTAATCAAATATTAAAAACTTAAGTTTTATTAAAACAGAAAAAAGTAGTGTTCTTTTAAAGTAATTTCATAAAATATGAAACATAAAAAATGACACAGTTTTCCAAAGCGTAAGGCAAGTAAATAAAACCCACGTTTGTATATCACATGCAAGTTTGTACTCGTTTAACTCCACCACAGGTACTGTCGGAACGAGAAGTTACTTATTTATGATAAACTGCCTGATTTGCATTTTGACTTCTACCTTATCCGAGAATCACAAAAGTAGCCTACATATTTAACTACTTTTTTAAGTTGAAGTAAGGTTGAAGTAGTGTTATCCCTGCATATGCCTGCATTATGCTGGTAATCTGTTAATGCCTTCTTTGAATATCCCCTATAAGCCTATAATGGAGTAACATGTATTGTGTTGTGCCGTTTCCTGCCGTAACCTGTACCCTTCTATTGGAGGAGTTGACTTTAGTGTAAGTTATAAACACTAATAGAATATAAGTAATTATTTTTATTAAAAAACTAGCTGCACCCCGGTGTTTTCCCGCATAAGTCTTGATTCCGTGGAAGTATTGGGATAAAAATCATAATCCAGGTCCTAATCCAGGTCATGGTCACCCATAGACTAAATTTCATCAAAATTTACTGGTTTAATTAGTTCCCAGATTATCTGCAAGTCTCTTCTAAACATTTCAAAGCGACAGTTCACTAAAACGAAAACCAGTTACAAATTCATTTTATACTTTACGTCAGCTAGCAATTTAAATTAAACGAAATCTGAAAATGAAGTTAGCCAAATATAAATGCCTTCAACCATAAATAATAACTTGAATATTTGAGCAAACGAATTCAGTCTCAACGTTGACAATTTCACACATTGCTAGACATTTATTTAGTCAGAGTGTGTAGCTAGTGTGCTGTGAAACTAGGCAACAAGTCTATTTGACTGCGGGGAACGATAACACAACTGTATTCGACTGTACTATACGCGGACGTACCGGGCTTGCGAGCATCGACTGGCGTTTTGACCATAGTATTGATGCTGCATCGACTAATTAATCAAATGCAGATTTAAGAAGAATTGCAAAACAAAAAAGTTCTGTTATAAGAGCTCGCGACACAAAATCACTATTGGTGACTGCGTTGCGTGGTTTCACTCTCATTATCTAAAGAAATACCTACAGCATCAGTAATACACAATTAAAATGCGATACAGCCGCTGCATCCTGCTTTAAAAAGCAATCCCGATCGCTGATGCTAAAGGTATCGCTAGCTACGAGTGTGTTGAACTCATCGGGATCCGAACGAAATGGTTTCACGCGGATATTCCTAGGCGTTACCCACGTAAGCTAGCCAGACTTCGAGCCAACCAGAATATCCATATATCGTTCAGAAAAATATTCCTGTATTTGCAAAAGCAGTTGGAAGTTTGCTCTTAAATAAAAGTGGCTTATTTCTTTTTCTCGTATGTGCGTCTGGGGACTGATCATTTGTTCGCTCTTGTCCTTTATATTTCTTAGAGGTCTCCAGAGATTAATGCTCCACGTGACATATAGGCCGTTTCAATAGTTTAAATCTATACACATTTGTTTTTGAATAGTAATAATGGTAGGGCTGGATCGTCTTCTACTTTATGTTTTTTACTTCACTTTTTCTGGCCGACGGTTTATATTACAGATTTAAGCCAAATCTCATAAATAATCGCCTTATCTGACAGTAAAAGATGGTAATTTTGTGCACACTGCACAATTTTAACTTGCCAATCATGAAAGTGATTCACAAATTACGAGTTCCGTAGGTAACGTCGTAGTTATTAAGAAGACATTTTATAACAAAATTTTATAGCAAGCGAAATTGACTCCCTTCACTCGTAAAATTATGATGATGAATAACTGACTCATCCATTTTACGTAATAGCTGCTTTATCTTTATTATGTAGTCCGTAATTCTATAACGTTTGCGCAGGTAAAGTAACTTTGCAGTGTCTGGGATCGGGGCCGCCACAGTATATGACAAAGTTCAGCATAATTGTTATGGCAAAAGTATTTATGTACGAAACTGGCTGTAAAACTGTAACAGGGTCTAGCTACTCTTCCTATAATAAGAAACGTGTCTGTGATGGGAACCATTTAATAAAAACCATACTTTTAAGTATACGAACAGATATTTGGACCTATGTATTTAATCCCTCTTGTTTAATTAATAGAGTATCTACGAGTACACTTACTACTGTATGTACTTTTTGCGTACCTTGGGAAGTAAGTTTTTGATTGGTTAGTCAATTGTTGTACCTAAGTAAAGTATATCCTAAAGAAGAAAAAAACGTCTCTACTATAATATTAACGCGTCTTTTCTTTGACACATACTCAATCAATCAACTCACAAATTCACTTGATATATTGTAATATCAATTGGATTCGTATCAACGACTACAGTGAGCACTAGATTTAGTTTATCGCTGAAAAAGTAGCGCTCGTGTGATATATTGGAGAGCAGAGAAAATATTATGTTAGGATTGGATAACTGAGTTAGAAGCGAGATGTATATGCGATGCGTGATCGAGTTTAACATTTAAATGTTAAGATGAAACATTTGAATGGGATTGGATATAAGAATGAAAGTTTTTAGAGTAGAATAGCATCAATCAGTGCCACGAGTTGAATGAGAACAAGTGTTCAGTTAGATGACTCAAAACATATCCAAATGTGTCTGTTCCGATCCTCACCTCTAACTCGGTTCGACACATACCTGTACCACACTAGTTACACCTAGTTGGCTATTTCCCGCGCGCCGCGTGAGAGTCGACGGAGAAAAAACTGTAATTTAATATAGCTCTCAGCCACAGGCAGTGCAGGCTGACAGCTACTGAACGAAACATGGATGTGACAGTCTTTTTCCCTCGTATCGGCACCAACTACTACATGAGCATAGCTCATGTCGAAGTAACAATATCAGCCAGTCGGCAAGGTGGCTGCAGGGCATTCATAGGCATAGGTGATCATTATAGAATGAGTTGTCGATGAGCAGTTATTTTAAATCGACCGTATAGGTTTAAAGAAACTTTATTCTCAATAAAGACAAATATATAGTATAATAGCTATATGGTCGATTTTAAATAACTGCTCATCGATATTGCATATAAAACGTGGAAAATATGGTGTGCGCCTATTTAAGTAATATTAACTACGTTCACAATATCAGATAACGTGAGGCTCGCATAACTGAATATTGAGCGCGACGTGAACTGCCTCGCCGTGTTCAGCGAACAATTAATTGTTCCGGCGTCACCCCCAGACGACCATAAAAACTACACAGAAGTTACAAAGTTAAATTTAAAATTCCGCAACAGCATCGCACCTAAGGAAAATTTCTTTTAAAAATGTGAGCTGATACTTGACAATTTCCTACATCAAAACTTTTCATGTTCCACCATTAAAAGTATTCGGAAAATTTCGGCATCGACAGCTCGGAGCCCGCGAGCGGTGAGGCTGGGCGGCGGCGGGCGGCAGGCGACAGGCGGCTGGAGTCAAGACTTGGGCACTGATATAGGTTACAAGGCGAGTGCATGTATGCAGGGAACCAGGTCGACACAGACTCTGCGGCCGTATCGATTGGCGGCGCGCGCACCCCCCGCGCCCAGCGCGACGCTCTCGCCGTCTCCTTCTCCAACGCTCCGTGCGCGCCGCGCTCAGCTCGCTAATCTATTTGTGAACGCGCAATGTATAGCGTAATAGAGGATTCAGATTTTGAGAGGTCCGATCATGTTGAATCGGCGGGAGGGTGATGTAAAGTGATTGTGTGCGGACGTCGAGGCGGGATGGCGGTGTAAGATGAAATAAAATTAAGTTCGGATGTAAGGTTCGATTTGCATCGGAATCGAATGTTTCTAGTGTCGATTACTCGTCGAGTGGCTCCGTCCGCCGACGACTGCGGGCAGATGTCGTCTGAGAGCTGATTGCGGATAGCGACGGAACTTTTGTCAAATTGATTCTGAGCTTCATTCGGCTTCATTCGCGTTTGGGTTAGTAGAGTTCCACAATGTGCTCGTAAACAACAAGTTGTAACCATGCTACACATTTGTTCTTCTGATTACAGTGCACTAAGACGAACGCTTAGAAATGCATCGCTGTTCTCAACTTCAGTAATAAAACATTTTCTGGGGCAGAAGCTGAGCAACTTTAACTTCCCATTTTACTTCCACATAAAAATATACTACCACGTAAGTACTTACACATTATTGGTAACGAATTCCTCGTTTTCCAGTGCCGTGGAAATTAATTTCACTGCATTTTCGATAAATGGAGTCATGCGGAGGGAAGAAGTATGGCGAACAAAATGCTGTTTCGTTTTGCTCCCCGAGGAGTTTAGTGATCAAACAGTTGATGCAAACTTGTGGAACATGTATAGTTTTCTTTTGGGTAAATAAAATTTACATTAATATTGATGGATAGTGAAATAAATAGAGCTAGTATTTTTCGCCGCCAGGCCAATATTTAGTTGTCAATATAACATGATGGCTATCTACAGAATGAGGGATTTTAAACAAGATTAACAGTAGCCGCCTACAGGGATTACGGGTTCAAAGAGTAAAAGGCACGCCATTTCCCCTCTTCTCATATTAAAGTCCCAAAACGCTCCACAAACAGACTCCTAACGGTGCACACCGCACAGAATAGGCTCAGATACACAAACATGCAGACACGCAAACGTACAGACGCACAGACACACGAGCATGCGTAGTCAGCCATTAGCCGAGCCGCTTCATCGTGTAGTCCGCTTGTACCGCGACAGTTGTACGACTCGGCTCCAAACCAACCCACCCGGTGCGTGCTGACGCCCGAGGAACAGCTGGAGAGAGTGAGATATTTACCTAGTCGTTATTGTTTTATAAGCTTTGAACAATAGAGCATTGGTAATCGGAACATGCTTGTTATTGTAGTTTATGTGTACTTCCTTGTTTAGTCGATGAAACTGATAAAATGACTTCCTACACGATTTAAATACTGAAGATGACGATTACGTAAATATCTATAGTGTCACTTTCTTAGTAATGATTTGGATGAAATAAGCTATTCACAAAATTCAAGCAACATTCTTCTTCATTTTATTAATTCACACCGAAAACTAAAATCTCACTAAAATTATTTCAAAAAGAAAATCTCATTGCTCTTGCAGCAAATTTCACACATTCACGAAAAGTACTAATGAAATTATGTCAATGAAACATACGTGAGTCCCCCGAGCGTTGGGGGTCACGAGGCCCCGAGTGCCAGGGGACCCTGCCGAGCCCGAGGGACTCCACCGAACCCGTTCGGGTGTGATAATAATTGTACCGGAGTCGGATATTAATATTGTGCACTTGCTCCCACCGTATGCAAGCTAATCGCGTCGCTTGAATATCAATGTGTCCACGTAGCGCTGGGAAATAGCGAGAGAGGAACTGATTCACCTTATTACTTCTGAAGTGGAGAGTATAGTTTTTCTTACATAACGCAAGGCACGCAACTGATTTTAGTTGAATTCTTGGCACCGCCAGGTAAGTTTAAAGTCAAACTTTTGAGGATGAACCTTATAGGATGATGTAAACATACCACGATCATGTTGATGAAGTACTTACGTGCTTAAAGATATTTGAGATTACCTGTCAAACTGTTTTCTAGTGTTGTGTGTCTTTTTATCTCCAGCACACGTAGCATGACCACTTTACGAACGGGTTTTGTAGCCGTCTATTCTATTCGTGGCCATGCTTCGCGTGCAGACCGTGTTACTACTACCAGCTTATATCTTATTCTTAACTAAACTCAGTACTTTCTCGTTTATTGAAACAACACCCGATGATTACTAATTGCGTTTGTTACAGCTCCAGCAGCTGTCACGTCTAACTCAATTAACCAATCAACGTTGTTTGATTTTTCATTTTGATTTTCGAATTAATAGCCGCTTAATATGACAGTATTTGAAATAGAAATTAGTTTACAATTTATAATGAAACTTGATAGTAAACTTATTTATCTAAGACATTGCTGAAAGTCATTCACGAAGCAGAGCTTTCATCTTTTAATTTTATTTTAGTTGAGACATCTTACGAGTTGTACTGAAGATATTACTCGCTGCCTCGGCGACTCTCCCCTCCACTCATAAATCGGCTTACATTTGTCGCTTGTTTTAAATGCCCATTTAGATTAATTTTCTCGCATTAAGATTACGTTACATTGCGCACTCGCGTCGTAAACGTTTTCCGTGCGACATTAGCGGCGCGGCGATGTACGTCGTGATGGCGGCGCGGCGCTTGTTCCTGCTAAAATATCTTTCCACCCCATAAACCGACGTTGTAACGCCACAAATTGAATTGCTCCGCGTTATTCGTCGCGCGATTATGACGTCACTCGCACTTGCAAGACTGACGTCATGCCGTCAGCCGCCACTTAGCGTGAAAATTATACCAGTACATATGACATGGTGCACCAACGCTCAGTTTATTAAAACGGTGCATCCTGCGTCACGTCACGAAGTACGTGCAATTCCAAATGGCAAACGCGACGTAACGTCAGCCCAGCGAACGCTTTGCAAATATCGGATTCTAGTCGTACGTATTGGAAATTGTAGAGGGAATTTCGCACTTCAGTTACAATACCGGAAAACTCAGTCCAAGTAACACCGAACACGAGCAGCTCTTGCAAAAGCAAAACTTTCCCCCGGGAGTGCGACTTCGGAGCTGTAGAAGTCATTTGTCAAAAAATAATAAACGTCACATTGTCTGGGATTTATAATTTGTTGAGTCGATACAAATTGCAATTTCGTCAGTGGGCCGGGGCCCGCGACTTGGAACAACTTATTGGTTTGGCACAAACTTACGTTCGGTGGCCGTTCACACCGCGCTTTACTCGAGCCACTACTCGACTGTTCGAAAACCTACTTGATAAGTTTTAATTAAATAAGTTCTCGAATGGCGGCGGGATTCTTGCGAATTCAATTTATGCATGCAGTTTCGCCAAATAAAAACTGAAATTGGATTAATTAGGCAAATAAAGTTGACGACCAAGTTGAACTGAAAGCTTTCTAGTACGTGCGCGGAATTCTAGTGGTATTAACTAAACTTACGGAATGTCGAGTCAATGGTGCTTTAGTTTTACATCCACTGTTTAGATTGGCTGTAATTGGTTAGATTTAGTCTATTTAGTCGAACGTGTCGAATGTCGATGTAAGTCAGCGTTTGGTTCGAGTGACTGGCTCGAGTACTGCACCGCGCTCGGGCTGTTCTCCACTGAATTATGACGGCCCGCGCAGGAATTCCTTCGACGGAGCAAATACAAAATTAAATTCGCAAATGGAAGCCTTGCTGCTAGGGTTACCATGTGAAATTCGGGTGTTACGTCATTTCCTATTTCATTATTAATCCGTTATGTTTCTTGGCAGTTAATAATGTAAGGAAATTTGTTTGTTATCCTTTTAATACTTCATTTTGCTAACGAAACGGCTTGGTCACTATCGAATATCTATGTCATTATTGTTACTGACAGGTTTTCAGAATGCCTAATCGTGCTATACCTTTCATAACCGTGAGCCGAGCGTAGCCCTCATTTTAAAGTCTTTCTTCCTAGTATGATAATTATGCTGTGGCTATGATGGAAGACTATACTTTCACGAACAGACCCTGCATCTTATTCTCCTGCCAGCCCTACACGCGCGCGAGGCTGCGTCTCCCAACGCAGCTGTTTACTTATAGCAATTAACAGCCGCAGAGCGAAAATCAAAGAATCCGGCTGATTCGCTCACTCCTGTAACACAATTAAACGCTTTGCAGCGCTGTACAGCGTATTCTGTAACGTAGTACAATGACATGGCTGTTTGTGTTGCATATACCAAAGTGAATAATATTGCAATACACTTGTTTAAATATTGACAACTACTGTTTAAATATTGACAACTACTGTTTATTATTTCAATTATTTTTTCTATCAAATTGCGCCAATTCTGCGTGCTTTGTATGGTTCCATTGGTATTTAAATATTTTCTATGTCTGATTTGAATAATTGATTTTCCTATTGTGAAAACCAATTCCACTGAATAAACGAGTGCTGATCAGTGCATTGTGAGTCTGACTAATTTTGTTGTAACCCCTAACATAAAAATGAAGTTGGATTCAGACAATAACAATAGGAAGTTAATCTGTTATGATCAATGCACACAATACTGGTTAATTGCCCAGTTTGGTTGCCGAGTGGTTCCACTCGCTACCCACCATCACTCGATCATAAATTAAAAATTAAGCCGCCAGCTTCCGGCCGCCCCAATTCGGCCAAACTCGGCGATATTCGTCGATATTCGGGTACAGCTCGGTGCTCAACTGAGTTAAGTTTCATTGCTCATTTGGCGAATTGAGGACTGGTTTACGACACCAGGCCGAATAGCCGCGCACCTCTTATGCCTAATCTTTATGTTCGAATAAAACGAAAAACTAAACGTGTCTGGAGGGTGCAGGGGGGTGGGGGTCTCTAGGTGCGGGGGTTGACCCAGGTAAGTAGCCATAGGCAATATATCAGCGATGCGATCGGAATTAGTTCTCGTTTATGACCGAGAGCTGTACTAGACTCGGCGATAAGATTCATTTGATTGTTTACTATATCCGCCATTCTATTTGTAAGGTAAGATGTAAGTAGAAAGGTTTGGAATGTTTAAGTTTGTGCGCCGACACTAGGAAAATAAAATAAAATAGAATCAGTCGATATCACCCACAGCGCCTGAGAGCAGGTACTGAAGAGTTAGAATCAGTCGATATCACCCACAGCGCCTGAGAGCAGGTACTGAAGAGTTAGAATCAGTCGATATCACCCACAGCGCCTGAGAGCAGGTACTGAAGAGTTAGAATCAGTCGATATCACCCACAGCGCCTGAGAGCAGGTACTGAAGAGTTAGAATCAGTCGATATCACCCACAGGGCCTGAGAGCAGGTACTGAAGACTTTATTGAGAACATCTTGTTTACATTCATTTAGTAGGTTTACCTTCATATTTGCTAAATAGCTATACAATATTACTATTAAGGTCAAAATATTAGCAAGTTCGGGAGACTTTACTTAAGCTCCAGATTTACTATTACATTAAAACACAATTTAGTTATTATAAGTAAACCACGGCTTTGTGGAATAGTTGTTAACTGTAAACTAGTAGTTTCACGACCTTTGAAAATTTGAATAAAACAATAATACCTACGATGACTATTTAATTGAAAGTTTTTCTTGGCGTGTATTTCAGTTTCATTTGGATAATGGTAATAAAAGATAAAGTTAGAACGTGCAAAACTATTATCATAACTAAACTAGATGGCTCCAAACGATAGTTTTATTTTAACGGTTACTTTTATTAACCCTTTATTTAAATGGTCCACGTGAATTAATGGTATATGTGAATGTTTATGATACCAGCACGTATTATGATATCAGCACATATTATGATACCAGCACATATTACAGACATTATATCTCATGACAGTTTTTATTGGTAAAAGCGTAAATTTTAAATTGTTTACGTGATAATAACATTTTAATGTTATTTTAGTGGGTGATTAAAAATATTAACAGCGTTCTTTTTACACAAGCATTAGACATCTATTTATTTTCAGAAAAAAAATATTATTAGTACTTTAGTTTTATTGCAAGTTTCGTATTATTGTTTAGATAAGGAGTATTTTAGACGTACGAGCTATGCTTTCGTGTTTACATGAAAATACAAGTTGATAACGCAGGACTTGACCTGAGGCTGATGACATTTATGCCTTCAGCCCCTTAGATAACAAACAAGCCTAAAGCAGCCAACAGTATTGTGCCTACGTCGGCGACACATTCTGCGGCAACAAGTCACATCCGAGGCAGTCCCCGATGAACAATAAACTTGTCTTTGGTCTCCGTTAATTAAATGAGACCGCCGTACAGAGGTTATAGTCTTGTGTGTGATTGTTTTATGCCGGTGTTGACACTTACAGTTTATGTATTGGTATAGCGTCTGAGAAACTAAAAACAGGTACTTATAATCTTTCAAATAATTTGGTTTCAGCTGATATTTGTTTCTCCACCAATCTACCTTTTTGCAAAGATTTCCGTTGAAAACTTTAACAAAGCATCGTTAGAATAACACATAACACCCAAGGAAAACGATAGTCCTTATGCAAGTAGTATATTTGGCCAATTAAAGCTCAGAGTCGTGGATCGTTTGCCACGCTTGTGCGCTCCTACGGCGCCACGTGTCTGCGCCCGGCGGCGCACGGATTTCTGTTCATTAAGTGGAGCAGCCGAGCGCACATCTATGCCTTCCATTTACTGTTTATTTTACATCCATGTTGCTGCCCTATAATTTCGACCACTTCTGGTAACATCGGCTGTAAGGTTATGCTAGCAGCGGTCAGTCCGTGGATGGGTGACCATTTTTGCTAGTGGATTATTTCTATTTCTATTTATCCATTTATTTCAGGTATCAAGGCCCATATAAACACATACAATATTAATATAACTTAAAAATACTATAAATACATACAACATTATAATTACACTAAAAACTAACTAACGCACACAAGGTGTCTGCGTCGTGTTTCGCTGACTAGTGTCATGTAGCCGGCCACGAAACCGGCGGTACACAACACCCTTCGGCCAGAACTCTTCCTCGACGAACTTCTAGAGATGATGTGTCGGAACACGCGCCACGAACGACTTGAAGTTCGAGTTGTGACGCGAATCCAACTTCTCGACCCTCAAAGTCCAGTTAGTCTTCACACGCATGTACTCCACGATCTCCTCAACCTTTGTGGAGTGGTGATTATAAAATCTATAGTCATAATTTTCCCCCAAACCAAATCGTAGCAAAGCGTCAGCTACGCCGTAGCATAGTGCACGCTACGCCGTAGCACACTGCACGCTACGCCGTAGCTCGCTCATAGCGGCTCGAAGAGTAAGTCAAAACAATTAAAACACTTTTATTTTGTCTTTGAACGAAAGTTTAAGATACCTTCCGCGGGTAGCGGGGTCGTCCGAAAGTTTAAGATACCTTCCGCGGGTAGCGGGGTCGTCCGAAAGTTTAAGATACCTTCCGCGAGTAGCGGGGTCGTCCGAAAGTTTAAGATACCTTCCGCGGGTAGCGGGGTCGTCCGAAAGTTTAAGATACCTTCCGCGAGTAGCGGGGTCGTCCGAAAGTTTAAGATACCTTCCGCGAGTAGCGGGGTCGTCCGAAAGTTTAAGATACCTTCCGCGGGTAGCGGGGTCGTCCGAAAGTTTAAGATACCTTCCGCGAGTAGCGGGGTCGTCCGAAAGTTTAAGATACCTTCCGCGGGTAGCGGGGTCGTCCGAAAGTTTAAGATACCTTCCGCGAGTAGCGGGGTCGTCCGAAAGTTTAAGATACCTTCCGCGGGTAGCGGGGTCGTCCGAAAGTTTAAGATACCTTCCGCGAGTAGCGGGGTCGTCCGAAAGTTTAAGATACCTTCCGCGGGTAGCGGGGTCGTCCGAAAGTTTAAGATACCTTCCGCGGGTAGCGGGGTCGTCCGAAAGTTTAAGATACCTTCCGCGAGTAGCGGGGTCGTCCGAAAGTTTAAGATACCTTCCGCGGGTAGCGGGGTCGTCCGAAAGTTTAAGATACCTTCCGCGGGTAGCGGGGTCGTTCGAAAGTTTAAGATACCTTCCGCGGGTAGCGGGGTCGGCCGAAAGTTTAAGATACCTTCCGCGGGTAGCGGGGTCGTCCGAAAGTTTAAGATACCTTCCGCGGGTAGCGGGGTCGTCCGAAAGTTTAAGATACCTTCCGCGGGTAGCGGGGTCGTCCGAAAGTTTAAGATACCTTCCGCGGGTAGCGGGGTCGTCCGAAAGTTTAAGATACCTTCCGCGGGTAGCGGGGTCGTCCGAAAGTTTAAGATACCTTCCGCGGGTAGCGGGGTCGTCCGAAAGTTTAAGATACCTTCCGCGGGTAGCGGGGTCGTCCGAAAGTTTAAGATACCTTCCGCGGGTAGCGGGGTCGTCCGAAAGTTTAAGATACCTTCCGCAGGTAGCGGGTTCGTCCGAAAGTTTAAGATACCTTCCGCGGGTAGCGGGGTCGTCCGAAAGTTTAAGATACCTTCCGCGGGTAGCGGGGTCGTCCGAAAGTTTAAGATACCTTCCGCGGGTAGCGGGGTCGTCCGAAAGTTTAAGATACCTTCCGCGGGTAGCGGGGTCGTCCGAAAGTTTAAGATACCTTCCGCGGGTAGCGGGGTCGTCCGAAAGTTTAAGATACCTTCCGCGGGTAGCGGGGTCGTCCGAAAGTTTAAGATACCTTCCGCGGGTAGCGGGGTCGTCCGAAAGTTTAAGATACCTTCCGCGGGTAGCGGGGTCGTCCGAAAGTTTAAGATACCTTCCGCGGGTAGCGGGGTCGTCCGAAAGTTTAAGATACCTTCCGCGGGTAGCGGGGTAGGCCGAAAGTTTAAGATACCTTCCGTGGTAGCGGGGTCGTCCGAAAGTTTAAGATACCTTCCGCGGGTAGCGGGGTCGTCCGAAAGTTTAAGATACCTTCCGCGGGTAGCGGGGTCATCCGAAAGTTTAAGATACCTTCCGCGGGTAGCGGGGTCGTCCGAAAGTTTAAGATACCTTCCGCGGGTAGCGGGGTCGTCCGAAAGTTTAAGATACCTTCCGCGGGTAGCGGGGTCGTCCGAAAGTTTAAGATACCTTCCGCGGGTAGCGGGGTCGGCCGAAAGTTTAAGATACCTTCCGCGGGTAGCGGGGTCGTCCGAAAGTTTAAGATACCTTCCGCGGGTAGCGGGATCGTCCGAAAGTTTAAGATACCTTCCGCGGGTAGCGGGGTCGGCCGAAAGTTTAAGATACCTTCCGCGGGTAGCGGGGTCGTCCGAAAGTTTAAGATACCTTCCGCGGGTAGCGGGGTCGGCCGAAAGTTTAAGATACCTTCCGCGGGTAGCGGGATCGTCCGAAAGTTTAAGATACCTTCCGCGGGTAGCGGGGTCGTCCGAAAGTTTAAGATACCTTCCGCGGGTAGCGGGGTCGTCCGAAAGTTTAAGATACCTTCCGCGGGTAGCGGGGTCGGCCGAAAGTTTAAGATACCTTCCGCGGGTAGCGGGGTCGTCCGAAAGTTTAAGATACCTTCCGCGGGTAGCGGGATCGTCCGAAAGTTTAAGATACCTTCCGCGGGTAGCGGGGTCGGCCGAAAGTTTAAGATACCTTCCGCGGGTAGCGGGGTCGTCCGAAAGTTTAAGATACCTTCCGCGGGTAGCGGGGTCGGCCGAAAGTTTAAGATACCTTCCGCGGGTAGCGGGATCGTCCGAAAGTTTAAGATACCTTCCGCGGGTAGCGGGGTCGTCCGAAAGTTTAAGATACCTTCCGCGGGTAGCGGGGTCGTCCGAAAGTTTAAGATACCTTCCGCGAGTAGCGGGGTCGTCCGAAAGTTTAAGATACCTTCCGCGGGTAGCGGGGTCGTCCGAAAGTTTAAGATACCTTCCGCGAGTAGCGGGGTCGTCCGAAAGTTTAAGATACCTTCCGCGAGTAGCGGGGTCGTCCGAAAGTTTAAGATACCTTCCGCGGGTAGCGGGGTCGTCCGAAAGTTTAAGATACCTTCCGCGAGTAGCGGGGTCGTCCGAAAGTTTAAGATACCTTCCGCGGGTAGCGGGGTCGTCCGAAAGTTTAAGATACCTTCCGCGAGTAGCGGGGTCGTCCGAAAGTTTAAGATACCTTCCGCGGGTAGCGGGGTCGTCCGAAAGTTTAAGATACCTTCCGCGAGTAGCGGGGTCGTCCGAAAGTTTAAGATACCTTCCGCGGGTAGCGGGGTCGTCCGAAAGTTTAAGATACCTTCCGCGGGTAGCGGGGTCGTCCGAAAGTTTAAGATACCTTCCGCGAGTAGCGGGGTCGTCCGAAAGTTTAAGATACCTTCCGCGGGTAGCGGGGTCGTCCGAAAGTTTAAGATACCTTCCGCGGGTAGCGGGGTCGTTCGAAAGTTTAAGATACCTTCCGCGGGTAGCGGGGTCGGCCGAAAGTTTAAGATACCTTCCGCGGGTAGCGGGGTCGTCCGAAAGTTTAAGATACCTTCCGCGGGTAGCGGGGTCGTCCGAAAGTTTAAGATACCTTCCGCGGGTAGCGGGGTCGTCCGAAAGTTTAAGATACCTTCCGCGGGTAGCGGGGTCGTCCGAAAGTTTAAGATACCTTCCGCGGGTAGCGGGGTCGTCCGAAAGTTTAAGATACCTTCCGCAGGTAGCGGGTTCGTCCGAAAGTTTAAGATACCTTCCGCGGGTAGCGGGGTCGTCCGAAAGTTTAAGATACCTTCCGCGGGTAGCGGGGTCGTCCGAAAGTTTAAGATACCTTCCGCGGGTAGCGGGGTCGTCCGAAAGTTTAAGATACCTTCCGCGGGTAGCGGGGTCGTCCGAAAGTTTAAGATACCTTCCGCGGGTAGCGGGGTCGTCCGAAAGTTTAAGATACCTTCCGCGGGTAGCGGGGTCGTCCGAAAGTTTAAGATACCTTCCGCGGGTAGCGGGGTCGTCCGAAAGTTTAAGATACCTTCCGCGGGTAGCGGGGTCGTCCGAAAGTTTAAGATACCTTCCGCGGGTAGCGGGGTCGTCCGAAAGTTTAAGATACCTTCCGCGGGTAGCGGGGTAGGCCGAAAGTTTAAGATACCTTCCGTGGTAGCGGGGTCGTCCGAAAGTTTAAGATACCTTCCGCGGGTAGCGGGGTCGTCCGAAAGTTTAAGATACCTTCCGCGGGTAGCGGGGTCATCCGAAAGTTTAAGATACCTTCCGCGGGTAGCGGGGTCGTCCGAAAGTTTAAGATACCTTCCGCGGGTAGCGGGGTCGTCCGAAAGTTTAAGATACCTTCCGCGGGTAGCGGGGTCGTCCGAAAGTTTAAGATACCTTCCGCGGGTAGCGGGGTCGGCCGAAAGTTTAAGATACCTTCCGCGGGTAGCGGGGTCGTCCGAAAGTTTAAGATACCTTCCGCGGGTAGCGGGATCGTCCGAAAGTTTAAGATACCTTCCGCGGGTAGCGGGGTCGGCCGAAAGTTTAAGATACCTTCCGCGGGTAGCGGGGTCGTCCGAAAGTTTAAGATACCTTCCGCGGGTAGCGGGGTCGGCCGAAAGTTTAAGATACCTTCCGCAGGTAGCGGGTTCGTCCGAAAGTTTAAGATACCTTCCGCGGGTAGCGGGGTCGTCCGAAAGTTTAAGATACCTTCCGCGGGTAGCGGGGTCGTTCGAAAGTTTAAGATACCTTCCGCGGGTAGCGGGGTCGGCCGAAAGTTTAAGATACCTTCCGCGGGTAGCGGGGTCGTCCGAAAGTTTAAGATACCTTCCGCGGGTAGCGGGGTCGTCCGAAAGTTTAAGATACCTTCCGCGGGTAGCGGGGTCGTCCGAAAGTTTAAGATACCTTCCGCGGGTAGCGGGGTCGTCCGAAAGTTTAAGATACCTTCCGCGGGTAGCGGGGTCGTCCGAAAGTTTAAGATACCTTCCGCAGGTAGCGGGTTCGTCCGAAAGTTTAAGATACCTTCCGCGGGTAGCGGGGTCGTCCGAAAGTTTAAGATACCTTCCGCGGGTAGCGGGGTCGTCCGAAAGTTTAAGATACCTTCCGCGGGTAGCGGGGTCGTCCGAAAGTTTAAGATACCTTCCGCGGGTAGCGGGGTCGTCCGAAAGTTTAAGATACCTTCCGCGGGTAGCGGGGTCGTCCGAAAGTTTAAGATACCTTCCGCGGGTAGCGGGGTCGTCCGAAAGTTTAAGATACCTTCCGCGGGTAGCGGGGTCGTCCGAAAGTTTAAGATACCTTCCGCGGGTAGCGGGGTCGTCCGAAAGTTTAAGATACCTTCCGCGGGTAGCGGGGTCGTCCGAAAGTTTAAGATACCTTCCGCGGGTAGCGGGGTAGGCCGAAAGTTTAAGATACCTTCCGTGGTAGCGGGGTCGTCCGAAAGTTTAAGATACCTTCCGCGGGTAGCGGGGTCGTCCGAAAGTTTAAGATACCTTCCGCGGGTAGCGGGGTCATCCGAAAGTTTAAGATACCTTCCGCGGGTAGCGGGGTCGTCCGAAAGTTTAAGATACCTTCCGCGGGTAGCGGGGTCGTCCGAAAGTTTAAGATACCTTCCGCGGGTAGCGGGGTCGTCCGAAAGTTTAAGATACCTTCCGCGGGTAGCGGGGTCGGCCGAAAGTTTAAGATACCTTCCGCGGGTAGCGGGGTCGTCCGAAAGTTTAAGATACCTTCCGCGGGTAGCGGGATCGTCCGAAAGTTTAAGATACCTTCCGCGGGTAGCGGGGTCGGCCGAAAGTTTAAGATACCTTCCGCGGGTAGCGGGGTCGTCCGAAAGTTTAAGATACCTTCCGCGGGTAGCGGGGTCGGCCGAAAGTTTAAGATACCTTCCGCGGGTAGCGGGATCGTCCGAAAGTTTAAGATACCTTCCGCGGGTAGCGGGGTCGTCCGAAAGTTTAAGATACCTTCCGCGGGTAGCGGGGTCGTCCGAAAGTTTAAGATACCTTCCGCGGGTAGCGGGGTCGTCCGAAAGTTTAAGATACCTTCCGCGGGTAGCGGGGTCGGCCGAAAGTTTAAGATACCTTCCGCGGGTAGCGGGGTCGTCCGAAAGTTTAAGATACCTTCCGCGGGTAGCGGGATCGTCCGAAAGTTTAAGATACCTTCCGCGGGTAGCGGGGTCGGCCGAAAGTTTAAGATACCTTCCGCGGGTAGCGGGGTCGTCCGAAAGTTTAAGATACCTTCCGCGGGTAGCGGGGTCGGCCGAAAGTTTAAGATACCTTCCGCGGGTAGCGGGATCGTCCGAAAGTTTAAGATACCTTCCGCGGGTAGCGGGGTCGTCCGAAAGTTTAAGATACCTTCCGCGGGTAGCGGGGTCGTCCGAAAGTTTAAGATACCTTCCGCGGGTAGCGGGGTCGTCCGAAAGTTTAAGATACCTTCCGCGGGTAGCGGGGTCGGCCGAAAGTTTAAGATACCTTCCGCGGGTAGCGGGGTCGTCCGAAAGTTTAAGATACCTTCCGCGGGTAGCGGGATCGTCCGAAAGTTTAAGATACCTTCCGCGGGTAGCGGGGTCGGCCGAAAGTTTAAGATACCTTCCGCGGGTAGCGGGGTCGTCCGAAAGTTTAAGATACCTTCCGCGGGTAGCGGGGTCGGCCGAAAGTTTAAGATACCTTCCGCGGGTAGCGGGATCGTCCGAAAGTTTAAGATACCTTCCGCGGGTAGCGGGGTCGTCCGAAAGTTTAAGATACCTTCCGCGGGTAGCGGGGTCGTCCGAAAGTTTAAGATACCTTCCGCGGGTAGCGGGGTCGTCCGAAAGTTTAAGATACCTTCCGCGGGTAGCGGGGTCGGCCGAAAGTTTAAGATACCTTCCGCGGGTAGCGGGGTCGTCCGAAAGTTTAAGATACCTTCCGCGGGTAGCGGGATCGTCCGAAAGTTTAAGATACCTTCCGCGGGTAGCGGGGTCGGCCGAAAGTTTAAGATACCTTCCGCGGGTAGCGGGGTCGTCCGAAAGTTTAAGATACCTTCCGCGGGTAGCGGGGTCGGCCGAAAGTTTAAGATACCTTCCGCGGGTAGCGGGATCGTCCGAAAGTTTAAGATACCTTCCGCGGGTAGCGGGGTCGTCCGAAAGTTTAAGATACCTTCCGCGGGTAGCGGGGTCGTCCGAAAGTTTAAGATACCTTCCGCGGGTAGCGGGGTCGTCCGAAAGTTTAAGATACCTTCCGCGGGTAGCGGGGTCGGCCGAAAGTTTAAGATACCTTCCGCGGGTAGCGGGGTCGTCCGAAAGTTTAAGATACCTTCCGCGGGTAGCGGGATCGTCCGAAAGTTTAAGATACCTTCCGCGGGTAGCGGGGTCGGCCGAAAGTTTAAGATACCTTCCGCGGGTAGCGGGGTCGTCCGAAAGTTTAAGATACCTTCCGCGGGTAGCGGGGTCGGCCGAAAGTTTAAGATACCTTCCGCGGGTAGCGGGATCGTCCGAAAGTTTAAGATACCTTCCGCGGGTAGCGGGGTCGTCCGAAAGTTTAAGATACCTTCCGCGGGTAGCGGGGTCGTCCGAAAGTTTAAGATACCTTCCGCGGGTAGCGGGGTCGTCCGAAAGTTTAAGATACCTTCCGCGGGTAGCGGGGTCGGCCGAAAGTTTAAGATACCTTCCGCGGGTAGCGGGATCGTCCGAAAGTTTAAGATACCTTCCGCGGGTAGCGGGGTCGGCCGAAAGTTTAAGATACCTTCCGCGGGTAGCGGGGTCGTCCGAAAGTTTAAGATACCTTCCGCGGGTAGCGGGGTCGGCCGAAAGTTTAAGATACCTTCCGCGGGTAGCGGGATCGTCCGAAAGTTTAAGATACCTTCCGCGGGTAGCGGGGTCGTCCGAAAGTTTAAGATACCTTCCGCGGGTAGCGGGGTCGTCCGAAAGTTTAAGATACCTTCCGCGGGTAGCGGGGTCGTCCGAAAGTTTAAGATACCTTCCGCGGGTAGCGGGGTCGGCCGAAAGTTTAAGATACCTTCCGCGGGTAGCGGGGTCGTCCGAAAGTTTAAGATACCTTCCGCGGGTAGCGGGATCGTCCGAAAGTTTAAGATACCTTCCGCGGGTAGCGGGGTCGGCCGAAAGTTTAAGATACCTTCCGCGGGTAGCGGGGTCGTCCGAAAGTTTAAGATACCTTCCGCGGGTAGCGGGGTCGGCCGAAAGTTTAAGATACCTTCCGCGGGTAGCGGGATCGTCCGAAAGTTTAAGATACCTTCCGCGGTTAGCGGGGTCGTCCGAAAGTTTAAGATACCTTCCGCGGGTAGCGGGGTCGTCCGAAAGTTTAAGATACCTTCCGCGGGTAGCGGGGTCGTCCGAAAGTTTAAGATACCTTCCGCGGGTAGCGGGGTCGGCCGAAAGTTTAAGATACCTTCCGCGGGTAGCGGGGTCGTCCGAAAGTTTAAGATACCTTCCGCGGGTAGCGGGGTCGTCCGAAAGTTTAAGATACCTTCCGCGGGTAGCGGGATCGTCCGAAAGTTTAAGATACCTTCCGCGGGTAGCGGGATCGTCCGAAAGTTTAAGATACCTTCCGCGGGTAGCGGGGTCGGCCGAAAGTTTAAGATACCTTCCGCGGGTAGCGGGATCGTCCGAAAGTTTAAGATACCTTCCGCGGGTAGCGGGGTCGGCCGAAAGTTTAAGATACCTTCCGCGGGTAGCGGGGTCGTCCGAAAGTTTAAGATACCTTCCGCGGGTAGCGGGGTCGGCCGAAAGTTTAAGATACCTTCCGCGGGTAGCGGGGTCGTCCGAAAGTTTAAGATACCTTCCGCGGGTAGCGGGGTCGGCCGAAAGTTTAAGATACCTTCCGCGGGTAGCGGGGTCGTCCGAAAGTTTAAGATACCTTCCGCGGGTAGCGGGGTCGTCCGAAAGTTTAAGATACCTTCCGCGGGTAGCGGGGTCGTCCGAAAGTTTAAGATACCTTCCGCGGGTAGCGGGGTCGTCCGAAAGTTTAAGATACCTTCCGCGGGTAGCGGGATCGTCCGAAAGTTTAAGATACCTTCCGCGGGTAGCGGGATCGTCCGAAAGTTTAAGATACCTTCCGCGGGTAGCGGGGTCGTCCGAAAGTTTAAGATACCTTCCGCGGGTAGCGGGGTCGGCCGAAAGTTTAAGATACCTTCCGCGGGTAGCGGGGTCGTCCGAAAGTTTAAGATACCTTCCGCGGGTAGCGGGGTCGTCCAAAAGTTTAAGATACCTTCCGCGGGTAGCGGGGTCGTCCGAAAGTTTAAGATACCTTCCGCGGGTAGCGGGGTCGTCCGAAAGTTTAAGATACCTTGCGCGGGTAGCGGGGTCGTCCGAAAGTTTAAGATACCTTCCGCGGGTAGCGGGGTCGGCCGACAGGGTTACCGCTGCCCTGGAACATCAAGGGCTAAGGAAGGAACACGGGTGGGTTTTAGTCAGTAAGAGTCTGACACTCCCTTCTGCTCTACCCAGAGCGGGAGGGGTCATTTGATGATTTCCCATCCTGAAAAAAAAAAAAAGATACCTTCCGTATACAAACTATAGGTCCCAGCGTCTTTGGTACCCAATACCTATACTCCTTTGAATATGTTGAAGCCCCTGTCAAATGAAATGAGCGGCGTGTTAGTTAAGTTTGTCCCGTTACGGTCGTAATGTGCGCTGTTCAGATAAGTTAGACGAGCGGCTGCCCCGATCTTAGTAATTAATTGTTACACATGTTGGGTATGCGTGGACCCCATGAACTATGGAAAGTTTTGGAACTATCTAATCTAAAGATTTTGAAATAAGAAGAAGACAATAATGAATTTTGTGACGATCAGCAGTTACTGAAGTAACGATTAGCAGTTACTGAAGTAACGATTAGCAGTTACTGAAGTAACGATTAGCAGTTACTGAAGTAACGCAACAATACATTCCTAGCGATGTTTATTTTACTGTGTTTTTTAAAATTGTTTACTTTGTTTTCAAACTGTTTACTTTTTACGACATGTCAAATGCTTTATACAAATTATTTCTAAAGCGTCCCACTTACTCTCACCATTCATGAATTATGTTACAATTTATCGTTTATACTACAAGTTTGGCTTTACGTGCAATAACCTTTTACACGAAATAATAACAACTAAACTTTTATAAACAAATAAATATAAACGTTAGTTTCAGTGAGAGCCTGTTTCGTTTTATTAATAAATACGAGAGTTACGAGCTGGTCCTGGGGTCCGTGTGGTGAGGACACAGTAATTAGATTTAACGCGATTCGTAAAAACATCGCGTATTGAACCGAGATGTATCGTAAATGTACGGAAATTATGTTCGATTAAAGTAATTAAGTCTTATGGGTACCACTTTGTCAATACCATCACATAAGTTTCAAAGCACTTTATACACCTGTCTCTCTCTTTAGACTCTGTTAAAATCCTCTTAGGGATTACACAAAGAGCGTGGGCATCGAATCTTCCCGTAAGCCTGCTCGTAACGTAGATATGATGGATGGCTGCCTTGTTACAGCGACTCCGTGATGCATCTGATAAATCAGTCTGCACGGCGACATGGCTCCTCACGTGTCGACGCTATCCGATCTCGGAAAATAACGTTATGTACCGGATCCGGATTTGACGACGTCGCTCAGTGAAGGACGGGGTATAGGCGCAGTGAACGACGGAACTTTTTATTTCGTTTGGCAGCTTGTAAATATTTGGACATCAAATCCATAAGGGCGATACATGATTAATTATTTCTATTGCGACGATGAGAATAAGCATAGTTACAGAAACATGAAAAAAGAAACGATAACTGCCTGAATCTTTCTAAGATGTATCGAAAATAATTTTCTAAAAAAATCCACCCTTCTACCAACGTAAAATATTTGACAGTGGAGGTACAACAAACACAACTAATAAAATAAAAGTTCAAAAAGACATGTTTTCGCTACAATATTCTGCACTGGCCGGGGAATACATTTGGTCTCTTAAGACCACAAAATAAAAAAAAAGAAGTTAATAAATGAACTAATAATGGACTTTTAGGCGTGCTACGACATTAGGACCTGTCATCTCGTGTCCAGAGCAAATACAAGTATACTAACTGTTGGAAAAGTCAGGTAAAATAATTGTTAAGCAAATTAGCAAAGCAAATTGATTACCTTTAGATTAAATTGTCCCTATATTCAAATTGCAACTGTCATTTTTCTGCCGTAGGGTGTCAAATTGCATAAAAGTTAATGTCCCTGACCGTACGAAAAATATGGAAACAAAAGATAGTTGAGATATGAAATTGTCGGTGCAATTTTGTATGCATCCGCTCAGGGAGTGTCTCGACCCTACCTCGGCACCCCCCAGGACTGCTGACGGCTGCAGGCTGCGGCAGGGACTTGCTTCTCCTCGTGCAACGACGCTAGACGCTGGCGACTAACTTAATTCTAGCTTGGAAGGATAAAGTTGCTGAGTTTTTGTAAATAGATTTTGTATTTTACTTTGTTCGAAAATTATGATGCATGGCTCGGATCTTTAACAAGAAGAATAAAAATTGCGCGAATCCATTGAATTAGTTGAATGATTCATCTGTTTCGAAGTAAGTATTTTCCAACTAACCTTATGTTTTACAAGTAAAGTAAAATAAAAGTTAATTCTAAATAAGGCTATTTAGGCTACCATTGTCTTTGTGGGTCCATGTCTTAGTTATCAAAATTGCCACAGACGACGCGATTAACGTGGCCATTTGTGCCCTAAAGTTGTAAGTTTATCGACACAAAAGGAAGAAGTTAACTAAATTATATTGAATTAGATGTGAAGAACAACTCAAATGAATCTAAAAGCGTGTCCTGACTGGCGCGGTGCGGGCATCGAACGCCCAACTGGGCGTCGGATGCCGCGTGTCGAGTTAGCGGGTCAGCAACTGCTGACCCGCTAGGGTTGACAATAGCACACGTCTTTGATGTTAGAGGACAACAGTAATTTGACCCGATTGGTAACGGGTCAAATATCACAGGGGCAACTCTCGTAATTTTAAGAACGTTCACAGTCTGATCTCAGTCTCAATCTGTCAAAAATACCTCTAATTTCCCTACATTTTGACAAGTTTTTGACATTTACTTGTCGCCGAGATGAGATTGTGACTAGATTTTGAAAGTTTTAAATTACTAGAGTTGGCCTTCTGATGTCCTATAACTACTTCTAAATGATTGAAATATTTTTTTTTTGGTTGAACAGTGCTAACTAGGTCCTATATAATCTAAATACAGGAACATAAATATAAAGTATACCGCATGGCATCATACTTACAACTTCACAGTTACCAAAGGCATTTCATACGTCTAGTAGCTATTCACAGAACCGGAAAGTGGATCCGTCACTTCAAGACGATCTACTTTTCAACTAGCCAAGTGTAACCTGAAGCGTGGCCGCCCCGGAGTGAAGCGACGTAAAGCGCAGGAAGCGCGGCGATGAGCGCGACTCAACTGTCGCAAAATTATGTTCGAAGCGACGGAAACGCTCCAAGTACTAGATCATATTTCACAAGCATATTTTTACGCACATCATAATATCATATTTTTATGATAAAAATATGTGTAAAGAGCCGTAGAATTCAAGAAGTTAAGGTAAAAAAATATTTTGCAGTTAGTTGCAAGCATTGGTGCTGAGAGTCAAATGTTATTAAATACACGTCAATGATAAATACTATTTCGCGTTTCTATGTAGTTCTATTCAACCATTTTTAACTTGAATCTTGTACTCAGGTTTTCAAAAACCTTATATTTAAAATATTTAAATATTTGCAATAATAATCTGATTGAGCCTATTGTCATCTATTACAATGCATTGACATGATCCCTGAACATCACAAAAGCGAGCACATTTTACATAACACTCAAGCTTCATTCTCCACATGTACCTATTATATAAAAGTAAAAAACAATGTTGAGCAAAACGAGTAAATTAAGTGGCTAATAGGTATTGATGAGCCCTCGCGATGATTTATCGAAGGGCTGGCTCGCGGGGGCAGGTGCCTGCTAGCGCTCAGTGCTCACACGTCGCTGTTTGTACATAATAAATGTTATGGCACATGGGCCTATTACACAGTACGTGTGTTCTCAACGAAAGGTCAAGGATTTACTGTACTTGTTTAAGGAACAGGACTTCAAAGTGTGGGTTTACGATGCGCAAATGGTCACCACTTTCTTTTAGTGAGCGTCATGAAGATTTACTTTGAGGTTAAGTCGAGAGCATTGGCATTATAGGATGTGAAAAGTTCATTTGCTGAACGTGTTACTATGACAATAATATGACAGTAATATGGTTATACTCTGTTAATATTGGCAAAAAAGAAAAATGTTATAAGATTCATTCAGAAAAGGCTGTTTTTGCACCTTTTCAACCCATTGCTTTCGTCGTACATTATACAGCCCCCTATAATTCCGCTGTTCTCCACTAGCTACTGCTTGTAATATCATCCGCTCTACACTGCATTTAATGTCAGCAGGAACTCTGTGAGCTCAAACTAATAGATTATTTAAATCTGCCATAACTTACAGCGATCAATTCAAATTGATGGCTGCAGGGAATTAATGTTCGAGCCATAAAGAGCGCTTATGTGCAGCATCGCCGACACGGAGCACAGTCGGGTCATTTACATATATTACAGGATTCAGCCGGTGACCTTGTAATGGCATCCGCAATTATTATAAAAAAGCCTTTCGCCCTTTTAATGTGGAATGAATTGCTTCTGCCGGAGTCCGAAACGCCCTCTCTACCCGCCCTCGCGAAACTACTTGCTACCTAAACCTACCTTCATAGTACGGCAATAAAGTTTACATTCCTATGATTCTGCCGCAAGTATAGAGTTGCCTAATGCAGTGCTTTGACTTTTCACTCCATTTCACAAACGTTTTTATTATTGTAATGTTGGATCCTCGTTTTCCGTTAGTCACATTCCGAGAGTAAGTTTTTTTTAATCTGTTATGTAGCGCGGGCCCCTTTTTATGAGACGAACGCAATGATGGCGACTGTTCACGGTATCGTGTGTGATAATCGCGGGGTTGGGCTGCCAACTACTGATAAGGTTCAGAGGGCTTTGGGGGTAGTCGATGGAGCTTTGGGTATTAAGAGAAAAATTTATTTTATAAATATTCGCATGATATTAAAGACTAAATTTTATCAGAATTTCACACCTGGATGTCTCAAATAAAAAGTCCTTGTCACCGTCCAATTAGACAAAACTAAATTCTCCAACAGTGAACAAAACAATAATCCCAACATACTGTAATATCAAAGGAATGTATGCCCAATTAAATCCGTGACGGTTGGAATTAGCGACAACGCCCGGCCTGGGTCAAGTGATGAAGGGTTAACACGAACCCTACCGATGAGTGTGGTGTGACATGAGACAAAGTACTGAGGTACAGGTAGCCGAGCGAGGGGGATGTGCGACGTTGATAGGTGACTAAAGTTACACTCAAGTTATTCGAATTGCCTTAAAAGTTAAAGTGGTCGGTATTGTAGTAGTCTTGGATCAAGTTTATTGTTAGGTAGGTGTGTAAGAAAGTGACAATAAAACGTTGATGGGCAGGAAAATAAATAAAATACCTCGAAAACCTATCAAGGAGCACGGAACTTTGCAGTTTAGCCAAACTGCGTTAACGTTTACATTGCAGTATTGTGTTTATTTGTGGCGCAATTTCATTATTAGTTAGCTTAGATCACAGATTTTTCTGGAGAATAAACAAGAAACTAAAACTGACCACCTTTTATCATTAGGTATTTTAAGAATAACAAGTGTGACTTATATCTATTCTTATATTCTTCCATTAAACATCTTTTGTTGTAATATATTACCTCGTAACATCAAATCAGCCGATAGGATATCTCGGTCATTCGTTTTTATGTAACATCTCCATCAGCCACGACTCAAGGACGTCCAAGGTCACGACAACATGCGATACTGTCATCTGGAGTGAGGGACAACATGCAGAACATGTATTATTACAGGCAAGCGTCAACAATAGATGCGGAAGTATCGGTCTGGACAATTCGCAGCTAAATAGTCAAACTCATTTATTTGCTTTAAATGCTGTAATACAAAAGGTGGAAACTAGAAATGTTAAGGTGAATGCAGGATTTGATGGTGCATTGTTTATAGGGACGGGAGTTTATTGTGACTTTAGTGTCGAAACGTGCTCGTGTTCAGTGATTGTAATAAATAAAATAAAATAAATATTCCACAACTATCACACAACGCCATCTAGTCCCAAGCTAAGCAGAGCTTGTGTTATGGTTACTAGACAACTGATAAACATACTTATATATTTCTAAATACATAAATATTATAGATAAATTACACCCAGACACAGAACTGTAAACTTGTTGACGAAAGGCTCTAGAATCATAGATCAGTTTTTACTTGAGTCTGTCGAATAAAAGTGGTCCTTCTGTCCGCATATTACTTGCGTCTACGTAACATCACCGAGTCACCGTCGCCTGTAAGCAAGCACTGCTCTCGCCATTTATTACCGCCTCACACATTACCATCGATCCGGAAATTATTGCCGAACAAAAAACAAACAACTCGACTTTCGCCGGCACGTAAACACTGCGCTCTATCACCAGCACCATATCCCATCTCCATATCAACTGACAAACTAAAATCAATCTTGCTACCACGCAATAAAATTGATATTGGATCGACGTTGAGGGGCACGTTTGTCGCCGTGGGCGGCACACAGATTTATGTTTAACGGGAGCTACTTCAGTGGCCGTATTTGCATAAGTTTGTTTATGAAATTCTCGTGTACTTTGTCAGTCGGCGCGACTGCCACTTAACTGGGTATCATCTGTTTATTCAAGGGAATGGAACACAAACAGACTGGTGCAGGTGCCCGTGAAGTGTTAATTGTTTTTATCTATGGTCTGCTCCGAGCAGTCAGTGAACTGGGGTTAGGAGCGTGACTGAGATACGTTCGGTTAGATAGATCGCGACGCTATCGTCTACGTGCTTCGAAAAACCGTTTTTCCCTCCATTGACTTCAGTATTCCGTGCGAATTACAAGTAGTCGATAGTAGTCTACTGACTACTACAGAACTGCGGTACTATAGCACCGCTGTATAGCTGAAGCTATACAGCGGTATATAAATTCGCACGCATCTGTTTCGCTGACAACATCGCGTACAAACTTGTGTATATAATATTTGCGAGCCCTTGCGTACTGCAATTTAAAACTATGATTACCTAAACAGCACGGCACAGCTTGTCGGAAGCTCGTTAAAAGTTTTGCACAACGCAACGCTCGACCACCGTTTAAAAGTTCCACCTGCCGGACAGAGTGTCCGGCCGGCAGCGGGTGGCTCCGGACGGCACCAGACGGCACCGGACGGCTGACGAATCTCGGTAAAACAAGGTTACGCGACACGCATATGCTTAACATTTGAGATGTTATGCAAATGTGCGCTCTAATGGAATGAACGGCACAATTTGTGCCGATTCAGTTAAGTGGGACATTTGTTTTTAAGGTCGCCCCGGAAACGGGTCAGTGTGTTCAACTTTCGATAATGGGTTTCAAATTAAGGTGCTCTGAATTCAGTTCAGCATTAATAAATGTAAGGTATTCATATTATGATGGTACCTGTGTTAATGCTTCACTGTTAACTAAACTTTCTATTGTTCTTTGTTCATCTCCTGTGTAGGGGGGGGGGGGGGGCATTTAAGCCGTTTGCCTTCTACGCCATTATTTACTGTCCTCAATCTTGTCCTGGTCACTTCGACCAGCTTAATTAAACAAGTTTAATCTATTGCTTAAATAAAACTAAGGAAAACTTTTACGGACATTTGTCCGACATTTAAGGCTGGAATTATCCAGCAATATGAGCCCACAACATAAGTCTACAAAGCTTACCACAGCCTCAAACTACATCCCAACAAAAACTCCAAGGGATTGCTCTATTAATAAAGATTATCACGCAAAGCCGTCTAAATAAGGCCGGCGTTAGTTTTTACGCCGGCGACCGGCGATCGGCGACCGGCGGCCGGCGACCAGGCAGCTAGAGAGCGCGGGCGGCCGTAACATTTTTTGAGGCCGCAATAGCACAACACTACAGTGCACTCGTAGGAGCTGTAATGGCACTTTTTAGGTTGTTTTTATTCTGCATTCAGTCTATTATTTGGAGTCGAGTTGTGGGCTGTGTGTCAACGTGCGGTGCGGGTTGAATAAGGGGTTTAATCCCGTTGAATTTATGTTTGGATGTGCGGCCAGTTTTGGGCAACCTTTGGCAATCTTTTACAAAAGTTTAAAAATGAATGCTGTAGGCTTAGAGTATTTTGCTTAATTTGGGGTACAGTAAGTTAATCTTTAAATCATACTTTAGGATTATAAACTTTTACGTCTGCGCAATTACAGCAGAGAAATTACATTACAAAACTTTTGAAGAGCTAATCACAATGGCGTCCAATCCTAATCGATTTTAATAAAATATGGAAAGTCAATACTTCCTCAAGCTCAAACAACGTTTGTGTCCAAACACGACGGTGAATCACAAATAAACTACCGAACAGATACAAAACGTATCATGGAAGGGATACATTTCACATATAAAAGTTTTTCCCCATAACAATTCAATAAGTAGCAGTAGTTTGTAGAGGAGTTCTTTAACAAGGGTCTCTTTTTGCAAAATATTCTTAGGGAAAAACACACCGTGTTTGTAGCTAGAACACGATTGGTCCATTTTGTGTCCACAGGAGAGATTTGGATAAAGGTTCACTCTATATCAAGCTGACCGTAATTGTTTCGTTACTGCGCGTGTGACAATAGTCAACGTGTCAAGATTACAGTTGGTGGTTGTGTCAATGCAGTTGAAAGTAAAAGTGTCAAATGTCTTTTGAATGCGTCTAACCTTGCTTAGATTTTCTCATATGTTCACGTATAAACAGTTAACTTAAGCCATTATTTTGTGATTTTCTTCCAGCCTGCGAGTTCTCACAGTGTATAAGAAGCAGGGTGTGTCCTAAGTGTCGTAATGCCGACATACGGCGCCTGAGCGCGATAATGCCGCGCAAGTGGCCCTGTGTTATGATAACACCGCTCTCTGCGATCGTAAACGTATATTGTCTCATTTTGCGATACAATTCTATGGGTTATTACAGCATTAAGATGGTCATGAATCGTTTTTTTCCCAGATGCTGGTGGTTTATGAATACAAGTAGAATACATAGTAGCCAGTTTATATCAATATGTGTTGTTGGCTTTTTCAATATAATAAAAATAAAGTTAGATTAGTCATTTGCTCAAAGATACGTCAACGAGTGTTTTCAATAAAAGCAAATATTTGAGATATTTTGTAAATATTTCACAGAAATATTTATTACCTTCAGTGTGTAGAAAGTATGCTCATGACGCGGATGACGTGCAGAAAACTAACGAACGAATTTTCTAAAACTCATGACGTGAAGTACCTAACACACACACTACACCTGTTTGTATGTATGTATAGATAGCTAATAAGACGTGCTACAAGCTACAATGTAAACGAATATTATAAGGAGCTAATGGCTGCGGGATGCGGCTGTAACACATGACAGCCGCACCCCGCAGTCCTTAGCTCTTACAGGCTTCCCTTAAGAAATCTCTGGAAGTCCGAAAATCTGGAATCCGTGTAACAAAATGTTTCCACTGATAGGAATTTCGCCGCGCTGAGTGCTGAGTGCCATGGGATGCTTTATGGTATTGGCTTGTAAGTGGATGAAGTCGCAGGCAAGATCTAGTTTTGAATATTTTCTAAATGAAGTACAGTAGTTTTATCACTCGAATCGATGGGTTTTTTATTTGTGTTAGCCATGTGTACAATCATGCTGAAAGTGTGTGCGTAAAGACGAGTAGTGTGAGCACGGAGTAGTATTTGTACACGTGTTAACCACAAGTAAAGGCAGATTTACTCATAGTCAGTAGCTAACTCCAACTGAAGTCAGTGCTGGCACCGAGAACTGACTCGCACTGTTAACATGCAACCAGTAGTTGTGGTTATTTCTTCACGGTGTACGCACGTTATAGAAGCCAGTGGAAAAGAATTAATTCTCGAAAACAGTAGACCAATCATGAGATCCCACATAGCAGGAAACCACTACTCGGCACGCCCAGAAAAAGAGAAGAGAGGTACACCGGGATAAGTGGAAAGAGGGAAGGGACCACTTTGCCCTGCAGTGGGACAACAGGTTTGTTATAATAATAATGATTGAGCAAATGTTCCTATCTGCTGTTAGAAGAGTTGACGGAAAGGTGGTAATAGTGGAAAATGTGTTTGGAATTCTAGTTTCTAGATTCCGTGTGTTCGACAAAGCAATTTGGTCAGAATCTTATATTGGAATAATTTTGATATGCGACTTTGAAGGACCGTTTATTGCGGAGAATATAACTTAACGGGATTGTAATTTATGCGTGGGTGAGTTTTAATGACGCGACGCAGTTTTTGCTAACAATAGGATGTGTTGACCATGGTAGGAAAATGTATTGTAGGACTTACTTGGGAGTCTGCTGGATGAAACACGTTGACACAAGGATTGCCTGAGAAGAAGGTAGCACGCGTTCACTGACTGTTCTTCTGGATTCACGTTGGTGTACTTTCACTAGATATTTGTACGTAACACGCGTATGTATATTAGCGGCCTTTATTATTTTGCGTCGCGGCGCGGTATTTAAGCGGTTTTTTTATGCGGTTTTGTAGTTTTATAGCGGAGCGGAGCGGTGGCAACAAGAAGTTGAACACAATAATATTAATGGCGATCCTTTTCTCCAAATCACAGCGCTGGCCAGTGATTGGTTGTCGTTGCGGCGGATGGCGCTGGTGCGGTGATCATTTCTTCTCTCTGTGTTGCATGGGAGAGGGATAGGAAGAAAGGAGATATAGCTAGCTTAAAAACTGCGGTCAAATAGGAATTCTGCATTAAAAAATGTGAGATGCGTTCGGAAATATGATAATAAAATCTATATTACGCAAACTTGCGCGAGCACAATTTCCACTAATTTTAATACAGTTGATGCAATTGTTTGTGCAGCGTGTGCTCTTCATAATTGGTTGTAAAATAATTCAAATCCCTACATAACATTATTGTGTAGACAAAGAGGACAGTGACGGGCTAACAATACGAGTTACAGGGACTACACTAGCAAGTATTTCAGACCTATAAACAGGTCTGAAATATTTAATACAAGAAAAAAGTCCGTTGGCTCAAATAGTGTGAAGTACAAGTAATAAAGAACCTACTAATTATTCCTGATACTAAAACCACCTTCGAGAATCTATTTGATAATCAGAAGTGGTTTTACATGGAAGCTGTGATCCTATTAACTACAACAACAAGTGTATTAGGCGATTCTTAGAACTAACTGGTGAACCTACTTTGGACTTTGACTTTGGAGTTTCTTGCCCATTCTTCTCCATACGAAAACTACCTTTTGAAAGGGGCGACTAGAATGAATTTTATTTTTGACGCTCAAAGGTGCCTTTTATGTACCTATTTGAAATAAATGATTTGACTTTGAGTTTACTAACGTTTCTCGAAATAATTGTTGAATAAGTTAAGTAATGCAATAAAGTCGGCTTTCAGTAGGTAGAGTGTGTTTTTAATCAGTCAGTTTTTGCTAGAGCTTAGGTCCTTTTCGAATTTATTATTTTGTCACAAATTGACTTTGTCTATAAAAATGTTACGAACAGCGTAGGTTACTCTAGAAAGGCCTTTTTTTTTTTTTTTCTAGGTGGGAAATCATCAAATGACTCCTCCCGCTCTGGGCGGAGCAGAAGGGAGTGTCAGACTTTTACTGACTAAAACCCACCCGTGTTCCTTCAGTTGCCTGTGCCAGGGGCCACGGTATCTCTTTCGAACAACCCGCAGCCCCGGCGGCATCGGCCCTAGCGGACCCCGTCAGTTCGTGCTGACAGCTCTTTGAGGCGCGCGTGGAACACAACGCGCCGTCGACGCGGGCCTGGTCCTTACCGGGCGGCGAGCTGCCCATAGCTCGCCGCCCGCAAGCCCGCGCCTACGGTGGCCGGGAGTCGGCTGTTGACTCCCGTCCAGGGCGTCTCCTGCGGCAGCTAGGCGCGCGAGGGTGCAGCGATTGCCTCTCCCTCACGCGCTCCGCCTCCTCCTTCGCGAGCATTACTGCTTCGCAGAAGGAGGTGACGGCCTCACATTCACTCTCGCTCCGTACCATGGCCTGGATGAGGGCCGGACGCGAGAGGTCGCCGCCGCCGATCGCCGCCACGAGGACACGGCGGGGCCCCGCCCAAGCCGGGCAGACCTCCACCGTATGCTCCACCGTGTCTTCCGGGCGATCCCCACAGTGGTGACACCCTGGCGTTTCCTCCCGCTTTATCCTGAACAGAAACCTCCCGAAACAACCGAGTCCGGTGAGGACCTGCGTCAGGCGGAAGGTGAGGGCGCCGTGGCGCCTCTCTAGCCACTCCTCAAAGAGGGGACTTATCGCCGCAATTGTGGCGTGCCCAGCGCTGGGTTGCGACAATCGCACTCTCCATGCCGCTATGAGATCCCGCCGGAGCTCTGTCCGCTGTGCCGTGATTTCTCGCGGCAGCGGAGCAACGCCCCGGCGTTTTGCCTCCTCTCGCCACTCCCATATGTGGGCGAGGACTTTGGCCTCCGGATCCCATGGCGGCAATCCGGCAAGGAGGCTCGCCGCCTCAGCGGAGACCGTGCGGTATCCTCGAATGAGCCGGACAGCCATGACCCTTTGGGACGCGATCAACCGGCGGGCTGGTCGCCGCCTCAAGGATCGCGCCCATACCGATGCCCCGTAAAGGGCCATGGACCGCACGACCCCCGCATAGAGCCTCCGGCAGGAGGCGTTTGGTCCCCCTAGATTGGGAAGGAGCCGCCTCTAGGCAGCCCCGGCCCGCTCCAGTCTGGGAGCCAAATATCGGAAGTGCTCCACGAAGTTCCACCGGCTGTCGAGGACGAGTCCCAGGTACTTCATCGTCAGCTCGACGCCAATGTGAACCCCTCCCGCCATTATTTGTGAACCCGACGGTGGCGCGTCCCGAGGACCATGAAAACACATGGCCTCAGATTTGTGCAATGCCACCTCGAGTCCCAATTGCCGGATCCTCTCGACGATTGTCGCAACCCTGCGTGTCGCTGCTTCGGCCGCCGCCTGGTGCGACCTCCCCTGCGCCAGAACCAGCGTGTCGTCAGCGTAACAGACTACGCTGACGCCATCAGGGAGGTCAGCGCGCAGCACCCAGTCGTACCCGATATCCCACAGATGCGGCCCTAGAACCGATCCCTGTGGGACACCGCACGACATCTCTCGCCGGTTGCACTCTCCCCGGTGACCAGGGTAGATGACGGCTCTGTGCGTCAGATAAGCCTCAACAATGCGACGGAGGTAGGTCGGCATCCGGTGATAACCGAGTGCCTCCCTGATGCAACTCCAGGGCAGGGTATTGAAGGCATTGGCGATGTCTAGAGACACCGCCAAGACAACCCCGCCCCGGGCCACAGCATCCCCCGTCGTGAAGGCTCGCACGCGCATAATGGCATCCACCGTAGAGCGCCCCCTGCGGAAACCAAACTGGCTGTCCGCCAAATCCGGCCCCACCCGCACCAGCTGCCCGGCAAGGCGGTCTGCAATTACTCTTTCAAAGAGCTTGCCCACCTCGTCGAGCAGCACAATGGGCCGGTAAGCGGACGGAGAGTCCGCAGGGCGCCCCGGCTTCTTGATGAGGACCAGTTTCCCCGTCTTCCAACGAAGTGGGAACCCGCCCCTCTCCAAGCATGCGCTTAGTAGCCCCCTTAGTCGAGGCCTGAGAGCCTCCAAGGCCAGGACCCAGGCTTTTCCAGGTAAGCCGTCGGGTCCTGGGGCGGTGTTCCTGGCATTCAGCCTACGTACCGCCACTCTCAACTCTACCTCGGTCACCTCCGGAGCATCGTCGTCGTCATCGGTGTGGTCCGCATCTGGCATCGCAGGAGGCGGAGCCATGGACGGGGGAGTATGTTCCCCTCACGAAGGGAACAGAGCGCTCACTACGTCCTCCACGAGCTGGGGCTGGATACTTTGCGTCAGCGGGGGAGCCCATGGGCGGAGTTTATCCCGCACCATCTTGTAGGGGCGTCCCCACTGGTCTCTGTTCAGAGTCCCCAGCGACTCCTCGCGGGCCAGCCCCCTGGCCCGCAGGATCTCCGCTCGGAGGGCGGTCTTCGCCGCTCTGTACACCTCGTACAGCTCCGCCTGCACGGCTTCCGTATCCGGAGGGCGGATACGGAGCCTGCGGTGCCTGGTGTACCGGCGTCGGGCAGCCACGCACGCCTCGCACAGAGACGTCAGCTCCGGCGACCACCAGTACACCTGGCGCCGGGCGCGTCCGGGCCGGACCCGGGGCATTGCCACGTCACATATTTCGGACATGGCCTCCCGGAACCACTCTGCCTCGTCGTTGATGTCAGCAGGCCTGTCCGGTGGTGACACCAAGGCCTGCACGATCGAGGCTTCCAGGAGGAGCTCCCGGTCCAGCTGTTTCAGCGCCCACCGCGGGCCACCCAGGGCCGGTCGGACCGGCGCGCTCGAGGTCTGGGCGGAGCCGTCGAACCGGATATACCGGTGGTCGGAATAGGTCTCCACCTCCTCCAAGACACGCCAGTTGACGACATGCGGCGACAGAGCGGGGCTGGTGAACGAGATGTCCACCACTGATTCACCCCGCATCCGCACGCATGTTGGGACCGAACCCCGGTTTAGGACGACCAGGCCTTTCTCCAGAGCCCAGTCCTCCACCATTCTGCCCCGTGTGTCCGTATGCCGGGAACCCCAAGCCACATTCTTGGCATTGAAGTCCCCGAGGACGAGCACGGGGAGGGAACGGAACCCGACGACGACGACTCTCAACTCCGCGAGGGAGTTGTGGAACTCGACGTGAGTTCGGCTCGGGGAGAAGTATACCCCTACCACGACTATCACTACTATCTCCCCGAACCGTGCTGCCACGCAACCCTGTCCTCTCTTGACAGCCTCGAGGGACGGGGTACCGGCGGCGGCCGACGAAATTAGGGTCACTGAGCCACTCAGGTCCTCCACCCAGTCGTCTCTGGGCGGGACAAAGTACGGCTCAGCGACCACGGCGATGTTAATCGGCCACTGCGCCATGCTCTGGAGCAACAGATCCTGAGCGGAGGCGCAGTGGTTGATGTTCGCCTGGCTCTAGAAAGGCCTTATTTCAATGTCCTCTAAAGTGAATTGTGCAAAATTCACTAAGCGCTGAATATTGACTGAGACCTAATGGAATACTCATGATAAAATAAATAAACAAAATGTTAACGTAACGTTACCAGTTCGACATTTCTATGCTTCGCAATGAGACAGATCAAATGGCACTTCGTTCATCAAAATCAGCTTAGCAGTTTACGAAAATACTCGCTCGCCACATACATAAAACATGAGTTCATGAGCCTCACTTTTGTCTTTATAAATACGAGAAGAAAATACCGTCCTTATAATAATAGAGTTCGGTGGACGTTCGAAAGCAACCGTCGGCTAATCTTACTGCCGATGTCTACTACCATACCTAGCTGTAACGATCTCTTCCGAGCCATTCAAATGCAGATCAGTGGGACCTGGCGGACTCCTCATATCTCGAGGCGTCAGCTACAATAGCATTAATGTTGATTGATACCGATTGATTTGGCCGTCCATTAGTTCTTACGATTGAACAAAAACATTGGATTGGTCCTCGATCATTTATCGCTAGAAGCGAACGCAATGACGGCTCGTCAATCACGGGGAGCGACAATAAATTGAATGTACGTATCACGCGACACACATAAATATTTAGCAAGCGGTGATTGCAGTTTTGTATCAGCCGTGTGTAGGTGGCCTAAGCCGGTATCGGTTACGGTATCGATACCGATACCGGCCGGTATGCAGGCCTATTGCCTTGTGAATGCGCTGTATGGGCGCGGGTGAATGCATGATTGCGTAGGGTATTGGTCCTTACTTCGGATTCCTTTATCTACTGTCTTGATAGACGATTGTGAATATGACTATTGCAGACATTACGGAGTATTTTACTTGGACATGTTAGAACATCGCTGAAATAGCAGCGGAAATTTGATGGCAAGAGATATTTAGTGTAGATTAAATTAATACTTTAGAAGGGTTATTGAAGGTCTTAGCGTCTATCATTGTGCCACTTTTTATCGTTCAAGGAAACGGATGTCGCATGGATATCAACTGCCGTATAAGAAATATGAATATAAAGCCGACGGTATTGGGAGTTACAAGAACGATCGCTGAATAAAAGAATTGAGTTCTGAAGTTTGTGACAATCTTGGAATTTTATTTCAATACCTACAAGTATTGACTTCACTATATTATTATGATAGCTTAACTTTAAGATCATAGCGATTTCAATCTTAGAAATTATTCATTGAAACGGTGTCTTCATTAAAATATTCTTGACCCAGTTAACTTAAGATACATAGTAAGGAAAGTAACTTGACTGAGTAAGAGGCATCTCTCCACTTAACATAATTAAAATAGAAAATAAAATAATTAATTTCCTAAAGAGAATTAAGGCGTGTTTAGGGTTAATTAATATATTAATTATAAAAGTCTCAATTTGTTTTTCATTTAATTAGTCTGGGAATATACTTCATGGAATAATGTTAAGATAATCAATTTATTAACGTTAAGGCGTTACACGTCAAATGTTACCTTCATATTATGCCTCAAAAATGTTATACTTACTTCTACGTTCGAACTGTTTTATGATTAATCTAAATTAACTGAATCTATTTCGTAGAATGAGTATTTACATTTAAATCCAATTATAACGTGTGTGGATTTTACTATAATTATGTGCTATTTATTGACAGCCATTGTTTTCTAGTATCCAGATTACGAATAAAATATATTTTTGTTTGCATCAACTGATAAAATTTAAAAACGCGCCATTGTTTTCACAAAACAAAAAACTGTCATCGTTAACAAGTTCAAATTATTATTTCATGGAATTGTCACTATTGTTCCACGGAATGACAACTACAGAGCCCGATGGCTCGTTATTGAAACATCGACCCAATACGTAATAGAGTTTGAGTCCAAAATGAATGAAAGTGGAAGCTCGTTAGGTACTGTCGAGTTTCAAATGCAAAATAAAATATAACAGCAAATCATCTTTCGTCTTTATTATTACTTTGCTCTGAGAATACAATTTATTTTAATGTTCAGTTCTGTATCTGTAGAGTGGATTAGAGTAGAGTGCGGCTTACAAGAATATCCAGTGAAGTAGGTAAGTTATCTATAGCCCTCTGAAGCATTGGTGAAAGAAACAGTATTTTTGAGTTTTAAATTTATTGCTTACCTAATTTAGGTTTAACAGTTGAACTTTAGGAATTGATGTGTAAATATGCGCTTACCTGAAACAATACAATGAAAGAATATTAAGAAAAGTGTTCTTTTGCAGCAACATTAATTATTACCACCACTGGAATGAAAAAGTAAAAATATCACCAGACAGAAAAAAAGACAACTAAAATGATTATGCACATCAAAACAATAGCAAGTAATTGGTTGATAGGTGCTGCAGACGACAGGGAGGGTCGTGACTCGTGAGGTCAAATACACCTTCATTGAACTGTACAGTAATGACGTGCCAAACTTGGCACGAGTTTGAACCAAATGCGACACAACTTTGAACAAAACGCGACACGAGTTTGGAATAAACGTAACACGAGTTTGAACCAAACGTGACACGAGTTTGAACCTTAATTGACATGAGTTTATTTAACCAGCAAAATGAACTAGAATTTTAGTATTGTCTTCACCACATAAGTGTCTCTGACTTCTTATTTTTAGTTATCACGAAAAAAAAAGTTGTACTGCCCAGACAGACTAAATGATTTACTTTGAGACAATTAGTGATGATTTCTCATAAAACGAGATTAACAGTAATAATTGGACTCATAAATCATAAACTTAGTCGAAATAGAATCATATTTTTGTTAGCCAAGGCCTATTAATAATGGTTAACTTGTAATTAGGATTCATCTTGGTCTAGTGACAGGTATACATTTTAGATATATTGTATCCAATTAACTAACTGACTAGCTCACCATGGTTTTGTGATCATTATTGATTTAGGTACTATAATTGTTCTAATTTACCTTTGTATCAATTTAAAATGATCTAATATAGTTCCCATGATAGAAAGCACACTTGTATATGATGTTATACTTAGCCCTTACCTTTGTGGTATACCCATTTATTATTATTATTATCTTGACCTGTTGAAGATCAGGCACACACACATCGCCGAGGTTGTCTTCATCTATACATACTGAAAATCCTTCGCGTAATTAGTGTAACACTGACAAGACAGGTAATGTTATTATTTAATAAATGTCAAACTCCAAAGTCTCTGTGATATTAGACATGCGCTTGCGCGCAGATAACACATTTTTTAGTGCTGTGTCTCTAGGCGTATGTTGAAAGATTATGAATTATTTGTGATGTCATTAAATCATGAATTGTGATGTTGATATAATTTTTAAATATTGTTTGTTGGATAATAACAATGTACAGAAATTCAAAGGACGGCCTACCTTGAATAATTTGAATTTTATGAAGAAAGCTCATGTACTTAATGACTAAAGCAATCTATGATACCAAAGTCGATTTAAGTCGCGACGTAAATACTATTGAACTAAGACCTAGTTCAGTAGTATTTACGTCGCGACTTAAACTACTTAAGCCTACGACCAAAAACATCAAAGACTTAGAATAATGAATTTATTTCAGCAAAAAAGTTTTAAAATGTATCAAAAATCCAAATTTTAGACGAGATGTATTCGAGATGTATAAAATCCTATTGGGTCCGAAATAGCGGACAAAGGGAGATAAAACAAGGATTATCCATATCATTTGCATACACAGACTATTGTATTTTTAATATTTAACTTTACAAAAATACATAACGGGTTCGAGCAGACAGTTGTACAGTGAGTAACACCCACGTAGCATATGATTGTCGAGTGTCAGCTCTGCGTGTATGTGCTAATGTGCAGCCGGCAGCGGGCAGTGGGCGTGCAGCGGGTGGTTGACGTGACGCTGACTGTTACAGCGGTGGTTGACGTGACGCTGACTATTACAGCGGGTGGTTGACGTAACGGTGACTGTTACAGCGGGCGGTTGATGTGACGCTGACTGTTACAGTAGGTGGTTGACGTGAAGCTGACTGTTACAGCGGTGGTTGATGTGACGCTGACTGTTACAGTAGGTGGTTGACGTGAAGCTGACAGTTACAGCGGTGGTTGACGTGACGCTGACTGTTACAGTAATAATAAATAAAAAATGTTTATTGAAGAAAAGCCTAAGTACAGTGTAAAGCAATGTTATATAACTGAGTGGCTATGCTAAGCACAATACATTGAAACCCTGATCTCCAAACTAGGGGTGACCCTGTATCTTAGAGAACAGTGGGTGGTTGACGTGACGCTGACTGTTACAGCGGGTGGTTGACGTGACGCTGACTGTTACAGCGGGTGGCTGACGTGACGCTGACTGTTACATGCTGTTACTTTTATAAACAACTAGCTTTTGTCTGCGGCTTCGCCCACGTGGATGTCGGAAAGTATCCCACGGGATTAGAAGTACTGTAAGTGTTAATCCAGGTAAAAAATGTTTTAATTCCGTGATACATTTGTTTTCTATAATTATTGGTTTAAGCGGCATCGCTCGCTACGGTCGCTCGGCTCAGGCGCGTTTGGTTCTAACCTAACCCCTTTGGTCCGGGGGGCCTGGCTTCGTTACTGCGACTTATTCGGCTCGCGCGTGGTTGATCACAATTCCAACCTAACCTATGAACTGCCGAACTATTTACCTAACCGCCCATTCCAACATTTTAACTGTCCATTCATTTATTACACTACTAGAGTATTTTTTGTACGTAGGATTAAATAACCGACCAATTTAATTTGTATTACTGTTCATTTTCTAATTTAAGAGCCACCGAAAAATAAAATGAATGCCCGCTATTTTTTTCAACTGATCATATTAACGTCCCTAATGTTTAAATAACAGTTCTTAGTTCCATTTTTTCCTCACATTTTCACGCTACTATATAAATGGCCTAAGCATCCGCCATTGTTTCAGTTCATTAAATGTTGTACGAGTGTTAGACGCATTGGCTGATTATCATTGAGGCTGCTAGTTGAACGACGCCGCTTAGTTAAAAAGCTAGGCTGCTGATTGAATAATAAGCTACTTGGCGGCGACATATACACCACGAATGACGTTTCGGTGTATTGTTGGACAACGAAAAATGTAAATACAACCAGTATTTTACTTTATCAACAATAGAAAGTTATTTTATAACACGCATATTATTTATAACACGCATATTATTATGATCAAAAGAAATAAACACATTAATATGCGTGTTAGGCCGCGAGAAACACCTCTATTTGTTATAGTTTGGTGATTACAAAACTGCAGCTGAAACATTCACTCCAGTTCACTACACCAGCATTTAAAATATAACCTCTCAGTAAACGGATCCCCATTAAGCCGCACATATTCCGCGCCGCATTGAGTCCGGTGCATTCACGGGCGCCATGATACAGTGACGTCACGCGGCTAAACAAGTGACAGACCCGCGGGGTGCCTTTGAAGCGCTTCGTCTTATTTACTAAGTACTGCAGAGCTAGACTAACAGAACAGAAAAATATACAAACTGCTTTTGTAGCTGTGGGAAACTAGGGTGGGTTGTTAACAATATGTGTCATTAAAATCGGTGTGTAATTTGCATTACAAAAATAATGCTGTGTTTACAGTCTTATTTGAAATTCATATGATATAATTTACTTAACAACTTATACAGGCATGAGGAACAGGGTGTAATTCTCCATAGAAAAGAGAAGATCCTCCGACCGGACGGGTGTCGTGTATGGTGGGCAACTGCCCAACGATAGATATCCGAACGTTGTATATGAATATGCTAGTCGCGCGATAAACTCTGCTTGGGCGATGCAGGATTTTGCATGACGTCAGTATGATGTGTAGTACGTATATGGCGCTGTAAATTCCGCCACAAACTCACACCTTGAACTCTTCTGTAAGCAACTACAACAACCGTTTTTGTTATTTAATGTTTTAGTTTCCAGTAAATATTTTCTTCAAGAGGTCCTCTAGCTTAAGTTAAGTTTTAATTAGAAACTTCACAAAGGCTTCCTTTTTCTATGATATTTCCTAAGATTCCTGCTCTAAAGGACGCTAAACTAAAAGACAACACTAAAGATAATTAATTTAGAAGAACGAAAACTAAAAAATATACGTATTAATTTTTATTAGTAGGAGCTTATTAGAAGAAAGTTGTCCTCGCTTTTACTTTGAAGACGAAATTAACTCACTTAATAACTTTAAGTAAACTGGAGCTTCAGATTTTATTTTTATTCAAGTTTTCTTAACTTTCTAGATTTATTTCGTGATATTAACGATTACTACCATAAATAAAATGCTCCCTAACCTTATAGTATCAACATATTATTATATTGGGGGAGAACGATATTTCCTACTTTAGATACAGAAAAGTACCTACAATGATCAACACGCTATATTATTGCGTGTACCAGACTTTAGACCATACAGTTCAATTTTTCTCAACATGTCTTTATTGTACATAAGCTGTGATGTAACGATAATCCACCACCGGCACATTCTAGGTTCAATTCTACCGACCTGTAACAGTACCTCAAACCTCAGCCAAAACATAACAGGAGTTAAGTTAAATTTTAAACACTCGAGTAATATTTCACGAGCACGTCGACAAGTCGCTCGCCGGCTGCCACGAATTATTCACAGCCTATAAGAAAGGCTCCTTTCAGCTCGCGACTTAATTTATTAGGATTCGTATGCAGCTAACTTGCCGGATATTATGCTAATTCCTTGTAATGCACCGCCGCGCGACGCGCCGCCAACACTCACACTTGTCAACACACTTGTTCTGGAGAAATGTGACGTTCAAACAAACGAGAAGGTGTTGTTGTTATAATGTTAACATGCGAGGAGTTGTTCGCGTTTGCTTATGCAGCAACGATATGAGGCAAAGTGATGTAAAAGTAAACAGGGAGAGAGGGCGCATTGAGTGGTTTCGAAGATAAATTACATATTTTAATTGATTACCATATATACGAGTATATATACATACCATATTCACAGTTATCTTCATTCATTCCCCCAGGTTAGAACAAGCATTCTGTTACCATTAGGCGCTGATCTGATTATTCCTCACGACACGTTTTATCCACAATTTGTACACAGACACAGCTCCAACTTTAACATGAGACTACGACGATTTAGTGACATCCAAGGGTTGGTAATTTTGCTCACATTGATGGATATCATTTTTCCTATAAACACTATATTTCTAATACAAAATAACTATAGATTTTATTGTATTTTATTAATAACATATTTTATTATGATAGCTTTGACAACGACGTTTAATACGTCGCTATGACAACTATCCTTTCTTAGTATCTTTTCTCGTATCTTTTTAGCTGATTTTACATTGAAACTTATGCAAAATTAATCCTGGCCAATTTCATATCTCAAATTCATATTTTTTACATGACGTTATTCTACGAGCTGACTTAATAGATTCACGCAATGCATGTATCAGTTGGGGTTTCGCCTCTAAAGCGAATACAACTAAAAGCCTGATACTCCAGGGCTACCTATCCCGGGAATACCCAGCGTACCTCTCCGCTCCGGTACCTGACGGACCCTGCCTACGCCTCCGTCCTTTGTCCTACGTGAAGGCTTCCTGTACCTATTGGGCCAAGCCTCATCCGAGGGCCGCCTCACCTGGCAGGCTGACAGCGTCCCCGCCGTGTCTCTCCCTCCTGCTGCCGTGCTGCGTCCTGTCCTGCTACGTGGGCCCTCCTACGGGTTTCCTCCGCGCACCAGCACCTGCTCACACCTGCACCTGCACCTGTACCTGTACCTGCACCTGCACCTGTACCTGCACCTGCACCTGTACCTGCACCTCGACCTGTACCTGCATCTGCACCTGGACCTGCACCTGTACCTGCACCTGTCGCCAGCACCTGCCTCGCGTCGGTCTACCTTCTCAGCACCATCTGCATCTCCACCTCAGCCTCCTCAACCCACCTATCGTGCATCGTCACCCATACACTCCACCTTCACATACTATACACGACTCTTCATTCCTTACGACTTTTCTTTATCTTTATCTTTCCATCTCCTTCCTTACCTTGTAAATATACCTTTAATTGTTTTCTACCTCCCTTTCTTTAATTTAATTTTACCCTTTTTTTTTTCCCGCTCTGGGCTGAGCGGAAGGGCGTGTCAGACTTTTACTGACTAAAACCCACCCGTGTTCCTTCAGTTGCCTGTGCCAGGGGCCACGGTATCTCTTTCGAACAACCCGCAGCCCCGGCGGCATCGGACCTAGCGGACCCCGTCAGTTCGTGCTGACATCTCTTTGAGGTGCGTGTGGAACACAACGCGCCGTCGACCCGGGCCTGGTCCTTACCGGGCGGCGAGCTGCCCATAGCTCGCCGCCCGCAAGCCCACGCCTACGGTGGCTGGGAGTCGGCTGTTGACTCCCGTCCAGGGCGTCTCCTGCGGCGGCTAGGCGCGTGAGGGTGCAGAGATTGCCTCTCGCTCACGTGCTCCGCCTCCTCCTTCGCGAGCATTACTGCTTCGCAGAAGGAGGTGACGGCCTCCCATTCACTCTCGCTCCGTACATGGACCTGGACGAGGGCCGGACACGAGAGGTCGCCGCCGCCTATCGCCGCCATGAGGACACGGTGGGGCCCCGCCCAAGCCGGGCAGACCTCCACCGTATGGTCCACCGTGTCCTCCAGGCGATCCACACAGTGGTGACACTCTGGCGTTTCCTCCCGCTTTATCCTGAACAGGAACCTCCCGAAACAACCGTGTCCGGTGAGGACCTGCGTCAGGCGGAAGGTGAGGGCGCTGTGGCGCCTCTCTAGCCACTCCTCAAAGAGGGGACTTATCGCCGCAATTGTGGCGTGCCCAGCGCTGGGTTGCGACAATCGCACTCTCCATGCCGCTATGTGATTTCTCGCGGCAGCGGAGTAACGCCCCGGCGTTTTGCCTCCTCTCGCCACTCCCATATGTCGGTGAGGACTTTGGCCTCCAGATCCCATGGCGGCAATCCGGCAAGGAGGCTCGCCGCCTCAGCGGAGACCGTGCGGTATCCTCGGATCAGCCGGACAGCCATGACCCTTTGGGACGCGTTCAACCGGCGGGCTGGTCACGCCTCAGGAAACGCGCCCATACCGGTGCCCCGTAAAGGGCCATGGACCGCACGACCCCCGCATAGAGCCTCCGGCAGGAGGCGTTTGGTCCCCCTAGATTTTACCCTTTTACCCTTGACTTTAAAGTTTAGTTTTACTTGTCGCTACATGACACCCCGCTAGCTAGTTTTTTTTTCTTGGTTAATAAGAACTAAAAGGTTCTTAGTAATTGATTACAATCTAGCCTAATAGACTAATAAGCAATTTAACTCTTACTTAATATTTTACGAGATAGATTATGTTATAACTAAGAACAGTGTCAATTTGCACTTTTACACAGTTTTGTAGCACTTTCTTAGGATCTAATAATTGAGAAAACACTTTGTTCATGTTTTACATTTATAGCACTATTAGCACCGCACTATAATTCATTCACTATATAAATACTACACTAACTCAGATGATTTAGTTCTGTTTAGCCTACGCACTAAGTCCGTGTTGGCTAGCTGCTGAATTGCCTCGACATTCACATGTCTGTGAAGTCTGTGTTCGTGGGCTTCAGCAAATTTTTGAATGATGGTGGTGACGAGTTCCATTTTAAGGTCACGGCGGAGGTCGTCATTTCTAATATACCATGGAGCATTTACAGCATCCCTGAGTACTTTATTTTGGAATTGTTGGATTATTTTAATGTTGCTTCGTTTAGTACAGCCCCAAAGTTGGATGCCATACGTCCAAATTGGCATTAGAATATGCTTGTATAATATAATTTTATTATGTATTGATAGGCAGGATTTCTTTCCGAGTAACCAATACATACAACGTATGTCGAGTTCCTGTCTTTTTTTTGTCGTGAGATTTCCAACGCAGTTTGGCGTCAAGAGTTATGCCAAGGTATTTGGCAGTCTTAGCATAAGGCACTTGCATGCCGTTTATATAGATTAGATGGTAATCGCAATGTTTGTTCGTAAAGTCAATATGAATTGATTTTGACTCATTCAGTTTGATCTTCCACTTTTGTGTCCAGTCATAAACTTCGTTCACAGCTAGTGGTGAGACATAAAACATCCCCTAACCACATTCACTAACATATCATGCAAGGCTGCGCAAACACAAAAGAATAATACGATTACACGTCTGAAGCGCTGCCCCTTAAGTAATGGACGCCAAATTAGCCCAATAGCAACAATCATGGGAAGCCCCCAGCCCCTAATCATGTTTGTGTGAGCACACCGAGCACGCTGGCGAGGAAATCGTCTTCTATTAGATTTGCCTATAACAAGATTTCACCAAGGGTTTTTAACTTCGACTTCGCTTTTGGCGAAGCTTTTTATGACAAGGATTATCGAGGTCCCTTGAACTCCCGACAATTTAATAATGGGAAAAGTTTGGGGAGCGACGACACGTGGACTCAGTCTATCGTTCATGAACCGACAATAAATTTGTATGTACGCGGAAGTGATATTTAAATTCATTTCAGCTAAGCTTTTTCCTGTGGGATAAAATGATAATCCCCTGTTGCGGGCGAGGACCGTAATAGGCAACGCGCCGTAACAGGATGATGGAGACTTAGTGAAAAAATTTGGCTTCCGACCAAGATTTCATTTCGCCGATCCGTTCGCATAACGGCCCCTTTATTTCAGCGTGCCGTCGAACCTCTTCGTATATCTCGTAGAGACAGTTCCCACAAAAGGTTGTCAATATAGGAGAACCCTTTGCGGACTATAAACTACAGCGGCGCTTACAAGGGGCGGCGACGTCCCTAGCTAAAGTGTAAGAAATACGGCGGCGCTACTTGACGGCTGACAATCAGGCGCTCTTACTGCGCTCGCATCAAATATTCGGAGACGAATCGAGTAGCGCGCCACCTGACTGTACATTGCTTTTTAGAATCGCTACTCCAGAATTCAGGGCTCGAGAGAGCAATGAATAGTGACGGTGGTATGCGCTCGCACGGAGCAGGAGAAGGTGAGGCGCGGGCGTGGGGCGCGGGGCTCGGGGCGCCGCGCTCCGCTGTCGTCGCTCGCTCGCCGCTGAATATTTCATGCTCGCCCGATGTAGCATCGTCGATATTTAATGCTGTAGGTGTTCGGACGTCTGCAACTACTCCCAAATTACATTGACATATCGTTGGAACTTTTCCTCATTTATTTATGCTAAGCGACAACATTTGTAAGTGCTAGAAAATGTTGGAAAACCAACGGAGAAAGAAAATTCAGTGCTTCTAAAGTAGCGTAGAATTAGTTTGTACTTGCAGAGTCATTTATCGGGAATGTACGATGTTTTATACAAATTTTGGGATGGATACAAAACATTGGGAGCTCAGGTGATTCCAGAGACAATTCGTTTATCCTGCAGCAACTTATATGAAGGGAAGGGTTTGTCTAATGGTGCTCATGGATGAAGGGTGAATACCTTATTCTCACCTGTGCCTTGTTTAATCTGCTCGTGTTTGTTCCGTAGGGACCACCTTTTATCTCGAGAAAGACTAAGTAATATGAGCATGATAAATCATTCCAGTCTCAGAACGTCATCTCCCGGGCGTATTCCTGGATTTCCACTTGATATGTTTTGATTTCTTGCCAGTAAAAGTTTAAGATAATTCGGGAACCGTTTGTATAATGGAAGTTCCATTATACAAACGGTTCCCGAATTATCAATAACTTGCCTGTAAACCTACAGGCAAGTTTACGTATGACATAATTATCTCCATTTCACGTTAAGCTGTCATAATTTATTATAGCGATATCTCACTCTGTTATTCTATTGCTCTATCCTTGTACGCTTCACATTTAATGATGTATTCAATTATTAACAAAACATTTGTCATGCAAAATCTGTTACAACAAATTCAAATTTTGCAATTCCAGTTCGACATCAAATCGCATATTTCAATTCTATTCGTTCGGTCCGCGATCGGGTCCAGTGCGATGTGTATATTGAGACTACATCTGAAGTTATGTAAGATAGCAGGCGCCCTCTGGCGGATCATTTGGTGTATCGCGGGATATTGGCCGCTCCGGGAATGTACCGAGATCAGTGGGGCCCGAGCTGCGGGCTATTGGCACGAATTATGTGGGTTGTTTGAAGTCCGAGATTTGGCGTAACAAAAATAGGATTTAGGTAGATTATGGAATCGCTTGTTAAAAGAAAAGTAATAGAAGAAAAAGCAAGGTTAGTGAATATTAAAATGTTCCTTTCTAAAAGTGTCAGTGTTGAATCTAACTTTTTGCACAAAAACAGTGAGTCTACCCAATGCCCATAGTTAAACAATAATCTAATACCAATTCAACCATAAGTTTATTTGGCTTGGCATTCTAACACATTGTTACTACCTCAAGTGGCAGTCAAGTGGAAGGGAGCAAAACCCTTACATGAGGGTAGTCTCATCCTCGCGGACGCGGTCAAGTTGATAAGTTGACCTGTATCAGACCTTACACCCCGTTTTGAGAGCGGAAGGACCAAGTTGAAAGTTGATATGGCTGTACGTTATAACACAATTGACGCAGGTTTCAATTAAAATTTGTATTCCTGGAGAAAGGAAAACTTATAGCTTATAGCATTGTATATTAGTAAATTCACAATAAAAACACAATATGAAGGTGATCTAGGACGGTACTTTAACATATAGGGCCATCTTATAGTACGACTGGGAAGTGAATCTTCGCCACTTACATACGTTTAGCGATACCTAAGTGACGACGATTCCTTCTACACCTGAGATCTACACTTGAGTTTCTTAATGCCACTCGCTTATAACTTGCGGCACGCAGGACCAACCTTCCAGTCCCAGCCAAAGCCCTAACACGCACATTTACATAAAGGGCCCGTGCCAGCAGATAGCGACTTATTGTGAGGAGTATCAAACATCACACCTTTTGTATATGAGTATTTTAGTCAATGCCCCCATTGCAAAAAAGTTACATAGTTACAGAAAGTTAATAATTCCTGAGGGGTTTCGATGAGTGAGTTAAGAAAAGTTCCACCACCACCGACTGAACATGAGAAAATACAAAACAAAAACCAATGTAGCTAGCTGTACTGCTCAGTAATAACGAGCTACATTTACTAGCCGCCCAAAAGGACCATGTTATGCGATCTTCACCGTCTATAGGCCATAAAATACTTGTCTCGATCCCGAATCGATCGAACCCTGGACACAGCTGGCGTTCTCCGTCAATGAGCCATTTAGGTCATCTACAGAATAATACACAATATCACTCTCACTTTTATCGACACAATTAATATTGAATACTGTATAAATAGGGTAGCATAGTGCTTCGATAATTGTATCGTTTGTATAAATATCAAACGTTTTATGTAATCATATTTATTTGTCTAGCTTGTTAAATATTGAATGCTGTTTGCTAATATTTATCTATTAATTGTTGTTCGCGTCATTTGTTCCGTCAATAACGTCGGTTGCACGTTTGATTGCGGTGGGATCAGCAAAGGTGTCGCTTTGGGTGACGGACGTGGATAAATGCACAATTTTGTGATTAATGCTCCGTTTTCATCCTATTGGGATTGATAATAGAATTAATTATAAAACAGATGCTTTAAGACATATATAATATTACGTTTATAACAGTCCCACAGTAATGTTTTATTTCAGAAGGGCCGTACGTTGAGCTGTGTTGCTAATCATTTCAGACCATTGTAGGTAGTTACAGATTTCTTGTTTACCATAAGCTGGTAATCTTAGGTGTAAGTAAACGTAAGCGTAGATAGGTGCAGCATGTGTAATTTGAAAGTCTAGCTTATTGATTTTGGAGACAGTTGCATTGCACAGTAATACGTTTATAGGTCAACAGGGTTCGATTGCCGGGTCGGGCAAGGCGTTATTCATGGGAATTGTTTATTTTGGTTTTCCATTGAAAATTCTCAGTAACAGACCGGGCCGGGCTTCACACCAGCAACTTCGGAAAGTTGCTGGTGTGAAGCCCCCATGCCTCGGATAGCATGGAATTATGACAATCAATCTAAATTACCCGTCAATAAAGTTACTTAGTTATTTTGCCAATCGCAACGAATCTATCATTCGTAACTGCTAATATACATCAACAACATATTAGTAGCAGTCACGAAGGGCAGATTACTAAATAAACTAATTCACCAAATCAAAAAGGACCAAATCTAATTATAAAACACCAATGAAACATCAATTAACCACTTAATAAACGTCGAACAGTTTGGTTAATTAACATGCCGGCACTATGAAAGAGGTTTAACGTTTACTCATTAACTAATGGGCTCAATCACCGCTCAGCCGATGTGTTAGCCTACAATCATTTAATTCATTTATTACTAATTTCATTCACTTAAATGCCGCGAATTATATTCGGGATCAATATCAAATTACTTACGGATGTTAAATTTCGATTTACATTCGGATTCGGAATTTTAATTAAGTTAATCAGGTACCTCCGGATCTCTATGGATCTTTATCGCGTTCAACTCGAATAGTTTTTATTGATATCTTGATCAGAAGAGCCGGTTAACTGGGAACCGGTAAGATTGTGGTGGGATCGGGTATAGAAATTGAATGCGATTTAACAATTGAACAATTTGAAATTAATTCTTGCGAATATAGACATTATACCTACTTATTGAAGAAGAAGAAAACCTTTAATGGACAATAGGTACTAGTTTTCGGGAAGTAGTGGCATGCGGATATGTAAAACCAACCGGAAGAAGTAAAAATCCATATGATTATTTTATTTTATTTGTTTGGATTATTTGACAGACATAATTGAAAAATGTCCATCAATATATTAATTGGTCGCTTGGTGAAACAGGGCCTGCCAGGTCAATTATCTTATAAATTTATAAATCATTCGCATCACTTCCTTGTTTGTCATGGAACTTGCTTACAACAGTTATTAGTCTACCAATAAATCAATAAAGCACTACAATAGTCTGCTAACTTCGCCACTTAGTGCTTAAAACTTCGCTTTGTACAAGTACAACACATTCACTTTGCCGTGTATACACTGTACGCGTGCCCGCACCGGCCGCTCGGCAGTGTGTTTCCAGCTCAAACAAGAGCTGTTTATTAGCTTGTATAAAGTGCAAATTGAACGAACTGCAGCTTGAAATGTAGGTTTAGACTTGTGCAGGGTAGGTCTGTGAAATAATGAGTGCTTTAAGAGTGAGATTTTATATTGAGTTCGGTTGTCGGAATGTTATGAGGAAAGACCATTTGTTATGTATGAGATTTGTTATGATTTATTAGGTACCATAAAACATTTTCATAATTGAGAGATATCGAACATAAAATTCACATCGTTAACCTATAATTTTCAAAATACTCTACTCAATTTACAAGTCGAATAAAGGCGGAGCAGCAATAATGTGATTTTGAGTTTATCTCATGCGCACCCCCGAGCATACCCCTTGAGTGTCGAACCACAAATATCGTTCAAAGGTCGAGCTACGAATTTACGACCTCGACCACATAGCTTCCATTTTTCTATACATAGACACTACAATTAGGTAGCTATAATCGACCTCGTCGCTGCTTGTTCACCCTAAGGTGTGTCACAAGCACGTGATAAAATTCCAGGGTCTATGTGACAGTCAGATAGTTTCAACCTTAGTGAAGTATCAATTAAGTGGAAATTGATGAGATTATATTCGATTAAAAGTAGCTCAGAAACCTTGCCCCTATTCCTTCCAACTCGGTCAGCATTTCACATATGATCTTAAGAGCGTCCTTGAGCGCTGAAGACCAGCACTCCAGTGAGGGGTGCAACTGAGCCAAGGTCAGGGAAGTAATGCTCGGCTGCACCAGGGGGGGGGGGGGGGGTCTGAAGCACAGCCATGTACCGGAAAGAGGGAGGGGTAATGGTTATGTGTGGCAGGATGGTGAGTGGACTAGAGAGGCTTCCCTTTTTTCCAATACCTACTGAAGTTATTGTTTAGCCATCAATCATTGTGATTCGTGATTAAAATAAGGCATTTCATTCAGGCCGGTGTACATTGAAACATTGAGAAATAGCTGAATTTATGAACGAGTACAGTTATATAGTTTTTATCTAAAACTAAAAAGTTTTGTAGTCCTTGTCGCCTATTTAACTTTAAGAAAGTACAGCCCATTTTTTTGTTGAATGTGTTTTGAGTTATTTTAGTAATAAAGAAATATACTATTTAAAACGATACTAAGAAAATATCTTTAAAAATAGAGTTTTAGAAGTAATACGAAATTATCTTGAGTAGCGAGATGGTCCCAAAGATGATCTTGAGTAGCTAGATGGTCCCAAAGAAATTATCTTGAGTAGCGAGATGGTCCCAAAGATGATCTTGAGTAGCTAGATGGTCCCAAAGAAATTATCTTGAGTAGCGAGATGGTCCCAAAGATGATCTTGAGTAGCTAGATGGTCCCAAAGAAATTATCTTGAGTAGCGAGATGGTCCCAAAGATGATCTTGAGTAGCTAGATGGTCCCAAAGAAATTATCTTGAGTAGCGAGATGGTCCCAAAGATGATCTTGAGTAGCTAGATGGTCCCAAAGAAATTATCTTGAGTAGCGAGATGGTCCCAAAGATGATCTTGAGTAGCTAGATGGTCCCAAAGAAATTATCTTGAGTAGCGAGATGGTCCCAAAGATGATCTTGAGTAGCTAGATGGTCCCAAAGAAATTATCTTGAGTAGCGAGATGGTCCCAAAGATGATCTTGAGTAGCTAGATGGTCCCAAAGAAATTATCTTGAGTAGCGAGATGGTCCCAAAGATGATCTTGAGTAGCTAGATGGTCCCAAAGAAATTATCTTGAGTAGCTAGATGGTGCCAAAGAAATTATCTTGAGTAGCTAGATGGTGCCAAAGAAATTATCTTGAGTAGCGAGATGGTCCCAAAGATGATCTTGAGTAGCTAGATGGTCCCAAAAAAATTATCTTGAGTAGCTAGATGGTGCCAAAGAAATTATCTTGAGTAGCTAGATGGTCCCAAAGATGATCTTCAGTAAGGATTCCGTGCCCAGTCATCATAGTGACGCTCTAGTGACTACGAGCCGAGCCGGGGCAATCACCGGTTCATTCGATATCGGGACTGCAGTCAAAGTAGCCGGGAATCGGGAGTTATTGAACTGGTTATCGGGACACGTTTAATCGGCAAAGTTGGGGAAGTTATTCCGTAGGTAATTCATGTTAAGTGCGAGATTCGAAGTAATAAAATGCTATAAGTTTTTGAATTACGTGGTTATAACGGGTTAGAAATAATTTTGAGTGGGGCCGAAACACTTTGATGAGATTTCGAATTGGTATCATATTGCGGCTGTTACTTCTACCCTCATACTTAGTTACAAATGAATTCTTAACCTTAGTTCAATCAAGTTGGAAAAATACATAAAGACACGCTATGAGCCAGAAAGTTCCAAAACTGAATATCGCAAAATTTGCAAACCGTAAAATAAACCGTAAAACTAGCTCCATTGCACACCGGTAAAATTATTTCATTTCGCTGCCATCAATAATAAAACACACAGACAGAAAACAACAATAAACAGTTCACCGTTGCCAAAATATTGCAATACCGAGTGTCCCGGGACCGAACCAACTCTCGGTACCAACTACAACTTTATAATTCAGCGAGCGCAGTGTTTGTCCGCCCCGCTGCAGCGCTTTGTCAGAGCGCCGTCTAGCGAGCGACAGCGCTGCGGCGCCATACGGGTCAGGCTCCATTTACTCGTAGTTTCGGATCAAAGGCTCACAGTCCTTGTTGACAAAGGACCAAATTAGATTCATATTTATTACTTCAGTGCTAAGCCTGTTGTTAATATTGACCGGTTTGGCATTGACAAGGATTGATTTTAATTAAAATGTAAATTCTTATTCTTAAATCGTCTTGTACTTTCTGTTTATACACAAAGAATAATTGTGATTTATAAAACGGTTTAGAAATCTTAACTATTCAAGTAACTATTGTAATTAAAAATGAGTCGACGATAGAGAATAGAACGTTTTAGTTATGGAAAATTTATGGAGCGTTTATGAATATGAAAATAGGTCTTTTGCTGAGATAGTAACACTATAATTCTAGTGTAAATGGCTTAAAACGATGTTGACCCAGTGCTGACCCAGAGTTTGGATCCTTACGGAATAGAGGAAGAGGAGGCGGATTTGAAATAAATTTGATATATCCGAAATAATGAAATTAATATTATTAATCCAACCATTAAAAATAAATACGATAAATACTTTTTAACTAAATACTGTAACTTGATAGATCTTTTGTATCGTAACACTATTTAGATAAAAAAGTACTTTTCATATTAATTCATTATCATTAATAGTTCTCATCTAACGTTTCATAATTAAGTCAGTCTAAGTAAAACAAAATCCACTCTGCGCTTAACTGTCCGCTACGTAATCTACTACGCCACCGTAGCAAGCGTAGCAGTAGTGGCCGCTACGCCGTAGCACCCCATTACTTTGAACACTTCCTATTTTAACACTACGGATCTTCTGTTATCTGCGCCTATCAATCCCAGTCAATCTCCGCTCAGCATCCTTCATTGTTCCGGCGATATATCAGGATGTTATCTGTTAGATAAATGATGTTTTTATATCAGCTGTAGCCGCCAGTGTATCCGGCCGCGTTGTCTTATGCTCCTAATACCGCCATCAATTTGCAGATGTTAGAGTTGAGCTCAGGGTTGGTACGAGGAGAAAACGAACTGTTGAAGTAGAAACATTGACAACGTTAAGAGCCCTACAGTTGTTTCTTTGATACGTCATCAACAAAAACTAAATTACGTGAGCCGTCCTTAATTTGCACTGTTTTTGCGATCCCACAAAATATCGAAATTTCGTTATTTTAAGTAAGTTTAATGTTAATGTTTTATACACATAAACCTTGCGGAATGAATTCTCTAAGTGATGGTGGAAATTTATTTTTTATGGTTATTGTCGGATTGGCCTGCTAAAAAATCAAAACCAATAGCTATAATATCTAGCTTAGTTTACTAAAAATCTGTAATATTTACACATCACCAAAACCTTAACCCGCGATTGCGCAACGAACGACCCAATTAACTCGGTACTTCACAAGGTATCTATAAAAGTACCTACTAACACGAACATATACCTACAATCGGCTCAGTAGGTGATAGTCGATTAAACAGCAGATTTAGTTCAAGTGCTGTAAACAAGCCCCCTGTTCCCCGGGCCCCGGGCCCCCGGCCCCGGGCAGCAATCGAGGTACACAACAAACACATCGGCGCGTGAACTACATACACCACATTTCGTTCATGTTGATGAGTTTATTCTCTTGTATATTTAGGGAACCTTGCCGCGGGTTATGTGCCTATGTTTATGTTTTAGATACACTAAGTATGTAATAGATTATAAGACCAATATTAGTGGCCTAAGTACACACGATAGGTAACACTATAATATCCATTTATTTCAGGCTATATACACTTTATTAACCAAGAAAATGGCTATGAAATTCATGATACCTATAATACGTGTTTTAGCTTGTATGTTGATTTTTGATTGATGGCACCACATACAGTATTAATTATTAAGCCCAGATCAAATAATCAAACAAATATTCACTATTCAATTGTAAAAAGTACCAATTCTTTTCGAAACAAAAAAAAAATGCAATAATAATTTTTATAACGAGTGTGAAAATACGCTTAACGAAGCTGAGTCACTTGTACTCCCTGTCACTGTATGTATTTTGTACTGGACCACCTTTGTATATATTAAAAGTATTTCTTTTTCTTTCTTTTTTTAAAATAACTAGCTAACTTAACTGTAAATTCCACCACAACTCCTGTACCGCTGCACGCACCCATAAGCACGGCACCAATGATTTTACGTGATTTACATTGCACGCTGCAGTAAACAGCGACACCAAAATAAAAGTCGTTTTCCAGCAATATGGTTTTACTCAATGCTACTTGGTTTGATGTAGGTACAGAATGCGTAGATATCGCTATGTTATGGATCTTTTGACACCCCGTATACTAAACTTCTCCAACTTTTATACATATATGGAGTACCTACATTTCCAAGTAGTGTTTGCATGGCCGTCAGCCCTCGTGTCACGACACCGCTACACTGGCGACACTGTTTGCTCGATATGTTCTCGATCGCAACCATTCGTCTTTCCTCTGTCGCTGTATTTATGATTGGACCGCGATTCGAGTGGACGTCGCTTAGATTTTTAGTATTTTCCTTGTAGAGGGAAAATGTTTGTGTTGTTCTTCTTATGCATGTAGTTGAAATTGAGGTGCTATGGAACTGATATTATGTGACAGTGGATTACGTATACAGTAGAACTCATCTGCTACTCACCTGTTAAGAGTTTACGCAAACATTTCTAAAGACGGCTGTCTTTAGAAATGTTTGTTTATAAATCTGAGGGTCAATTCTCGTAATTTTAATAATGTTCACAGTCTGATCTCAGTCTCAATCTGTCAAAAATACCTATAATTTCCCTACATTTTGACAAGTTTTTGACATTTGTTTGTCGCCGAGATGAGATTGCGACTAGATTTTGAACGTTTTAAATTACGAGAATTGGCCTTCTGATCGCGTTGTCAAAAAGCGTTCAATATAACTTAAGCTTTGTGCAGCGCTGGACATCACACAAGCCCGTGACACAGCTAATAATACAATAAAAATCCTGTCTATACGTCGCACTCATTCCTTGCATGACATTACCCTCACAAGTAGCTGGTTATCGTATTATAATTATAACTGAATTCGCGCTGTCTAATGGGAATTGAGTGTTTAATGTGTTTACAAACTCCCCGAGGCCGCGAGGGCTGAGTCAATCGCTCCTCATGTATAATTAATTACTTATATTACTGCGAGTATTTAGAATATATTGCTTTGTAAATAGTTAATTGAATAGTTATACAAACTGAAATATTGTTATTTACGGCGATGCTCCAGTAGCGTTTTCTTTGCTCTAAATCTTCATTATTGTAAGTACTTGGTAATTTATTATCTAGTATACTAAAAACCAAGAAAGTAAAAGCTCGCATTTGAAGGTAACTTGGAAAGTACGAGTCACTTAAATACGTTAAATAAAACGTCATTATAAATCTGTACGGTGCAAAACTGTAAATAATCCGTATTAATTTAAATATCTAGTTAAACATTAATCTCAAACTCCGTAATTCCATGCGACCTCCTCTCCGAGCCATCGTATATAAAATCAACACAAAACAAAAAACAAACGGCATTCTTACACTCGTATGATCATTACGAAGAAACTTGGGAACAAGTCGCGATGACGAGTAATTACCAAGTACGTTTGAGCCTCAACAAATAGGGGCGGTACGCAATAACGCAATGCATCACTCCGCGGGCCCTAATTGAATATGTTATGTGTACAGGGTTGCCGCCGTCTGGAAATTAGTCAACTGAAAATTTGGTCTTTCGGTCCGTGATGATAAACAGTCGAATGGCAGCTTTGGTGGTAATTACAATAAAATGTCTCAAAGTCAAATATTGCATTTGAAGTAAGCCATTAAAATGCACTTTTGAACGCCAAAATTTACAAGAGACTAGAATTGATTCTAGTTGCCCCTTCAAAAGATAGTTTTGTATGGAAAAGATAATTTAGAATTGATATGTAACAATAATGAAAATTGTTACTTCTTGCGTACTCATAGCAATACTTGTCATAAACTGAACCTCCTGATCGACACAATTGATTATGAAAACAAATATCTAAACTTCAACAAAAACCCAACTACTCAGTCGAAATGCTCCGAGTTGTTCGTCCACATATTTTACTACAAACCTAGACACAAAGCTTACTTACCGACCAACAAGATCATTTAACTGTAAAAGCACGCCAAATATATTTTTTTTTTTCGCAAATACTAGTAGTACTTTACCTACAACTAAAATGCTCTGCGATCAACCATTAAAAAACCTGTATGATAATGAATTAAGTAAGGTTAAAGACGTAAATTCCATTAACGGAACTGTTGATAGGGTAAGGCGTGATTGCCACCCATTAAATGTTCTCCATCAAAATATTGCAGGCTTAAGAAGTAAAAAAGAACTTTTAGAAATTGCGATTGACTCGTTTCTAAATGAAGGGTTAAGTATTGATGTAGTATGCTTGACGGAGACTTTTATTAGAGCGGGTGAGGAGAGCAGCGTTATCCTTAATAACTACAAATTAGGAGACTAGTACTCAAGAAAGAATAAAAAGCGAGGCGGTGTTTGTATATTCTGCCTAAATCACATTGAGTACAAAATACTAACACAATTGAAAAAATATGCATCTGAAAATGAGTTTGAGTGTTGTGGAATTGAACTCCTACAATATAACATTATAATAATAGCCTTATATCGTACGCCAAGCTCAAGCCCCTTTGTTTTCCTACGTAATTTGGAAGTAATGTTGTGCAACTTTCGAAATAAATAAAAAAAAACGATTAGTGATAGTAGGTGACCTTAACATTGATATTTTGAGCAAAAAATCTATAGAAATAAGAAATGCATAGACGAATTAACTAGGATTGTAAATAGTTTCGGCTTAACTCTACATATAAAACAACCAACAAGAAGAAATTCATGTCTAGACCAAATAATAAGTAACTGTAAGGATGCAACATGTGAGGTTATGCCAATGAGACTGTCAGATCATGAAACGTCTCAAATGATATCCATACAAATAAACAATAAAGTTTCACCTCTTCGCTTTCGCACAATTCATAAGCGTGATTTTAGCGCCGGAAATAAAGAAAAGTTCTTTAGCTGCATGTCAAGCTTAAAATGGACAGACATTTTTTCTAATCAGGAAGCTAACAGTGCGTTTGATCATTTCCACGATACGCTTGTCCTGTTCTTTGATTTGTGCTTCCCTAAAATCAAGATCAAAATCAACCTAGTGAAGAAATATACGAAATGAATTTCCAAAGGTATTAAAAAATCAACTAAAACCAAAAGGAACCTGCGTTTTAAATACTACTTCTCATCTGACAAAGACGGTAAATTAAAATACTTAAACTATGATAAATTACTTAAAAAATGTATATAAAAAGCACAAAAAATCCATAATACTAATTACATAACTAGGGCTAAAAATAAATGTAAGGCGTCATGGGACCTAATAAAATATAATTCCAATAATAATCAAATTCTGGAAACAAACATTAAGGAGATAGACACTGAAACCGGACCACTAACAAACCCCACGTACTTTGCCAATTATGTAAATGACTATTATATAAATTTGACGAACAACGATTTTGACATTAACACTAATAATTATGACATTGATTCTATTAATTCTAGTATGTTTCTAAAGCCCACTATGATGGCGAAATACAAAAAGTAATAAAATCACTCGGGGATACAAATTCAACAGGATATAATCAAATACCTACAAAAATTATAAAATACATAGGCCCTATTATTACTCCGGTACTCGTACATCTAATAGACTTGTCATTATTCACGGGAGTGTTGCCTGAGAAATTGAAAATGATAGTTAGTTGATAATTACAGACCGATAGCCCTTTTGCCTATTTTAGCGAAAATTTACGAAAAGCTCATGCATACGCGATTAATAAATTTTATCGATAAGTTCCAAATTTTGAAACATGAGCAGCATGGATTCCAAAAAAGAAAATCAACAACCACAGCGGCATTTAACTTAATTCAACTAGTTACTAAAAATATTGACCATAAAATCCCGACAACTGTTGTATTTTTTGACATGTCAAAAGCCTTTGACTTTGTATCGCACGAACTACTACTAAAAAAATGTGATAAATATGGAATACGCGGTAAGGCAAATGCATGGTTAAAAAGTTACCTTACAAACAGATCGCAATTTGTAGAAATTACTGTGGATAAACCAAATCAAAACGGTGAACTGAAATTTAATCCAAATTAGGTTACAATTGCACAGGCGTTCTACAGGGCAGCATCTTAAGCCCCCTACTTTTTCTGATATATATAAATGACCTGACAGAAGTAACTGATCATCCCTGCATACTCTTTGCAGACGATAATAAATAATAATAATAAAAAATTGTTTATTGTCACAAATCAGCAAATAGTAATCAATTTGTGTTCGAAGCGTCCTTTTAGGCACATAATGCCTGTGTTAGAAGGCTCCGCTCTTCCATAACAATGGTATAGGTGTCTAATTTAATCGTGACGTGTAGCGTGATGTGAGGTTTGTGTTGTGACGTGAAGTGTGTGAAGTTAAAGTATTGTGTGTTGTGATATGAATGTGATGTTAATGTGGTGTTTGTGATTTGATGTGAATATGATAATATATAGAATGAGGTGTATGAATAATGTGTGATTTGTCTGATTACTCAATCTGTTGTAACAGAGCCTCCGTGTTATCATAGGAAAGTATTTTAATCCAATTTACTAAGCTTGTTTTACAATTGTACCTATTTTTATTATGAACATACACGTATTTGTTTATTTTATTATATAATTGAGCTGAACGATGTGTCCGTAATTATCCCTAAAATTAAGAAAACTATAATGAGGAAATAAATAGTACCGTAAGCAAAGTAATAACTTGAATGGAAAAGAATAACCTTAAACCTAACATAGATAAAACCAAATATTTATGTACAATTTCACAACAAAAACTGGAATAAAATGGATTTAAACATCACTTATAAAGATAAACAAATACAACAATCAGATAGTATGACTTTTCTTGGGATAGTTCTAGATGGTAGGTGTTCAGTAAGTTTGCTTATGTTCTATGGCGTATATTATCTAACCTAACAAATAGACAAGCCACACTACAGGCTTATCATGCATATGTTGGTTCAATACTGCGTTATGGTATACTGGTATGGGGGAACTCGGTGCATCTCGGAAGAGCTTTCGTCGTACAAAAGAGGTAAGCGATAGGTAGGTAGGTAGGTAGGCGAGGTAGGCGATTTGTAATGTAGACCCACTTACATCCTGTAAGCCACTGTTTAAAGAACTTAGAATACTTACATTAACTGGCATTTATATTGAGGAAATATGTAAATTTACCAAATCTCACCCTGAGATGTTTGAAAAACTGGGAGATAAATGTTAGTTCAAAACTAGATATTCTAATAGATTGATTGTTCCTAGAACGAAAACGGAACTATATAGACGAAGCTGCTACCCTATGGGTATTCAGATTTACAACAAGATTCCTAACCAAATTTAAGAACTTCCAATGGTCGGCTTCAGAAGGGCTTTACACAGGTGGCTATTTATCTGCAAATAAATCTTTGACTTTGACTTTGAAAGAATGGGCAAGAAACTCCATAGTTAATCATTTAAAAGGTTCTACAATATTTTGCATTCATAAATTATAATTATATGTGAAGACGAAGTAAATAGAATAAAATTACTTTATTACAATAAGTACAAAAAGCAAATAACTTGTATATCTTATTATAACTTATTTAAAAGTAATAACAAATTAATTAATATACACATGATGCTTATATATATATATACACATGATGCTCACATATACATATGAAACATGATGCTCACATAAATATTGCAACCGTAGAAGATTTTTTCTAACGTTTTGATAATCAATATCTGAGCTAAGGTACTTACAGAAGGGGTGCCAGGGCAGAAAACCTCCACGTGTGCCTGGGGACTGGAGTTCCTTTCTGGATACGTCCGGGGGGAAGACCAGTTTTCGGGCCGGTGCATCCTGGGGTGCGGGCAGCTATTTCTCAGTGGGATTTTTTCCCAATGAGATCTCGCTGCCCGCATGCTAATGTTCTGCCAAGAGGAACGCTCCACACAAGCCGCTATGAGGAGCAGAGCGGCTACTGTGTGGAGTAAGAGCGGGCCTGGTGTGCACTTACCCTGCCGCCGGGCAGGCAGGAGGGGATAACCCCCCCCTCCTGCCACCGTTAATATCGTAGCCCCGAAGATTGTCAAGGTCATGTCTCTGACTTTTGACGGGGGTCGAGGGTCTTGGCTTAACCGCCCGGACCGCGAGGAAGATTAACCTCTATAAAAAATTCCCCAAACCTCCAAGCGGCGGCGCACCGTGAGGGAGGTAGTAAGCTTGGCTAATGGGTAGCTTGATTTAGTCACTAGTGCGAACCACAGAATTTTGAGCAGGTACCTAAAGTTTAATACTCGTGGGAACAATTATGGAAAAATTTTTAAAAACAAAAACCACAACAGACGAAGTCAGGAGTGATGCGGGGTCGGAGTCCGACGCCGCGTCTGGAGGAGCGAGCACGGGAGGCTCAGTGAGCTCTCGCCGTGACCAGAAGACGGCCGCTGCCAAGAGAAAGGCACAGGGCAAGCGGCCAAGGTCAGTGGACGGCCAGGGGTCGTCCTCTGACTGGGAGCTGGCTTCGGCCAGAAAGATCCCGACCAGCAGGAGGGGAGGAGCCCGAGAGCGAGGCGTAGGGAGGGGGCTCACTGCTCGGGAGGCGGCGGAGAAAGCGGAGGAGCCCGCAAAGGAGGGGGGTTCTGGTCGCGTGTCCGCACCAGAGACCTCTAGTGACGAGGCGGCGGAGGTTGGCGGCCCTGATGCGGACCGCAAAAAGAGGTTCGCGGAGGTCGTGGAGGCCGCGATCCGGGACGTGGCCCTAAAGAAGTTACAGACTTCGAAAAACAGGGCCATAGTCTCGGCCAAGGCCTCCATCTTGGCGGCAGCGGAGGCCATCCACCTCGGGCCTCCGCCGGACGGCATGTCCGAAATGCGGGCGGAGGTGGCCCGCTTGACGGCTGCCATGGAGCTCCTCCGAAAGGAGAACGAGGAGCTCCGAGCGGACCTGGCCGGGATGCGAGCGGCCGGCACAGCGCAGAACATCCCACCACCAAGCCAGCCCGTGCCGGTGGAGAACCAGGTCCTGAACCTGGTTCGGCAGGAGCTGGCGACCTTCCAGGCGCGGTTCGCCGTCCTGGAGGGTATTGTTCTGCGCCCTCCCTTGGCGGGTAGGACGGCCCCAGGGCCTAAGGCGGCCTCGTACGCGGCCGCGGCCGCCCCTAAACCCGGGCCGTCTGGCCGGGCCCAGGCGCCGGCCAAACCGGCGTCGGCTAGAGGAGCCCCGGCGCCGGCGAAACCGACGTCGGCTGGCGGAGCCTCGGCGCCGGCAAAATCGGCGCCTGCCGCCAAACCCGCGGCTCCGGCCCCCAAAAAGGGCAGAACGGCTGGGGAGGGGAAGGCCCCAGAGCCTACGCCTCCCCCAATCAAATCTCCCACGACCAACGCCGAGTGGCAGGTGGTCGGGGAGAAGAAGAAGGCGGCCAAAGCGGCCAGGAAAAAGGCGCAGAGGAGGCGCCGCAAGGAGCGAGCCGTTGCGGCTAGGCTTCGCTCCCCCAAGACCGCGGCTGTAGTCATTACACTACAGCCGGACGCGGTCAAGAGGGGGGTGACCTACGGCGACGTGCTCGCCAAAGCGAGAGCGACGGTGGATCTCCAGGAGCTGGGGATCACCGGAGGCCTCCGGCATAGGGTGACCGCCACTGGTGCCCGCATGCTGGAGGTCCCCGGTGCGTCGAGCGGCCCCACCGCAGACGCCCTGGCTGAAAAGCTAAGGGCGTCCCTCAATGCGGACGAGGCTCGAGTCTCCAGGCCCGTCAAGTGCGCGGATATGCGCATTGTGGGCCTGGATGACTCGGTGACGGGGGCCGAGGTGGTAGCCGCCGTCGTCAGGACGGGCGGGTGTCTGACCGACCAGGTGAAGGCGGGCACCCTACGTCCTGACTTCACGGGTATGCGAACCATAACGGTTAGCTGTCCCGTGACGGCGGCGAGGAAGATAGTGGAGGGCGGAAGGCTCCTGGTGGGCTGGGTGTCAGCGCAGGTCAAGCTGCTGGAGCCCAGACCTCTAAGGTGCTATCGATGCCTCGTGGGGCACCACGTGAGCGTCCAATGCACCTTAGAGGACCGCAGCACTCTGTGCTTCCGCTGCGGCAAGCCCGGACACACGGCCGGCTCGTGCAACGCCGCGCCGCACTGCGTCGCATGTGCGGCTGCTGGCAAGCCGGCCGATCACCGGGCGGGGAGCAAGTCCTGCGCTCCACCCGCCGAAGCCAGGAGGAAAGGCAGGCCCTCCGCCGTCGTCGCCACCACCACCGTCGCCGCCACTGTCGCCGCCACCGCCACCGCCGCCGCCGCCGCCGCCACCACCGCCGCCGCCGCCGCCGCCGCCGCCGCCGCCGCCACCACTGCCGAGGGGGCCCGGGGGGGGCTGAAATGGAGGAGTAATAACTCCTCCACTACGCCTTCTCCAGGCGAACATCAACCACTGCGCCTGCGCTCAGGACCTGTTGCTCCAGAGCATGGCGCAGTGGTCGATTAACATCGCCGTGGTCGCTGAGCCGTACTTTGTCCCGCCCAGGGATGACTGGGTGGAGGACCTGAACGGCTCAGTGGCCATACTTTCGTCGGCCGCCGCCGGTACCCCGTCCCTCGAAGGTGTCACGAGGGGACAGGGGTGCGTAGCAGCACGGTTCGGAGAGATTGTAGTAGTGGGAGTATACTTCTCTCCGAGCCGAACTCTCGCCGAGTTCCAGAACTCTTTAACAGAGTTGAGTGTCGTCGTCGCTAGAAACCATGCCTGCTCCGTGCTAGTGCTCGGGGACTTCAACGCCAAGAATTTGGCCTGGGGTTCCCGTTGCACGGATGTGCGGGGCAGGATGGTGGAGGACTGGGCTCTGGAAACAGGCCTGGTCGTCCTAAATCGGGGTTCTGTTCCTACGTGTGTGCGGATGCGGGGCGAGTCGGTGGTGGACATCTCGTTCGCCAGCCCCGCTCTGTCACAGCGTGTCATTGACTGGCGCGTCATGGAGGAGGTGGAGACCTACTCCGATCATCGGTATATCCGGTTTGAGGTCTCCACCCAGACCTCTAGCGCGCTGGTCCAACAGGCCCCGAGTGGTCCGCGGTGGGCGCTGAAGCAGCTGGACCGGGAGCTTCTCCTGGAAGCCTCGATCGTGCAGGCCTGGGTGTTTTCACCGGACAGGCCTGCTGACATTGACGATGAGGTGGAGTGGTTCCGGGAGGCCATGTCCGAGATCTGTGACGTGGCAATGCCCCGAGTCCGGCCAGGACGCGCCCGACGTCAGGTGTACTGGTGGTCGCAGGAGGTTGGGGCGCTACGCAAGGCGTGCGTCGACGCGCGACATCGGTACACCAGGCACCGCAGGCTCCGCATCCGCCCTCCGGATGCGGAAGCCATGGAGGTGGAGCTGTACGAGGGGTACAGAGCGGCGAAGACCACCCTCCAAGAGGCTGTCAAGCGGGCCAAGGATACGGCCCGCGAGGAGATGTTGGAGACTCTGAACCGAGATCCATGGGGGCGCCCTTACAGAATGGTGCGGAATAAACTCCGCACCTGGGCCCCCCCGCTGACGCAGAGTCTCCGACCCCAGCTGGTGGAGGAAGTGGTGAGCGCTCTGTTCCCTTCACGGGGGGAGCATACTCCCCCGCCTATGGCTCCGCCACTTGCGGTGCCCGAAGCGGACCACACGGACGACGACGACGACACCCCTGAAGTGACCGGGGTAGATCTGAGAGCGGCGGTAGGCAGGCTGAAGGCCAAAAATACCGCCCCGGGACCCGACGGCTTGCCGGGTAAAGCCTGGGTCCTGGCCTCGAGGGCTCTCGGGCCTCGACTGGAGGCGCTCTTAAGCGCATGCATGGAGAGAGGCCAGTTTCCACTCCGTTGGAAGACGGGGAAGCTGGTCCTCATTCAGAAGCCAGGGCGCCCTGCGGACTCTCCGTCCGCATACCGGCCCATAGTGCTGCTCGACGAGGTCGGCAAGCTCTTTGAGAGAGTGATTGCGGGCCGCCTCGTCGGGCACCTGGTGAGGACGGGGCCGGACCTTGCGGAGTGCCAGTTTGGCTTCCGCAAGGGGCGCTCGACGGTGGACGCCATCATGCGCGTGAGAGCCCTCACGACGGGGGACGCGGTGTCACGGGGTGGGGTGGTCGTGGCGGTGTCACTCGACATCGCCAACGCGTTCAACACCCTGCCCTGGAGCTGCATAGGGGAGGCACTCCGGTATCACCGGGTGCCGACTTACCTCCGTCGAATAGTCGGGGCGTATTTGACGGACAGAGCCGTCATCTACCCCGGTCGCGACGGGAACTGGAACCGGCGAGAGATGTCGTGCGGTGTCCCACAGGGATCGGTTCTGGGGCCGCTCCTGTGGGACATCGGTTACGACTGGGTGCTGCGGGCCGACCTCCCTGATGGCGTCAGCGTAGTTTGCTACGCTGACGACACGCTGGTCCTGGCGCAGGGGAGGTCGCATCAGGCGGCGGCTGACGCGATGACACGCGGGGTTGCGATAGTCGTGGAAAGGATCCGGCAGTTGGGTCTCGAGGTGGCATTGCACAAGTCCGAGGCCATGTCTTTTCATGGGCCCCGGTACGGGCCACCTTCGGGATCCCAACTGATGGTAGGAGGGGTTCACATCGGCGTCGAGAAGACGATGAGATACCTGGGTCTCGTCCTCGACAGCCGGTGGAACTTCGTCGAGCACTTCCGACGTTTGGCCCCAAAACTGGAACGGACCGGGGCCGCCTTAAGGCGGCTCCTGCCCAACCTGAGGGGGCCAAACGCCTCCTGCCGGAGGCTTTACGCGGGGGTCGTGCGGTCCATGGCCCTATATGGGGCCCCGGTATGGGCGCGTTCACTGCGGCTTCGAGCCGCACACTACCTGAACGCGCCCCAAAAGGTGGTAGCCGTAAGGCTGATCCGGGGGTACCGCACGATCTCGCGCGAGGCAGCAAGCCTCCTTGCCGGACTGCCACCATGGGATCTGGAGGCGATAGTCCTCGCGCGCCTGTATGACTGGCGCGCGGAGGCACTACGTCGGGGGGAAACTCTGCACCCGCGGCAAATCGCTGCGGAGCGGACGGACCTCCGGCGCGGTCTCATGGTGGAATGGAAGGCGCGACTATCGCAACCCAGCGCAGGGCACGCCACGATAGCGGCGATAAGACCCCTCTTTGAGGAGTGGCTAGAGAGGCGTCACGGCGCTCTCACCTACCGCCTGACGCAGGTCCTCTCCGGACACGGATGTTTCGGGAGGTTCCTGCACATCATCAGGCGGGAGGAGACGCCCGGGTGTCACCACTGCGAGGATCGCCCAGAGGACACGGTGGAGCATACGGTGGAGGTCTGCCCCGCTTGGGCAGAGCACCGCCGTGTCCTCGTAGAGGCGATCGGCAGCGGCGGCGACCTCTCGCGCCCGGCCCTGGTGCAAGCCATGGTCCGGGGCGAGAGGGAGTGGGAGGCGGTCACCTCCTTCTGCGAAGCAGTCATGCTAGCGAAGGAGGTGGCGGGATGGGCGAGGGAAAGATCCTCACGCCTCAGCCGCCGAGGGAGACGCTCCGGGCGTCGGGAGCCGCGTGACGACTCCCGGCCACCGTAGGCGCGGGCCTGCGGGCGGAGAGCAATGGGTAGCTCTCCGTCCGATCAGGACCAGGCCCGTGCCGGACGGCGTGTATGTGTTCCACGCGCGCCTCAAAGAGATGTCAGCGTAGTTGACGGGGCCCGACAGGGCCGAAGCCTGCCGGGGTAGCGGGATTGTCCGAAAGGGTTACCGCTGCCCTGGTACGTAAAGGGCTAAGGAAGGAACACGGGTGGGTTTTAGTCAGTAAGAGTCTGACACTCCCTTCTGCTCCACCCAGAGCGGGAGGAGTCATTTGATGATTTCCCACCCAGAAAAAAAAAAAAAAAAAAAAAAGGTACTTACAGAATGTAGAATTTATGGCAAAAAAATGATAAATTATCTTATTAAATTGGCAACTAGTTTGATTTTGTCAAGACTCGAGATTGTCATAAAGAGCAGGACCAGTCTCTTTCTTAAAAGTGTAATTGTGCTACCAGAAATACCTTTGTTGTATTTTAAATCCCTGATTTGCTACCTACACAAACCTCACTTACGTGTCATTTCATGATTTACATAATACACATGAGCCCTTTTTCAGAAATCATATTTCTGTGGATGGTCCATCCCAACAAGATTACTGTCTTCACTATGCATGAGCAAAGAAACTTTAAAGAAAAGTCTTATAAAAAGGTAAATTGTGTTATTAATGTAGTCTTCTCTGCCAACCCTAGGAGACACTGTTGCGGGCTTATTGTAGAGGAAGCATTAAAACTACTTCGGTAAGTAATAACGCGGCGTGAGTGGAGCAACTTGCCAGCAGGAACTTTGTGACGTGTGTGTTGTTGCCGCTTGTTGATGGCGCCGCCGGGAGAATACTGATGAGGAAGTACATGCTCGGCAGGAACACGTGGTCGTGACAATAATGACTATAGCTATACTCTGGTCCTAGATTATTGAGCCTTTGATACGAAATGATAGAGATACAGTCGTGGCCCACGTTGTGTTGCGACATCTCATTTGTGGCATTTATACCTACGTAAGGGCGTCGAGCTTTTGTGTGTGGTAAGTTCAAATCCTATGCTTTGTACTGTTTACAAATATCATGGAATACAAAGTTATAAGTACTATGTTTTGACTCATTATTACCATTTGATAAAAGGAACGCAAGTCGTAGGATTTCATCCAAGATATATTATTATTCCTACTAGTAGATTTATATTGTATTTCTGCATACAACAATTTTGTGATTACCGAATAGAACAAATAGCATTCAAAAAAACTTACTTAATAAATCTCTGCTACGAATGTCGCAGCTCGATGATCGAGCTAATCCATTAAAACTAAAGAAGTACAATAAAGAAAGCTTTACTTTATGAAACAGTTTCAAAGTGTTGATTACATTATTTATGAGCGCCGTCCGCTGCTAAGTGAAGGTCCTTTGTTACAGCGGGCTGAAGGTTAGCATATCTACTGATGAATTAGTGTTCCTAGAGAGGAATAACTAACTCGCGCTGAGTGCTAATGTGCTCAAACTACGAACGAGATACGAAAAAAATAGTTTAAGAAAACTATCAAAATATTTTCCTACCTCTAGAATATATTGATAAACAACCTTTTTTACATAAAGTGTAAGTAACTTTTTAAGCCAATTTCATGAGAAACCTACTATAGGTTTAACCGGGCTACAGTCAAGGTTTTTTTACTGTTCTATAAGAAACCGGAATTCATTCTATATGTACGGCATAGTTAATTTTACGTGAATGACGCGGCAAATTTCTGTCCGACGAACGCGAGCGCGTGAGATCACTTATACACTATGTAACGAAAAACCTGTTGTTCCTTGTAGGAGCGTAGACTGGAGCGGGCCGGGGCTGCCTTGAGGCGGCTCCTTCCCAATCTAGGGGGACCAAAGGCCTCCTACCGGAGGCTCTATGCGGGGGTCGTGCGGTCCATGGCCCTTTACGGGGCACCAGTATGGGCGCGATCCCTGAGGCGGCGACCAGCCCGCTGGTTGATCGCGTCCCAAAAGGGTCAAGGCGGTCCGGCTCATCCGAGGATACCGCACGGTCTCCGCTGAGGCGGCGAGCCTCCTTGCCGGATTGCCGCCATGGGATCTGGAGGCCATAGTCCTCGCCCACATATGGGAGTGGCGAGAGGAGGCAAAACGCCGGGGCGTTACTCCGCTGCCGCGAGAAGTCACGGCACAGCGGACAGAGCTCCGGCGGGATCTCATAGCGGCATGGAGAGTGCGATTGTCGCAACCCAGCTCTGGGCACGCCACAATTGCGGCGATAAGTCCCCTCTTTGAGAAGTGGCTAGAGAGGCGCCACGGCGCCCTCACCTTCCGCCTGACGCAGGTCCTCACCGGACACGGTTGTTTCGGGAGGTTCCTGTTCAGGATAAAGCGGGAGGAAACGCCAGGGTGTCACCACTGTGGGGATCGCCCGGAGAACACGGTGGAGCATACGGTGGAGGTCTGCCCGGCTTGGGCGGGGCCCCGCCGTGTCCTCGTGGTGGCGATCGGCTGCGGCGACCTCTCGCGTCCGGCCCTCATCCAGGCCATGGTACGGAGCGAGAGTGAATGGGAGGCCGTCACCTCCTTCTGCAAAAGCAGTAATGCTCGCGAAGGAGGAGGCGGAGCGCGTGAGGGAGAGGCAATCGCTGCACCCTCGCGCGCCTAGCCGCCGCAGGAGACGCCCTGGACGGGAGTCAACAGCCGACTTCCGGCCACCGTAGGCGCGGGCTTGCGGGCGGCGAGCTAGGGCAGCTCGCCGCCCGGTAAGGACCAGGCCCGGGTCGACGGTGCGTTGTGTTCCACGCGCGCCTCAAAGAGCTGTCAGCACGAACTGACGGGGTCCGCTAGGGCCGATGCCGCCGGGGCTGCGGGTTGTTCGAAAGAGATACCGTGGCCCCTGGCACAGGCAACTGAAGGAACACGGGTGGGTTTTAGTCCGTAAGTCTTTTTTTTTTTTTTTTTTTGTGGATGGGAAATCATCAAATGACTCCTCCCGCTCTGGGTGGAGCAGAAGGGAGTGTCAGACTCTTACTGACTAAAACCCACCCGTGTTCCTTCCTTAGCCCTTTATGTACCAGGGCAGCGGTAACCCTTTCGGACGATCCCGCTACCCCGGCAGGCTTCAGCCCTGTCGGGCCCCGTCAACTACGCTGACATCTCTCTGAGGCGCACGTGGAACACATACGCGCCGTCCGGCACGGGCCTGGTCCTGATCGGACGGAGAGCTACCCATTGCTCTCCGCCCGCAGGCCCGCGCCTACGGTGGCCGGGAGTCGTCACGCGGCTCCCGACGCCCGGAGTCCGTAAAAGTCTGACACTCCCTTCTGCTCCGCCCAGAGCGGGAGGGGTCATATGATGATTTCCCACCAAAAAAAAAAAAAGGAGCGTATATACATATACCTATATATATATACAACGTGTCACGGAAAGGGTATATTCATCCGGAAGGAACGGCTTCTTTGGATGATATCAAACGATATTGGAAGAGTTTTTTAATCCTATCTCTACATGTTCGGAAGTTATGAGATTTTTTAATACATTGATACCAGATACCGAACTTTTCAAATTGAAATAAGCACATCACTAGCACTAAATCAGCTGATCGGTGTCAGTGAACTATTTGTAAGTAAAAATAAACCTCTTACTCCTGGTAATTCTGAATAAAAGGTTCCGTATGTTTATTTTTGTTTAAAAAATATTATTACTGACTTTTCCGAAACTTTGATTATGTTTGTGAACTAGCTACAATACAATTAATTGGTCTTGGTATCAAAATTTTACGAAATAATATTTAGATACCTGCTTGCATATGTATGTAATTGATCTTGTTTGAAATAGATAAACCTACCGATTCGCTGTTTATGATTGTCACTTGTCAGCACAATACTTTGGGCAAATATGAATTTCAACTATTGTGAGCCCTTATTATAATAATTTTAACACATACGATCCAGGAGTTGTTTCGAAAAATCGTTAGCTCGTACCATTGAATTGATTATAAAAATCGAATCCTTACGTGCATTCAGGAATTAATTGCTTAAATAAACTTAGAATAGAAAAAGGATTTAGTAACAATTTATGTCCAACTGAACCCAAAACATCATTTCAATTCACCTCGTGGCAACTTATTCTTCTCCTAGTAAAAATAAAATCACAATGGGTTCCGTTCATAATTTTTTAAATAAGGTTATTTTTTTTATTAATAAATAGCGACGAAACTATTAACAAGTTAATAGTTTTTTTAAATTAAAAAATAATAGCACGCACGCATAATTTTTGTCTGTAGGACTAACCGAAAGAATTATCGGAAGTTCACGGTTTGTCGGTGCTGTTTGAGTGGTACATGGGTTTTATTGGTTTGAGCACGTTTTAGTCTTTATTATAATTCAAATGAAATCAATAAAAAATGTCGCAAAACTGCATCTAACTGTGGAAAGAAATTAATAAAGTACTAGGACCGCATGAGTAACAGGAATTGTTATTGCCGAATTGAAAATCGTTTGCTCACAGAACCCTGATTACGTCGTTATACACACAATGAAGCATCATAATGTGTGTTAGGGTCTTAGGATACGTGAACCAATTGCAGTCCGTGTAGTTTCAATTAACAAGTCTTGGACCCTGGTAATACAACTTCTAATTCAGACTTCTAACGAGATAACGCGGCCCCGTAATAAATGATCTTTAATGGATTTGGAATGAATGATTTTCCGGAGGTGCGGGAATTTCCGGGGTTGCGGAAATGTTCTAACGAAATAACGTGGCCCCGGAATGCAAGGGCAACTGAAGGAACAGGATGGTTTTTAGTCAGTAAGAGTCTAACACTTCCTTCCGCCCCACCCAAGGCGGGAGCTGAGTGAGTCATTGATGATTTTCCCATCCCAAAAAAAACATGAATGATTTTTCAATGATGGTTTTTAGTCAGTAAGAGTCTAACACTTCCTTCCGCCCCACCCACGGCGGGGAGCTGAGTGAGTCATTGATGATTTTCCCATCCCAAAAAAAAAAAAGAATGATTTTTCAATTTTGAATTTGAATTACGTAATTAGTTTGCTCTAGTGTGTTAGATTTACTGAGTTTAGTTCAAATTATTAAGAGGATGTAAAATAATCTTGAATTATTGAACAATATTTTTTAATAGTAGTGGACCATAGAAATGTATAAAACCTATATCTATGTAGTGGACACTAATAGTTACAGCTACCCTGTACCAGGATAGCAGGGAATAGGAGTTTTATTTAGCATTATTGTTATTGTTTTGCTCGTCAGTCGACTTCTGTTCCGACGTGTCTAGTGCACTCGTTTTTATCCCTGTGATACGCGCATCAGTTCAGTACGACTACAATGACGGTCAGCACCCATACCACTTCCGTCGCACCCAGGAGCTGATACCGGCAGATGTGCGCCATTATTTAGATGTGCGCTTTCCTCGGTGGATTGGACGTGGTAGTAGAAGCATGGCTTGGCCTCCGCGATCCCCAGACCTAACCCCGTTAGACTTTTTTTTGTGGGGGTACATTCAAAATGTAGTGTACACAGTTCAGTGTGATACAGTGGACCAAATGAAAGTGCGGATTGAGGCCGCTTTCCGGACAATAACACCAGACATGCTACGCAATGTTCAGGTGTCCATCAACAAGCGAGCGGCCTTGTGCATACAATACCAATCTTTAAAAATGTAAGTAAATTTACTAAATTAAGCAAAGCTTTAAGATTTTACTGTTCACTCGGTAATAAGTAATAATAAGGGATGAAACTAGTTAACCAACCTAAACTTTGTTTCGATTTTTTACGTAAATTTTGAATCTCAGTTTTTACGTGCAATTTCTGGCTTGATATTAATGAGTAAACTGTAAATCAATAATTACGCATTAATTTTTACATCACGGTAAAGTAGGTATGGTATAATATTGCGCGCGCGCCGCCGCCGCCGAAAACGCCGCCAAAGGGATTGCGTCCCTTTGTCGGCACGGGCGACTGCATGTAGTTCGCGCCGACAAAGAACATCGCCTGCAGTAGGCTACTTCGATACTAGGCGCGCAGAATTACGGAAGAGATTAATCGTAATATTGGCAACTAAAGTTGAAGTCATTGACCTACGTAGTGCGGTGACACGTTTGTTATGATTTGAATTTACGAAACCTAAGAAACCGAAAATTTGGTATCAATTTTTAGAGTATTTTATTTTGAGTTCAAACCCTTCCAATATCGTTTGATATCATCCAAAGAAGCCGTCCCTTTCGGATGAATATACCCTTTCCGTGACACGTTGTATATACCTATAGGCTTACCATTAATGAAGTTATAATTTAAAAAAACCTTTTGTGGTGACCGAACATTGTCCATAATAAGATAGTTTATAAAGATACATTATTACAAAATGATTTTAACATCTGAACTTACAAGTACTAATCGATCTAGCCTACGGTTGATAAAAATAAACCACCGGCGGCGGCGCCTTTGATTCGCGATAGCTAGACAGTTTGGCGCCAAAAACACAAAGCATGCCGCCTGCGCCGCCGCGTTTGATGACACGTGGTGCACCCTTTGTACGACCGCAACTAGCCGATTGTCGCCGTCACTGCCCCTCAGTCGCCTGCGCAACTTATTTCCGGACGGATGTATCGTTGATCTACGTTGACAACATTAGAAAAGAACCAAATTATTGTGATTTTGTGAGTGAATTCTGGTTGTTTTTTTCAAAATGTCTTATTCAAATGAGTAATATTTTAATATGTTGATGTGCCTCGGGAGATGCGACTGATATTACGCAGATGCACGTAGGCTGTACCAAAAACGTTTCGCAACTCCAAGGAAGGAACATAACATTGCCGTCGACGATGGCTTTCCTACGTCTCCACATACGAACGTTCAACACCGGCTGTGTGCACGGTCGACCACAACATCGGATTGACGCAGGAAGACCGAGGACTCGAGACTATGACATTAAGGAAGAGATCCTCGAGATGTTAGAAGAAGACTCTGTGGGTAAATAGGTACATTCGTTTTGAAAGTGTTAGTAAAGTGTATTGTAATTATCAATCCTGCAAACTTGATAAGCCAACTTTTTGAAAAAGTTAAACTAACGTTCCCAAAGTGTTATCATCAGTTAACTAGCTAAGTGATGTGAACATCACGTGACGAGTTCATGACCTTAGTGCAGTATGGTAGTGTGCGGCGCGGCGGGCAGCGACAAAGCGACAGCGGCGCGGCGGCGCCTTTGTTAAAAAGCAAGTTGCTACCTATTTCTCTTTGCGGAGGCGAGCAATCAGTGTTACTTTTAAAATATTTATTTTAAAATATTTATTTTGCTTTTTTTTCTTGGATATCGATTCTGAAAACGTCCCTACTTGCAACAACAGGGTTTTTGTTACATACTGTATACAACGGTTTGCTACGTGTTTTTGCACCAGAAGCAGTTACGATAAGATCTGTCGATCTCTGACGCAGCGATAACAAACTAAGAACAATATTTCAATCAAGCTCATCTCGCAAAGTGGACAAACACATCCATTCTGGACCTTTCTGAAGCCTCGAGAAATATCATAAATATTTGAGCACAAACACGGCGGTACATCGCCATAGATCAAAGGGCTGTGTGCCAATACATTGCTGGTACCGTTGACCTTTTGTCTCGCTCACTCAAATATTTATGAATGAAGAGCTTCCTCGTGCGAAGTCGAGCTGTAATCAAAAACAACGCACTATGGCCAAGTGGAGGTTTGCGAGAATTGTCGTAACTTCGGGGAAGGTTGAATAATCACGAATCTGATGTAATATATTGTGTGGCAGAGATTGGCGAATAAAGCAAATGGGAAAAGGACTTTCATTTTGTGTGAGTTGTTTAAATAACAATTTTGAAAACAGAGAATACGTAACTGTAATTAATGTGCCAATTAAACAACGAGCGGTTAATTATTTCGTATAACGTTTCCGGTTAAACATATATAGGCACATAATTAAACAATTTTACCCCAAATTATAACTTCCTACCATGTCTTTACAATAGTCAAATTTGTCGCACTCATTTCCGAAGTAATGTCGTCTACCGAAGCACAAACACTCAACAATAACACCTGTTCGGCTCAGTTGCGCAGAATAGGAAGTCGTCGGTGACGTCAGTGTCACGGAAGACATAGGTACAGAAGGCCAGCTTCATACAACGAGCGAAACCGCTAGCACACATAAAAACTTTTCATAAACAGCAAGTGCAAGACACTCGCGACTGGTGTTCGACTCAGATTTCCGACGTTTGCGCCTCTGTGTGCGTGCGCGTATTTTCGTTTGATGTACGGAGTCGGTCTTCTGTACCTATCTACTCTGTGGCAGTGTGCTCAAATGCCAGGGGACTCGACGTGATTGCTCGGTAAATGAGTCACGGGCTAATTAGTTGGTCGGCATTAAATTGTCGTGAGCCGTATGACGGTACGAGGAACAAGTTATTGTGTCGTTGTGTTTTGTTGCTATTGTCTGTTTGATGAGTTCGGGAAGTGCTCGCTGTTATAGCTTTGAGTTGAGTTTCTATATTGTTGTTGGGGTACTGTTTGTCGGGATCCTACGTGGATAAATCTCATATGAGAAAATTGTATTTGGGATGCGCATTTTGTGAATCAAATATGTCATTGTAGCTTTCAGAAAACTTTAAAAAGAATAGTGGAATGGATGAAACCCCATACTTTATTTTAAAATATATTTTATTAATTCACAATCAATCCATGGCGCGGCGCACATTTCTGGTTAAATTGTCAGCATGTGCATTGTCAGTATGTGTGTGTGTGTGTTACAGCAGCTCATAAACTTTACGGCGGTTAATCAATGCGTCGTTACAGCGTGGGCAGCCGCCTGCAGCCATTATCTTATACGGTTTATGTTGAATTAACTTCTGTTGAATTTGCAAGCAGTATGCAAGCTAACGATAACAACAAATACATATGAGATATTTAGTTTTAAAACAAAAGCATGGTTTCATAGAATCAATGCAATCACGAACTGGTTCTATTATAACAACGCTTGCAATCCACTTGAATTTCCAATCAGACTGAAGTGCCTTCCTTCTCAATTCGCAAACGGTAAGCATTCTCAAGTAATCACTTGTTATTTACTCCTCTGCTTATTTCAGGTACAACAAAATACATCTGTTCAATTTTAAACATCTTTTACCCACGAATTCTCTCGGTTTCTCTGCTGTCCCAAAGGATGCATTTACTACTGACGACAGTTCTTTAATTTTCATGTAAATTCTTACCCGAATGCATTTAAATGATATGTTTTAAACATCGTCTGCTTGACGTCTCTAAGACTGGGTTAAGAAAGTCACAGTGGTACATACTCACGACCTGAGATATAAGAAGTGGCTATAAACCCGCCGCACATCCTCGAGTTCCAACTCGTGGCCATCGTAAACCAGACAGTTAGTGTGTATCCTCGTGCGCTATATATTTTTATTTTCTCGCTCCGTATGCGGGACAAAGTAAACACAAGCTCAACTAGAATTCAACGCTTGACCACGGACAGAATTAAGTTTGTGGGACACTATATCCCGGCTGCTTTGGCGAAATCCCAGCGCTGGGCAACCGGCCCCACGTCGGAGAACTAACTCCGCCTGAGCTTACCTAGATTAGAAACAATCCGGCTACTAAACAAGCCTCCGTTATGGCAGCTCCGAGAAAACTCTAAACTTTAAGTAGTTTCAGCGAAATAAAAAGACCAACAAAATCTTGTTTGAAGGCTTTCATGCTTAAATAATGTGTTTGTGACGTCATACTGCGCCAATCTGAGCTACTGAAAAGTTGATGTGCAGCCAGGTTGAGGTTTAGGTGTAGCATGTTTAATAAAAAAATTGCAGAACATTCATCTCTTTCGCTGTAGGTTTAATTCCTGTATGGGCATTACTTCACACTCTCTAGTCGATCACACAGCGTATGTGAGCCTTATAACTTAGCATCCTTTTTTATATTCTATAATTGCGTGTCTTGCTTTTTCTTCGAACAAATCAAAAAAATCAAAAGTAATTTATTCAAATTAGGCTGATAATCAGCACTTTTCGAACGTCAAAATTACAAAAGACAGTCCCCCAAACCGCCCGCCCTTCACCACTTCCTAGTGCTATCGCAAATAGCACTAGGAAGTGGTGCTAATAAAAAGTCCAATTGTAGAATACGTACTATTCTCGACTTTCCCTAAGACATATAAGCTCCAAATCTGTACGTGGATGTCCCATATCAGGTCCATGGATGTCCCATATCAGGTCCGTGGATGTCCCATATCAGGCCGCTTATTTATCTCATCTTCCACCATAAGGTAAACTCTTTCCTTGTTGACCCTCGCAATAGAGAGGTCAACGGCTGATAAAGACAGGGTCCCTTCCGCCAGATATGACATCACTCACATGTAGATGTTTTTGTAAATTACACAAGGAACTAACCATCGGATCTAATACAATCTTAGAAGTCTTCTAAATCTGATGTCAGATCTCAGGACATAATAACTACATATGTACTCGGTCATTCAATAGCAATACTTTTAGAAATATATTATGTACTAGCGACTCGCCGGTGATTCGCACGGTTATGATGATTTGACAAAACATCGAGATTTCTTCAATATTTATTAAGTATGTAAGTTTAATATTAATGTACCTATTATACAATTCCGGAATAAATTCTCTAAATGATGGTTAAAACTACATCAAAATCCGTTGCGTAGTTTAGAATATTGAGTTGAGTCAATGCTTTAAGTTTGAGAAGAGCAACGCGGTCACACACACAGACATGAAACGAGACTCACACAGATAAGATAAAAATAGCAATACCCACCACAATATGACGAACGCAAATTAGGCATCATCGATAACGCTGATCAACTTGTGTCTGATGTAGAACTTAAGGTAAATCCTATCGATATTAACTAAAATTAATTTACTGCTCCACTACACTAGATCAATAATACTGCAAATTGAAACAAATTAACTTTGTGAATTCATTAATTGTTCAGTTACAGAAATTACAGATATAATTAATCCATTAAATAAATCAGCATTATAATATTATTGTTCGTCTATAGTTTTAATACTTTTTTTTTTTTTTTGAGGATGGGAAATCATCAAATGACCCCTCCCGCTCTGGGTGGAGCAGAAGGGAGTGTCAGACTCTTACTGACTAAAACCCACCCGTGTTCCTTCCTTAGCCCTTTATGTACCAGGGCAGCGGTAACCCTTTCGGACGATCCCGCTACCCCGGCAGGCTTCGGCCCTGTCGGGCCCCGTCAACTATGCTGACATCTCTTTGAGGCGCACGTGGAACACTTACGCGCCGTCCGGCACGGGCCTGGTCCTGATCGGACGGAGAGCTACCCATTGCTCTCCGCCCGCAGGCCCGCGCCTACGGTGGCCGGGAGTCGTCACGCGGCTCCCGACGCCCGGAGCGTCTCCCTCGGCGGCTGAGGCGTGAGGATCTCTCCCTTGCCCATCCCGCCACCTCCTTCGCTAGCATGACTGCTTCGCAGAAGGAGGTGACCGCCTCCCACTCCCTCTCGCCCCGGACCATGGCTTGCACCAGGGCCGAGCGCGAGAGGTCGCCGCCGCTGCCGATCGCCTCTACGAGGACACGGCGGTGCTCTGCCCAAGCGGGGCAGACCTCCACCGTATGCTCCACCGTGTCCTCTGGGCGATCCTCGCAGTGGTGACACCCAGGCGTCTCCTCCCGCCTGATGATGTGCAGGAACCTCCCGAAACATCCGTGTCCGGAGAGGACCTGCGTCAGGCGGTAGGTGAGAGCGCCGTGACGCCTCTCTAGCCACTCCTCAAAGAGGGGTCTTACCACCGCTATCGTGGACTGCCCTGCGCTGGGTTGCGATAGTCGCGCCTTCCATTCTACCATGAGACCGCGCCGGAGGTCCGTCCGCTCCGCAGCGATTAGCCGCGGGTGCAGAGTTTCCCCCCGACGTAGTGCCTCCGCGCGCCAGTCATACAGGTGCGCGAGGACTATCGCCTCCAGATCCCATGGTGGCAGTCCGGCAAGGAGGCTTGCTGCCTCGCCCGAGATCGTGCGGTACCCCCGGATTAGCCTTACGGCTACCACCTTTTGGGGCGCGTTCAGATAGTGTGCGGCTCGAAGCCGCAGTGAACGCGCCCACACCGGGGCCCCATAAAGGGCCATGGACCGCACGACCCCCGCGTAAAGCCTCCGGCAGGAGGCGTTTGGCCCCCTCAGGTTGGGCAGGAGCCGCTTATAGTTTTAATACTTGACTTGTAATAATTTTAAATGATTACTACGTCTGTATTGTTTCAATATTACAATATTTAAGCGATGTTTACGCGTGCGTCGGTAGATGTTATTTTATGTAACCCTTCGTCCGTCGCATGTCGGCACTGATGTGTTTCAACGGATAAAGGTTCGTAAATCCTCCGCCGAAGCTTAATTAAATCATTACGCCCCATTTCCCGAGTAGGATGAGCAGGGATGTGAGTGGTTTTAGCGTACAGCTAGGGATATTGTTGTAAAACATATTGTGTGAAAATATTTTTGGGTTGGTCGGGGTGAAGTTGGTTTTGATCGAGTTCCAAAGTTCGAACTTGCTCTTTGTGTCCTGGTTCTGTTGTTGCGGCCCTTTACTTTAAAATCCTCTACTGCGGTTTGTAATAAAATATCAGGAGTTATATTTTCGATCTTTAACCATCGCTGTTTCCTTAGAATATAAAACATCAAACCCGTCACTTTCAGTGTAGCACAAATAAACAAAACATCAATCAAACAATTTGTTAAACAAATACAAAACAAGGAACACGGCAACATGATCACGGGCATAAAGCAATCAGTAATTAAAAGTTGGAAGATTCATCCCATTCTATTAACATCATAATGGAACGCTGGGAACCTATTAAAAACATAAAGTTTTCACTAATTAACTCGCTACGAGGAGGGGTGACAGGGGGTGACGCGGGGTGAAAGGGGGGGGGGGATGTAAACTCGTAAGCTGAATTGTATCAACATTAATTCATATTCCGTAATTCGTTTTATTGTTATAATTGAACTGGATTCTGTGATAAACAGTCTTTGATTGAGTTTGTTGGTGTTGGCTGCTGTCGGTGGGGAGATTATTATGATTTATACCAGAATGGGTTTGCTATTATTTATATATCAGCTTGTGAATGCCCATAGGCATATAGGTTATCATATAAATACAAGGCAGCAAACAGGATGATATATGTAAAATATAGTTCTTACCATTTAAAGAAGGTATCGTAGAGTCATAGACACAAGATGGTATTATAACATTAATTCTGCCTAAATATAATTTTTATTTTTAATTTATTTTACAGAAGTCTATTCACTCATTTTCTTTGTTGTGTATCTTAATTATTTACGTAGTGAAGGACTATAATGTACTTACAAACTGAGTAAATTAATCTAATTAACTTCTGTTAAAGAAAGTTTCGAAGAGACAGATCATTCTGAGAAAACCAAGGTTTTGTCAACAACTTGTAAGTCACCCGCCACCCTTTACCTGTTAATACTTTACACGAGGAGCTAAAGCTAATGCACACCTAATATTTTAGTTATTCGTCTGGTCTTGTAACTAACTTGTAACTCGGAGTGTTAGCACTAACTACTGAACTACTCGTATATGTAACTCGGAGTGTTAGCACTAACTACTGAACTACTCGTATATGTAACTCGGAGTGTTAGCACTAACTACTGAACTACTCGTATATGTTTTGCTCATTCAAGATGTCTCAAGGACTCTGTTCTTCATATGAAGTGCCACAACTTAGGTACGTACTTACTTACACGAAATTAGTTTATGCTGTGGTTGAAGGGTCGCTAGTCAGCAGGCAGGCAGGGTTGGAGAAGAGCTGACTGCACAGTCACTACCTAAAGAAGGCTGAGCATCATGATCGTCTAAAAGTCGATGGCTGACCATATTCCACTCCGAAGAGGAAAAAGTAACAGTTCAAAACATCTTACAATTTATTACGACTATTATTGTTATCATTAGATCAGCAGGCAAATATAATAATGTATAATAATAATTATGTCTTCAAAGTGCAGAAGTAACCAATTCTTGAAAATTCATATAAGTGCTTAGTTTTACTTTACAGTTTAAAACTAAACCCAAATCTTTTAACTCTAACCACTTTCACAAATCCCACTGCAGTGCTAGCGGCAACAACACCATTCGACCGGCGATGGCACCGCCTCCCTCCATCAAATACCGTGTTGTTCCCCCATCGACACAAGGTCAGCTAGTGTGATGTCCCCCATTGCCCCCATTTGCCAACATTCGCGATAATATAGTCGTTACACAGATAGTTCGGTCACAGAATAGATAGATACAGAAGGCTAGCTCCAAACAACCAACGAAAACAGACGCACGCATACATAGACGAGTCGATCTCAACCGAATGTATCCGCAGCCTAAGCAAAAGCGATCGCCAGGCGAGTACGCGATCGACGTGATTGTTTGTATGAATTATGACGTACAAACGCAACGTGATTGATCGCGCGAATATGTCATATTTATCTAGACGAGCGCTGTACGTAGACGCGACTAAGCTTGCGCGCTTCGGTCGTTGTATGGAGCCGACCTTGTGTTCTATCTGTTCTGTGTCTTGGTGGTGGCGATGGACAGTGTCGAGAGACACGACATGTTGCGTGATCGACGCCAACAGACAACATGTGTGTTGTGTGTCTATTCAAATTAACAACTAAATTGATTTTTGAAAACTTTTTGATTGTTTCTGCAGAAAGGGAATGTTACGATTAAATCTGTTTTTATTATTATACGATTAAACTAAGGGAATTGATAAAATGGAAATAATTGTTTTTGTGTTTGGGTGCTTATCAGTAGCTGGTAGGGGGTGTTCATGGAAACTTTTAATGTGCGGGGTGGTCCTCGCCTAAGAAAATAGATACACATGGGGAGATCATGTGTATCTTCTCTGTGTTAAAAGTTATTGAAGGTTTAGTTATTTTGTATGCAGGTTTTAAGATTTAATGTTACCTCATCTTATGTAATTCAAACGATACTGTCTTGATATTTCAGTGTTCCCACAACAGCGGTGAACAGCCTGAAGCCTCAACGATGCCCACAACCACCAGCTTCCTTTATTAAAAACAATATTATTGGGTCCTGTGTACAGTACATAACTTATTCGCAAACTAGCCTTTCCTCTGTAAACAGGTACGGCAAACTAAACTCTAAGTAAATAGATGTAAAGTCCTGTTTGCACTGGGGATTTAAATTGGGAAACTTACGCCATGTAACCGCGATGCAAACTAACGAAGGGGTCCGGGTAACATTTTATGGTAGTTTTAGCTTTGACTTTTGCAAGCTGATTTAGGAATTAGGGAAGGGAATTGCTGGTAATCTTGGATTTATAACCTTTTCTGTGGTCCTAAAGTGTACGAAAACATCCCTGAGACACCGTCAGTTAATAGTCTGAGACTATCAATGTGCTGTCTCTTATTCTGTATGGGAAAAGAGCCCTTCAGTGGAACTTACAACAGAGTTTTTTTTATATCTAGGATTTGTAATTTTAAAGCATGATTAATAAGAAATCGTTCTTAAATCTTAGAACCAGTGGATTCCCTTGGACTCAAAAAATACTTCTGAATCATTTAGTTAAAAACTAGTTTGCGTCAAAAAAGAGTTAGTTCACAAAACTACATACTAGTTAAATTTAAAAAAACATAGTTAGAATTTCAGTAAAAGCTACAAAGCTGCGATTGGTACTCGTGAGTTAAAATCCATAATTCCTAACAGCTTGTTCGCTTCGGTTGGTATCAAAAGAGCAAGCATCAGTCTTTGATATACAGTGTAGCCCAAAGTTGTGCTAAGACTGAGCCAAAGAGAATGTGTAGTTTTGTTTCAGTAATATCCGCAGCGAGCAGCTGTTGTGGGCTCATTCTTTTTGATACAGCGTTTCTTTAAAGAAAACTAAAAAAATATGAACGGTTTAATGTTCTAGAAATGTTTATGTGTTAGTCGCTTTTATTGTTTCCTTATTCACTAATACCTGCGACTAAGCTTATAAACGGTGTGCTCAGCCACGAGAACTGGTTTTTATTATATAGTACACACGGCAGCACATCAACGTAAACCCTATACATAAATATTACTACGACGCGCCGTGGAGTCTTAGAAAGAAAGTAGGTTCCTTGGCAAGATTGGTGGAGTTTTCAACGTTTTTAAAATTGCCCAATGGTTGCACATACTAATAATTGGGAGCCAATTATCATGTTTCACTAGGAATAAGCCACACCCACTCGCCCCTGCGCGTCCGCCGCTGCTCCCGAGTTTTCCCGATCCTTCACGAAATTAAACGAAAGTCACTCGTCACATCGTTCGTTTACGTCAGTTGCGTACGCATTTGGAACCCGTTAGGGTATTTATGTTCTGTGATTTGGAATCGTACTGTGTGTTGTTTTGATCATACGAACAACATGTGCTTAGAAACTGTCTGCGTTCTGTATCGCTGAGTTGTGTGAGTGTGTGATTCGCTAGTGTAACTAACTTGTCCGTAAATTATAATCTGATTTGAACTGTAAACCGTTTTTCTATCGTGCTTTAACCAACACTACCCATAGTACGCCCACAGTAATTAAAATATGCCTGATGTTAACGAGAGACAGATATACCTTCTCCGACATACATATATTATATTATTAAGTAAATGATTTTTTTATTTAATTTCATTTCAACAATCATTTTATAATAATATTAATAAATAAATACCTATATTTGCTTATATTTGTATTTTACAGTATCTATAGTTATTAGAGTTTAATTTATGTAAGTTACTTTATATTTATCATTTAATAATAATATATTGTTTTGGCAACGCGTTACGCTCCAATGTATGTGGTGCCGGGCCTTATACAGCCCACTCAAATTATACTAATCTAGGTAAAAGCTTACTTTTGTTTAGCGGCAGCATTGGCTTTTGCTTGGCAACCATTGGTGACAGATGTAACTGTATAATTAATCTGTTACAAATATCAATAAAACTAATACCAGAATTGTTTTTTTTTTGTGTTTGTGTTCCTTTTTGCCTCATGTTTACTTATTTTCTTTCTTTCTAAAAATAAAAGCTTGCAAAAAATAAATATTATCTACTTATTTTTAATCTATTGTATATTTTGGTTTTATAAATTTTGTTGTAAGTATATTTGAATATATGAGTAGGTTTTTTTTTTTTTTTTAGTTTACATATATATTAAATAAAAAGATTAAGATTGTTATTGCGCATTTTATTTTGAGATTTTTTCGCGGCTTCACACGCGTTCCCGTAGTTATCTACCTATTCTATTCCTATGTCCTTTTCTGATAGGTAGGTATGCAAAATTCCATCATGATCGGTGGTGTAGATAAGGCGCCAAAAGCAGGGGAGCTACCGCCGTATCTATTATACGGGGCCCGGATGGCATATTTATTTACTTAAAAAAACTTTTTTGCAAAAAAATTACGACCGACTTCCAAAAAAGACACAACAAAGTGAAAAATAGGACCAATCTGAAAGTATCCTTACAAAAAAAAAGAGTTTTGCAAATCGGCTTATAAATAACGGAGTTCTGAGGTACTTAACAGACATTTTAAAAAAAATACAGTCGGATTGAGACCCTCCTCCTTTTTTGAAGTCGGTTGAAAACGTCACTGTCCTTTTTGCAAAAGACCCGCCAACATAATTTGATATGGGCCCCATTTCGGCTAGCTACGCCGCTGTGTGAAAACTGAAAGCGTAACAAATAAACAAACTCACTTTCGCATTTTATGCGGCATCACCCGAGTTCCCATAGGAATAGGTTCCTACGGGAACCCATGTCCTTATCTGTACCCCTGACAACGTGTTACATACAACATTTCATGATGATGCGCAACAAACAAAGAAACACATATTCTCATTTATAAAATGTTTAGGAAGATGTATATAAATAAGTAACGCTAGGCTAGGGGGAGCGACGATCTTCGCAGGATGGCTGGTAGCAGCTGGATGAGAGTTTCCGAAAATCGAATTGAATGGCGTGCAATAGGAGAGGCGGCAGTCCACGGCTGGACATAGGTCCAGCCGTGGACTGCTATAGGCTCATGATGATGATGAAGTAACAATAATAATAGATTAGAATTTAATTTATATGAAATATTATCTTATTACTAGCGCAACAAGGTTGAACTTGCATGTAAAAGCAAACTTCGGTAGGTATAGATAAGTCCGTTACTAAGTTCAAACTTATTATTTTAGTAATAAGATCGTGTCGCGGACGTAATATTAATCTCAAACACGGCGGACTGACAAGAGACTTTTTATAGGTAAAATTAATTGGCTAAACTTCACACAGGTTCGTGATGGATCCACATTTTTTTCAAAATTTAAAGCAGATTGTTTTATGGGTTTTCAACATTTTTGTAACAATACTTATAATAGAAGAGTAAGGAACGCACGAAATCAGTTGAGCCAGTAAGTAGCTAACAAAACCCGGAAAAGGTTATTAAAACCTGCTTGAAATTTAAAAAAAAAATGTTTTTCTCACATCGGGCTACTTAACAACATTCATCGAGAGCGTGAAATGTCGCTGGTTAATTGTGTAACGGTGTATATATACCGTACCTACCTATCTGCTTAAATGTAATAAGAGTAGGTAATACCTACTTAATGCTTATAGGTAATACATAGAAACAAATATGTAAAAATGAAGGATTAAGTAAGATATCATTTCAAAAAACATCATGTTCAGAAAACATCATGTACGTAAGGAAAAATTTAAATCTTTTCAGTAAAAGAGGTGACAGACACACCTATAGATCCAGAAATAGGGACCAATTAGTTCAACCAGGTTTCAGATTGGCTAAAGTAGACTCTTCCTTCATGGGGTACTGTTTAAAATGTTACAATAAAATACCTCCCCAATACTGCAACTCAATGAAACGAAATTCAAATCTTACATAAAACCCACACTATGCAGCCAAGCATATTATAAGTTGGGGGATTACATCGCTGACAAAAATGCTTGGCTAAACGCTGGTCCTGCTCCACAGGACGCATAAATAAATTGATTAGCATTTGATAATACTTCACACACGCCTACCCTACCTACCCTACCTACATACTGTTGGAGCTGCTGAAGATTTTAAAATACTATTTTTGCATTATATAAATTCAATTCCTAGTATTGTATAATTGCATAGAACATATGTGGGTACTATGTACATACTATAAAGCTACCATTTACTGGGACGTACCCACTTTCATTGACTTGAATGTGCCTTGGCGGCTGAGAGTATGTCATGCTCACTCTAATGTCTCGCTGATGGTGGCGCATGGGTTGGATCATTTAGCTCCCTTCAAAATGGTTGAGCTGAATGGTGCTAATCTATGCGTCATATTCGTGAACGGGCGCCGTCAGTAGGGACTGGTGAACTCTTTGCTGCCATGGCTTATTTTGATTTAATTTAATATTTGAATTATTATTTTTTTATCTTTTCATTACGGACGCTTTTAACATTCTGCATCGTTCTCACATGCATAATTTTGAACATGAATGACCAATACTTTGTAACAATATTATTATGATTTAAAATAGTGTCCATGGAGTTTCTTGCCCGTTCTTCTCCATAGGTACCTACTACGCTTTGGAATGGGCAACTAGCTTCATCTTTTTGACTGACCGACCTTGACAATTCAAAAGTGCCTGTAATTGGTTTAGATATTTGAAATAAATAGTTTGAGTTTAAATAAAATAAATTGATTATAAGCTTTCATAGGTATTTTAAGCATTGCGCGGGCCGCCTGTTTTTATTACAATGCCATTATTTCGATTCGATTCAAGTATTCAACCCGCTACGCTATTTCTTATCGCATAGTATCTTGTCCTACACCACGACGCGTACACGCACACACGCTCACGTTACGCACTGCAGCACGAAACATTACAAGTAAGAACTGACAACAAGCTATACATCTCTTTCGCACAATTCTCGCTGTAGATGCTCATAACGCGTTCAAGGTCAAAGTGGGGTAACTTGATGTGCTGGCGACTGTACATTCCCGATATTTCTTGGTATTATAGGCTTCCATTGTACCTAAATCTTGCCCAATATGTTTTACATTTGCCGCACAACACGCATAATGCCTTGTGACTAGAAAGAAATTTGACGTCCGCAAAGAAAACAACGGACGACTCATATCAACAGCACAAACGCTTGTTTGACAAGCATCGAACAAAGCACAACTTCTCTATTTGAAAGCATGAGTGAGACTGACAGAACAACAGAAGATCAGACGTGAAAAACATTATTCTTTTTTTTTAAACAACGTGCGCCTAAAACGTGCGGCGGAAACGGCGAAACCGACTTTTTATTGTTCTGCTTAAACTTTGAAAAGGTCGCATTGTTTTGTTGAAAAAATACAGGCCAACAACAGTGGTTGTAAAAAAGAAAATTATCGTGGTAACCGACCCTTTGTTTGTGTAAACGTTTATGAGTTTCAGCCGTTTTCAGCGAGTTTGCAGACGGTTGCGATTCGTCTTCGTTAATGATTCAAGGTTACAGCTGTTTCGTTGTGATATAGTTGCTATGTGGGAAATATGTGTGCTTTATTTTCCGTTCAATGAGCGGAAAATATGTACCAACCCGCACTGGGCCCGCGTGATGTATTGCAGCCCACTCCCTCTCACAGAGAGGCCTGAATCCCAGCTGTTTTTAGTATAGCCTGCTAATAGAAATGTAGTATCTATTCACCTTCTCGATTGTTGAATATACACATCGTTATACAGCCCATTTTACTGATATTTTTCTAACAAAAAACTATTGTTTAATCCACATAATTGATTTGTAAAACCTCCCTACATCTAACATCGTTATACAGCCCATTTTACTGATATTTTTCTAACAAAAAACTATTGTTTAATCCACATAATTGATTTGTAAAACCTCCCTACATCTACACGAAAGCCCCAGAACATTTCAATGAGAGCACTATTTCTATTCACCTCAATTTATCTATTTACTGACCAAACTTGACACACTTCTGAGTCCAGTAGTCAGCTAAAATGGGGTGTCTTTGTGATTTTTCACATTCGTTTTGGGTAAAGGGCACGGGGTATTACCGGGGGGTGAAAGGGGGGAAGGGGGCGGTCAGTACAATGCGCTCGTTAGCTGTCGCCCTTTGTCTCGAGACCTGCAGGTCTTTTGTGGCGACACTTACAGGGAAACCTCGTTACTGACCGTTTTCGGTGAAGTGGCGAGTTAGAGGAACTGTGGGGAGCGTTGGTGAGATTTATGACAGTAGTAAGCGGTTATAAAGTGCACCATATTTAAATATATCCGTTGAACGCTACCTAAATTATAATGCAGTCTTTTTCTAAATAGAAACTGGTTTACCAAGATAATTAAATTATAGCTGTAGCAGTAAGGGAAACACTTGGAGAATTCTTCGTTTTATAAAATTTTAATATTCAATTTGATAGAAGAACACAATTTTATTTTGTGATTTCAGGTATTATCCATTTAAATGATAAGATGACTGTATTTACTCACCATTTACGAGAGTTTTGGCGATAATGATTTACGTAAATAGAACTAAGCGAAATGTATGAATATAGAGCTTTGGGGTAAAACCATTCGGGGTAAAACCAACGCATAGATTTTTACCCTTAAAATATGACCTAGGTTAGTATAGGTCTGTATTTTTTGTTTAAACGTAACCGTTGCGATAAAGATAAGATTGTTATTTTAAAAAAGATAGGATTACTTCTTGACAAGAGTCAGATCCGGACCCCATGAAGAAAGCAGTTCAAGAACCCGTACATGAGGAGACAGTGGGCATGAGTATTTGAAGGCTGCTCAAATCGATCATCAAAAATTATACTTACTGCATGTTCGTAAAGCCCTAGGAGTGCGATTTTGTTAACTGTTGTACAGTCACGACCAAAAGTATGTATACACTCGGCTTTATTCAAAAGCGATTTACTCCTTTATTTTTTAATGAAATTTTATGTTGTTCCAAACATAGCATTTTCGAACCCAAAGGTTTATGTAATGTGTCGTATTTCAACGTTGCATTCGTTATTTCTCGAAAAAATCGCAATTGAAAGTTGCCAAGTGTTGACATATTGGTGCTCGTGACTGTACAGTATATGTTATCGAACAGGTGTCGAGGCCAAACCGTGGTAAGTAGAGGTTTTGTTTCTGGTGTTCTTTTTTGTTTAATATCATAACTATCCGAATGATTTTGATGTGGTTGTACACCTTATGAGACTAGCTAATTATAAACGTAACTTTAATATTGCGGTGTGTAGTGTGTTTTCTAGTCTGTGCTAAATATATTATGTATTTTCTTTCTTTCTTCTAATACAATTATACTTTAAATTAATGTGCTATAACCCTAAACCCTTAGCTACACGGCTTTACCCCGGTCTCCCCTATATATCTAGTAGGTAGATACTTACTTCAAGAGATACAACTAGCTATGTAATAGTTAGCTAGTCCAATAGCCGAGAGCATTCCAACTAACTACTACAACTAACTACTACAACTAACTACTACAACTATCTACTACAACTAACTACTACAACTAACTACAACAACTAACTACTACAACTATCTACAACAACTAACTACTACAACTAACTACTACAACTAACTACTACAACTAACTACTACAACTAACTACTACAATGAGTGGCTCGACGCGCATAATATTCTATGTTTTTGATTAATTTCCATATTGTTAGCACTACGCGATGTCTTCGCTTAATTACAAGGTGAATAAACGAAGCTATATACAACAAAGATCAAACGAAGTTGCTTATTTAAATTCTGATAAGAATCTCGATAATATTTTGTAAATGTCACTAAACTCGAGCTCGTCGCGACTTTAACAGAATTCTAAGAAGCTAAGATTCTTCAAGATTTTCTTATTCGTTCTAACCGCGATAGCAAAACTGACAGAACTTACTTTTTTAATGAAAAATCTTTGTTATTTTTAAGATCATCATGATTACTTATAATATTATTATATATAGCGTTCTTTGAAGTAAATTCTAAGTACTTATCGATTGGTTTTTTCTACTCAATTTGCTAGTTGTACATACATTCACGACATATTTGAATAAAAGTTTCATTTATCAGCTCGCCTAGATCGGTACAACCCTAGGGAAACGTAAGGTTCAGCTTTTATAAATTACCTAAATGCTAATTAGTGACCGTTTTTGATTAAATCTAACACTACCAAAATATACACTAAATCATGTAATATAAGCCCAGTTTTACCTACAAAGTAAATTCTCGAGATATGTCGTTTATATTGCCTTAAACATTATGTTAAGATGTAGAGATTATAGCAAGGTCGGGTGCACGCGTGCGACTCGTCGCTTCCTGGGCGTGTGGCTGCCTGTCGCTTGTTTCTGTCGCTTCATGTCGCGCTAGATTGATGGCGCAGCGACGCTTGGGGTTAGCGCACACGTATCTCACGTGCCGCCGTGTAAGTGATTGTCAGCGGGAAAAGAGTAGGATCCGACAAAAACTAAATCATCTTTCCATGTGTAAATATTTAGATTTGCTACGAAAAATATGAGATACAACAGTAATATAATATGTAAGGTGTTACATGACTACTACCTATTTAATATTTTTCAAGATAATAATAAAGCAATTCTTTGTTATTTTTCTATAGATTCGTTCAAATGTTAACTACATTCCTAAACATATGCACCACCCGGAATGTCGTACAATTGTAGGTAAGTAGGTACTTACGTACGTACGTACTACTACATGTAGAAAGTGTGACTGTGTGTTTGTACACGAAACACCTAATAGCGAAAAAGTTAGGCATTAATTTACAGGGTGGTAGGGACATAAACGCGCAAACTGAAACAATGAATTTCGCACATGATTTTATTCTGGACCCCCCTAGCGTAGAAATTTGTCGTCGTATAATAAAAAAAACAGCTGTTACATAGAAAAGTGCAATAATTACTAAAAATGCATAAGTACACGGTCAAAATGTATGGAACAACAATATTTTTTTTTAATAACCGACGAAACATTTCTACGCGGGGGCGTTCAGAAGCATGTACTCAATCCGTGATAACAGGTACATGGTAACAGGATGCGCGTCGATGCCCCTGCCTCATATATAGTACCTTTAGTTAGCCATAAGAAAATAGGTGGATAATTAATAATAACGAAAATAATCGGAGCGTCTCCTAAATCCCCACATGGTGGGGTGCGCGGGAGTTGGGGGGCAGTGGGCGGACGCGTATAAATGACGATATTATTTTAGTTAATTAGCGAGCTCGCCGCCGTGTCATGTATTAGTTACTGAGAATCACACGATACATATTGCTTAGATCTACAGTGTCAGCAGGGCGTTACAAGAATACAAAGGGAACTCGGATTTTGTTATTATTAATCACTTCCGACGGGAAACCATTGTTTAATCATTTTAAAACTAGTAAGTATAAAATGTATATAGTGTGTGTATTCTTGTGAAGTAGCCAAGCTGTCGAACAAAAATAACAAATATTAATTTATTTTATTTAAAAAAAAAACACATAATGATTTGGTTACTAAGTAATTGCACTAGCAATCGTTTATCGACAATATTTTCGTGATTTAAAGAAATCTTCGGTAAAAAACAGTGAAAATATGTGAGGTATCTGAACTAACGTTGGAGCTGACACCATCAATCTTATGGTAGTGACAGACGACACGGCGACCGTGTTCAGAAAGTGAACCACGCGGCTCATAGGCAGGGAGCTGGCGCGACCATTGTACTTGTTTACCCATCGTATTTAATTTTATTATCAATGCTACTTTAGTTGCAATTATAGCTCTCGTGTTTTGTGTTGTTTGTAGTCTGTATACCATAATAATGACATCGATTTAATCAACTTCTTTGTTTACTTTCAAGAGAGCGAAGATACTTAGCATGTTTTCCTTTACAGATAATAGGAAAACGAATGTTTTCATGAAGGGATTCTTTTTGAGTCATCAGACTGAAGTATATTACCATTTAAAGATCTGGGTAAACCATTAATTATAATTGAAATAACAAGGTTTTAAACAGACGTTTTTCAAATCCAATGTTTTGAAAATCTTCTGCATCAGTTCATGCATTGTATAAATAAACTACAAACAATAGAAGTACTTAAATAGGAAAATAAAACAAATTGAACAGTTTCAGTTGATTGCGATTCAAAAAGTAACTTGAACGGAACGGTTAACTCGGAGTATTAACCAGTTCGGTCCGGTTCAAACTGCATAGTGGCCTTGCAAGCCCCGAGTCGTTGCATCGAGCTATAGCGGTGGAAATACGTTGTTATACTGAAAAATATAGGAACATAACGGTTTTATAATAACTTAATACAAGCACGTCAGTAATTGAAATCGTCTAAGGTTGCAGGCACGGGTTGACCCTTTACTAATTAAATAATAGAATATCACTTAAAATACTCTTACTATGCAATCTCGAGCCAAAATATACGAGAAAAGTACTCCCCATTGATGTACAAATACCCTGTTATATATCAATGGTACCCTCTCAATTCCCTGAAGCATCGTTAGGAGGCTCTAAAATTTCCTGCTTGGACAGGCAGCGGCGTCTACCTGTATTATAACGAAATTACTATTAACCTTCCAGACTTTAGGGTGGAAAATGCGTTAAAAATAACGTCTTAAAAACGAAATCACAATGTGTACAATTGGTCTTTAGAATAGCATATTCAGATTCTGCACGTAGTGACTATTGGATTCAGTGTAGGCTAGTTCGATCAAGTTAACAAACGGTGCGAACCTTCAAATCACATGTCGTTTCCCATCAAATAGCTTTACCCGCACCTGGGTCCCCTTCACCTGCTAACACTGAAAGGTCGCCTTCAACTGTACCTAGAGGACACACCGTCTATTTAGTATATCAATATTCAAGGCTGTACCTCCATATTTAGGATAACCCTACTATTCATAACATAATACCCGGCCGACACGACGCCGACGACACAGATTTTATAAATGAGCTACGAGGGCGGAATACGCGGCGCAAATGGCGATAGTCGTTACCGAAGTTACGTAAACACGCGTTACGTTTAATTATATAATTAAATTATTACAAGGAGCGTTCGCAGCGAGCATAAATTCACCTAGTACTGCTTGAATTGTTAATATTGTATTTAAGACCGCTATTACGCTAAATATTTATGGTGCCAGATTTCCGCCGTGATCACTGTCGATGTATGTGATTAATTAGTGCGTTTATGTGTGTGTATGTGTGACGGAATATACTAGTTACTCGTTTGTCATTTCACGATCAAATTCATCAAATGTGAGATGAAGAATAAAGAAAACAATCCCATGTCGTATATTCCCGAAAGGAGTCCTACCGCGTTCAACATTGCCATTGAGTGTTTACTGGACCTGACACCTGAATCAAACCGAATTATTAAAAATACGACCCAAAACCTTCAGCGGGAACCGTATGAAATTCGCATCAGATGCAGTTAATGGCACTACAACTTACCATTACACCGTTCAGAGCATATTTACTCGGATTGGACGCCATACACAACCGCCTTTGCCACCATTATTACGCACATTAACACTCCATTCGCTCACTACTCTGCGGCCAATAATATGATTATTGCGTATATGCGTGTGTATGTGTGTGTGCGAATATAATGTGTGTGTCAGCTGCCGTTTCCCACGCTGTCGAGCGACGGTTGTGAAATTAATTACGGCATGTAAGTAAGCAGGTAACTCATCATTACGATACCTTTGAATCTTTGAACATGTTTTGAATTTCTGTCTCGATTCGCGTGTGATTACGCGGTAAAGATTTTTCAGGTGTTGGTATGTAAAACATACATGTCTAATTATGTTAATGTTATTATTCAATCATTAACATGGCTTTAACTATGTACCTATCACATACGTATGAAGACGAAGCATTATTCTCAGGGCACTTGAGTCGTCGCTCTCAGGTTACGAAACAATTTGCTCGAAAAAAGATAATGTAAAACAAAAGAAGGCGGTCTCTTAGACCACTGCTAAACAATGGGCCGGGCGGTAGCGCGCGCATGCTGCGAGTTAATTCGGGAGCGTTTCATGAAGCGCTACTATTAATACCAGAGACAATCGTCCAACAACGCACTGGGTAATTGCGAGAACACGTTATTTCTGTCTGTAGGAAATACAATGACTGAATTAAGCAATAGTGATATGTGGTGTACAGAAAGATTCGATCCCCAGAACTAACTTTGAAATAGTCTGGCTGTTGCTGGAAAAGTACCTGATTTGTCTTGTTGTGGGCGTAAAGTCGTGGTTTTACTTACAACCTCGTTTACCAATGAGCTCATTGACAACTTCTTAGATGCCTAACGTAGCATTGTGCCGGCCTGCTATCTGTGAAGATAATGATGTCACATGATACCACAAGAAGCGATAACGTGGCTTTTAGTAGTCAATCAATCAATCAACTCAGCCTATCGCAGTCCACTGCTGGACATAGGCCTCTTCCAGGCTGCGCCACAACACCCTGTCCTCCGCCTTCCGCATCCAGTCTGTCCCAGCCACCTTCTTTAAGTCGTCCGTCCATCTAGCTGGGGGGCGTCCCACACTACGCGCGCGGATACGCGGTTTAGTAATAACCGAACCAAATCAACCAGAAATTCATGTTGCACGAATTACAATACCTATTACTTATCAGAATGTAGGTGTAATAAAAACAGTTTAGTTTTTGAAACCTAGTCTATCGAATCTACGCGGTATCCGCAACTTAGGACATTAAGGTGATATTCCAGTGTCATAATACGGTAGAATTTCGCCTGCTAAGGCTTCCACACGTGCGTATGTGCGCAGGCAGATTTAAAGCGCGGCTTTGTCTCTTAAGCACGTAATCTCGTGTGAATGGCTCTCAAGTATTCCAGCACTAAAAGAATTGCCTAAATCCTTTTATACTGTTTTGGTGGGATCGGATAATGCGCAGAAAATCGCTTTTAAGACAATCCTTAGTGTTGGTTCAACCTACAGTGATGTGCCCAGTCAAAATAGAATTGTTATTTTCTCAATAGGTAGATCTTGTTGTGATTAGGACCTCTATTCAAAGGTACGTAAGGAGGTTTTGTGGTGATGCTCCGAAGCTTCATCTGGCGAACTCTGAGAATTATTTCGTTTTTTCCCTAACATACCAACAACCTTACAAGCCGACCTTCAGCGACCAGCAAGGTTAAAAACCTAATAATAACTTTATTAATGACATAATTTGAATGGCACCACCTGAACTTTGTCGACGGTTAATTAGTTCGGAAACAACGTCAAAACAACCAACGACTGCCGAGCATTGACCGGTTGATAACCGAGGGGGTTCACCCGCCAACCGTTCTGTAACATTCATGAACACTGAGTAAGTACTTTCTGAATAGCACATTAATATCAATGAGAACTTCACTATTCATTACAATTTATACGTACCTATTTAGTTCGTAGAGAACAAAATAATTATTTACAATTGAATACAGAAATGAAACTGTTTCTTCGTATATTATTTGCTTTTCGAGTTTATGTTCGTACATTTTCACATTTCCACAGAGTTTTGTTTTGCGAAACCCTTTGATTTCTGTAAGGGAATTATTTAGCAGCAGTCCCGCATTCAGGTGGGTTGTTATTCACATCGGAAACAAAGGACGCGTGAAATAAATTCCGTCGTTTATCCGTGTACCTACAGGGTACCGCTACAATTTATAACTTTTATTTATAACATTTTGTACAACAGTCCCATAAACAGTAAAGAAGAAACAGAAGGTGCAATACTGAAGTTATCATAACTTGGAAGACTGTTGTAAGTGGAATCTGACCCTTATGGCGTAACACGCTAATCCATTGCTTTATATGTTCGAAAAGTTTGTCTGCTCAGCAACGTAAATAACGCAATGAATGTTGTTGAACGGTCAAAATGAAAGCTATTGCTACTGATAGTGTGTGACACCCCCGCTGGTAGGTATGCTTTGCAAAACATAATCTGAGCTAGCTCAAACAACTGTAAGTAATGCACATTACCATCATAATTACGAATAACTATCTACTTTAAACACAATTTCGCACAATTTAAGAATAATTCCCACCTTCTCTTAGCGATTTTGGGGTTTGCTCACGTGGTCACACAATGGCGACAGAAAACCTTGACTTTTCAACTGAATAATTGTATTGTTATACACCATTAAATTTTGATCGTTTTAATCCTTAAAAGGGGTCATTTTACTCATCATTATGAACAACTTTTACTACGGGACCAACCCTGAAATCGTGAAAATAAAAATCTGTAGATCCATAGATTTATGTTGCGAACATAAATCTATGGATCAACTGATTTTTTTTTACCCCTTTTAAGGATTAAAACGATCTAAATTTAACGGTGTATAGTTTTCACCAATTTTACAAATCAATACAATTATGTTATTTTTTACAAATACCTGTGTAATACCGGACGTTGTATCGAGTGTGCCTTCTGCATGTAGCTTCACAAATATCGAGTGTGCCTTCTGCAAGTAGCTTCACAAATATCGAGTGTGCCTTCTGCATGTAGCTTCACAAATATCGAGTGTGCCTTCTGCAAGTAGCTTCACAAATATCGAGTGTGCCTTCTGCATGTAGCTTCACAAATATCGAGTGTGCCTTCTGCAAGTAGCTTCACAAATATCGAGTGTGCCTTCTGCATGTAGCTTCACAAATATCGAGTGTGCCTTCTGCAAGTAGCTTCACAAATATCGAGTGTGCCTTCTGCATGTAGCTTCACAAATATCGAGTGTGCCTTCTGCAAGTAGCTTCACAAATATCGAGTGTGCCTTCTGCAAGTAGCTTCACAAATATCGAGTGTGCCTTCTGCATGTAGCTTCACAAATATCGAGTGTGCCTTCTGCAAGTAGCTTCACAAATATCGAGTGTGCCTTCTGCAAGTAGCTTCACAAATATCGAGTGTGCCTTCTGCAAGTAGCTTCACAAATATCGAGTGTGCCTTCTGCATGTAGCTTCACAAATATCGAGTGTGCCTTCTGCAAGTAGCTTCACAAATATCGAGTGTGCCTTCTGCATGTAGCTTCACAAATATCGAGTGTGCCTTCTGCATGTAGCTTCACAAATATCGAGTGTGCCTTCTGCAAGTAGCTTCACAAATATCGAGTGTGCCTTCTGCATGTAGCTTCACAAATATCGAGTGTGCCTTCTGCAAGTAGCTTCACAAATATCGAGTGTGCCTTCTGCAAGTAGCTTCACAAATATCGAGTGTGCCTTCTGCATGTAGCTTCACAAATATCGAGTGTGCCTTCTGCAAGTAGCTTCACAAATATCGAGTGTGCCTTCTGCAAGTAGCTTCACAAATATCGAGTGTGCCTTCTGCAAGTAGCTTCACAAATATCGAGTGTGCCTTCTGCATGTAGCTTCACAAATATCGAGTGTGCCTTCTGCAAGTAGCTTCACAAATATCGAGTGTGCCTTCTGCATGTAGCTTCACAAATATCGAGTGTGCCTTCTGCAAGTAGCTTCACAAATATCGAGTGTGCCTTCTGCAAGTAGCTTCACAAATATCGAGTGTGCCTTCTGCAAGTAGCTTCACAAATATCGAGTGTGCCTTCTGCAAGTAGCTTCACAAATATCGAGTGTGCCTTCTGCAAGTAGCTTCACAAATATCGAGTGTGCCTTCTGCAAGTAGCTTCACAAATATCGAGTGTGCCTTCTGCATGTAGCTTCACAAATATCGAGTGTGCCTTCTGCAAGTAGCTTCACAAATATCGAGTGTGCCTTCTGCAAGTAGCTTCACAAATATCGAGTGTGCCTTCTGCAAGTAGCTTCACAAATATCGAGTGTGCCTTCTGCATGTAGCTTCACAAATATCGAGTGTGCCTTCTGCAAGTAGCTTCACAAATATCGAGTGTGCCTTCTGCATGTAGCTTCACAAATATCGAGTGTGCCTTCTGCAAGTAGCTTCACAAATATCGAGTGTGCCTTCTGCAAGTAGCTTCACAAATATCGAGTGTGCCTTCTGCAAGTAGCTTCACAAATATCGAGTGTGCCTTCTGCAAGTAGCTTCACAAATATCGAGTGTGCCTTCTGCAAGTAGCTTCACAAATATCGAGTGTGCCTTCTGCAAGTAGCTTCACAAATATCGAGTGTGCCTTCTGCAAGTAGCTTCACAAATATCGAGTGTGCCTTCTGCAAGTAGCTTCACAAATATCGAGTGTGCCTTCTGCAAGTAGCTTCACAAATATCGAGTGTGCCTTCTGCAAGTAGCTTCACAAATATCGAGTGTGCCTTCTGCAAGTAGCTTCACAAATATCGAGTGTGCCTTCTGCAAGTAGCTTCACAAATATCGAGTGTGCCTTCTGCAAGTAGCTTCACAAATATCGAGTGTGCCTTCTGCAAGTAGCTTCACAAATATCGAGTGTGCCTTCTGCAAGTAGCTTCACAAATATCGAGTGTGCCTTCTGCAAGTAGCTTCACAAATATCGAGTGTGCCTTCTGCAAGTAGCTTCACAAATATCGAGTGTGCCTTCTGCAAGTAGCTTCACAAATATCGAGTGTGCCTTCTGCAAGTAGCTTCACAAATATCGAGTGTGCCTTCTGCAAGTAGCTTCACAAATATCGAGTGTGCCTTCTGCAAGTAGCTTCACAAATATCGAGTGTGCCTTCTGCAAGTAGCTTCACAAATATCGAGTGTGCCTTCTGCAAGTAGCTTCACAAATATCGAGTGTGCCTTCTGCAAGTAGCTTCACAAATATCGAGTGTGCCTTCTGCAAGTAGCTTCACAAATATCGAGTGTGCCTTCTGCAAGTAGCTTCACAAATATCGAGTGTGCCTTCTGCAAGTAGCTTCACAAATATCGAGTGTGCCTTCTGCAAGTAGCTTCACAAATATCGAGTGTGCCTTCTGCAAGTAGCTTCACAAATATCGAGTGTGCCTTCTGCAAGTAGCTTCACAAATATCGAGTGTGCCTTCTGCAAGTAGCTTCACAAATATCGAGTGTGCCTTCTGCAAGTAGCTTCACAAATATCGAGTGTGCCTTCTGCAAGTAGCTTCACAAATATCGAGTGTGCCTTCTGCAAGTAGCTTCACAAATATCGAGTGTGCCTTCTGCAAGTAGCTTCACAAATATCGAGTGTGCCTTCTGCAAGTAGCTTCACAAATATCGAGTGTGCCTTCTGCAAGTAGCTTCACAAATATCGAGTGTGCCTTCTGCAAGTAGCTTCACAAATATCGAGTGTGCCTTCTGCAAGTAGCTTCACAAATATCGAGTGTGCCTTCTGCAAGTAGCTTCACAAATATCGAGTGTGCCTTCTGCAAGTAGCTTCACAAATATCGAGTGTGCCTTCTGCAAGTAGCTTCACAAATATCGAGTGTGCCTTCTGCAAGTAGCTTCACAAATATCGAGTGTGCCTTCTGCAAGTAGCTTCACAAATATCGAGTGTGCCTTCTGCAAGTAGCTTCACAAATATCGAGTGTGCCTTCTGCAAGTAGCTTCACAAATATCGAGTGTGCCTTCTGCAAGTAGCTTCACAAATATCGAGTGTGCCTTCTGCAAGTAGCTTCACAAATATCGAGTGTGCCTTCTGCAAGTAGCTTCACAAATATCGAGTGTGCCTTCTGCAAGTAGCTTCACAAATATCGAGTGTGCCTTCTGCAAGTAGCTTCACAAATATCGAGTGTGCCTTCTGCAAGTAGCTTCACAAATATCGAGTGTGCCTTCTGCAAGTAGCTTCACAAATATCGAGTGTGCCTTCTGCAAGTAGCTTCACAAATATCGAGTGTGCCTTCTGCAAGTAGCTTCACAAATATCGAGTGTGCCTTCTGCAAGTAGCTTCACAAATATCGAGTGTGCCTTCTGCAAGTAGCTTCACAAATATCGAGTGTGCCTTCTGCAAGTAGCTTCACAAATATCGAGTGTGCCTTCTGCAAGTAGCTTCACAAATATCGAGTGTGCCTTCTGCAAGTAGCTTCACAAATATCGAGTGTGCCTTCTGCAAGTAGCTTCACAAATATCGAGTGTGCCTTCTGCAAGTAGCTTCACAAATATCGAGTGTGCCTTCTGCAAGTAGCTTCACAAATATCGAGTGTGCCTTCTGCAAGTAGCTTCACAAATATCGAGTGTGCCTTCTGCAAGTAGCTTCACAAATATCGAGTGTGCCTTCTGCAAGTAGCTTCACAAATATCGAGTGTGCCTTCTGCAAGTAGCTTCACAAATATCGAGTGTGCCTTCTGCAAGTAGCTTCACAAATATCGAGTGTGCCTTCTGCAAGTAGCTTCACAAATATCGAGTGTGCCTTCTGCAAGTAGCTTCACAAATATCGAGTGTGCCTTCTGCAAGTAGCTTCACAAATATCGAGTGTGCCTTCTGCAAGTAGCTTCACAAATATCGAGTGTGCCTTCTGCAAGTAGCTTCACAAATATCGAGTGTGCCTTCTGCAAGTAGCTTCACAAATATCGAGTGTGCCTTCTGCAAGTAGCTTCACAAATATCGAGTGTGCCTTCTGCAAGTAGCTTCACAAATATCGAGTGTGCCTTCTGCAAGTAGCTTCACAAATATCGAGTGTGCCTTCTGCAAGTAGCTTCACAAATATCGAGTGTGCCTTCTGCAAGTAGCTTCACAAATATCGAGTGTGCCTTCTGCATGTAGCTTCACAAATATCGAGTGTGCCTTCTGCAAGTAGCTTCACAAATATCGAGTGTGCCTTCTGCAAGTAGCTTCACAAATATCGAGTGTGCCTTCTGCAAGTAGCTTCACAAATATCGAGTGTGCCTTCTGCAAGTAGCTTCACAAATATCGAGTGTGCCTTCTGCATGTAGCTTCACAAATATCGAGTGTGCCTTCTGCATGTAGCTTCACAAATATCGAGTGTGCCTTCTGCATGTAGCTTCACAAATATCGAGTGTGCCTTCTGCATGTAGCTTCACAAATATCGAGTGTGCCTTCTGCATGTAGCTTCACAAATATCGAGTGTGCCTTCTGCATGTAGCTTCACAAATATCGAGTGTGCCTTCTGCATGTAGCTTCACAAATATCGAGTGTGCCTTCTGCATGTAGCTTCACAAATATCGAGTGTGCCTTCTGCATGTAGCTTCACAAATATCGAGTGTGCCTTCTGCATGTAGCTTCACAAATATCGAGTGTGCCTTCTGCATGTAGCTTCACAAATATCGAGTGTGCCTTCTGCATGTAGCTTCACAAATATCGAGTGTGCCTTCTGCATGTAGCTTCACAAATATCGAGTGTGCCTTCTGCATGTAGCTTCACAAATATCGAGTGTGCCTTCTGCATGTAGCTTCACAAATATCGAGTGTGCCTTCTGCATGTAGCTTCACAAATATCGAGTGTGCCTTCTGCATGTAGCTTCACAAATATCGAGTGTGCCTTCTGCATGTAGCTTCACAAATATCGAGTGTGCCTTCTGCATGTAGCTTCACAAATATCGAGTGTGCCTTCTGCATGTAGCTTCACAAATATCGAGTGTGCCTTCTGCATGTAGCTTCACAAATATCGAGTGTGCCTTCTGCATGTAGCTTCACAAATATCGAGTGTGCCTTCTGCATGTAGCTTCACAAATATCGAGTGTGCCTTCTGCATGTAGCTTCACAAATATCGAGTGTGCCTTCTGCATGTAGCTTCACAAATATCGAGTGTGCCTTCTGCATGTAGCTTCACAAATATCGAGTGTGCCTTCTGCATGTAGCTTCACAAATATCGAGTGTGCCTTCTGCATGTAGCTTCACAAATATCGAGTGTGCCTTCTGCATGTAGCTTCACAAATATCGAGTGTGCCTTCTGCATGTAGCTTCACAAATATCGAGTGTGCCTTCTGCATGTAGCTTCACAAATATCGAGTGTGCCTTCTGCATGTAGCTTCACAAATATCGAGTGTGCCTTCTGCATGTAGCTTCACAAATATCGAGTGTGCCTTCTGCAAGTAGCTTCACAAATATCGAGTGTGCCTTCTGCAAGTAGCTTCACAAATATCGAGTGTGCCTTCTGCAAGTAGCTTCACAAATATCGAGTGTGCCTTCTGCAAGTAGCTTCACAAATATCGAGTGTGCCTTCTGCAAGTAGCTTCACAAATATCGAGTGTGCCTTCTGCAAGTAGCTTCACAAATATCGAGTGTGCCTTCTGCAAGTAGCTTCACAAATATCGAGTGTGCCTTCTGCAAGTAGCTTCACAAATATCGAGTGTGCCTTCTGCAAGTAGCTTCACAAATATCGAGTGTGCCTTCTGCATGTAGCTTCACAAATATCGAGTGTGCCTTCTGCATGTAGCTTCACAAATATCGAGTGTGCCTTCTGCATGTAGCTTCACAAATATCGAGTGTGCCTTCTGCATGTAGCTTCACAAATATCGAGTGTGCCTTCTGCATGTAGCTTCACAAATATCGAGTGTGCCTTCTGCATGTAGCTTCACAAATATCGAGTGTGCCTTCTGCATGTAGCTTCACAAATATCGAGTGTGCCTTCTGCATGTAGCTTCACAAATATCGAGTGTGCCTTCTGCAAGTAGCTTCACAAATATCGAGTGTGCCTTCTGCATGTAGCTTCACAAATATCGAGTGTGCCTTCTGCATGTAGCTTCACAATATCGAGT